>LR812536.1:15324705-15966620 GCA_903798195.1 Danio kyathit | reverse complement strand
ACAAGGAATGCTAACCCACATCCATGAGGGCACTTAAAGAGAATGTGCAAGACAACTCGGGCCAAATCTTGTACAACTGCTTTGAAGCCACTAGAGCATAGAAACATCTTCGGTTCATTTATAGGACAGGCTATTTTCTAGACTTACATGACAGTTACACAGTCTTCAGACTTGGATTCTTTGCCAACAGTTTCTTCACCATCACCAGTGCCCAACATTTTGTGTGGAATGTTGAAGAGTGCTACTAGAAAACTGAACAAATCAAATATTGTTGGTTTCAATCTTATGATATCTCTCCAAAAATGCCTTGGTCATATCTGACTACAGTAAGACTGTAAGAGCCCTATCATACACCTGGTGCAATAAGGCGCAATACATGTTTGGTGCGATTTGTTGCTACTTTCAGACCAGTGCAACTGTAATTTTCCCATTTTGCACCACGTTGTTTAACCTCCTAGGGCACGAGTGTCCACATACGTGGACAGCACATTTTTAGCTCTTAAGTGTCTATTTAAAATACTTTGAATGTTTTATATTTTGTTACAGACATACAGTGTCATCCTGCAACTGTTTTGCAGCAAATGAAATGTCCCAAACCCTATTTTTAACTGTCCAAAATGGGGAAAAAAATTGTTTTTACTCTCTGATAGTCAAAGCAAGTAAAAAAAAATGCTGTTAAATATGCATAAAAAAAAATTTGGGAAAAAGTGTTTTATGTAAATTCGGACCATGAGTCCACATATGGACATCATTTTTCTCTAAAAGTACATCATATCAAAAGATGATACTTAGATTTTTATTCTAAAGGGTTTCCAATAAGCCCAAATAGCAAAGAGAAATAAAAAATGCATGTAAAAAAACAGCTTGGGCCTTAAGAGGTTAAGCAAAATCCATTTGCGCCACTTTGTGAACTCATGGGTGTGCTGGTCTACAAAGCAGGTGTGTTAAGGTGTATTGTTGGCGTGTTGCTATTTTGAGTAACTGAAATATACTGCGCCATTGACCAACTGAAAGCTGGTCTAAAGTCCAGCGCAGAGCACATTAGTTATGCGCCTGTGCAGGTCCAAACTCTTACACATTGCTTAATACACACAGGATTTACAGCAATGAACAAATATCTTTACATTTGAAAAAAAATAAAGGATTAAATGTTACAAAAATTATTATTTTTTACATGAACATAAAATGCTTTTTTCAGGTTTGAGTTTATTCATGACAATTTGCATTTAGTAGTATAAAAGTATAATTATTATTTTTATTAGTAGTAGTAGTAGTAGTAGTAGTAGTATTTATTATATGCATGCTTATATTTGCTTTAATTAAAACAAGCTTAGATTTGTCCACCTGTTGCATCACCATATGGAGCATAAGAACAGGACGTGTGTTTGGATATAACTCAGTTTTTTGATTACACTTTATTATTATTGTTCATTTATTATGGAGTCAATCTAAGGCCATATATACTTGCAAAATAAAAGAAAGTTTTGCAAACAAAAAATAACGTATTGAATAAAAAAAAATAAAACGCATATTTCCAAAAATCCAAATCCAAAAATAAATTTGCTAAAAAAAATAAAGAACAGCAAAGGGAAAATTAAGTTTTGAGAAATAAAAATGAAATTAATAAGTAAATGAAGCCAAAGTAAGTTAAAGTCTGCGGCAACGCAGTGGCGCAGTAGGTAGTGCTGTCGCCTCACAGCAAGAAGGTCGCTGGTTTGAGCCTCGGCTGGGTCAGTTGGCGTTTCTGTGTGGAGTTTGCATGTTCTCCCTGCATTTGCGTGGGTTTCCTCTGGGTGCTCCGGTTTCCCCCCACAGTCCAAAGACATGCGCTATAGGTGAATTAGGTAAGCTAAATTGTCCGTAGTGTATGAGTGTGAATGAGTGTGTGTGGAGATGGGTTCCCAGAGATGGGTTGCAGCTGGAAGGGCATCCGCTGCGTAAAACTTATGCTGGATAAGTTGGCGATTCATTCCGCTGTGGTGACCCCTGATTAACAAATGGACTAAGCCGAAAAGAAAATGAATGAATGAATGAATGAAATTAAAGTCTGCAATTTATAATTTCATAGTTTCCTATGACATGACGTCTTCACCTCTGCAGTAATGGTGGAGTTTGCACTACAAGCCTAGAGGAAAAAAAAAAGCCCAGAGTCGACTAGAAACTACTAGCTCATTTTTCTCTGACACTCGTGGGCGGAGCACAGCACCCCGCTCATTAATAAGCAGCGATTAGTCTTAATAAAAGGAAGAAGACCTGTTATTCAGTAGTAATTGTGTTAAGGAGTTGCTACAGGAAGGTAAGTGCTGAAGCCCGGAGACGCCGGCTGACGGGGACGATGTCCTGTCAGGGACAATCTTCTGCACACTAATAGTGCTCAGACAGGCCAGGGTGTGAAACAACCCCGCATTTATCATCTTCACAAATCCAGAGCCATGGGGCTGTCATATGCTCATGTGCACACAGAGCAAGATCCATAAATATAGCATGTTTTAAAAGATGCAGAAGAGAATCGCTCTGTCATTCAGACAGACAGACACAACACACACGCACACACGCACGCACACACACACACACACACACACACACACTTTTACATGCAGTCTCCTGAGGCTATGAGCTCCTCGACATGCCAACAGAGCAAGGCATCATGCCAGTGTTGGACAAGAACCGAGAGGCACATGGCAGCACAACACGCCCAATACCACCTTCTGCTGAGTAAAGACAGAAGGCAAACACTGAGAGAGATGCAATCGTGAGTGTAAAATCACTATAAAATCAACATGGACAATTCAGTTTTTATTATCATTATATTATTTCTAAATCATCAATGTTTAATCATCTCCTGGCACACCAAACAAAATTCTGCTCTAAATTATATATATATATATATATATATATATATATATATATATATATATATATATATATATATATATTATATATATATATATATATATATATACATACATATATATATATATATATACATACACACACACTCACTCACCGGTCACTTTTTTATGTTGTTGCCTATATATATATATATATATATTATAGGTGGGCGTAGATTAATTTTTTTAATCTAGATTAATCTAGATTAAAATGGCTCATTTGAGTTCTGCCGAAGGCATTCAGAATATGTGTGTTACCCAAATAATAAGTCTTTGAGAATGGGTTTCTCAAGCCAGGTGTCGCATTAGACCAGGGGCTCATCTCCTGTTTCCAAAATGCATCACAAACTGCTTGAGAAACTGTTCTACTATGATAATTGGTGATGAAAATAAATGATGTTCAATAAGATGTACTTGTGTTTACTAACTGTTTATTCAGTTAAACATGAATGTTGAACTGTAGGCCTACATAAACTAAAAACAGCCATTTCATACTTGATTTTGATGTACGTACATACAGAAAATGCTGCTTCGCAAAGGCAAGTTCACAGAGCCCTGATGGTGTCAAACATTGAGTATGTTTACATGGGCAACAATACTTTAATACGATTTTAATATGATTAAAACAATACTCTGATAAAGAGTCTACCATGTAAACAGCAATTTTTGATTACTTAATGCGACTAAAGTCATAACTGAACTAAACAGAAATGGAAATGAGACGTGGAGCATGCAGATATTAGTGGCAATACTGACAAACTATTACCATCATGTAGGACTTTTCGCCATATTTTCCGACAAGATCCACACAGGCAGCTGTCAGTAAAGGACCGCACAGACACACAGACGCACACACACAAACACACACACATCACGAAATGCGGAAGTTTTTTTTCTTCTTATTTGGCGTGCGTTATTAAATTCCATAACACTCTCACCTGTCCTTACTCATTTATTTGCGTCTAATACCCCAGTTTGTCACGAAGGCATGAATTAAATGTTCGTGAGTTAAAGTGAAACTGCTCAACTCCAGTTAGAGTCAGGCATCCTGCTGATTTGATTCAGAAGGGCACTTCTTTCCCAGATGGCTCACCGGTCAGGTATACATCCGCGCTAAACTATCAAGGTGAAAGTCATCATAGCTTGCGTAGAAAAGACCCAGCTCTCAACCAACTTTGAGAATAGATTAACGGCGATATTTTTTTTATCGCGCGATAAGAGTAGCGTTAACGCCGATAACGGCCCACCACTAAAATATATATATACACACACACACACACAGTAGTCAACATTTGAAGTAAATCAAGACCTTTAATCAAAGTTGTCCTAAAACTATTTAACAACACTTTTTGAACCACTTCAAGTGTTGACTATTGTATATATATATATATATATATATATATATATATATATATATATATATATATATATACATACAGTTGAAGTCAGAATTATTAGCCCCCCTGTTTTTTCTTTCCCCAATTTCGCAAAAAAAAAAAAAAAAAAAAAAAACTAATTCAAAGGGGGGCTATTAATTCTGACTTCAATTGTGTGTGTGTGTGTGTGTGTGTGTGTGTGTGTGTGTGTGTGTGTTGTGTGGTGTGGTGGGTGTGTGTGTGTTTTTGTGACATATCAGACACAAATCTGTATAATGACATGGGTATGACACAGGTATTACAAAAAAGAGGTGAAATATGAGGACATTGGTGACGTCCTCACTTCTCAAAAAGCTTCTAAATCACACAGGATGAGTTTTTTCAGGGAGTAAAGCTATACACTGTCTCCTGTGATGGTTGGGTTTAGGGGTAGGGTGGGGTGAGGGCAATATAATATACGGTTTGATCTGTATAAAATGAATGGAAGCCTATGTAATGTACCCACTTTTACAAAAAAAAACGTGTGTGTGTGTGTGTGTGTGTGTGTGTGTGTGTGTGTGTGTGTGTGTGTGTGTGTGTGTGTGTATATATATATATATATATATATATATATATATATATATATATATATATATATATATATATATAAACTATTATGTTTAGAAATGTGTTGAAAAAATCTTCTCTCCGTTAAACACAAATTAGGAAAAAAATAAACAGGGGGGCTAATAATTCTAACTTAAACTGTATATATATATATATATATATATATATATATATATATATATATATATATATATATATATATATATATATACATATATATATACATATATATATACATATATATACATATATATATATATATATATATATATATACATATACATATATATATATATATATATATATATATATATATATATATATATATATATATATATATATATATATATATATATATACATATACATACACATGTATACACTATAAAAATAAAATAGTGATTAATGTCTTTATTTTTATTATTTATTTGTGCTATCGAGTTGCATTATGGGTCATTGATCTTTCTTCCAATCCCTTTTAACCTTGAAAAGTTTGAAAAAGTGACTTTTATTAAAGTGATAAATTGTCTTGGTTGGTGTTGTATATTATTCTACAAAAACCTTGTAATAAACTGCCAGTTTTCTGTTATTTTACAGACTTATTTCACTATATGCTATTTCATATACATTATATTACTTCAAGCTACTGAAATGTCAATAAAAGTCACCTAGTTAAACTGTAGAGTTGAATTTTTAACATCAAAAGTCGACAGAGCAGAAATCAAGGTCCCATAATGCAATTCTCAACCGTAAATAAATAGAAAACACTTGTAAATCACAAAATTCGGAAACTGTTAATTAACAGATTTTGTTTTACAGTGTACCATGAGATTTTATTAATATGATGTACATATTATAACACCATGGAATGTGCATTATCAAGTTCTCTAGTCATCTCTGAAGTAAAGTATCCAACACAAGCAACTACCATACACAGCAAATAGGGTAATAATTCAGCATCATGCTATTTGCATTTAAAATGCTACTGTACAAGGGCAGGTATATGAGACTGCCCATTCAAACACATAGCTGTCCTTTTAATAACTGCCCTGGAATATGCAGATAAATTCAAAGGTTACTGAGTCGTCCATAATTAACGGTCTGCCTTTGTGACAGCTATGATTTCTTGTCATATTTCATGCGTGTAAGCAGTCGTAAACAGCCATCAGCTGAATGTGACGCAAGCATGTTGCTTAAAGAGGTTATATCACAGAGACCGGTGTCTCCTGAGAGAAAGCTATAGTGCTGAGTGTGTGTGAGAGTGTGTGTCGTTCTGGCTTTCAAGAGGTAAACTGCATCCACATGTAATGGGCCATGTCTGGAAATCGATTCCAATTGTAATGCTAAACGCGTCCCGTCTCACCTCCAAAATACCACACAGAGTCCTCATGCTACTGTCCCATCACTAGCTGTCTTTCCACCCAAGTTGTGAATGTACTTAAAGGGATAGTTCACCTGAAACTGAAAATTCTGTCTTTATTTGCTCATCATTGACTTGATCAAAACATGTTCATAATTACACTACCAGACAAAAGTCTTGTCGTCAATCCCAGTAGTAAGAGCAAACCATAATAACTTGACCTAGTTGATCATTTGGAAAAGTGGTAGAAGGTCGAACTTTTCAGGTGAATCATCTATTGAACTGCATCCCAATCATCACAAATATTGCAGAAGACCTATTGGAACCCGCATGAACCCAAGATTCTCACAGAAATCAGTCTAGTTTGGTGAAGGAAAAATCATGGTTTGGGGTTACATTCCCTATGGGCGTGCGAGAGATCTGCAGGGTGGATGGCAACATCAACAGCCTGAGGTATCAAGACATTTGTGCTGCCCATTACATTACAAACCACAGGAGAGGGCAAATTCTTCAGCAGGATAGTGCTCCTTCTCATACTTCAGCCTCCATATCAAAGTTCCTGAAAGCAAAACAAAAATCAAGGTGCTCCAGGATTGGCCAGCCCAGTCACCAGATATGAACATTATTGAGCATGTCTGGAGTAAAATGAAGGAGGAGGCATTGAAGATTAATCTAAAGAATCTTGAAGAACTCTTGGAGTCCAGCAAGAACGCTTTCTTTGTCATTCCAGATGACTTTATTAATGTTATTTGAGTCATTGCAGAGATGTATGGATGCAGTCCTCCAAGCTCATGGGAGTCATACACAATATTAATTATTTTTCTTGTGCACCATGGCTTTATATTCTATACATTATTTATGTTAAGTGACAAGACTTTTGTCTCAGCAAAATCAGACCTAACTGTCCTAATTAAATAATTACAAATCAAGACATGGTCATATTTTATTTTGGTAAAATAAGCATAATCTAGAGGTCTTTGCATTTCATATAAGCCACTTCTGATACCAAATGATCAACTAGAAGTCAAGTTATTATTTGCTGTTCCTAAAACTTGGATAGGCAACAAGAATTTTGTCAGGTAGTGTATATATTCGCAGTGTAGAATCCCTGAGTATTTTTAAATCATCACTTAAGGCTTACTTTTTTAGGGTAGCTTTTTAGATCTATTATTATTATTATTATTATTATTATTATTATTATTATTATGTGTTTTTAATAATTTTATTATTGCATTTTATTTGCATTCATCCTTGTACTTGTACTTTTACTGCTATACATTTTATTTGTTTGTAAAATGTCTTAAGATGCTACTTTTAAATGCGCTATATAAAAATAAAATGTATTATTATTATTATTATTATTATTATTATTATTATGTTTCTTCTTTTCTGTTGAACACAAAAGAAGCTATTTTGAAAAATGTTGGAATTGTACTTAAATAGTACTTTTTAGGATCTATGGAAGTCAATGGTTACAGGTTTCTAATTTTTTTTATAACTATTATTATAACTTATTTGTAAAAGAACAGAAAAAGAAACGCATAAACATGGAATTTACTTGACAGTTAATAACAGATAAGTACACTAAATTTAGTAGTAATAGTAAAATTGAATTAACTATCCTTTTAATGTGCAAAAAATAATAATTATTATATCTAATATTTGAGAATAAAACACTGTTAACATTCCATTCATTCAAGAGGATAAAAACTGTCACTTGCAGGGAAACTAGCGAAATATATTACTAATTAAAAATAATAATAATTCTACAAGCTGAGAAACCACTTTATCCCTTAATCCTTCATAGTAAATAATTAGCGCCTCAGAGTGACAGATTTCACACAAAGTAACAAACTGAAGTCATGTTTTCTTGTACTTGGAGGCAGCTCAGCAATTTTTTGTTTATGCGAGTGTGTATGTGTGTGTTTGAATAATACAAAAAAAAAAGTCTAATAGACAATTGAGTGCAATTGCAAGCTGAGCTGCATGCAATGCTTTTTAATGCCAACACCTAACCCCACCCCTAACCCTACCTCTCACAGTGATGTCACTAGCTCTACTGAGTGCATTGTGTCTGATGTTGCATCTCTGAAATATGCAGTCTCAGCTTGCAACTCTAAGTCTGCATCCAGATACTATTGAGACGTATACATAGATGTCTTGGATAGAAAAAAGCATAATTCAGTTGTGCACATTTTTTCATGCATATTTTCAGAATGTATGTGAACCTTCTTTATCTCTCCAACATGTGAATAAAATTGGTGGACGTATGGCTACTGAGCTCAAAGGCTGCTGGGATTTAAATCATGGCGATGTGATCTGTGTTAAAATGAGATGTTAACGGTAAGTTATCAAGCTAATGGCGTCTGTCAGGTGAGAGTTACCTTAGAATTATATCCGTCAAATTCTGGTGCAGTAAAAGAAAATGACAAGCAGCAGCAACAGAGTCAGCGTTAAGTAGATTTAGCATGAGTTATGAGCACTAAAATATTAATAAGGTATACTTACTAATTTAATATAAAGCAGGGTACAAACACATTTCAGGAAGTGCTGTCAAATAATTAATTGCATCAAAAATTAATTATTTGCATAACAATTGTGTGTTGTGTATATTATGTATAAACAAACATACACGCTGCATGTTACATGTATTTTATTCAATCATTTATTTTCCTTCAGCTTAGTCTCTATTTCAGAGGTCACCACAGCAGAATGAACTGCCAACTATTCCAGCATATGTTCTATGCAGCAGATGCCCTCCCAGCCACAAGCCAGACTGGAAAACACCCATACACACTCATTCATTATGGACAATTTTGTTTATTCAATTCACCTATAGCGCATGTCCTTGGAATGTGGGGGAAACCGGAGCACCTGGAGGAAACCCACATGAAAACGGGGAGAACATACAAACTCCACACAGAAACGCCAACTGCCAACCTTGAGGCGGATAGGCTGCAGCAGCAGAAGACCACACCGGTTGCCACTCCTGTCAGCTAAGAACAGGAAACTCAGGATACAATTCGCACAGGCTCACCAACATTGGACAATAAAAGATTGGAAAAACTTTGCCTGGTCTGATGAGTCTCGATTTCTGCTGCAACATTCAGATGGTAGGTTCAGAATTTGGCATCAACAACATGAAAGCACAGATCCATCCTGCCTTGTATCAACGGTTCAGGCTTCACCTTTATTAACAAAGCTGTCTGTTTTAAAACACACTTTTATAGTAATAAGAAAAGCATTGAATAGATCAGAAGACAATACAGTTCACTGTTGATTCAGTTTAGTTCAATAACTGTGTAAAGTGGTCCAGTGCTTAATTTGTGAATTGCAAGGTCCCGGAACAAATCGGGGTAACGGATCCAGCATGTTAAGGTTACCCGAGGATGTAGAGGTGTCGTGCACCAAGGGGCGGGGGGGGGTGGGGGGGGGGTGGGGGGGGTGGGGGGAGTCACGAACGAAAGTAAATAGCAGACAGGGGAGAAGGGCGGTTGAGGAGGGGGATCGGTAAAATGAGGTGCCCTGCAGTGGTCCCTCGTTAATCACGGGAGTTACATTACAAAAATAACCTGCAATAGGCGAAATCCGTGAAGTCGTCAGCTTTATTTTTTTTTTACAATTATTATAGATGATTTTAAATTGTAAAACTGAATGTAACAAACCAAAGATTTATTCCGCAACAGTGCCCTACAGCCACAAAACTTTTACCGTCCATTAGTATGTCCAGAAGTCCAACTTTCTGTGCAATGGTTAGCATCTTCCTCTGCCTTTTGGGTGCTACCGCAGATGCCTTTGATGGTGCAGAGCGTTTGTCGACATTATCAGGTTTGTTGGGAGAAAACAGCTCAATAAAAACAGTATAGTGTCAATATTTGGCTTAAGTAACTTCAATTTTAAGTTCGTCTTTAAACAGCACTAAAGAAAACACTTAATATTTAGCTTGAATCAGTTCAATGTGGATTCAGAGCTAGTAAGTCAATGTTGCAAAAACTGATCAATTATGAAATGAATTTAATACAAATTTATAGTCAGCATTTTCATCATCATCCAGTTCCATTCAGTTCTCACCTGGAAGTGTTAATACAGTCAAACTACTGTATTAATATCATGGTATATTAGGTGTCTAAACTCCACACCACAAACATACAACATTTCCAAAGGTTTAAGTCAAAGTCTAAATGCATAATGTTTTATGTTTTAACTACAAAAACAGGATTCAGAACAAATCCATGATGACTTATAATGCAGTAAATGCTCCTTCTTCTTGTCTTTTATCAATTCAAGTATTGTCTGGCAATCGAACCAATGACCTTAGTGTTGCCGGAGTCATGCTGTAGTGTTTGAGCTACAAAACTGCTAAGGGCAGTGTGTTGGTTGCTAATCGAACCCTGGTCAACGGCAGAAAAGGCGGTGATGTTCACAACACCAACGCAAAATCAAAGTGCATTTTCAACCTCTTTCTATTCTTCACCTGTTAAAAATTCAACAAGATCATAAAATAAAAGCGTACCTTTTTTTCTTACATGCATCTTGTTTAAATTACAAATGACAAAATTATTAACCCTCCTGTGAAATTTGTTTTTGTATTTTTCCAAAATGTTGTCAAAATGTTATTTTAAATAACATTTCTAAAGGGATAGTCAACCAAAAAATGAAAAACTCTTATATTCTAAAGAAAGTTGAAAACCTGCAACCATTGACTTTCATAGGAAAAACAAATACTATGGAAGTCAATGGTTACAGGTTTATAGCTTTCTTCGATATATATATATATATATATATATATATATATATATATATATATATATATATATATATATATATATATATATATATATATATATATATTCATTCATTCATTTTCTTTTTGGCTTAGTCCCTTTATTAATCCGGGGTCACCACAGCAGAATGAACCGCCAACTTATCCAGCACGATTTTATGCAGTGGATGCCCTTCCAGCCGCAACCTATCTCTGGGAAACATCCACACACACACTCACTCACACTCATACACTACAGACAATTTAGCCTACCCAATTCACCTGTACTGCATGTCTTTGGACTGTGGGGGAAACCGGAGCACCCGGAGGAAACCCACGCGAACGCAGGGAGAACATGCAAACTCCACACAGAAACGCCAACTGACCCAGCCAAGGCTCGAACCAGCAACCTTCTTGCTGTGAGGGAACAGCACTACCTACTGCGCCACCATATATATATATATATATATATATATATATATATATATATATATATATATATATATATATATATATATACACACATGTATATACACACACACACACCCACCGGCGACTTTATTAGGTACACCTGTCCAACTGCTCGTTAACGCAAATTCACAATCACATGGCAACAACTCATTAGCAACTCATTAGGCATGCAGACATGGTCAAGACGATCTGCTGCAGTTCAAACCGAGCTCCAGAATGGGAAAGAAAGGTGATTTAAGTGACTGAACATGAACTGGTCTGAGTATTTTAGAAGCTGCTGATGTACTGGGATTTTGACGCACAACCATCTTTAGGGTTTACAGAGAATGGTCCGAAAAAAAGAAAATATTCAGTGAGCAGCAGTTCTGTGGGTGCAAATGCCTTGTTGATACCAGATGTTAGAGGAGAATGGCCTGACTGGTTCAAGCTAATAGAAAGGCAACAGTAACTCAAATAACCATTCGTTACAACCAAGGTATGCAGAAGAGCATCTCTGAACACACAAACGTCAAACTTTGAGGCAGATGGGCTATAGCAGCAGAAGACCTCACCGGGTGAAACTCCTGTCAGCTAAGAACAGAAAACTGAGGCTACAATTCGCACAGGCTCTCCAGAATTGGGCAGTAGAAACTTGGAAAACGTTGCCTGGTCTGATGAGTGTCGATTTCTGCTGCGACATTCAGATGGTAGGGTCAGAATTTGGCGTCAACAACATGAAGGCATGGATCCATCCTGCCTTGTGTCAACGGTTTAGGCTGGTGGTGGTGGTGCAATAATGTGGTGGATATTTTCTTGGCACACTTTGGTACCATTAGTACCAATCGAGCATCATGTCAACGCCACAGCCCATCTGAGTATTGTTGCTGACCATGTCCATCCCTTTAATACCACAGTGTACCCTTATTCTGATGGCTACTTCCAGCAGGATAACGCACCATAAAGCGCGAATCATCTCAGACTGGTTTCTTGAACATGACAATGAGTTCACTGTACATAAATGGCCTCCACAGTCACCAGATTTCAATCCAATAGAGCACATTTGGGATGTGGTGGAATCGGAGATTCACATCATGGATGTGGAACCCACAAATCTGCAGCAACTGCGTGATGCTATCATGTCAATATAGAGCAAAATCTCTGAGGACCATTTCCAGTACATTGTTGAATCTGTTCCACGAAGGATTAAGGCAGTTCTGAAGGCAAAAGGGGTCCAACCCAGTACTAGTATGGTGTACCTAATAAAGTGGCCGGTGAGTGTATATTATAAGACTGTAATATTAGAAAGAAGAAAGACAGTTAAATAGGTTTTAAACAAGTGAAGGGTGAGTAAATGATAGCAGTATTTCCCTTTGAACTATCCCTTTAGGGGCGCTACTATTATTGGCCTTAAAAAACTGCTTTTATTTTAGCCAAAATAAACTAAAGATTAGATTAAAAATTAAAAACTAAAGTAGACTTTATTCTGACACAGGATAATATCTGACACAGTTTACTCTTTAAACCGTCCCTGCTCTGGAAAACACTTGGAAAATATCTACAATTTCACAAAAGGGCTAATAATATAGTTGTAAGTAAATTATCATAAACATCATAAAATAGTTTAGCGTCAATTTAATAAAATAAGCTGGAAATAGATCTAAAGCCACCCATTCATTCTCTGAAGCGATTAGTCTAGATTAAAAATAAATATCTGACAAATAATTTTCGTATCTAATGGAGTTGGCAAACACAGAGGTGCTGTAAAACAGCCATTTTGTGAGATTAATTCTAAAGAGATTAATGCAAAATTATTCATTTATCTATGGGATCAGTTGACTGTCAAGGCTACATGCTTATAAAACAATAAACTCAATACCTGTAACATGTTTTATGAGGTCAGTAGGTAAAAGTATTGACGTCTATCACTTTTGTTTTTGACTGAATGAAGCTGGCTGTATCTCAATAGCCAGACACATCCTCTGCTCCTCTGTATGAATGTTAAAAGCTTGTATGAGGAATGAGTCAGTATAGAGCCAATACAATTTTCTGTAATCCTGTAATCCACGTAAAAGAGGCAAACACATTAAAAGAGATTACAAAAAGGTTTGTATTGAATATATTCATAAAAAAAAGGACCAAGCTGAAACATTTGATTACCGCTCCACAGCTGATATTTGTATTTTGTTGCCTTTTTCATCTGTGGGGCGATAGATCAATTCCTATTTGTCTGCTATATTTTCAAAACTCAATCGCGGCCCTTCCAGAAGCTGCCCAGAGTATCTGAGAACACTTAATAAACGGCTCGGCGTTATTGACTTCAATTTAGAGAAAGCTGCTGAATGCTTTTCTTCCATAGAGGCCCGGAGCACCTCGGGGAAATCCAGAATTGCATTGCCATAGGAAACATATTACCACAGGTCAGAACCTCCAGTTTACAGGATTTATCGCTGAGCCCTCAATCATATTTTCACCTGTCTCAACTCTCACTGGCCCTCAGTAGCGTCTGTGTTGCTGTAGTTGAAGTCAGACTGGCCCTCGTCCATACAAACACACTGAGCTCTTTTCAAAGCCTCCAGTGTTTCTAATCACGCGCTTTTGAGAAAGAAACACCATTAAAATCACAGTTTGCAGAGGACTGTGTGGCATCTTGACAATATTTCATTATTTCTTTTTACTTGCATTTGCACACTTTGTTTAAAAATGCATCAACAAAAACACTATCAAAATTATTTGAGGAGATTATTTGTCATAGGCTGAGAAATGATTAATATCTGTAAAGTAGTATTTGTAATTATTCACAACTTTTCACAAATTCTCAATAACAAAAAAAAAATAGATAAAATAATAAAATTAAAATAAAGTAAAATAGTTACACGTTAAAGGTTACATTTGTTAACTAGTTAAAACTAGTACTGTATGTAGCTATATACTGTATGTAGCTATATACTGTATATATATACAGTATACACAGAGTTGAAACCAGAAGTTTACATACACTGTATAAAAAGGCACATAACCATTTTAAAAAAGTCAGATGTTATTGTGATTAAACTTTTTCTCTTTTAGGTAAGTTAGGATTATCACATTTGTTTCTGTTATGCTAAATAGCAGAATAATGAGAGAGAGATTTTTTGAGAAATTGTTATAACTTTTCTTGAAAGTCAAGTTTACATACAATAAGGTTAATATTATGCCTCTGAAAAAGCTCAGATGATGGTGGCAAGGTTTTGGAAGTTTCTGATTGGCTAATTGACAACAATTGAGTTAATTGGAGGCACAACTGTAGAATAGTATTTAAGGAAAACCTCAAACACACTGCTTCCTTGTGTGACAACATGGGGAAATCAACAAGCCAGAATCAACAAAAAAGCCAGATTACAATTTGCTAAATTAGACTGGGAAATAATAATTGGAGACATGTCCTGGGGTCTGATGGAACTAAGATAGAACTGTTTGGCCATAATGACCAGTGTTACATTTGGAGGACAAAGGGAAAAGCTTACAAGCCTAGCAACACCATCCCAACTGTGAAGTATGGGGGCAGCAGCATCATGTTGTGGGGCTGCTTTGCTGCAGGAGGGACTGGTTTACTTCACAGTATAGATGGCACCATGAAGAAAGAACATTATGTAGAAATACTGAAGCAACATCTCAAGACATCAGCCAGGAAATTAAAACTTGGCCACAAATGGGTCTTCCAACTTGACCATGACCCTAAGCATACTGCCAAATTAGTTAAAATGTGCTTTAAGGACAACAGAGTGCATGTTTTGGAGTGGCCATCACAAAGCCCTGAGTCCAATCCTATAGAAAAATTGTGGGCAGAGTTGAAAAAGCTTGTGCGAGCAAGACAGCCTACAAATCTGACTCAGTTACACCAATTCTGTCTGGAGGAATGGGCCAAAATTCTTTCAAACTATTGTGAGAAGCTTGTGGAAGGATACCCAAAACATTTGACCAAAGTTATACAGTTTAAAAGCAAAGCTAAAAAAAAAAAAACAAGGAAATGTATGTAAACTTTTGACTTTCTAGAAATTTTTTAGAGTGTATGTAAACTTCTGGTTTCAATTGTATGTATATGTATATATATATATATATAGGTGCAGTGGGTAGCACTGTCAACTCACAGCAAGAAGGTCGCTGGTTTGAGCGTTGGCTGGGTTAGTTTACATTTCTGTGTGGAGTTTGCATGTTCTCCCCATGTTTGCGTGGGTTTCCTCCGGGTGCTCCGGTTTCCCCCACAAGTCCAAAGACATGCGCTATAGGTGAATTGAGTAAGCTAAATTGTCCATAGTGTATGTGTGTAAATGAGTGTGGGTGGGTGTTTCCCAGTGCTAGATTGCAGCTGGAAGGGCATCCACTGCGTAAAACATACATAGATTTTGTGTCACGGCTAATCACAGCAGTTTCTGCTGAGAGCTCAGATGTTTGTAGGTAATTGATGTTTTAAAAATTTCAGTACCAATTGGTATCGAATTCGATACTTTTGAAAACACCGTATAGCCCCTTTCTCACAGTGATACCGGTAAATATCCGGAAAATTTCCAAAACAACTTTCCCGGTCAATTAAAAAAAAAGCGCTGTTCACACAGGCAAGGACGTTACGGAATTTTTCCTAAAAAGACCATTCACACATCCATTTCAAAAAACCGGTAAATTCTGACATTATTACCCAGTGAAAGTGTGAACCTACACTGGTCATCAATTGGTTCTTCATTTTCACTTTGTTCCGCGACTCCCCAACCCTCTTCACGTTCGTCCGCGACACCTCAGCGCCGCTCACTTTCGTCCGCGACACCCCTTCGCCATCCACCGCACCAAACAAATGACTGACACAGATCACTCTGCCTACTCATGCCAGAGTCCCGTGGAAAAAGTGATTGACAGGTGGTCATTTGTGTGTAACTTATCTTTATTTATTTATGATTTGGTTATGGGTAAAACAAAGACCATGCGGGTCAGGTAGTTGAAATGGTAGGCTACAAATAATTAATTCGTTATGAATTAATTAATTATTCATAAATTATTAATTCACCTACGCCTATGAAGACGATGTCATCGTCCATCACGATGTTTCACATTAGACATTGTACGATGATAAATTAGTCAACATGGCCCAACCCTAGTTCACACATACAGACCTTTCCGGAAAATTACCGGTAATTTTCCAGAAAGGTCTGTATGTGTAAAAGAGGCTTATATTACAACTCAGACAACTGTATTACAACTATTACCATTCAGAGCTGTTGTTGAGCTCAAGTGCATCATTTAAGAAATATTACAGCTAACAAAATAATAATTAAAAGAAAACTATAAACTCAATATTGTTTTAACTAACCTCATAAAGGACTAATGAATAAATGCTAGCACTTTTATATTATGTATATTAACAAAAATTTAGATTTGTTGTTATTGATCGATACCACAATAAAATGCAAATTAAATTGAAATTAATATAACAATACTATAAAAACAAATTATAATATAATCAAAAATACTACAAACCCAAACTTTTGAAGAATAGGCTACATGAAAAGTATATATTAGGGATAGCTCACCCAAAATTGAAAATTATCTCATTATTATCGTTCCTCATTTGGATGTAAATCTTTTTTTTAATTCATAAGAAGATATTTTGAAAAATTATGGTTACTGGCACCAATCCATTTACATGATAGGAAAAAAAATACTATGTAAGTTAATGAGCCCCAACGACTAGGGATGTAATGATTTACTGTTAGCTGGTTGAAAAACGATTCAAATATGTGACGATTAAAATCGGCAGAATGTTGAACGAATTGCGATACATTTTTATGAACAGCGCAAACTCGCTTTACCTGCACATCAATGGCAAGCAAGAGGTGAGGCGCCAGAGTAAAATGACAGTGGTGAAGGGCACCAAACAAAACACAAACTGTGTGCAAATGCTGAAAAAATATGTTTACTTACACTAACAGAACAACAAATATGACACACGTGAACTGTCAGGACAGTGAAAAAACTAGTCACAGACGCCTATAGACAAAAAAAAAAATAATAATAATAATAATAAGCCAAAACATGCAGACCAAATGATTTGCAGCTCTGCTTGCTCCAGTGAGTGCTACGGAGATCACGCGGTGCATCAGTGTTTTCATAGCAAAAGTGTGAAGATGTTTTTCAGACAGAGAAAGTTGTTCTGTTACAGAAGCAGGTATTAGATTATGTCGACAATCTCCTTTTCAAATTAGTTTATGCATATTTTAACAGTTTGCTCATTATTATTGAATATTTAAAAATGTTCAACATTATCTCTTCTTTAGTATATCACACTGATACTTAGAATAATTAATTATACAAGTAATATTAATTATTCACCTTCATAATCATTCAATCATTCAACTCCTGTCTCTATCCTACTATTTTATAATAATTTTAGCTTTTTGTATACCAGTGGCCACTCCCCTGGAGCAGAGGGCCTATTGACCACCTATGTACATGCTGCTCTCTGGTTTAGGAAAGGCTTTTCTCTCTACACCAGCCATCTCACTCCCCGGCGAAAGAGTTTTTTTCTTTTCAGCAAAGGACATTGTAAATGTGCAAAGACCTCAGCTTATGCCAGAAAACATACACTGTAAACCCAAAAAGTTAAGGTAACTCAAACCATTTGAGGAAACCGATTGCAGAAAACCATTTAAGTTCAAAAACAAATCCTAATTAGTACTGTGAACTTAATCCATTTGAGTTATCAAAACACTTTGAGCACAGTAAAACCCAATAAATGAAGATAACTCAAATCAACTGAGTACTGTAAAACCCAATAAATTAAGGCAACTCAAACCGCCTGAAGAAACTGATTGCTACAAACCATTTGAGTTGAAAAAAAAAAACAAATCTATATGAGTACTGTGAACTGACTCCATTTAAGTTGAAGTAATGAGGTATTTAATTAACTCATTACCTTCAACACTGAGTTCAAAACTCTTTTCAAATGAGTAGAATTAACTTTCAGTCAATTTTGAGTTAACTACACTTATTTCATTTGATAAAGTTGACTGTTGGGTTTTACAGTGTAGATATGCTGATATTTCTTTTAAAAAATGTAAAATCCCAGCACACAGTTTTAGTTTGTTTATATTAATGAGTCTTCTTTATTATTATTATATATATATATATATATAACTCATCACCTAAAATAGTTTCAAATTGTTTTGTTAAAAAATCATGAAAAAATATTACCGTGATATTAGTATGGTGAATCGTATCGAATCGTGAGTCAGGTGAATATCTTCTGTCCGACAGAAGAAATAAATGGAAAAAAATATGGCAAAACAAGTGGTTTTCAACAAGTGAAGCATGAGAAAATGATGACAGAATTTTCCTTTTTACGTGAATTATACTTTTAATGACCATTTTATTTATTTACTTATTTAGAAAAACAGTTCATTTGCCACTTTTTGAGCACTGGGTTGTTTTATGTTAAAACTGCATTGTGAACAAAGAAAACAACAAATAAATAAATAAATCATGCAAGCATTCACACATTCAGCAGAAGCTTTCACCCATAGTGACTTACAGTGCTTTCAACCTATATGTTTTTATCACTACATGAGTTCTCTGGGAACTGAACTCTTGACCTTGCCATTGCTCACGTCATCTTTACCAGCAGAGCAACAGGAACACACAAAGATGCTTGACGGAGAGCGAATATTGACTCTTCCAGAAGTCCCAGAATGTCAAAGGTTCTTCATCTCAAACACAAGGTCCAATCGTTGACAGTGTCTAAAAATATTGGTTTAATGGTATTAAAGTCTACGTGAATCGGAAGTTGCTGAGACTATTGATTTACTTCCAACTGAATCGGAATATTGAGGAAGCGATGGGGTTTTCTTGTTTACTATTCATTCCCTTGTCCAAACTCAGTAATGGAGGGCCGGTGTCCAGCATATTTTAGCTCCAACCTGAATTAAACACACCAGAACCAGCTAATCAAGCTCAGTCTAGTTATACTAGACTTCCAGGCAGGTGTGTTAGAGGAAGTTGGCGCTGGACACCGGCCCTCCAGGACCGAGTTTGGACACCCCTGCCTTAGAGCAAACTAAAGGTACAAGGGGCATGGCTAAAAATATTGTGGCTGAAGCCGTTAAGCTGACATCAACAAAGAAGGACCACCACTTCAAATGCAGAAGATAGTGCTCCAACTTCGATTGAAGATTACCAAAACAAATATTTCAATTTTTTTATTTTTTTTTTCAGTGGATTAACTTACACGATTGAATTGCTTTTCAAAAGAATAACAACATGCGCTAGCCAAATAAATGTTGTACAATTTGATTTCACATGGACTTTAAAGGTCCCAGGTGTCACGGTCACACAAGGGAGACAAAGCAGGATAAACTTTAAGGTTATTTAATAGTGCGATGCAACAACAGCAGATAGGTGAAGCAAGTGAATGGTGTTGCAAAGTGTGTGATCTCACTCACACACACACAGTTCAGCTGGTGTGTATACCAATAAAAGAATAGTCACTTCCCTGAAACAGGTGTATTTGCATCCACAGGAGGAGGAGAATATCCAAAGAAGAGCACAGGAGAAATAGGGAGAGTTGTCCAGGAGAATCATCCGACTTTGATTCCAGCCGGTGAGTGAATGAGTGAGGTGAGTATATATAGTGTGCTGGTGATTGCAGGTGCAGGTGATTAGTAGTCTGGTGAGGGTTCACAGGTGTGGTGGATGGTGATTGAGTGTGGTGACTGAGGCTGCGTCAGAAACCACCTTCTACTCAGTAGGTACTGCATTTGAATTTAAACGTACTACTCGGCCGTTAGAAAAGTATGTTCTATACAGTATGAATGTAATAAGTATGAATGGAATTCGGACGTACTATATCCGCCATTTTGTCATGGTCACGTGACCTACCTGCGTCAGTTGCGTCGTTTTACTCCCATTCATGAATTCTCTCGCCAGGCATCATGGGATAGCGCAGCGTGCATGGGATGCACACCTCAGAATCTCTTCGGAAGTATTAAGTCATCAGGGTACTTCTTGCATACTGATTTTCTAATTCTATGAATTCAGACATACTACTCGGCTCCCATACTGATTTTAGCATACTGTATGGTATGGAAGTATGCGGTTTCAGATGCAGCCTGAGACTACAGGAGCAAGCAGAGGGTGTGACACCAGGAAGTTAAAATGTGCATTTTTTAATTGAATATTTAACACAATCTTAACTAAAACGTGAAGACAGGGTAAGACAGCCACACTGCATTTCTTACCCTATAAACGTCCATTCATACACAGTAATACTTTACAATAACGATGTATTAGTTAATGTTAATTAATGCATTTAGTAACATGAACAAACAAGGAACAATACATTTATTACAGTATGTGTTCATATAAATGTTAATCAAAATACAGTTGTTCATTGTTAGTGCATGTTAACTCACAGTGCATTCATTAACTAATGAAATCTTAGGTAACACTTTATAATAGCTACACACTACGAACCATTTATTAAGCATTAGCAAATAGTGAATTCATTATCTGTTAAGCATTAACTCTACATTAATAAACGTAAGCAGTTCATAACTGCAGCTACAAATGCTGTTTTCTTGACTTACAACCACATGTATAATGTGCTTAATAATTGTACTTTCATACTTTGTTAATGATTTATTTTTCATTACTAAACTAGGTATTGCATTATTTACAAACCAGTTATTTAAGCATAGTTATTGTTTTTTAAGATCATTCAGAATGAGTTAGTAAAGGATTAATAAGCTATTAAAATTAACATTAATAATTCTTTATTTTTCAGGCGTATACTAATAGTTAATCTGTATGTTAATAAATGCTTTATTAAATCAACTTCATCCAGTTTTGTGACCTAATCTAGTGAGGACTATTGATGCTTTATAAATCCCTTATTAATGACAATTAAAGGCTCAGTTATATTCTAAACAGGAAAAAAGAACATAAACGGCATTATTAATTTCTATTCGTTTGAAGATACACAAATGAAACTGTTCTACAAATGGGAAATAAATCTTTGCAACCTTATCTAAAATAAAAGTACTGTACAGTTTAATCCTTGTATCTTATTATATTGTTAAATTATTATATTGTTGTTGTTTTATCCAATTTTATGTCGTATTTTGACACTCCTGTTATTCAGCAATGTTTAAACTTTACAGTAATTTAACATTTTAGATAAGATTTCAAAGATGTATTGTTCATTTGATTTGGGCATAAGTATATTAGAAACTGATAGGTTCATATGTTCTTTTCCAGTTATCAAAGACATAATTTGTCACACAATTTTAGCTTGTAGCTATTAACCACACGGGTCTCCACTTTTGCCATGGCATCTTTTTTTGTTTTAACAAACTTATCCCTCAGGTTTTTCTAAACTATATAAAAACTTTCCTTCTTTTCCACGGCTGTTGCAATTTCTAGCCAAGAATTATTGGTCATCTGGTTATCTCTATGATGATCACGCATGGACGGATCATAAAGATGTCTGTACAGTCATACTTCAGACAAAATCTCTTCAAAGTGTTTCATATTCAACTCAAATCAAACGCGGCGCCGTGCAAACTGTTCACCTGAAATCTGTTCACTTTGCCAGCCGAAATCATGTCGCGCGCACCAAAAGCGAACCTCCGCAAACACAGCGATGACGTCACATTCGTTGCGTGCACTGGGCCCAATAACAGAAAGCTGATCAGCTATTGCATGCTGGTCTCATTTGTAGTTGTAATACCGCAAATTACATTAGGACTAGTGAAGTAAAGGACTACAACACCACGAAAACCAAGCAACAACAAAAAAGAATTTAAATGAGCATTAGATGTAGCATTACATGGTCATCGCAAAAATAAGACCTGTGCAAAAATATTTAGGACCTAGAACAGCGAATTTAACACTTTTTAAGGCCTTAAATTTCGATTTTTAATTTTTTTAATTTAAGACTTTTTAAGACCCCTCGGCAACCTTATACTAACTCATTCTGAATGATCCTAAAAGCCACCAACTACTCTTAAATACAAATGAATTGTAAATAATGCAATACTTAATTTAGTAATGAAAAATCAACCAGTCACAAATTATGAAAGTACAACCATTAAGCACATTATAAATGTAGTTGTAAATCAAGAATACAGCATTTGTAGCTGCAGTTATAAACTGCTTACTAACGCTTAATAATGTAGAGGTAATGCTTAACAAATAATGAATTCACTAGATGCCAATGCTTAGTAGGGTTGTGACGATGAGGAAATTTCCCCACTGGTTATTCAACATGTGACAACACCGGCAATACCGGTATCACCGTGGGGATGGGGGTTTCCTCTTTTTTCTGCTTTTAAATAGTTTATAAATGCGTGCGTATTATACTTTCACTTTCAGTTTTGCGGGAATTGGCAATTCGGCGTCAAACTACAAAAAAAAAAAATCACTGTTATTAAACACAGAACTTTTATTAACATAACGAAAAATCTTTTGGAAAAATCCAAAATGACATTAAGCTACAAAAATGACAAGTCAGCAATCTTAAAAATAAATAAATAAGCAAAAACACTGCAAATTGGCATTTATTAACAGTGCAGTCTACATGTTCTTTGCCAGGAAACCCAACATGTTGACCATCTCTGATGGGATCTTGTGGGGCTCACTATGTTCCCCATCGTGCTGAACACTCTCTCGGATGCGCAGCTTGTTCCGCACACGCAAAGATACTTTTTGACAAAAGGGGGAACCTACTTTGAATGTCTTTTGTTGTCCTACCTGACTTCAATGTCTTAATGTATTAATTAGCCTAATGTATTATATATTAATAGCCTAGTCCTTATAAACAATCCGTTTATAGAATACATTATTAACAAATCTATAGGCTACTGAAGAATAAACCGAATATGAAATATGATCTACATAATGATCAAAGCTAAACAAGCTAGCACTCAATTTATAAACTATAAATAAAAAATGAAAGAAATTTTAAGTAATGAAACATTAAAAACTACAGGCTAAATAAAAGCGCCTTGTCAGAGCTGAACATAACTGCGGTCAACGCGCGCATGTCAGTTTACAGCTTCTGTAAAGATCAAACAGCCACACAATCTCAATAAACATTATGTAAATGTATAAATATTTCGATAAGTATTGTTAATGGAATATTTAGAACGATAAGATCTTGCTTAAGCTCTCATGTTGTTCCTTTTTTAAAATGCCTTTTATTTTTTAAATCTTTCAAGTCAATATTGGCTATCGGGTAACATAATCTCCCTCAGAGATATTGGAGTTCAAAAACGTGGTGCGCAGTATGACTATTGGCCAACACCTCCCTGTAAGTTTACACACTGCATAGATAGACTATAAGCCTAAAGCTCTGGTGTGGTCTGAATAGCATGTTTTAAATAACATGCTCCATTTAGTTTTTATTGTAAAATATACATTATAACCCAGTACACAGTGAAATAATATTTTTGAATGGCTTGCCTAATGGCAGCGTATATAACCGTTGAGCATAAATAGGCTAAGCATATTTTTATTAATATTATTACACATTTATACAAACTATAGCCTCCTTTTGATTTATTTTAATTTCCGTATATTTTTTATCAAACGAAAAAGGCAATGAATTGTGGATTTAGGTTTTCATTTTATTAGAATTAATATAATTATTAGACTACACATTTTCTACATAACATTGGCTCTGATTGCGTTTTTACAGATATCCTACAGACAAAGACATTTATGCCTGTAAATTTCAGTGCATTTTGACAGATTTCGCAAAGGCTTCAGCTATTCTGTCAGCTGGTACCAGCCTCAGTTTTGCGGCTTGACTTGTGTGGCGTCTACGTATCGTTGTCTGGATGACAGCGAGAGAGAGATGAGATCAGACTTCAGTTTCGATGCGTGGCCGCAAGTCACAGTTACTATACTGCAATTTTCAAATATTGGCTGATCTAAATTAACTTTTCATTCGATTAAAAGCCGAAACATTGCCAGACAGTTTTGGAAGAGAGTGCCTTTAGTGATAAAAGACGCACACACAGGATACACTCTTGTCGGCCTATTCATTATTGATTTTTTAACATTAAACTCATAATAATGAAGTGCAAAAAAGAACAGCTGAACTTCGGAAAAAGTATTCTGCGGTTGCCGCGATGGTTGCTTTGTTTCTTTGCAGTTGGCTTTGTCAGTGGCGCGGCATTGCTAAATCATTTTTGTTTTAATAAAAAATAAGATTATTTGTTATTAAACACTGTGACATGATAGTCGCGTGATTTTTTTAAAATGAGGCGCTTTTGCATTGTGTTTTGACACTAAATCATCCGCCATTCTCTTTCCGTAAATTCAACTCCTCTCGTTCTCCTCACATGATAAATGAAATATGACGCATTGTAGCTAGATTTTAACTATAGGGCATGCTCTCGTCTTAAGTAAATTATTTAGAATTATATTTTCCATTTAATTCAAACAAATATTTAATAAAAAAAAACGAATACTTAAAAAAAAAAAAAAAAACGTGGGCACGGTGTCACGGTGGAAAAGTGATGTCACCGGTGTTGCATCTTAAAACCGGTAACACCGTCAACACCATCTCTCGTGGCAAGCCTAATGCTTAGTAAATGATTCATAGTGTGTAGTTATAAAGTGTTACCAAATCTTATTGTTAAGTGTGCCCTATTCATGCAGAAGACCAGAAATGCAAGCTCGTGCAACAAGTTTCGCATGTCACTGCATTCCAAAGTTCAAGCTTAATGAACTCTGACATGCGAAATTGCTTCACATGAGTGTGTGAGACCAATAGAAGCTTAAAACGTAAAAAAAAGATGTTTAAAATATGAAGCAATCACTCATTTTATCAATGTCTAATCATCTTGTTTTATCCCACCACTTTTCGCAGCGGTGTTTGACATTGACATTCCGCATGCTCAACTCTAGTGTGATCACGGCTATAGAGTAGCTCCTTCCCCTTTTCAAAGACATCCAGTCATATTTAGTCTATATTAGGGTTGTCAAAAGTATCAAGTTCAGCGCCCAATTGGTACAGAAATTTCAAAAGTGTCCCTTTTCCGATAACATTTGAGAGCTGTTGAGTGCGTAGTTAAACCGCTGATTGGCCATTGTGTTCACATGCTCAAAAGAAATGGCTGTGCTTGGCTGTGGAGATCATCAGTTCACCATCCTGTTCACCGAGTGCAGATACAAGGACACTGAAGCATTTCAAAGCATGTAGATCAGTCGATCTATCAGCGGATCACTCGTATATCAGCTCATAGACAGATCATCTGACCTACGCAGCTTTTACATGCTCCAGTATCCATCTATGTTTGCACTCGGTGAACAGCGGTGAACCGATGACTGTCACGGCTAATCACAGTCATTTCTATTGAGCACTCAGATGTTTGTATGTAATGGACGTTTTAAAAATTTCAGTACCAATTGGTACCGAATTCGAAACCCTAGTCTATATCACAACTCTGCAATTCAGAGCTGTTGTTGAGCTCAAGTGCATCTGACTCATGAAACTCAGTCTAAAATAGTAATACTGAATCTGACTCTTGAATGTTTATATCTTCTAAACGCAAATATTGTCTCTGTTTTGGATCAAAGTATCTTATAGATAACCTTAAGATTAGCATATTGATACTAGGCGACATGGTGGCTCAGTGGTTAGCACTGTCGCCTCACAGCAAGAAGGTCACTGGTTGAAGAGTCCCAGCTGGGTCAGTTGGCATTTCTATGTAGAGTTTGCACGTTCTCCCCATGTTTGATGGGGTTTCCTCCGGGTGCTCCGGTTTCCCCAACAGTCCAAAGACATGCACTATAGGTGATTTGAATAAACTAAACTGGCAGTATTGTATGAGTGTGATTGAGTGTGTATGGATGTTTCACAATACTGGATTGCAGCTGGAAGGGCATCAGCTGTGTAAAACATATGCTGAATAAGTTGGCAGTTCATTCCGCTTTGGTGGCCCCTGATGAATAAAGGGACTAAGCCGAAGGAGAATGAATGAATGAATGAATGAATGAATGAATGAAATTGGCATCATTTCTTTATCTCTCACTGGCATAACGAAGCTATTTCAGGTTTTCCAATTCTAACATATAAGAAGGATGTTCAACGCAAAAGAGTTGTTTATGACAGAAAACAAGAATACAGCCATATGCAACAGAGTCAGGCTTAAATTTAGAACACACTTCGTCCCCTTTCTGTCAGTGGTTATGTTAATTCATTTACTTGACTATTCATTTATGGCGTCCAACCGAAGTAAAGCTAAACATGCTGATTGTGTCGTGCTACTTTAAAGGATGACCAAATAACAAGTAAAGGTCTGTTGTCTGAAATGTTTCACAGTAGCCTTTTGTGCAGCGGTTAAAAGTCGGAGAGAATCAGGGTCTCGTGCAGCTATAATTAACATCTCTTTACCGAACATCAAACATTGACAAAGTCCCTTTTTACTGCAAACTGCTGGCAGAGAAGCACTGGGATAATGAATTCAGGCATTTCCAGAATATTAATTGCGATCAGCCAATCTCGGTCTTGCATGCAAATGTTGCATTTGCATATGACTGGAAAGGAAATATAAAAAGGATCCTTGAAACTATGAGGCTGATTGTTTCGTGGGAGATTCCCTCATTTCCGATGTCACATAGGAATACGAGGCTGAAGATGTCGGACTGATGTGCCTGTATATGCAAGGTGGACTATTGTGCTATTGGAATGAAAATGAGCCATGATTCACAGTCTTTTATCATTCCAAGTTTGCACAGTCCCATTGGGAGACCTACACACAGCTCATGATTGATTGACAGCAATGGCTAAGATCATTCCTAACTAAAATAATTATATACTTTGAGTGTATACACTAACCTGACAAACGTTTTGTTACCTATCCATGTTTTAGGGATCACAAATATGACTTCTAGTTGATCATTTGGTATTAGAAGTGGCATATATGAAAGGCAAAGGCCTCTATACCTCAGGCTGTTGATGTTGCCATTCACTCTGCAGATCTCTCGTATGCCCCCATACTGAATGTAACCCCAAACCATGATTTTCCCTTCACCAAACTTGACTAATTTCTGTGAGAATCTTGGGTCCATGCTGGTTCCAATAGGTCTTCTGCAGTATTTGTGATGATTGGGATGCAGATAAACAGATGATTTGTCAGATTAATCTACCTTCTGCCACTTTTCCAAATGATTAACTAGAAGTCAAGTTGTTATTTTTGCTCTTACAACTGGGATCGATGACAAGACTTTTGTCAGGTAGTGTGTGTGTGTGTGTGTGTGTGTGTGTGTGTGTGTGTGTGTATTATTTATATATATATATATATATATATATATATATATATATATATATATATATATATATATATATATATATATTAGGGGTGTCAAACTTAATCGTTTCTTCGGTGCACCGCGATGCAGACGCGGACAATTCGGTATCGGTTCAGTAATAGATCATAACCGGTTATTATGTACTGACGTCATTTATCTCATATGTCGCGGTAGTATACTATGGCGAGGGAGGCGAGAGTGAGTAATTAAAATGCAGACACTGTGCACAGTTCACTGCGTTTGTGCTTGCTTTCACTCCTACGAAGAAAAGTAAAGTAAACACCATTTCTCTCTCACACACACACTGTGGCCCCTTTGACCAGCTGGCGTGACGTTTCCTCTCCTCTCGGCTGTTGAGTGAGCGGGTTTCCTCCTCCGCGTCTATCATTGATCAGCTGATTGTTGCGTCCAGCACAGAGCCAATCGCAGCACTTTCTGTTGAGCGTGTAACCAATCATAGGCGTTTAACAACTTGCTCTACAACTCTCAAAAAGCAAGCAGGATAATATTTACGTTTGTTTATTTGCTTTAAATGCTCATGTTGTTCTGTGCATGTACTTGAGATTTGTTTGATGCAGAGTGTTTTCTTTGAGCAGGTAAAATTAAAGGTACAGTTCAAATATCTGACTGCTTGTATTAAAGGACAAAATTGTATTACAAATACATATAAAATGTATTTTAAAATGATACATTTTAATACAAGAATTCTTGTGCTGTGAAGTAAAATATAAAAGCGTATATGGAAAGCATCGTCAATGCACCGTGATGCTCCGAGATATCGAATTGAACCGAATCGATGGCATGATAATCGTAACCGAACCGAACCGTGAGACCAGTGTAGGTTCACACCTCTAATATATATATATATATATATATTAGAGGTGTGAACCTACACTGGTCTCACGGTTATTATGTACTGACGTCATTTATCTCATATGTCGCGGTAGTATATATATTACACATATCATCTATGCTTTACATTATGTATAATTCATATGAATGCATATTTTCTATATTTATATTAGTTAAAAATTCAGCAAACAAACAGTAGAAAGACCAAATGAATGATTGAAAAACTGAACAAACAGCAGATAAATTAAACTGAACAATACTAACCAAAACACATGCATAGGAATTACGACAAATAAATCAAATAAACAAATAAAAGACAAACCAAACAAACAAAAGCATGAATGATAGATTAAATAAACAATGAATAGACAAAGCAAACATCCATTAACCAACACGCATTTGTGTGTGCATTTTAAAGACGTCCAATAGACATCCAAACAAAGACGTCTTGGCATCATTCATTCTATCTAATTGATGACTTGTCTATTTTTGCACTATTGTTAAACGTCTATTAGATTTTCACTGACACTCCAAATGTAGTCAATAGTATCTGGATGCAGACTTGGATTTGCAAGCTGAGACTACATATTTCAGACTTGCAATGTCAGACACAATGCACTCAATGGAGCTAGTGGCGTCATTGTGAGGAGTTGGGTCAGGGATGGGGTTAGGTGTGCGCATTAAAAAGCATTGCTTGGAGCTCACCTTGCAACTGCAAGTCTGCATTCAGACCCTTCTGCATGTTTTTGCAAAAATGTCTATTTTTGAATGTCTGTTAGATGTCTTTTAAACACCAAAAATAGTTTGCTGGGTAGTTAGTAAATAAAACCAGACAAACAATATAAACTGCAAATAGCATTTTGTTCATAAATAATTTAAAACATCTTTTGGTAAGTATTATTCCTATTGTCCAAACGCTCGCTTAAAATGCTTACAGCATTATTTAAATTACATGGAAGGGGGATGAAGCATGAGTGATTTACATGTGAAGGCAATGCAAAGCATAGACATCCTGTGGTGCAAATTGGCCATATTGTACATTTGACGTGCTTTAAACTGCAAAAAAAGTGCGAGCAATGGAACAGACAGAAAAGCAAGCAGCTTACAATGATGGAGATTGGTTCAAGGATGATGTTCGCTGGACGTGACCGAATTGAAGGACATTATTTGTACTTTACATGCATGGCTGGTATTATGATGTTCATCATGAAATCGATAAATTATTTTGTTGGTATTTTTGTTATTTGTAAATAATTTTGTTTTCCTGCAGTTAACGAGAGAAAACGCTTCCCTGTGACGAATTTTACGGCAATCCGTGTTTTAGGCGTATTACAGTAGGGGAAGCCCTAACACATGTCAGATTCTACAGTGAGTGAAATATGAGTGAGAGAAAAAGTAAGTTTGTGCATAAAATTTAGAGTTATACAACATTCCTTTGGCTTAATCCCTACCGTTTTAGATCTGTTTCAGATCTTGTCTTGGCAATAGACCAAAATAAAGAAGATTTGCACACCTAACATAGTAGGCTACATAGTAGGCTACCTATTATGGTAAAGAAGATTATATATACACAGTTAAAGTCAGAATTATTAGCCCCCCTTTGAATTAGTTTTTCTTTTTTAAATATTTCCCAAATGATGTTTAACAGAGCAAGGAAATTTTCACAGTATGTCTGATAATTGTTTTTCTTTCTGAAAAAGTCGTATTTGTTTTATTTTGGCTAGAATAAAAGCAGTTTTTAATTTTTTAAGAACCATTTTAAGGTCAAATTTATTAGCCCCTTTAAGCTAACTTTTTTTTGCGATTGTCTACAGAACAAACCATCATTATACAATGACTTGCCTAATTACCCTAACCAGCCTAGCTAACCTAATTAACCTAGTTAAGCCTTTAAATGTCACTTTAAGCTGTATAGAAGTGTCTTGAAAAATTATCTAGTAAAATATTATTTAATGTCATTATGGCAAAGATAAAAAAAATCAGTTATTATAGATGAGTTATTAAAATATTAAAACTATTATGCTTAGAACTGTGTTGAAAAAAATCTCTCCGTTAAACAGAAATTGGGGAAAAAAATAAACGGGGGCTAATAATTCTGACTTCAACTGTATGTATGTATGTATATATATATATATATATATATATATATATATATATATATATATATATATATATATATATATATATATATATATATATATATATATATATATATATATATACATACATTTTTTTATCGTATAATTATCCGCAAATTTCTGGGAATTACTGCCACAAAAATCAGTCATTTTTATCGTGAAAAATCACACAAAAAAGGGGGTCTGATTTATTTAACTTTTATTTTTGCTCCGTCATATTTAAATGCTTTTAAATGTATTGTATTTTATGCAGATGTACCGCATAGAAAACTTCATCATCCCAGTCGATCTAAATTAATGACATCTTTCCAAATAGAGCTATTCAAATCATCTGGTGAAAGTATATTCATATCGCAACAAAACAAAATATGGCAATGTCAGATTTTTTCAATATCATGCAGCCCTACTATATATTGTGCAGCCCTATAGCAAAAGCCAGCCATTCAGAACTGCATACTCCAGGACAGGTACTCTCCTTCTGAGCTTCAGGAAAGCTGAACTTTCCCTCTGAGCTTCAGACAGGAGAACAGTTTCATAATTAGGCACCCAGGGACTGAATTCCCCATGCAGAGACCTACTACAGTATAGATAAAGCAGGAGGGCAGTCAATGGACAGAGCAGCTCAATGGCCCCAAAACAGAGTGAGAATGAGATACCAGGCAAGTTCCTCATTAAGCTCCCAGAGACTATGGCTGGCAAAGTTATTTGTATTCGTGACTTAGTGAGGGCCCATCTACAGGGCTCCACTAATGCTGCCAAGAACCATTCAGCGAGTGTAGAAACACCCACTCCACAGGCCTTGAGAGAAAGTGAAGGAGAGATGCTGCACCAGCCAAAACTAAAGGAATCAGTTACAGAGGACTATCAGGTTCACTTCAGAGATGCTGAACACACTGACATACTGCCGCTAACTTACTTCAAGACAGACTTCTGACTGCACAGATGACCAATTCAATTCTCATTCTGCTTGTAAGACCTTATCGAATAGAATAGTTGACTTCAAGAGTTCACACTTATTGCCCATTTCCACTGAGTGGTATGGTATACACTCTAAAAAACATTGGGTTATTTATTTAACCCAATGGTTGAGTTAAAAATATTTGGTGCTTTGTTGGGTAATTTTAAACTTTTATTGGGTTATTTATTTAATAACTCAACCAGTTGGGTTACAATTTTTTAATTTCAACAGTCAACTGATTTAACTGACACAGAACAGCTGTATTAATATGCATATGTGATGTTGTTTTTGTGTTATAAAGTTTATTTAAGCTCTAATGCAGTAAGTTAATGTTTTTGTTTTTTTTTATTAAATTGCCTCTTCGTGTCGTGTTTTTTTATATCCGCTTCAATTGCACTCTTAATTATTGATGATACAAGCGCGCGTTTCATAGTCAATCTACAGTATATGCGGATAAAAACGCTTTCTCTACCTCTGTGTTCATCTCTACAGTTGTTTTGGAGGAAATTATACACATATTTGAGATATTCTGCCGTCATTCTTACCTTTAGGACCCAGCGGAGACATCAACCCGGAGTCGCGTCCAGTCTTGGTTAAGGTATGTTGTCTTAAAAACACTGTCATTTCACCAGGAAACTATATTGTAACATCCAAATGCTAATATAGACACATAAATATGCTACATTTTATTCAGGAAATTGCTGGATTTCCCAAGAAGTACGGAATCAGAGCATTATATAATTATTGGTTACTATTCGCCACTAGAGGGCGCTGAATGGGTTACAACCATAGATCGCAACATTTCTTTCTGTAGACTGTAGTCATGAAGAAGTTATTCTGGACAACAGCAGAGCAGAAGCTTGCTATATCGTTTTTTTTTTTTCAGATGAGGATTCATTATCCATTTCAAGGTACTTGATTATGAACTATTGAAAGTTAAATGTTATTATTACTGTTTGTGTGTACTATATTAAAGGCCCTGAAAATTGTATTTTCCCTACATCTTATACTAACCTACAGGGATGAAACCACACCCTGATAATGTTAGAACGTTTAATCAGTTATATGTCATACAACAATTAAATATAAGCCTAATATATATATATATATATATATATATATATATATATATATATATATATATATATATATATTAGGCTTATATTTAATATTTTATTCTATATATATATTTGCTCTTCAGTGTTTGGACTCTCAGTAGTGAATAAACCACACTGAACTGAGCTAAACTGAACTTAAACACTGAAAACTGGACTGATACTGTTTCAATTTACTATAATCTTTTAATGTGAAGCTGCTTTGACGCAATCTACATTGTAAAAGCGCTATACAAATAAAGGTGAATTGAGTTGAATTGAAGTTATAATATATACATATAATAATGAGCCGTGGTTGACCCGAGCTCAAACAAACCTTGTCGTCCTCTTGATGAACAGCAAAGAAACCTGTTGTCATATTGTCAAAAAAGTAAGTAATATTTGATGCAAATTATAATAACTATATGTAAAAAAATATACTATTAACATATTAAATCCCACCTTTATCTATTGGAGTCAATGTTGCAAACATATATAGACTGTCTGATTAAGCTGCAAAGGTATGCAGAAAATGAATATATATATATATATATATATATATATATATATATATATATATATATATATATATATATATATATATATCTTGCCAACTGACAATATATAATTGATTATTAATCACTTTTCATGCCAACAATACAGGAATCATAACGTTTGATAAATCACCAGCACCATCACCCTACTGCCACCAGCTCTGGGGACTAATTACAGTGAATATGCAGCAACAACCGAAACCAAGATTTCTGCTCTTTTCTTATGAACTTAGCCTCAGGGTGTTTACATATTAGATCATCAGAAAACAAAGCAGATGTGTTGATTTGAATAGGACGAGGACATGAAAGAAAAATAAAAAAATAGTGAGGCTCTATCATGCCACTAAAAATGTTACGTCTAACGTTAACTTTTTTCCCCCTATACTTCAACATTCTCAATGAAGTCGAGTCCAGATGTGGTTTTAGAAATCCAATTTTCTGTACCGTGACTTGATTTAAAATTGACCTGTTTTTTTCCCTACTCTCTCAAAATGCATTTTTGCCATTCCTATCAGTCAAACGACCCAAGTTTTCTCTGATGTACAAGTGTCCTTAATCATCAGTGCGAAAATCACGCCACACCAAATGAGGTCCCCAAATAATTAAGGACATTAGTCTAGGAACAACGAGATCAACTAAATCTGTTTTGCAAACACAGCATTAATCAACAGGAAGCAGGAAGTGAGTTTTAATTCAGACATGCAAAATCAATCACTGAAGAAATCAGAATCGCAAATACGATTAGCCAGGCATGAGAACTCGGGGACGAAAACAAAAGCAAGATAAAGTGGCGCCGCTAAGAACAAGCTTATAGACTTATAGATTTTGCTGAAATCTTAAGCTGCACTCCCACTGTGTCTGAATGAATAATTCTGTTTGAAACAAAGGGTTTTTATGTTAAATGAGTCGTGCAGGCAACTGCTGCAAGCAGATTTTGAGAGTGCAGATTAAGGATATTTGAGAAAACCCGACATTTGTTAAAGAGCTAATTCAGAATTCGCTCAACTGTAATTCCATGCAATACATCAAGCTGCATTGTGCACTTTTAAGTAGGCCTAAATGTGGTGTAAAAATGGTGAAGTCTTAAAACCGCAAAGCAAAACAACAGCTTGAAATCAATTTATTTCCATTTGGTAAGGTAGTATTAGTAAGTCAGTAGTTATGTTTCCATCCAAAAATGCAAATTACTTCATTTGCAAAACTGGAATACCGCATAAATGACGTGCGAATAAAGCAGTGTTTCCATCCAATGAGTCAAAGCGAACAAAATCGTCACTTCCTGATTAACTGGCGCCAAATATCAACAGTAAAAACAGAATTTGCTTCAGTAGGAGAAGCTGATTGAATCTTTGACTTGTGCCTCGGAAGGCAATCCTGAGACGCAGTGAACGTGTTTGAAGGTGTGAGACGCGGAGCACAGACGCTCTTGATTCTGGAGGTAATTAATAATATAACACTAATACTGAAACGGTTAAGGCGTTTTAGAATGACCAAAACAACATTTCAGATGTTTTACAATGTGCTCAGCCTGCTGGTTTCTCCATTTCCCCCGCGGTAAATCTGAATGCTTATTAGCACGATAAGTGATATTACTACCAGACACCGCCACAAATAATGTATGCATACACCAGTGATGTGCGGTGAGGTACTGACTCTTTCAGGGTCAGATTTACAATTATATGCACCCAATATATTTGCCAACAAAATTGTTTCATATATCATCTTAGCATTCTTTTTATACACATAGCAGGTACGTATTGGGCCGAGAAAGAATGTATAATGTATAGCGGTTCAATATTCCTCCCAAAAAACACCAAAGTGGATGCTATGGCCCACGGCGGGTGCTCTCTCTCTCTCTCTCTCTCTCTCTCTCTCTCTCTATCTCTCTCTCTGGCACCGTTTACACTAATACATTTTGTTCCACACTACGCCGGAGTTTTCGAGTCCCGAAAACGGAGCATTTTGAAAATGCTGGAGGCCGTTTTCATTCTAAAATGCTGCTGCTCAGTGTCAGTGTGGATGGGGAGCCATCTAAAAACGGAGGCGGGGCTATTTCACTTTCTTAACAATAAAATGAAAACATGAAAACATTTTTGGAAATGCCTATTTTCATTTTGATATTGCACATCTTAACAGACACCAAAAATGTTGAAGTGTCGTGTAGCTGCCTCATTGAAAATACGAGACATACCCTCTCTTTCACTGAATATCAGTTTTAATAATCAATAATGGCCATTATAAAAGTATAACGTACAATAAGTTTATACAATATACAGTAGGAAATAAGGCAAGCAATCAATCAAATGTGCAGAATCAGTGTACGCAGTTACATTAATATATTAACCATAGACTGTAAAAGATATGGACGTACTATCCGTGACGTCACCCATAGGTTTATGAAGAACAAAAGAAGCTACCAGTAGGCGTGGTCAACCATCGCCATTTTGTTCCCGCGTCATCGCACCAACCAGGGCATACCATACAAGGGCAAAGAGGCAGAGCGTGAGCGGAGCTACAGACGCATGCTGGCATTCTGCTTAGACGAGCTTTCCTATGGGAGAAACACTTAATACTTCATTACCTGCTACTCGTTTGTGTTCTGACCACATGTGCTTGGTAGTATACTATATCAATAAAGTGTTTAGACTTTTAAAAACACTGTTTCATAAGCAACGTCATAAGCACAATGCTTAGTGGCCGAATTGAGCCACTAAACATTGTGCTTATGACGTTTTTTAACAGGAGGAAGTGCAAATTACTTCCAAACACTTCAGATATAATCTGTGTTGAAATCCAGGCATAACACTGTATGACAATGCTTCAGATGACTGTTCTAGAGCCTACAGCTAATCAATCTGTCAGATTCTGGAGTGCATTACAGCTCTAAAGAACATTATATATATATGATAAATGATCTTAAATAAAAAAATTATTTTATAGAGATGGTATATAAGTATATAATTTCACTCACCTGGGAAATGGAGGCCATGTGAATGGTTTGTGAGCATAATTAAGTGCACACAGCATGCCATATCATCTGATAATTGTAAGAAATAATTCCAAAAGGCAACTGACTGTGTAAGCCACATAAAACAGCACAAAAATACGATGAATATGCCGAGATCAGCGGCTAATCGGCTGAGGTGACGTGACGACGACCAGTGAGACCTAGCTGTCACTCAAGTGGCCACGCCCTTAATTATGCAAACTTAATATAACCTAATATAAAGGAAATGGATGAGTCATAAAAAAATTCACCCCCCTCACAGTTGTCACGAAGGGTAATATTACCTATATGAACCAAAAGCGTTCTTTGTACCAGGCTGTAAACACCTTATTTTCTGCTGTAAAGTTGGCCATTTTAACTGTGGGCTCAATAGAAATTTGCTCTATTATGGAGCCAGGACTAATGGAATTTTGATGAATTGCAGTTTCAGTTACTTCCGTATTGGCTTCCCGAGGGAGAGCGGGAGGTTGCCACTTGATATTAACCTAACTTATCTTTGCGCTCAGTCAAAACACGTTACCTGAGAACAAGTAATAAATTCAGAAGACAAAAGTCAGGGAATATGTCGATGGATATAGACAACAAGATCAATTAAATCTCACTTTTAACAAATATAGTGAGGTTAGATCCAGCGGTAGATCGTGATGAACAGTCCGACGAGCACAGCTCTCATCTGGGTAGATATGCTGCCGTGCATGCCAGAGTGTGTGTGTGTGTGTGTGTGTGTGTGTGTGGTCACGTGATGTGCTTTTTTAGCGGTGTAATGTAGACGGAGAGTTGTTCAGAAACACTGGGTGAAATGCCAGTGTGGACGCGGATCGTTTTCATTTTAAAACTAAAAGGTATTGGTATAAACAGGGCCTCTCTCTCTCTCTTTCTCACTTACTCACTCACTTACTCACACACACACACACACACACGCACACACGCACACACTGGTCTTACCTTTACTTGTAAATTAAGTCTTGAAATGACTTTGAAACGATCGAGTTATCTTCTGTCCCATTCTTTGAAGCAAGCCCTTTAGCTCCGGCATTATTTATTCAGGCTTTGATTAAAAGTCCAATTTTGAGAAATGTTTGAGCTAAGATATTACATCCGCGATTTTTGCAGTCAGCCAGAGCAAAACACAAAATAATCCTGTTGAACTTTTTGTATAAGAAGAGCAGCCTCTGAACAACAAGAATAACTGAGAGCTCAAGTGTGCCCCCTTCATTGCGGGAGAGCAATTGCCTGCCTCACCTCATGTCTTTTCAGTGCGGCTGTATGTCAGATCCCGGTCAGATCTTAACATACACATCAATAAGTGATAGACATTCATGAAATACATTTCCTATCATATGCAAAGTGAGGACATATTTACGGTGGCCGAGAGAGCTTAACGCGCTGCAATTTAAGAAAGCACACGCAATAACAAAAAACACCAGCAAATTAAGAAACGATCTTCATCAATTTGATAGACACCTGTTGCAAATTGATCACAACACAAACAACTGAAGAAACGTGCTGCAAATTGATCACAACACAAAGGAAGAAACGTGCTGCAAATTGGTCAAAACACAAACAACTGAAGAAACGCGCAGCAAATTGGTCAAAACACTTGCAAACATCCACATAACACAACGGAAATGTTTCAAGAGGACCCAAAAACATGACGGACCCAGCTGAGAGATACGGAGGTGTTATTGTACCGTGACTGTTGTTCAGTGAAGTGATTGGTGTTCTTTGAAAGGTGAGTTGTTTTTCGTTTATTTTAACATTGATTACACGATTCCGTTGTATTTGTAAATTATCAGCCTAATTAATGATTAACTGAGTGTTTTGACCAAGTGTTTTGACCAATTTGCTGCGCGTTTCTTCAGTTGTTGGTGTTTTGACCAATTTGCAGCGCGTTTCTTTGTGTTGTGATCAATTTGCTGCGCGTTTCTTCCTATGTGTTGTGATCAATTTGCTGCGCGTTTCTTCCTTTGTGTTGTGATCAATTTGCAGCGCGTTTCTTCAGTTGTTTGTGTTGTGATCAATTTGCAACAGGTGTCTGTCAAATTGATGAAGATTGTTTCTTAATTTGCTGGTGTTTTTTGTTATTGCATGTGCTTTCTTAAATTGCAGCGCGTTAAGCTCTCTCGGCCACCGTACATATAATACAATTGTCTACAATGTCTGAAAACATTTTAATAAAGCGTTTCAATGGTTCACTGAGTGAGCAAAAGGCACTCGCACTCAAACCAGTGTGCAAGGGATTATGAAATCTGACGTGAGCCACAGACTCACCTCGCTGTCATTGAGCAGGACATATGCAAAATACAGCGATTTTCATTAAAAAAATGATTGAAATCATTTGAATCATACAGAAATGGCATTTATAGCACAGATCAGTAGACAAATATTTATTTTATCATTAGTATACATCTCATGATGGCAGATGAGGATGATCCAGTTTTTGTGGTTGCTCTTTCCTTTGCGGTTGGCTTGACAATATCGCGGTATTGCGATTATCGCAACAGCCCTACCTAAAACCTTTGATTTCAACTCACAAATAAAGTGAACAAAGTTTTTAAATGCTGATATTTACTAGGGGTGTGAACCTACACTGGTCTCATGGTTCAGTTTCGATCATAATGTCATCGATTCGGTTCAACTCGATACCTCGGTGCATCATGGTGCATTGACGATGCTTTCCATGCATAATAAGATTTTTTCTTCACAACACAATAATTTTTTTTTATTAAAATCGATAAATATATTAATATTTATATATTATTTGTAAAACAATGTTGTCCTTTAACATAAGCAGTACGATATATGAACTCTAGCTTTAATTTGACCTGCTTAAAGAACACTCTTATTGAATGTTTCAAACAAAACTCCAATACATGCACAGAACAACATGATAATTTATAGCAAATAAACTAATGTAAATATTATCCCGCTTGCTTTTTGAGCACTGTCAAACGAGGTCTTACACCCAATGACTATGACTGGTCATTGTCTTCACCCGCTCAACAGAAAAGGCTGCGATTGGCTTTAAAAAATAAAAGCGATGTTCACCGATGAGTGACGCGGGAAGAACAGCAGCGGTTACAGTCTATACGCGCATAATACGCGGTTATCATAGACACATGGTGCATCCCAAATCGCATACGTATGCACTATTCTACGCCATTTTGTAGTAAAAATAAGTACGTGCGTTTACACTGAAAACTCTACAAATAATAAGTGGACTTTAATTACCCTGATGATGCACTTATTCAACCTTTAAAATGAAGTGTGTTATGATGGACACTTCACACACTCGACGACCGCAGCTTTGCTCACGTAGAGGAAAGGGGCGGAGCTATCGGGCGCACATGTTGGATAACTTTATTTATTTTGGAGGGTGAAAGCAAAATTCTCCTATGAGAGTGATTATACCGCCTCCTGATGGTGATTGTGGTTATACTCATGGCAGGTATTATTTGATAGTTTGGTAATTTCTTTCACTAATTTGGCAAACGTCATCAGGGAAACGGTTTGAATTTCCGCTTAGTAAAAAATATTAGTGCTCCATTTGGGACGACACTACATACATATACTATGCTGTTGAGTGTGTAAGTGCATAAGTACTGTACATAGTGCATGAGTGCATAGTGTATAGTGTGCCATTTGGGACGCAGCTACAGTGAAGCAAAACTTGCTCCACAGGCACGCTCGTGTCTGGATCCACAAGTATCGCTTTAACAGCCAATAGGAAAGGAAAAGTTACCTCACAAACACGCCAGCGGGTCAAATGTCCAAAATGAGAGAGAGAGAGAGAGAGAGAGAGAGAGAGGCAGAGATGGATTTTTACAGCATTTCTCCCCAGAAATGCTGTAAAATAGCGGCTCGTGTGCTGTGCTTTCTTCAGTGTCAATGAAAAACTTTCCAGCAAAGTCACAAGCAGTTGAACTGTAAATAATTAGCTACCTTTTAAGTAGTGGGAGCGTTTTACTCGCCCTCTTTGCCATAGTATTCTACTGCGACATTGCGCATAAGAGATAAATGACATCAGTACGTAATAACCAGTTATGATTATTACTGAACCGATATCCAATTGTCCCCGTCTGCATCGCGTTGCACCAAAGAAACAATTAATTTTGACACCCCTAATATTTACAGTGATTCACAGTACATCAAGCTCTTTTATAATATTAATAATATTAAATCACAATTATGTCTTTAAAACAAAAACACACAAAACAAGCTCACCTTTGTCATAAATCCAAAAAAAAAAATTAATGTGTGTCAATCTCTACTGTTACTTTCAAACTAATTCAAATATTCTGAAAGCCGACTTGAATTATAAAAGATCTGGAAAACAGCCAGTTAGGTGCATTGACTTTCATAGTTGGATAGAGAAACCGATACTGGCAGCACTGCTCATCGTAAGTCAAGCAGCTCTGATCACAGGGCAAATAGAGAGATAAAGTAGTGTCGACCCTCACCTTTCAGCAACATCCACATCTGTACATGACACCATGAACAGGGTCGATGAGGGTGAGCAAATTCAGACAGCTAATAAATCAAACCAACCTCCCACCCTTCCAAAAAAAAAAAAAAAAAAATGGAGGGTGAGGAAAGCAGAAAGGGATTTTAACATTACAGCCCAAATCGATCCTACCGAACCCAAAGTCCTTAGAGCAGCACTTTGCTAACATGCTATGCTAAGCATAGAGGATGCACAGCCTCGTAGCCAAGAGTCAATCCATTCATTCACTCTCAGTGCTTTCACTTAGAGGTGGAAAAAGAACACAAATCAAGCACTTGAGTAAAACTACAGAAGAAACCCTGATAAAATAGCACTCCAGTTAAAGTATAAAATACTCCTTTTCAATGTTGCTTGAGTCAAAGTACAAAAGTTCTTGATTTAAATGTACTTAAAGATCCTGTGAAGTGCTTTGAAATGTGCATTTTTATTTGATGTTTGATGTAATCTCAACCGAAGCATATCCTCTTTAAAAAAAACATAGCCAATAGTGTTGTTTCATCACTCAAGCACATCAAATTAAAAGCAAATGAGAAGTGTCATGATAGTAGAGAGAATTTGATTGGTTAAGATTTGATGAGAAACTGAAGTATGAAGTGATTAGGGCTGGACGGTAAACCGATATCGGTATTTATTGACCGAACACCAAAAAAAGTTCGATATGACGCGCTATAGTTTTATTAAAACGTGGCTGCTGAGGCAATGCCAGTAAGCTTAGGGTGTAAGTTTGTCATTTTCAATGGATGCGTGCGGTTGCATGACGTGCATATAGGAGCGACGCGCACATGTTGTGCAAGCGGCGCACACGTGATTTTCCAGGTGCACCTAGTTGAAAAACAGCTTTTCTGAATGCCGAGTGCGCACCGCAAATTATGTAGCCTAAGTAGAACTGAAGTTAATGGCAGCCGGTAAAAGCAAAAGCAGCGTGTGTTTTGCTTGCACACAAAGTAACACTTTGTATGGAATATACACATTTCGGTAATAATGGCAGACTAATTACCTGAGACAAACACAGCACCCAAACACTGCAGCGCTTTTTACTTGTCTTCATAAACTTGTATCGGAGGTGCAGCAATGGTTTGTCCGTTTGTCATCCTCTGAGAAAACAGTTGATGGATGCCTAGTTACAGAAAGACGGCAGGGGAGCGCTAACACAAAGCACATTGAAAATGGTGAAGAAAACCACTCGAGCTTGTCACTTCAGATCAGAATAACTGTAACACGTGAAAATGAGTGTCATATAGCAACAGTGAGGAGATTGTAAATAAAAAAAGGATGCAAGGATTTCGCCAGAGTGGCTTTTTGGTTTCTTTTCTTGTGCATCCCAGCCACTAGCTCCCCATCTGAAAGAGTTTTTAGCACAGTGGTAACATAGTCATCCAACTTCACTATTTGTAATGTTGCAGTATGTATTTGAATAATGATGGTTAGTTCCTTTGCTTAAAAGCTCAGATTTGATTATCACAACTTGTGTTGCTGACAGAGTTTGAGATTTACTGTATCATTTTTATTCACATCTTAAAGTTTGCTTTGATTGTTCAGCATTTACACTATCATTGCACACACTTTGTACCATTTTATTAATTAAGTTTAAGAGTCTCTTTAACACTTATGTTTACTTTATTATAAAAAGATGAGATATTTTGTTTAAATATTTTTGTTTAAACTATTTGTCTTAGCAGTGTTGGTAAATTAAAATAAAGTGGTTAAATAAAAAAAAATAAATATTAAATATTTAATAATAATAATAATAATATTTAATATATATTTAATATATATTTAATAATAATATAAATAATATTCCTAAATGGATTGTTAAAAATATTCAATAAATATCAATATAAAAGTATATAAACCATGATATTGTGACTTTTTTTTTGCAAAATCAACCAGCCCTAGAAGTGACATGAATAAAACTATTGATCTATTTAGGCGGCAATGACAAACTACAACCTTTACATGTTTATATCAGTTTAATATCTTCTAAACGCAAGTTTGCATCACTGTTTTGGAGCACACTAGCTTTTACTGTAGATAATGTATCTTAAAAACAAACAATACTGATACTAACAACTAAAAAACTGTATTTTAATTTCATGGGACCTTTAAATGGATATTCTACACAAAAATGGAAATTATGTCCCCATTTACACACACTTGGCTTGTTCCAAGTAGGCATGGGATGATAACCTTTTTCAAGGTATACTGTGGTTTGGAAAAGTAAAGGTTTTAAAACCGCCAACATTTTCTGTAATACCGTTCCTAAGGTATGTGTAAGATTTTTTATTTACATTTCTTTTTTTTGTTTTTTAGGACAACAATATCTCCAGCTGAAAAAATATCCAAAGATGCCGATTTAAATTGTAAAGTGTTTTTAAAACTAATGAAGACAGCAGAACTCAATGATTTATTTTAATTATTCAGCCTGACATGTTTACTGTTCCAAAATATTATAAATCTTTCAAAAAATCATTGGAAAGAAAAAACAAATACATGTATAGAGTCATCCTTGCTTCAAGTAAAAAAGCCATCACTAGATGCTGGTATAAACCTAATCCACCACAAATGCAAGATTTGATTGATGTTCTGAAAAATATATTCATTATGGAGAAAATTACATACAGTGTGCACAAGCAAATAGATATATTTGTTGACTTATGGTTTAAATGGATTGATTACATTACTCCCATTCAACCTAATGTTTTTCTTCTATAGAATTTTAAGATTTATTCTTACTGGTAATATTGTTCTCACCTCATAATCTTTTTTGATAAAGATTATGTAAAATAAGGCAAAGGGATATGTTCAGTCGCTGTTATGAAGAAATTTGTGTTTTCTTTTTGGTCCCTGACTGGGGAATTTAACCTGTAAAAATGACATATGTCTACTGATGCTGTGAATTGTATCTCTCTGCAATAAAAATTTAAATAAAAAATAAAAAAATCTTTCAAAAAATAAAATATATTGTGTTCAAAGGGGAAAAAAGTTTTTGTTTTTTACCCAGACATTTAACATAATTATATTTTATAGCAGTGAGCACAATACCATGAAACCATGATCTTTTTATCCAAGTTTATCATACCGTCAGAATCTTATTTCAAGATTTGACATATTCTAGTCTTGTTCCAAGCCTGTTTGGCTTTCTTTCTTCTGTTAAAAACAAAATAAGTTATTTTCACAGTATTTGTTTTTCCTACTATGAAAGTCAGTGATTACAGATGTTCAGCTTTCTTCAAAATATTTTCGGTTGTGTTCAACAGAATAAAGAAAATCAAGAAGGTTTGGAGTCACTTGAGGGTGAATATATAGTGATTACTAAGAGTGTGACGAGAAGACTGGGTTCATGAGAACGAGACGAGACAATATTTTTACACCATTTTTAGGACTCTCCAATGATGAAATATATGAAGGAGAAATTTAGAATAATTTAGAATATGGATTTTTAGGTGCTTTTTTAAATCAACTTGTAATAAATGTGATTTTAATTAATTCTGTGCAGTAAAGGACATGCAAACGCTGCCAAATATTTATCTATAAACTACTGACTGGCTGTTTGGTGATGATGATGGTGGATATGATTAAGGCTGGTTTATACTTCTGCGTTGAGTGATCGGCGTGACCCACATCACATGCCTTGCGTGTAGTCATGCATTTATACTTTATAGCCATGGTGAGGGTGAAGGCTGTGCCGGACCAACCGCATGTGCTTGACGCAGAAGTATAAATCCGCATTTAGTCTTCACTATGTATGTGCACTTGGATATGCGGGTGTCTGTGGTCCTTTACTGACTCAATAGGTCGAGTCAATAGTGCCAAACAGTCATGTGTGTGTGTGTGTGTGGACTATCCTGTCGCAAAACGTGGCGAAAAGTCCTATATGACCATTTGATTACAGCGTTTACATGTACTTCACTTCAATAATGCGACTAAAATAGGAATACATCACATGTCTTAATTCAATTTGTGTTTATGATATGTATGACTTTAATCATATATAAAGTGCTAGTCCATCACATGGTTGTGAAGCTTGGTTAATGTGAGTGGCTGCAGTTGTAGCCTGTGGGGGACCGGACGTGGCAGCTGTTGAACTCCGGTGAAAGAGAAAAAAAAAAAATAGTGGCTACATCACACCAGCCCACCCAACCAAAGGCCACGTGAAACACAGGCTGCTTCTCTTGTGAAGACTGGTCTTGTCAAGTTACCTTGAAAGAACGAACTCGGGAGACCGCGAGAACAGAGAACGCGTCCTGTAAGAAATGAGATGCTGTGGTCACATGACCTTCACGTGTTTTTAATGGCAATTATTTAAACATTACAGCATTCATACAACGATTTGTTTTTCCCCTTTTCAAAATATATATTTTGCATCAACACCTTACAAATATACACCGCACAATACAAATAAAACTAATTTTAATACGAATTTCAGCAAATAAACACCCTTAATGTGTTTATGCCTTTATTAAAGGGTCACGAAACACCAAAACACATTTTTTTGAGCTGTTGACAGTCATATATGTGTCCCACGCTGCTATAAACACTATTAGGACACATATATTGCACTAAAAAGTTAAAATTGGTGGTCTTTGCGTTATTTTAAGCAAATTCGTTCTTTCAGTTTGAAACGAATTTCTGAAGCTGCGTCGCGGTGATTAGATACTTGCGTGTATTCCAGCATGGAGAGTGGATGTCTGTACCTGCAAATGCATCGTGACGTCTCTGAGTGCGTGGCATTAATTCATGAGAAAGACTTGGCTCAAACCAATCAGCGTGCTCTATTGTGTATGCGGTGTAACTTCATTAATATGCATGATAGCTTCGAAGACTGTTTTTACTTGCTACAGTGTTCAGACGGCAGAGAGACGCCACGTTGTGTTGCCAAAACAAGTGAAAGAACGAGAATTTGGAGACACGGGTCATCAGTGTTGCATTTATTATTGTGCTGCAACGAAGGTTTTGTTTTCATTTCCCGCTATGAGAGCTGGACTCACGCGTGGATTACAGTGCACACGACACGCGACAGAGGAACATTTTTACCCGAGAGCTTTTCGCATATGCAAATGGTGAAATATGGATTTGCAGCTCGTCTCCTTTTAAAAAAATACGCGGTTCCAGTTGGTGTTGATTATCCTGTGTCTACAAATTTGGTAAGTGTGTGCGAGAGCAGTGCCCTTTGTTTGTTCATTAAGATGGCAAAGATAGTTCGTATCACCAGCAGTGCTCTTTCAGTTTTTAAAGACATACAATAGTCAAAATGATTAAGTTACTAAGTTTACAGTATGTTAATATCACTGCAATATTATAGTACAATATTATAGACCATTTTGAGGGATGTAAACAAAAACAATGGTCCCAAAGTATTTCCTGTTTTACATTTTTCATTTCTACAGCTTCCGAGAATACAAAAGAGCCACATATTGATAAATAATGTTACGATACCTGTTTTAACATGATGTTATGATTGAATTGTCTCATGTTACAGTTATGAAATAGTTTGATAACAAGCAGGACATGTTTATGGACCAATGACATGACCACATTGAAATGGTCTATAAGCTGAAAGATCCTCTGTAAATGCTGCTCTCCAAATGTAAACATGTAACACCACAATCATTACAATCATATTACTGTCGTGTAGAATTTTCGGCGCATTTTGTGACAGGATAGTCTATACACACACGGCTTTCTGACGCTACCTACCGAGTTCATTAAGTTACCGAGAAATGTGGAGGATTTTTTTCTCTCATTTGCCCTGCGATATCAAATACTCCATTAAAACTCCACTCTCGTCAGCGCAATAGCCTAGTGGTTAGCGCATCGACATATGGTGCAGTAGCATGTCAGGGCATCCCGAGTTCGAATCCCGGCTTGAGGACATTTCCCTTCCATACCTCTCTCTCTCTCTCCAACTTCATTTCCTGTCTCAATACTGTCCTATCTAATAAAGGCAAAAAGGCCGAAAATAAATCTTTAAAAAAAATAATAAAACTCCACTCTCAGTTCCTCGCTTTCAATATCTTTTTTGTCACGGGGGATATGCAAGAAATGTTCCTGAATACAAAGTGAAAGTGTCAAACTGCAGTTAAAGTTAAAGAATTTGGCAAATAATTCGATTACTGATGTCCATGTAAACACAGTCACTGTCTTTCTCCCCTGCGTCTGTGTTTTTGTTTTGCCCCGCCTCTGAAAATCAGCGCGCGCCCAAACGGAAACTCCCATTTTTGCAAATCCCTTCCTTTTTCCCTCCCCCGACACTCCCACCTAAACAGAGCTGGACACGCCCACTTTCCTGACTTTTTTCAAACTAGAGGTGTGAAAACACCCTGCTGAGACAGGGGGGTTTCGTGGCCCTTTAAGATTTTGATGTCAATGTTTACTTTGACCATCTCATTTAGAGAAACTCCTGAGACAAATAAGTTTTACCTCTGAACTTTACTAATAAATCTATATGAAATGCTGCGCTTCCCACCTCCTTTATTCAGCTGCAATGACTTCTGGGACTTCTCGAGTGAGTTTTGCGCTAAAGTCTGCATCGATGCATCCTCAATATCAGGAACGCATCCAGGATCTTTCACGCGTCCTCCGTTCTTGAGAACTGAACTTTGGCAGTTGATGATGACGTTACACGAGAACACGCAAGAACGCTGAAGAACGCATATTGAGAAACAGCCACAGAGATCAGCCTGGGATGCCAGGTGTGTGCAAAGCACTTGATTTGTGGTCCAAATCCAATTCTGCTCTAATTTTCAATGCTAGTTTCACCAACTCACAACTCACTTTTCAATTTCATCTCGCGAGATCTCATAAAACGAGATCTTGTCACACCCCTAGTAAGTACATTTTCATTTTTGGGTGAACTATCACTTCAAAATTTGAGAAAAAATATCTGAGATGAATTACAAACACTTTAAAAAGTACTAAAGTAAAGTGGTGTAAAGCAACAATCGGCCACCAGAATCTTGTCTCCTCCCAAACAGAATTCACAACATATACAGCAATTACCGTAATTATGCATGCGTACAACGAATAGCATTAAATATTACAGAGGCAGAGTTTGACCGATATTCAGGCTGACTGCACTGTGGTGTCACCACAAAGCAGTCCCCTTGGCCGCTGTGGCTCACTAACACCCTTCACGGTGACCGCCAAATATGACTGCCACAGAAACTGGGACGCAGCAAGAGACATTTTCAATCTGCACGGCAGAGAGGGATCTGGGGATGTGGAACAGAGGGAATGATATCGACATGGGCCCATTTCAACCACAAGCCTCCATCTATCTACCCCTCCAACCCCCTTCCAGACTCTCTGCTTGTTACCAGTGAGCCACAACCAGGTCACCAAATAAAACCACAATCATGTTCTCAAACACACACACGCACACACACACACGCACAACACACACACACACGCACACACAGGAGAAAAAAGCTGAAGAGGAAACTTTATAACGAGGTTGTCAAAGACATATGTCAGGGTTGCTGCACATCCAATCCACATTTAAGAACAGTAGCCTACTGAACATGCAACATTGTGCAATTATTTAGCAAACTCTTTATTTTAATGTGGTAAACTACTAGTCTTTTTAACCAGTCTGTTAAACAGTTTCAAGACATTAAATTTTGAAATGACTTAAAACGGTTTGTCCACTTTGCAATGACAGTCTACACCAAAATACACGAAAATTATGACAAAAAGTTTGTCAATGAAATTAACACTGGTAATGTTGTGAACTTACAATTCAAGATTTGTAAGAATTCCAGCTTTTTCTTTTCTTTCTCGCTTCCTTTTATGCATGAGATGTAGCCTAATGCGCTGTTCTGAACTGTCACACAAACAAGCGAATGCACAAAGAAAGAATAATTAAAGTTGTAGGTCTTTTAATTTGGTAAAATATCAAAGTCACACTATCATGTCAAATTTAAGTCTTCTCATGAGAAAAATAAGACATTTTATGGGCATAATAATAATAATAATAATAATAATAATAATTTAATACTTTCTAAGGACCAGTGGGAACCTTGTATGTTTACATCAAACTAGACAATTAAACAAAATCACTATTTGCTAGTTTCTGAACAGAAGCATTTTTTGCAGTATTCTTAAATTACATGAATAATTTATATTTTTAATAATATCAATTTTCATCTTTCTTTGTTCTTTCCAAACATGATATAATGTATCACCCTCCGAACGGGACTTCGGTGTGAAAACAACAACACGGGCTAATTCTGAAAACGTAGCCCTGTTTACATTTATGAAGATTGCGAATTATGTAGCCAGAAGTACATAAAGCTGCATTTCGTCTTTAAAACGAATGATACGGGGCGTTATGATGGTTAAGAACGGTTCCAGAAAGTGGGTAAAACAAAAGCAGAAGACAAGAAATAAAAGAAACAAGTAAATAACAGGGTGAGAGTGTGGTAAAATCTGAAAATGTGCTAAATAATCAGGACGAGGTCTTTTCTTTTTCTGGATTGCTTTTGAAAACTGTCAGTTGAGTTTAGGGAAGTGGGTGGGCGGGTCAATCGGTGCTTTTGAAAACACTATTGGTTGGGTTTAGGGAAGGAGAAGGGTGGGTCAGTCGATCGGTCAGTCAGTCAGTCATTCAGTCAGTCAACAGCGGCCTCTGGAGGATTTACGCAAGAACAGCAGGCGTGAATGGCACTCGCGAGAGAAATTTGAGATTTCAAAAAGCATACAAAAAAACGTGCAAAAACTGCAAAAGAACGTACCTCCTGGGATGTATTTGGCGCTCTCCAGAAATGTATATAGCGGTACGTTTTCGGAATGAGCCTGGGTTGGAAAACAATCATGGATGCCACATTGAAGTGTCATTCCAAATTAAACTGTTCAATACTGGCCACTTCGAGAAGCCCTTTGGAATGAACAAATGGATTTGGATGGACACTTCGGGCTATGATCCTTTAAGCAAAGAAGTTGTTTAGTGTCACCCACTGCTTTTAATTCAGAAGGGTTCATTTCTATGCCATAATCCCTTCGGAGGGTCCCTTTGAAGAGCTTAGGGCATAAGGATGAACCCTTACAAAAGAAAAGCTGTGTCTGTTTGAATTTGACTTGTTTTATTACTAGACAAGGAAACTCATGAAGGAAACGTTTTGCATTTATTCATTCATTTATTTTCCTTTGGGTTAGACCCTTTTTTCATCAGGAGTCGCCACAGCGGAATGAGCCTCCAACTTATCCAGCATATGTTTTACACAGCGGATGCCCTTCCAGCTTCAACCCAGTACTGGAAAACATCCATGCACACTCATTCACACTCATACACTATGGTCAATTTAGTTTATTCAATTCACCTATAGCGCATGTCTTTGGACAGTGGGCGAAACCAGAGCACCCGAGGGAAACCCACGCCAACACGGGGAGAACATACGAACTCCAAACAGAAATGCCCAGCCTGGAAATGAACCAGCAACCGTCTTGCTGTGAGGTGACAGTGCTAACCACTGAGCCACCGTGTAGCCTAGTTTTGCATATATATGACAGTTTTTGTTTTCTACAGTCACTTATTGCCAAATACTGGCAAAACAATGCTATCAATTCAGTATTTTGGTACATTTTGTTTTAATGTCAGACCAGAAGTTGGTCACACTTTCAAAATAAAAACTACATGCCTATTTTTTGTTTGTTTTTTTCCCACACAGTTGTAGACATTGTTGTATTGTACTGTATTGTTTTGTTTTGCATTGTGTATTGCCCCTAAATCACTGTTGTCAGATACATAGCCAAAATTCATACAATTATTATTTTTTTTTTTTACCTTAGCTCTAAGGGTCAAACAACAAAAAATAAGGTCAAGAATCTTGGAGTGATTCTGGAGTCTCATCTAAGTTTCAGTAGTCATGTCAAAGCAGTAACTTAATCAGCATACTATCATCTCAAAAACATTGCAAGAATTAGATGCTTTGTTCACAGTGAGGACTTGTTCTCTTGTTCATGCTTTTATCACCAGAAGAGTGGATTACTGAAATGAACTCCTCACTGGCCTTCCCAAAAAGACATTCAGACAGTTGCAGCTCATCCAGAACACTGCTGCCAGGATTCTGACCAGAAACAGAAAATCAGAGCACATCACACCTGTCCTCAGGTCTTTGCACTGGCTCAGTTTAAAAGTAATTTAAAGTATTATTACTTGTCTATAAATCACTAAATGGCCTAGGACCTCAATACATTACAGATATGCTCACTGAATACAAACCTAACAGATAACTCTGATCTTTAGGATCAAGTAAATAAGAAATTCCAAGAGTTCAGTAAAAGCAGGGTGAATGTGCCTTCAGCTACTACGTCCCCCGCTGCTGGAATCAGCTTCCAGAAATGATCAGATGTGTTCCAACATTAGGCACATTCAAATCAAGACTAAAAACACACTGTTCAGCTGTGCCTTTACTGGATGAGCACTGTGCTACGTCTGACAGATCACACTATTATGTCTTTCTTTTCTTTTTCATTCTTTTAAAACCTGTTTCATTATTTTATTCCTGTTTATGTAAAGCACTTTGAATTACCATTGTGTATGGAATGTGCTATATTAATAAACTTGGCTTTTTATATTTAGTAGAATTTGATGTTGTTTAAACAACTATTTTTAACATCCATGTCCGATCATTTCTGATTTTTCAAACTTTTATCCTAGAACTTTTATGATGATTTGACTTTTTGTTACACAGAAATAACAATATTGCGTGGTTGGAAGAAGCTTTTTTATAGCCAGGAATGACAAATGCAATCTTTGGGTCAGCGGCAACACAAAGACAAAATTAAATGTTTTGCTGTAATGTTCTGCCAAATCTTTGTCATATCATGTGGGTGTTTGAATCAAGGACGTGATCTTGTAATGACTAATCATGAAGCCACAATGTTAATTTTATTATAACTCTATTATTATTCTTTTTTTGTGTGTGTGATATACACTATGGGTCAAAAGTTTAGGGTCAGTTTTTTTTTTTTACTGTAAAAGAAAACTGTAAAATTGTAAAATATTTATATAATAATAATAATAATAATAATAATAATAATTCATATTAGGGTGATTTCTGAAGGATCAAGACTGGAGTAATGAAGCTAAAAATTCCTCTTTAATAAAATTTAAATTTAAAAACTCTTTAATAAATGATTAAATTAAATTATAAACTACTTTTGAACAGTTATTTTATAGTGCAATAACATTTCACAATTTTACAATTTGTACTATATTTTAGATGAAGTAAATGGAGCCTTGGTGAGCAGGACAAGCTTATTTTAAAACATTTAAAAATCCTACTGACCCCAAACTTTTGGTATCTATGGACAGGTAGTGTATATAAAATGTCTTTATGTGATTACGTTAAAATGGAACTAAAACATAAGTATAACATTATATAAGCAATGCAAAATCTAATACCCCTGAGGCACGTGCACACCTGGTTGGGAATCTCTGATCAAAAACACCATTTATTTCAATTAAATGTAAGACCATGCAGCCAAAACCAACGTTTAATTGCATGCATCCAGTGCAAACTGTTGTCACAGCAACTGCAGGTGTTCTTTTTGTGGTGTACACAGAAATATTGCAATTATAAATTGATTAAAAATGCTGATATGCTAATTATTTAATCACTAAAATCACAATTAGTTGCACATTAAACATCTAAGAAAAGCTGCGGAAAAAATAAGTCATATTACAGAATTTACGTACATTTACGACAAGGGGTGTGATTAAACGCATTAGATTTTTATGCTATTTTTAAATAATTGATTATGAAGAAGCATGTTGAATTAAAAACTCAAATTAGCATGCAGAACAGCAGTATTTATAAAAACACACAGTGACTTAAACCGTTTAATCTGTGCATATTGTGATGTTATCTCTGCGAAGCGGGAAATGTTTGATCAGAAGTCCCCTCAGACAGCTTCACTGTGTGGCCATCAGATCTGACAGCAAAAATACATTTTGAGAAAATGTTAGTTGCTAGAATGCTAGTTGCTGGCACCCATCGAGTTAGATAATAGAAGAAAAAATATACTATGCAAGTCAATAAGTACCAGCAAACAACCCTTTTCAAACTATCTTTATTTGTGCTCAACAGAAAAAAAGAAAACCAGGTTGAGGGTGAGTAAATGATTACAAAACTTCTATTTTTGGGTGAACTATCCCTTTACTTGTTTTAAAAATACTATCCCCCGGTTTCACAAACAAGGTTTAAGTCTAGTTATGGAATACATTGCATGTTTGAGCTGTCTCAACTGAAAATAACTTGCAGTGAGATGTCTTAAAATATGTCAGCGTCATTTTTTGTCTACAGGTGCACACCAGTAATATATTTTTCTAAGGCCGTTTTTATAAATGTGGCTTAAATAGCCTAATTTAACTAAGGTCAAGTCCTGGCTTAAGCTAAGCCCTGTTTGTGAAACTGGGCCTATATGTATCAAAACACAAAATGAACAACACTATATTTCATGTGTCATAAACCATATATTGACATCATTTCTAACACGTCATTGTTTCTTAAGCATGAGCCAATGTAAAACATTCTTTACTTGAAAAATGTAATCATTGTGCAAAATATCTGAATAACAAAAATATATACACACTATTAATCTGCTTCTCTGGATTTATACCTTATATTGTAATGAACAAATGCTTTTTAAGCTTATACAATTGTCTTGCTAAATGATTTGAATGTTCATTTTTAGTCATACATTGCAGATATATATATATATATATATATATATATATATATATATATATATATATATATATATATATATATATATATATATATATATATATATATATATATATACATACACACACACACACACACACACACACACACACATATACTATATATTTAATTATACAAAATTTCTGTCTGGTTCTCGAATCTGATTGGCTGATAGCCTTGCGGTATTCTTGTACAATATCACTCGTACAACCTCCTCACCCTTTTGTATTACTCTGCCCACATAGAGTGACAGCATAAACTCACTACTCACTGCAGCTGTTGGGCAACATAATGTACTTTTGAGGTTTTTAGGGCGAGATTGTAGTTGTTTAGATTGTAACTATGCAGTTTATTTATAAGGATAGTGCGTATTTTAAATATTTATAATTTTGAAAATACTACACGTCGGCATCCATCAGCCTGTCATACTGAGCAGAGCAAAGCAGTTGACGTTGTCAATCCACAAGATGACAACAGAAACTGCATAATAAGCCCTTAGAGGAGAAAAACTCAGCGTAAATTCAAACTACAGCTGATCAAATTATTATAAAACAGGTAAGTGACATTTTAAGTCAATCTCTTTCTTGTGTATGTTGTAGTGCTGTATTTATACCATAGTAATTGTAGTGTACTGAGTTTCAGAGGGAACTCACATATCAGGAATGTATGCATTTTGTGATGGCCACTCTTTGTATAACCCTAAGTTACTTTTTGGTAACTCTAATGAGTCTCCTGTTTTCGTTACTGCAGACTATTTCAGTAAAATGAAAGAAAGAAGAAATGCCTGCATGTGTTTAGCGCTTTTCATTATCGCAAACACAACAATAATCTGGTAGTGTTTGCCTTGCTTTGGCTGTATAGGGGATAATTATTGTGATCTCCCGATTGCAACAGAGAAATATGGGAAATGTCTCTAGGCTGATGGCACTTCATGATGTTCAGCCTTATAATCGAAAAAAGTTAGCAAAATCACCTGTTTTGTCATCATTTTAGACATTACGCTAGAGAATCATTCAAATACTAGCTCTAAAATGATGTTGGTGAATTAGTAACGGTTTCTGCTGTTCTGACGTCAGCTGCAGATGTGAATAAATGGCGTAAGAAAATAGTTCCTCATAAAAAAGGGTTTTTAGACTACGTGTTTGGTTTTCTTTTTTATATACACGATTGTGCAGTCAAACGATTGTATAAATGCAATATCACACGAGTGGCAGTGCAATATGGCTGTATATCGTCACTGGTTGGACACTATGACACCCGGCCTGTGGCCTCGAGCCAACGCACGCCTCCCACCAGTGCCAATATACAGCCATATCGCACTGCTACGAGTGTGATATTACTCGTATATTGCAGAATAAATATTATTGTAGGTGCGTTAGGATACCTAAATGATTTACATTTGCTAAATGCCAGAATAATGAGAGAATTTTTTTATTTGAGAATTTTTTTTTATTAATTTCTAGACAGTCAAAAGTTAACATACATTTCCTTGGTATTTTTTTAGCTTTGCTTTTAAACTGTATAACTTTGGTCAAATGTTTTGGGTATCCTTCCACAAGCTTCTCACAATAGTTTGAAGGAATTTTGGCCCATTCCTCCAGACAGAATTGGTGTAACTGAGTCAGATTTGTTGGCTGTCTTGCTCGCACAAGCTTTTTCAACTCTGCCCACAAATTTTCTATAGGATTGAGCTCAGGGCTTTGTGATGGCCACTCCAAAACATGCACTCTGTTGTCATTAAAGCACATTTTAGCTAATTTGGCAGTATGCTTAGGGTCATGGTCTGTTTGGAAGACCCATTTGTGGCCAAGTTTTATTTTTCTGGCTGATGTCTTGAGATGTTGCTTCAGTATTTTTACATAATGTTCTTTCTTCATGATGCCATCTACTGTATGCTGTGAAGCAGACCAGTCCCCCCTCCAGCAAAGCAGCCCCACAACATGATGCTCCATATTTCACAGTTGGGATGGTGTTCCTAGGCTTGTAAGCTTTCCCCTTTGTCCTCCAAATGTAACACTGGTCATTATGGCCAAACAGTTCAATCTTAGCTCCATCAGACCACAGGACATGTCTCCAAAAATTATTATTTTTCCCAGTGTAATTTAGCAAATTGTAATCTGGCTTTTTTTGTTGATTCTGGCTTGTTGATTATCCCATGCTGTCACACAAGGAAGCAGTGTGTTTGAGGTTTTCCTTAAATACTATTCTACAGTTGTGCCTCCAGTTAACTCAAATGTTGTCAATTAGCCAATCAGAAACTTCCCTTGACTCCATCATCTGAGCTTTTTCAGAGGCATAATAATCTTATTGTATGTAAACTTGACTTTCAAGAAAAGTTATAACAATTTCTCAAAAAATCTCTCTCATTATTCTGCTATTAGGCGTAACAGAAACAAATTTGATAATCCTAACTTACCTAAAAGAGAAAAAGTCTGGTCACAATAACATCTGACTTTTTTTTTAATAGTTATGTACCTTTCTATACAGTGTATGTAAACTTCTGGTTTCAACAGTATACGTACATTATAAATAACAGTAATTAAATAAACTAAAAATGAAAGCTAATCCCTTCATTTGCGGAAAAATAAGTAACCAGTCACGTTGTAACTAATTACATCCAGCATGTTTAAGAGCATAAAAAGTTTGCTCAATCACAAAAAGGTTAGCGTGATTATATTTATTTTGAAATTAAAAAGCCATGACTGAATATCAAAATTATTTTATTTTACATTGTGAACAATTCTGAATGATGTCAAAACGAACAGCTAAAAGAACTGCCACCATGAAAAAGAGAAAACTACTCAGTAACATTTCACCAATTTTTCATAAACGTAGCTTAAGCTTAAAGATAGACGGTAGTAGTCAATCATGAAGGAAATCTTAATGGGCCCCTACATTCATTAGCAATACCTCTCTAAGCCTCTTCAGCAAGTGTAGCGTTTCTGCCTTGCTGCTTTGCTGTTTGACACCTCCAATAAACTTAGCAGCTTGCTGTGAAGCGGAGCGAATCATAGAAGAACTCAAACGTTCCATCCTGACCTTTCCATGCATACGACCTCTATAATGATATTAGCGCTGGGATCTGCACCATGGACATCAATTACCTCCACTGGTGAGTTGTTAAATAGGGGGGTCAAAGCATTGGCCGTACACCCAGACTAGGGTAATTCATACAGTTCCCTGGTGTGCAAAAACTCCACAGCGCTTCAGCCAACAGAGCTGCGACTCTTCATCTAACTCTGTAACAGATGATAAGACACCATCCAAAAGTACCATTCTGTGCTTTTTGGCAGCTCTACCCGGCAACCATAACAAATGAAGGCGAGAGCGCTTCCCATCACCGCTTCTGGACTAAGAGGTGCAGTTTGAAGTGTTTCGGTCTGATGCAGAGGATTTAAAAATGTCACTTTCTCTGGAGGCTAAGACGGAGAGGGGGCGAAGCTCTGGACAATGTTATGAAAAGTGATTTGGTCGGATGGATGAATTAAGTCGCCACTTGACCGTGAAGCTGTATAAATGGGTCCAAACGGTCCACATTTGCAACGGATGAGCTGAGTGGAAACGTAATGTCTGACTAACGTGAGCATGCTGATGGGAGCAGCAGTGGTCCCGACTGAACTCAGCTGGGCTCTTGAGGTGTTAAGACCCCTGAGAGTGCTGTCTCTAGTGTGTGATGTCACCTAGAACTGCTGCTCATTCTCCAGATGACAGAAGCACAGAAGGCCAGATCAACAGTCTAAACCTCCTCATGTACAGTCACTGAAAGCAATAAAGCATAAAGATACCGACTTGAGGACATTTATTGTTTTGGGGTTTTTTATGCTTTTTTATGTTATCTTGAGATTGTTTTAGCACCACAAAACCTCTATTGCTAATTTATCTCAATAACTGACCTATTACTTTAAACTTTTGCTTTGAGAAAAACATTAGCTATGTGGCATAATTCATCCACACATATACAGCTGAAGTCAGAATTATTAGCCCCCCCTGTTTATTTTTCCCCCAATTTTTGTTTAACGGAGAGCAGATTTTTTCAACACATTTCAAAACATAATAGTTTTAATAACTCATTTCTAATATCTGATTTATTTTATTTTTTTATTTTATCTTTGCCATGATGACAGTAAATAATATTTGACTAGATATTTTTCAAGACACTTCTATACAGCTTAAAGTGACATTTAAAGGCTTAACTAGGTTAGTTAGGCAAACTAGGCAGGTTAGAGTAATTAGGCATGGTTTGTTCTGTAGTCGGTTGAAAAAAAAAAATTGCTTAAAGGGGCTAATAATTTTGTCCTCAAAATGGTTCATAAAAAATTAAAAACTGCTTTTATTCTAGCGAAATAATACAAATAAAATTTTATCCGAATATTATCTGAGAGAATATTAATTATTATTTATTAAAAACATTATCAGACATACTGTGAAAGTTTCCTTGCTTTGTTAAACATCATTTAAGAAATATTTAAAAAAGAAAAAAAAATCAAGGGTGGCTAATAATTCTGACTTCAACTGTATGTTGGTAGTTGACAAATTCATTCATTTCCCTCTGGCTTAGTCTCTATTTCAGAGGTTGCCACAGTGGAATGAACTGCCAACTATCTCTGTATATGTTTTACAAAGTGGATGACCTTCCAGCTGCAACCCAGTACTGGGAAACACCCATACACTCAAAATTTTTATTTATTTATTTTTGCTCGTTCAAACTATTTTTTTTTTTTAAATGGACTGACACAATTCCTGAGATTTCATTGGCACAACTTAATTTTTTTTATGTTTAATCCACATAAATTTGTAAAAAGTGTTAAGTTAACTTAATCGATTTGTGTTGGGACAACATGAATGAATTGTGAGGAACCCTACATTTTTTCAGTGCACACACACACACACACACACACACACACACACACACACACACACACACACACACACACACACACACACACAGTTCAGTTAATTTAGTTTATTCAAATGACCTATAGCTCATCTCTTTGGACTGTGTGGGAAACTGGAGCACCCGGAGGAAACCCACGCGAACATGGGGAGAACATGCAAACTCCACACAGAGTTGCCAACTGCCCCAGCCAGGACTCGAACCAGTGACCTTTTTGCTGTGAGGTGACAGTGCTAACATTCAGGTAGTTCAGCCCTAGTTGTCAAATCCGGGTTTTTTTTTTTTTGTAAAACACAATTTTTGAAGGGAAAAACTGTTATATGTATGTACTTTAAAGACTAATGTCTGAGAAAATATAAGAGGTAACAAAACTCAACTCTTTCAGTTCATTTTTTTTTTACTTTTTGCTGAACTGTACTATAAAATGTTTATAGTGTGACAGCAAAAAAATAAGAAAAACAACCCTTAATATTATACAAAAAGCATGAGAGTGATTTATCTTCATTGCTGGACACTTATCTTTATTCTTCATATACTGTAGTGCTATTTATTTTATATGGCAGTGGTCCCCAATCTTTTTATCACCACGGACTGGTCAACGATTGAAAATTTTACCATCACGACTATCAACCATTTTCTCAGAGGATGACAAGTTGACAAAACATTGCTGCCATTCTGATACAAGTTTTATTTATGGAGAAAATTACAAAGCACTGCAGTGTTTGGGTGTTCTGTGTTTGTCCGAGATAATTAATCTATGTATATATTCCATACAAGCTGAAGCTGATTGGTCAGTTCTTGTCACGTCACTCGTGGCATTCATTCAACTGGGTGCGTCTGTAAGGCGCTAGCGCATCACGCCTTCCTGTGAGTGCAAGCCGCGCACTTCCATTGGAAATAACAAACTTACGCAAACTCTAGTAAAGACGCAATATGTGAACGGTCTCTAAAAGGCTAAAAGGCTCTAATTTGCGATCTCCAGCAGTTGATCTTCTTGCACAGACATGCTGGATTCACCTGATTTGTGACAAATGGGTTGCGGATCTATTGCTTGGCAGTTTGCGGGTGCTTCACTGGGCCTTGTCCCAGCGAAGAAAAAAAGAAACTTTCCAAAAAAATCTATTTCTTACTCATTTTGCTAATTGTGGATTAAATGTGGGCTCTCAAGTGACCGAGATGTAAGCGAGAGAATACAGTCATATTTCAAAACAAAAGATTTTTTAAAATAAAAGATCATTCAGACTCAGATAATAAATAAAACAGAAATAATGAATGATTTCTTGTGCGGCCCGGTACCAATCGATACACAGACCGGTTCCGGTCCGCAGCCCGATGGTTGAGGACCACAGTTATATGGATATATATATATATATATATATATATATATAAATATATTATATGGACTATGACTTAAATTTTGAATTGAACTGAATTTTTATTTGACAGATTTTAGACAAACTGTACAAAAATATGAGTATCCCATACATTTTGAAATAAAACCGTTGAGGATAAAAACACAATAAAGCCCTGGGCTTGTTTCCATTGTGGTCCTCGCTGTCCAAAAAAAAAAACAAAGTATGGCCACAACATACAGTTAATGCACAAAACAAACAGTACTCTACCTCCACATTTTAAAACAGGAACAAAATAATTCACAATACAACAACATACAAAAAACCATCATCATCCACCATGCAAACTAACTATCCTTATCAAACAGCCATCTTTTAATCGTTTTTTTGAACCTCCTTAAGTCTTTTATTTCCTAGATTGATTTTGGTCATTTGTTCCACATGATTGCACTTGTATATAAAAACATAGTTTCCCCCACTACACTTCTAAATATAAATAAACAAATATTAAAGTCCCAACCCCTAGTACTAAATAAATACTGTTGCCTCACCATTTGAAAATAGTTGTCGGACTTGTTGGACATTTTCAATAAACAGGGGTGTCACACCAAAGGACAACAAAACGTAACAATTTTATTTTGGTTTAAATAAATTATATTGTAAAATAAAAAAAATAAATAATAAAAATAAAATAAATAAATAAATAAATAAATAACAGGTGCTTCTCAAGGGGCTTCAGTCACATGGTCTTGAACGAGGTTCTTCAACTAATTTAATTTTTCCATGGAACTGTCAATTAACAATTAGTGTCAAGTTTTTATTGACAAAATGTGTTAATTCCTGTTTTTAGAAATATATAGATGAAAAAAAGAGATCACTATTTAGTAAAATAGCCACTGGTACAATTAAGTATTTATTAATGATTTAACGATTTTATTTTTAATTTATAAGAGCTATAATGTATTGAAATATGCATGAGACAGTGACACTATAGGACAGCTTTGAGATTTGGCTCAAAAAAAGTAACAGCAGTTTTTATAACAAGAGGTCCATGGAAAACAATTAAATGTTTAATCATTTACTTAATTTCTGTCATTGGTGACAGCAAAAGTGCAACTTCATGTCAAAAACCTGTCACCAAGTGGTGTGACTGTGCGATAATTTTATTTCATTTTTATTCTTCATTTTGATCCATGAGTGAAAAGAGCAATTTACAAAATTATGAAACAACAAGGGGGAGGGCAAACTATGCCATGTAGGCAGAGGGATGTGAGATTGCCTTGTTTAAGGTTTGCAATATTAGCACACACCTCTGCTTTGCTCCCTTTTTTAACCTCTTGAGATGCTTTATTGTCTTACCAAGCCATGCTCCACTCATTAAGCCCCCTCTTTTTTGTTTCTTTCTCACTAGCCTGTGCTTTTCTGGTGTCCCATAAGACTGGCCAGTCAATGCATGCACAGTCAGCAATCACACAAAGATGTCGTCACACCAGCGAGCCTGAATGTTTTCATCTAGAATACTCAAATTGAAGTATGAAGATGTGCACTTTGCAGAAAGATGTTTCCAAGAAGTGTATCTCCAACAGTTTTCAGATTTAAATTTTAAATGATGTCACTCAGGGGCAACGCAATGGCGCAGTGGGTAGCGATCTCAACTCACAGCAAGAAGGTTGCTGGTTTGAGCCTCGGCTGGGTCAGTTGGCACACTCTCAGAAATAAAGGTACGTAAGCTGTCAATGGGGTGGTACCTTTTCAAAAGGTACACATTTGTACTTAAAGGGTCCATATTGGTACCTCAAAAGTATATATTTGTACCTAAAAATTTTAAGAGGAACACTTTTGTACTTTTTAGGTACTAATATGTACCCTTGAGGTATGAATATGGAACTTTAAGGTACATATTTGTACCTTTTGAAAAGGTACCACCCCAGTGACGGCTCATGTACCTTTATTTCTGAGAGTGCATTTCTGTGTGGAGTTTGCTTGTTCTCCCCATGTTGATGTGGGTTTACTGCGGGTGCTCTGGTTTCCTCCATAGTCCAAAATGTAGGGTTGCACGGTTTACCGGTACTTTAGTTGTATCGCAATACTATGGCTCCAAAATACTGCTGATGCCACTGTAGTTTGTAAACGGTAGTATCATCATTAATGGTTTTTTAACAATAGATAATGTTGCATGTGGAAAAGTCACCGAAATGCTCACACATTTGTGCAACAATAGACCATTTTATTTTAATAGTCTGTGGAGCTCTTTAATGTTGCTAAACTGTGTAGAATTCGCACCTTTTATGGTAGAATATTGCACGTTTTCTAATGCTTCAGTTCGATCTGATTTGGTTCATTTCTGTTCCTGTTAATATTATTTAGTAGCTACAACAACCACCACAATCTCGTAAAAAAAAACGACTCACAAAGTGAAATTTTGAATTACTTTGGATTGTTACCTGATGAGACTGAAAAAAGAAATAGACGAAAAACCCGAAATAGCAACAGGAAACGTTGAAACAATTTTTGACCACTTCATATAGGCAAATTTTGTTGGAAACAATGCTCTTTGTAACAAATTTCATTTGGTATAATTTGTATCTCTATTTTAATGTATTTTTGATGGTCAGTTATCTCCAAAATAAACAAAAAGAATGAATAAATTTTAGATGAAGTGACGTGCAAATAATACTTTTTGGCCTTAAGGGAGTTATTAATTAAATTCAAGTAGGCCTATTATAACATAAAATATAGTATTTCTGACAATTGTCTTTATAATTTGAGTTATGAATTACAGTATTGCAATGCTACTTGGTATCGTGTTACTTCAGCTGGTATAGTATCGTAAGATTAATTAATGGTATCGCGACAACCCTAGTCCAAAGACATGTGGTACAGGTGAATTGGGTAAGCTAAATTGTCCATAGTGTATGTGTGGGAATAAGAGTGTATGGGTGTTTCCCAGTGATGGGCAGCAGCTGAAAAGGCATCAGCTGCAAACAACATATGCTGGATAAGTTGGTGGTTAATTCCTCTGTGGCGGCCCCTGAGTAATAGAGACTAAGCCGAAAATAAAATGAATGAATGAATGAATGAATGATGTCACTCAGATATGGTAACGACAAAAAGGAGACATTAAGAAGGCTGACTTGGAGAAACAGAGCATAAAAAAGGAATATAGAATGTGAGGCATGTGTGTGTACAGTAAAGACTTGAAAAGAGTGTGTGCAAGACAGCACGGGAGAGAAGTTTGGACAGGGATAAAGGAGAAACAAAATAATGAGGCGAGAAAGGGAGGAGGTACATGGAGTTTAAGAACGAGAAAGACAAAAACAGTGAAAAGTGAATCAGGAAGACTTGGAGGGTGTATTAGTGTGTGTGTGTGTGTGTCGGAGAGAGAGAAAGAGAGGCAGTACACTCAGCCGAGGAGGGGGAGAATGTGTTAATACACAAGAACACTGCATCAAACCAATGCACTGCTCTGAGCGGGATGCGTCAGCAGTACATTCACGTTTCTGCTGAAGGACAAAAGGAGGAGAAAGACTCTGCCGCCTGCAACCCAGTCACACAGAGAGAAATACAGAGAGGAGGGTGAGCGCTGGAGGTGAGGACCGCTGCTCTTGCCACTGTCGCCGTTGACGGTCTTCTCTGCTGCGCGTGTGCGCGAGTGTATTTGTGCGTCTCTCTCTCTCTCTCTCTCACTCTCCCTCGCGTGCGTTTCTGCTGCCCACCTCCCACTGCAGAGCTGCTGCCAACCCGCAGCCTCACAGCCAGAGCAGGCGAACTGCCACAACTTACTACCTCAAGACAAGGGAAAATAAAGGAATACCGCAGGATTCACAACGGGGGGAGGGAGGGCAAACTCCGGAATCCTCTGCAAGGTATCTCTCAGAAATTAGCCGCACGTCACACAGCAGAATCAATCCTTTTTTTTCTCCTGACACTGAAAAGAGAGAGAAAGGAAGAACGAGAGAGAGGAAGCCAGACAGAGAAAGAGTGAGAGAGAGAGAGAGAGAGAGAGAGCACGAGGAGCAAACGATCGGCGGACAGGGAGAGAGCTTCACCACTGCTGCGCTGCTGTTGCTGTTGCTCCCCCCGTCCTCCTTCCCCCTCCCCCCTTCTGCTCCCGCAACACCACCCCCGAGCCCCCCTCCGGAGAAATTGATGGATTATTGCTAACTGTGCACGCGGCAGTCCGCAGCTGCTACAGCGACAGACAGGAGAGCGGAGTGAGTTAAAAAAGCAAGACGGAATGACCGCAGTGTGCGTCTGTTAGCCTTTTTGGATTCATCAACGCACGGCTAATCAGCTGAACAAGTGTCGTGGGGGCTGGACGATGACAAACTAAGAAAAAGCGGCTTACTCTTCTGCAAGAGGGAAGGACGAATTTAAGAAGACTTTTGGATTTTTTCTCTTTTTTCTTTTCTCTTTTCCTTTCTTTCTGTATTTTCCTTGGGTTAATGTGCATGTACTTCGGCAATGGAGTCTTGTGAAAAATGTTCAGTGGTATTCAGCATCGCCTTCCAAGGACAATCAATGGGGGAGCTGAGAGGAGATCTTTTCCAAGCTGACTGGATCCGTGCACCTGCTTAGCTGACTGGGCCTTACCCCTTGAACCAGTTTCACTGAATGCCGCTTCTCTCTGGAATTAATAGGGGCCATTTTGTCAAATCAGTTCATGATCCACTTTACTTTTATGAAGAAGAAACAGCTGAAAATGTTTTGCAGGAAAACATGAGTGAACAGTGCCGGGGTTTTGCTTCAAAATAAAGGATTATATTAAGAACAACTTTGAGCTGATGAGGTAAGTGCCTTCTATTTGAACATATTTATTCTGTAGGTCAGCTTTTTCCCTTCTCCACTCATCTTTTTCTCCCCCCATCTCTCCCTCTCTTTCCCTCTCTGTGTTTAACGCAGCACCATCCTGCACTGTCGATGGCAAACAGATGCAGAGTCTTGCTCAAACCAGGGTAGGGCCACTGTTCTCCGTTCCCCAGCCGAATCCCCACACGATGTTGAATTATGAACGCGCCACATCATGAGTCTCTTGTGGCAGGTAACTGTGCACCGTGCCTGGAACGCAGCCCTGCTCTGTGCAGTCTACCTCATGGTGCGATCGTGGAGTGTGTGCGCCGCCCCCTCCGGACAACTGACCTGCCCTAGTGTTTGTTTCTGTAGTAACGTGTCCAATAAGGTGGTGTGCACCAGGCGCAGCCTGGTTCGAGTGCCCCCGGGCATCCCTGCCACCACACGCCATTTAAACCTGATGGAGAACAGCATAGAGACAATTGAAGCAGGCACCTTCCAGCACCTCCGTCACCTGGAGGTGCTGCAACTGGGCAGGAACTCTATTCGACAGATTGAGGTGGGGGCCTTCAGTGGCCTCAACAGCCTCAATACACTGGAGTTGTTTGACAACCGACTGACAGTGATCCCAAGTGGCGCTTTCGAGTACTTGTCTAAACTGCGAGAATTATGGCTCAGGAACAACCCTATTGAAAGCATACCTTCCTACGCATTTAACCGCGTTCCCTCTCTAATGCGTCTGGATTTGGGAGAGTTAAGGAAGCTGGAGTATATTTCTGAGGGTGCTTTTGAGGGATTATACAACTTGAAATACTTAAACCTTGGAATGTGCAATCTGCGGGAGATGCCAGTTCTAACCCCTTTGGTGGGGCTGGAGGAGCTAGAGATGTCCGAGAACTACTTCCCAGAGTTAAAACCTGGATCCTTCAGGGGTTTGAAATCCTTGAAAAAACTGTGGATTATGAACTCTCGGATCACCACTATAGAGAGAAATGCATTTGATGATGTCACAGCCTTGGTTGAGCTCAACCTGGCTCATAATAACCTTAGCTCTTTGCCTCATGATCTTTTTGCACCCCTGAGTTACCTGGTGGAGCTCCATTTGCACCATAACCCTTGGAGGTGTGACTGTGATGTTGTATGGCTGGCCTGGTGGCTGAGGGAGTACATTCCCACAAATTCCACCTGTTGTGGCCGCTGTCACACCCCTGCTTATCTACGAGGACGCTACCTGGTGGAGGTGGACCAGAGCACTTTCCAGTGCTCAGCACCTTTCATACTGGATGCCCCAAGGGATCTTAACATCTCTGCTGAACGTGTAGCTGAGCTAAAATGTCGCACGGCCCCCATGTCGTCAGTTAGATGGCTTCTGCCTAATGGAACAGTTTTAACCCATGGGTCAAATCACCCGCGGATATCAGTGCTCAATGATGGGACACTAAACTTCTCCAATGTGCTGCCAGCAGATACAGGTGTGTACACCTGCATGGTGACCAACATGGCTGGCAACTCCAATGCTTCGGCCTACCTGAATGTGACTGCGGCTGAGCTTAACACTTCCAATCTTAGTTACTTCACTACTGTAACAGTGGAGGAAGTTGAGCCCACCTCACAAGAAGTGATCAAGCCAAAGACGGTAACCGCCTCCCCCTCCGTCTTTCAGCCTGTTTTTATCTCTACACCGACCGTTTTACTTCAAACGCCCCGGCAAGTCTCCGTGCCGACTGTACGTGGAACAACACGTCCACCAGCCAGTCTTGATGAGGTCATGAAGACTACCAAGATCATCATTGGCTGCTTTGTGGCAGTCACTCTACTTGCTGCTGTCATGCTCATTGCTTTCTACAAGCTGCGTAAACGGCACCAGCAAAGAAGCACAGTGGCAGCTTCTAGGACTATAGAGGCCATTCAGATGGATGAGAATGTTTCTACCACCCATGCAGGGACAAGTATACCAGGTGAATGTGGGATGATGTTACCTAGCCTGAGAGATCACAACAGCACCTACAAACCCAGCTCCTACAGACCAGCACACTCTGCTCCCTGGGCAGAGAACAACATTGGTAACTCCCTGCACCGTTCCCGCCCCATGACCATCAGCACCATCCCTGAACCCTACCTGATCAAAACTCACACAAAGGAGAAGGTACAGGAAACACAGATATAACATTCCCACAGCCTTCTCCTGCTTGGTCTTTTATTCTGTTCTTCATGAAAACATGCAATAGAATGCACAACAGAAAAAGACAGCGATTACTTTTGTACCCAGTGCAAAAATGAGACTGTTTTTCTTGTACATGCTTATACATAAATATATTAATATAAATATATGAATTAATCCACTATGGGATGATACAAAAACAGATTATATAAAAATGAAAATGAATTTAAACTATTTTCTAACTTGTAACTCCTATTTAAGATGGGAATGTGATGATGCTGATAGAACACTGCAAACGGAGACAGATTTGTTTGAAAAGGGGCAACCTGTGATTTTTAGACCCTGCTGTACATGATGCAGTAAAAGTCCCATTTATACAGAACTTTCTAAGAAGTAACTGTCCACTGATTAATCTTTAAAGGCTTATCTTCTAAAAGCACCAAGAATTTGTATTGTGCCAAACGTTACACATGCAATAAATGATACTGGCTTAAGTGATAAGAAACAAAACATTGCAAAACACAGGATGGACACCAAGAGAGAACGGAGCAGCTGGATTTACAGAGTCGGCTGTTCTGCGGCTCTCGGCCAAATGGGTTTTTTTTTTTGGGCTGCGCCATAGTTTTGCAGCAAGCGTTTAACTATATGTTTCCAAAACAGACACCCTGCTTGCTTTTTGAGTTTAACCTTCTGACTATTACTCTGATGTTCCTCTTGGGTTTCGATAAATCGGATTGACTACCCTGTGGTTTTTCCATCCAGTTTCATAAGTTGGATTTCAATTGCTTTTCCTGTTCCTTTCAGATCCTGTACTGCGTTAATTATGAGTTGAGTGGCTTTTTAGGGCTAATCTAGTAAATGCGTTACAACAGTTGCCTCAGATTAGTTGTGCAAGGGCTCAAACGGATGTCAGTTTGTGAGACTCACTGTATGAGACGGTTGCTGTGATGAGATGGTTTGCTGCAGGTTCACATTAACATGTTTTCACGATTTCTTTATCGAGAAAGGGATTCAAATGAATGTGTGAATTATTACAGACTTTTCTTCATGGAGATCGTTCCAACAGCAATTTTCTTTTGTCCTTATTTTGAGCAACACTATTTTTATGAGGAGTCTACAGAGGTTACAACAATAAAAAACAAAACATTTGGTTTGTATTTCTCTAAACTAAACTACTCCCTCTTGTCTTTTTTCGACCATTGTCTTAATTATTCTGCAATTCTGAAGAGGTAAAGCGACAAATACTTTGCTTCTTTGTCATTTCGGGAAATTGATTTCACTGACAAGGTGAATTCGTTTCACACAGTAATGAACTGTCACATGGTCAAATTTCTAGCTCATGCAATGCTGTGATGTCTTAATACCGATGGGTTCATGCTTGTACACACACATGCCAATGAGCCTAGTTTCCTGATTCAGTGCTTAATGATGAAATCCTATGTGAAACATGCTCATTTATAGCAAAGTTACAGCTTGCCTGTGTGCTTCAGTTGAAGCATATGTTAAGAGGGTTGAGTGCAGCATTTAATACAATCCTTTATTGATCTGCTTAACCTGCGACATCTACCAAATTAGAGGCTGAGAGGGAGAGAGAGAGCGAGTTGGAAGATATGCATTTGAGGGTTAGAATTTAGGCCATTTTTAGATGGAGCATTCACCCTAACTAGAAGTTGAAATGAAGTAAGTTTACCGTGAAAAGATTTGCCTTAATATATGCAACATTATTCTGGAAAGTGGTTAAATTAAAATGCTAAACGAGGTTATTGCTTACCACAACATTCATCATAAAATCTGCATGTGTTGAATAGACTGCCACTAAAGATTAAGCTATTTTCTCTTGGCGTCATGCAAAGTAGGAGCATTTTTAGGCTCCGATGGACACTAATGTGCCATTATGCTGAGCATCTTTTGGTATGGGGGACAGAGGCTGTAATCAAGGGCAGGGGCATCTGTAGATCTGTGGCTGCAGTAACCCTGCCTTTACCTCCCTCTCACACAGCAATTTACTGCCCTCAGAGAACAGAGCCAGGCCAAAGCACACCCACCACCAAAGCGCTGCAATGATACACACACACAAAAACACCCTTAGACCATTACATGTTCTTATGTTTTTACATTATTCAGAGGAAAGAGGCTTTATAGCGCACTGCGGTGTTGTATCTGTGGATGATGAGGCTTGTAAATTTAATCTTTAATGCCTGTAGGACCCGTTCTGAGTAGGTTGATGTGACATGGCTTTTATGGTTGGGTTATATGGCCAAAATGGCAGATCTCTTTTTTATGGTAATGCCAGGATCAAGTTCAGATGAACTGCATTTCATGAGGCAAATGAGCCATACATTCATATTCTGGACTGTTATTACTTTTTGTTCTCGTGTTCCCCATATAGAAAGCTACTTTCATTTCCACAGAATTTCTGATTTCAGATCTGACTTCAACCTACATAGAATCTGAAATAAGGCAATATAAGCAAACTACATATCCACCATATATATTTTGAAATATTGCATAAATATTGATGTTTACTTTATTATTTAATCATTTTAATTACAGATTTGTATGTATATGTTGAAATATATCAGCTATAAACGTTAAATGGGACAGTGACAAAGATGAGAAATTTTAAAATCTTTTAATAAGTGGATTTAAAAGCATCCATCAGGTATTGTATTTATATTGATTTTATTTAATTAAAAATAACATTTGCACCATTTTTTTTTTTTTTTTAACAAACGTTATGACTAAGGGCTCTTACATACGCTCGGCGCAATAATGTGCAAGACATGTTTAGCGCGATTTGTAGCTATTTTCAGAGCAGTGCATCCCTAATTTTTACGTTTTGCGCCACGTTGTTTAAATAGCAAATCCATTTGCACCACTTAGTCGACTCATGGATGTTCCGGTCTAGAAAGGAGGCGCATTGTTGGCGCGATGCTATTTTGAGGAACTAAAATAGACTGCGCAATTGACCAGCTGAAAGCAGGTCTAAAGTCCAGCGCGGAGCGCGTTAGTTGTGCGCCTTGCTTCCACATTGCTTAAGACACACAGGATGTACAGCAATGCACAAATTTCTTTACAAATGGAAAAAAAAGGAATAAAATGTAGCAAAAATATTTTTTTGTACATAAATATAAAAACCACTGCCTCCATGCCTTCTTCACTTCGGGGGGCTTTTTCAGTTTATTCACGACAACTTGCTTTTGTATGTTGTTATTATTATTATTATTATTATTATTATTATTAATAATTATATGCATATTTATATATTTTGTATTAAAAACAAGCTTAGATTTGTCCACCTGTTGAGTTTTAGACCACATGGGGCATAGGACGCGTGTTTGGATATCACTTCATTATTATTGTTCATTTATTAGTTTGCAGTAAACTAGAACTGAATTTAGAAATAGTTTTGAAAGAAATATTTGTGCTTATCAAATGAAATTAAATATGTAGGCTACTGGATGTCTTCAGTAGAGTGCATAAAACACTGTTTCCTTGTCCATGAAATTAAAGGAGTAAAGTAAAGAGTAAAAGTAAAACAAAGAGAAAGTAAAGAGGCTGAGTAGAGGAGGCTCATTCTTTATTCTCACTGCAGATGGTCTGTTTAACTGTTTTCTCACTAGTGAAGTTTTTTAGTTTTTTCACTTATAAAGTGCGATATGTAAATAGCAAATGCACCATGGTGAGATGCAACTGACTCTTAAAGGGAAGGGGAGATGAGACTCTGATTAGTTTATTGCACGTTATGCTCAAAACACACCCAAAACTCATTAAGAGAATAAGCACAACCCTGTTAAACCATGCGCCGAGGCGCAAACCATATTTTTCCAAAAGTGGATTTAGACACGTCCTTAATTATTTTGGCCCTGTGCTTTAGACTCTGCGCCTAATTCGTTAAAATAGAGCCGCGAATGTACCTGAAAATGTCAAATGTCGTAACTGCAAAATGTGAAATATTAAATAATTTACTTCTAGATGATGCAAGTGTACACACAGAAATAAATACTTCATTTTAAAATACCACAATAACATTTATTTTATTTGAGTTATCTTTAAATGTACATTTTAATGAGTTTTTGCAATATTTGGTCCGACACATGCTAAAAACACATCTGATTTCTAAATAATCTTTTTTTACACTAAACTTGGTGTTTTATTTTCACATTATTTTCATGTGCATAATTTCATTTTTATGTAAAATACTGGTTACACCAATTGACACAAACCAGTGTACCACCTGACCATGTTGCTTCAACAGCAAAAGATGACTGTTGAAGAGATTGCCAATTAAAAACAATTAAAAATTAAGAATGCTAGTCAACAATTTCAGCTGAAGTGGTTTTAAATGCTGACCAAAATGTCTGGCAACAACAAATCTTTGTGGGGTGGCGTGGTGGTGCAGTGGGTAGCACTGTTGCCTCACAGCAAGAAGGTCGCTGGTTCGAGCCTCAGCTGGGTCAGTATGGCATTTCTGTGTGGAGTTTGCACGTTCTCTCCATGTTCACGTGGGTTTCCTCCGCTGTCCTCTGGTTTCCCCCACAAGTCCAAAGACATGCACTATAGGTGAATTGGGTCAGCTAAATTGGCTGTAGTTTTTGCGTTGCGTTGAATGAGAGTGAATGGGTGTTTCCCAGTGATGGGTTGCAGCTGGAAGGGCATATGTTGCTTAAAACATATGCTAGATAAGTTGGCGGTTCATTCCGCTGTGGCGGCCCCCTGCTTAATAAAGGGACTAAGCCGAAAAGAAAATGAATGAATGAATGAATCATTGTGGTGATAAACAGTGTAATCGTGTCTCATATTGTAACGACAGTTGAGGAGCAATATGTGAGGGGGTGGGATTGTTATTGACAAATGTGTTTACGAAACCAAGTTGCTGAACTTTAATACATATGTAATAACAGCCTTTACAATAAATGTGTGGCACTCATCAATAGAATAATAACAAACTAAAGAAACATGTTTAGCATGTTTCCTTCACACTGCTTCTTTTCAGTTGGTTAAAGTAAAATAAAAGTAGAAGATATTACAAAAATGAGCGTCACGTCATTGACCCAAATATTTGTTCATATATGAATATATAAAGTCAGAATTATAAGCCCTCCTGAATTATTACACCCCCATTTATATTTTTCCCAATTTCTGTTTAACAAAAATATATTTTTTTTAACACATTTCTAAACATAACAGTTTATCGTCACCGCAGGCGGCTGTGAACTAGTTATTTATGAATAATTAATTAATTCATAACCAATTTGATTATTTGTAGCCCGTTTCAACTACCTGACCTGAATGGTCTTTGTTTTACCCATAACCAAATCATAAATAAATAAAGATAAGTTACACACAAATGACCACCTGTCAATCACTTTTTCTGCAGGACTCTGGCATAAATAGGCAGAGTGATCTGTGTCATTATAATGGCGTCGACAAACTTGGTTGGTAAAAAAGGTGCACAACCAACAGCAACCAACAGTATCTGAGGTTTTTGCTAAATACTAAGTACATGCATGAAAGCGAAAGACTAAAGCAGTGTACTGACGCTGTGACACATTACCTGATAGATTCAAAAGACCGAACAGTCGTTAAATGGAGACAAGATGAATTAAATATCACGTTTAACAACTATAGTGAGATGCCATCCAGCGGAACACCCTTGATAAACTGTCTGACGTGCACTGCTCTCTGGGGTTTTGTGCTCAAAGCACCTGGTGACTACTGGAGCTTAGACGTGCGCATATGCTGCAGCATGACAGAGTGTGTGTGTGTGTTTGTGGTCCCATGATGTGCGTTTTCAGCAGTATAGTGTGGACAGAGGGCTGTTCAGAAATGCTAGATGAAACGCCAGTGTGGACGTGGATTGTTTGCATTCTAAAATGCCATTTTAAAACTAAGACGTATTAGTGTAAACGGGGCCTAAGTGTGTATTTTTTGCGAGCGGGTTGCTTCTGCAACAGGGGCGGGGCGGAGGATTGCAATGCAGACTCAGCATTGTGATGTCTATCGGCCATCGGCGATGAATGACGGCATTGTCTATCGACCCAATCCTAATTTCCAATAACTGATTTCTTTTATCTTTGCCATGATGACAGTACTTAATATTTGACTAGATATTTTTCAGAATACAAGTATTTAGCTTTAAGTGCAATTTAAAGGCCTAACTAGGTTAATTAGGCAAGTCAGGGTAATTAGGCAACTCGTAATTTAACAGTGGTTTGTTCTGTAGATAATCAAAAATATATATATTGCTTTAGGGGGCTAATAATATTGACCTTAAAATGGTTTAAAAAAACTGCTTTTATTCTATCCGAAATAAAACTAAACTTTCTCTAGAAGAAAAAATATTAATAAAAAATAATATTTCTTTGTTAAATATTTGGGAAATATTTGAAAAAGAAAGAGAGAAAAAAAAACTCACAGGAGGGCTAATAATTGTGACTGTATATATTATATTTCAACATATACGATGGCTGGGAAAAATAAGAAAGACATTTTTGCAATATTTAAAAAAAAATGTGTTGCATATATGAAATATTTTTATATATGTGAAAACTTGTATGTCATATATGCAATTTGCATATAGTCTTGTATCAGATAAATGGGAATACACGCACAGTCTTCAAACCAATGCCATATCTAATCTTTAATAGGAATAGCATGTGCCACCCAAGCAACAACAGCATTCGGCCATTAGGCTTATCACTTTCTCCCTTTTTTCTCATCTGTTTTATTACGCTAATTGACATTATTGACTTCCTGCATCAACACTAGCACAGTGTGAGACCCACTATGGCGGAAGGCTCATTTTTGATGGATTCTCCATGGGAGACTTATCAGTCGCACAATTATCCTGACAGATTTGAGGATCGCATTTTCCCCTCAGCCTCCTCCTTCTGCTGACTGATACGTTCGCTTTCTGTAGACTGATAGATAGAGATGAGGAGGAAGACGGACCTTAGAGAAGAGAGCTCACCAGATGCTTATCAGTTAATGAAGTGTCTGTGCTGGGCTGGGCTTTTCTTTCAATGGTCCCGGGCTCTGGCGGTCATTTTGGGCATGGGTGAGTGACATGCTGGTTTGGCGGAATTACAGTGGTCAGGCATTTTTCAGGTTATAAAGATTGGCTCTCTTGATTTGAGAGTACTGAAAAAAAGCGGAAGAATATGCTGTAGTGCTTTGCTCCAACTATCCAAATCAATTTCAATGCTGGACAGTAGTTGCAAGAGTTCTAAGAGTAAATATACTCCTAAGGATAGATATATTTCTTATCTGTCGAAGTGATTTTCAAATTTATTAATAAAACTAAAAACTGATGGTCTTTTGCAATAGGTCAGTAGCTATGTTTCCATCCAAATATACAAATTAAATTTACGTGCAAAACTGAAATATCGCATAAAAGACATGCAAAAAAAGCGGTGTTTGCATCTTAATAGTCAAAGAGAACACAATTGTCACTTCCTGATTACCTTGCGCCAAATATCAACAGTAAAATCTGAATTTGCTGTGGTAGGAGAAGCTGAGTGAATATTTTCTTTATTTAATAAATGACTTGCGCCTCAGAAGACAATGCCAGCACGCGATGAACGCGTAGTGGCATTTGAAGGTGTCAGACGCAGAGCACAGACGCTCTTGACAATTCTGAAGGTTATTAATAATATAACAACACTAATACTAAAGTAGTTACGGCATTTTAGAATGACCAAAACAACATTTTAGATGTTTTACAGTGTGCTCAGCCTGCTGGTTTGTCCCTTTACACACATTTTTATTATCACATGATCTCTTATAACAAAATCACATGACCTTTTTAATGCGCACACTGGAATTTGTTCGGTAAAAGTCTTTACATCGTAGTTTATGTGCATCTTTTCTTATCGAATAAAAGTTTATCCTACTCAGTTATGCGCATGTTTTATGTGCGCATTTTTAAAATTTATACGCATCTTGGCTTTCCATCAACCATTTTAGGTGGATGGAAACATAGCTACTGATTGGTTTTGATTCCCAAATTTTCCACAACAATATACAAACAATATAAGTTATTTCAATGCTATCTCATGACAATTTGTAACTTTTCTGATTTAGTGGCTAATTCGTATGCATTTGTATGATCTCATTCGTACAATTTATTACAATTTGCTCATCCCCCAATGACAATTGGGTTTAGTGGTGGGGTATGGTGCCACGCCTCCTTTTTCAAATCGTACATTTTCGTACAACAGACCTCGTATGAATTCGTACGAATTAGCCACTTAACTGACAAAACATAAAATACTTACGTTTCCTTGTGAGATGAGGCTGGATGTTTATAGCCTTTTACAATTTACAAAAAACAAAGGATAAAGCTTTTTTTAAACATAATAATTAATGAAATGTCTACACAGTAAAATGTTTTATAGCTTGGCGTAACTGGAGAACTGCATATTGTGTACGTGAATATGTACAATAGTTTAATACAATTTTATTAATTTGCAATTTGTTTATTTGTTTTTTTTTGACTGATCTCAGGCTCTTTTCTTTTGTTATAGAGTTACATGCGTTAAAAGTATATGTGTAAGATAAAGAACACGCAGAGAACATGTGGAACACATAATGGAACATTTGGTTCTAGAACATTTTCACACAAAAAGTTATATGGCAAAAAATAAAAATACATGAAAAAGTTCTAAAATTAGATGTTTTTGTGCGTTTCAAACATTTTATGTGATTTTTTGTGACGCTTGTGTGTTTTTTCTGTAAGGGTTGACTATTTGTTGAATCACAGAAATATTGCAACAGTCAGACATTTTTAAAGACATGGAGGCATAAAAATATGGTCTATTAGAAATATGTGAATTTATTATTATTAAATTAATAAATATTGTAAGAATATATATGGTTACATTTAACAATAAGGTTTCATTACACTGTGATGCTATTGCAGACCGAATGTTCAGAGTAGCGGTAAACAACATAGAGAGTGCGTCACAGGTTGCCATTGTGCAAAAATGAACCAATGTGAATATGAAACTAACTTCAGCTCAGTAAAGCAGGCTAGGCGGAATAGCGCTGTTTACATATGTTTTGTTGTTAAACTAAATCAAAATCTACATTATCGAAGCTGTAAAAGGTCCCTTTATGAAACTGAAAATAGTCGCATCAATCTTTCACAGATTTCAGTGGCTGAACAACACTTCAGTGCATATAACCCATTTGTAAAACAAGACAATCTACATAAGCTTTGCTTTTTAATAGTTTTAAAACAGAACATTACCTGTCTAACAGAAATACTTCAGCCATGGTGTCGTCCTTCCTCCAGCATGCAAAAGTAACTCCAACATTGATTCAGGATTTTTAAAAGTTGATTCAGCATTTGTTTTTATTGCTGTCACTCTCTTGTGTTCACGTGCACGTGCAAAGGGCGAATCTGTCTGTGTGAATGGGTGCGCAGTTGTACAAATCTACATTTGTTGACAGACAGTTTGGGCTACTTATCAGAATTATGGGAATTGTTGGCTGGACAAATTTTAATTGGACGAGCATTTTTTTGTCTTATGCCTTACCCAGAATATAAAAATATATATAAATACATTTACTTTAATCATTACTATTGGAATGTGAAGAGACTTTCCACCAGGCGACGTAGTGGCGCAGTAGGTAGTGCTGTCGCCTCACAGCAAAAAGGTCGCTGGTTCGAGCCTCAGCTGGGTCAGTTGGCGTTTCTGTGTGGAGTTTGCATGTTCTCCCTGCGTTCGCGTGGGTTTCCTCCGGGTGCTCCGGTTTCCCCCACAGTCCAAAGGCATGCAGTACAGGTGAATTGGGTAGGCTAAATTGTCCGTAGTGAATGAGTGTAAATGAGAGTGTATGGATGTTTCCCAGAGATGGGTTGCGACTGGAAGGGCATCCGCTGCGTAAAACATATGCTGGATATGTTGGCGGTTCATTCCGCTGTGGCGACCCCGGATTAATAAAGGGACAAAGCCGAAAAGAAAATGAATGAATGAGACTTTCAACCAGCACAACAAATTGTTTTCTGAAGAAAATCAACTACTACGATGAATAAATACTGTAACAAATGTACTGTTCATTGTTTGTTCATGTTAGTAAACGCGATAACTAACCTTAACTAATACAACCTTACTGTAAAGTGTTATATACAGTTGAAGTCAGAATTATTAGCCCCCTTTTGAATTTTTTTTTTCTTTTTTTAAATATTTCCCAAATAATGTTTAACAGAGCAAGGAAATTTTCACAGTATGTCTGATAATGTTGTTTCTTCTGAAGAAAGTCTTATATGTTTTATTTCGGCTACAATAAAAGCAGTTTTAAATTTTTTAAAAGCCATTTTAAGGACAAAATTATTAGCCCCTTTAAGCTATTTTTTTTTTTTTTGATAGTCTACAGAACAAACCATCGTTATACAATAACTTACCAAATTACCCTAACCTGCCTAGTTAACCTAATTAACCTAGTTAAACCTTTAAATGTCACTTTAAGCTGTATAGAAGTGTTTTGAAAAATATCTAGTAAAATATTATTTACTGTCATCATGGCAAAGATAAAATAAATCAGTTATTAGAAATGAGTTATTAAAACTATTATGATTAGAAATGTGTTGAGAAAATCTTCTCTCTGTTAAACAGAAATTGGGGAAAAAAATAAACGGGGGCTAATAAATCAGGGAGGCTAATAATTCTGACTTCAACTGTGCGTGTGTATATATGTATATATACAGTGTATATATGTATATATATATATATATATATATATATATATATATATATATATATATATATATATATATATATATATAAATTTAGCCTTAGGAATGAACATGAAAAAATACATAATAATTTTCAAATAGTCATCTAGCAGCATTTACCCACTTCCAGTATTGATATACTGTAGTAGATATGAATTTGTGCTTCCTCTTATTTAAATGTATTAAGCATAATACTTTTTTTTTCTTCATCTGCAGTCTATGCGATCAGTCAAGCATGCTCTAATTGGCCTTGTACTACAAGTTATTGTGTCGTTCTCACACAAAAACTTGCTCCCTTGCTGACATTCCTAGAAAGTGAGCTTTCATTAAGCATGACACGTGAACAAAGTAACAAAGAGAAAGGGCGTAGGATGTAAGCTGGTGGAACTCAGGTTATCTGGGATCAAGCAACTCATTAACTAGATTGCAGATAAGCAGCACAGTCTCGCAAATTGCTAAACTAAATGCCAACTCATTTCTTATTTTGTTACTTATTTTTACACCTTTTGCTTGACCGCTGCACAGGAAACAAAAGGCTAACAGAATCAACACAGAACGTAGCACAGGAAATATCACGATCGACCCATCAGATAAAGAAAATGCAGGGCCGTATCTCTGTGCCCCAGGAACATCCAGACAGCAGACAGATGCCCACCGAGAGTTTAATCATATATCTGTAACACACTTTTTTTTTCTGTTGAGGGATGTAACAACATTGTTCTGCTTTCGTTCTGAAGTGATAACTGGAATGAGCTGCCTTCCTACATTTTTAAAGACAATCTGACAGCTAGAATTTCCTCCTATCGATTTCTGTTTGAGGACAGGCAGAGCCGTAATGGATGGATGTGGCGATGCTTCCTGACAGACCGACAAATTAAAAGCCTGTCCGCTTCCATTTTGGAGAAAATGAAACATGTTTAATTCAGCGTGATTTGGTTGTATCTGGTGAATCCTTTCAACGGGATAGTCACTTCACAAGACGGTACATTTGACAGAAATAGACCACACTAGATCAAGGTAGTTTCAAATACAGCCAACAAGAACGCTTTTAGTGAAAACTTGCATACACTACCTGACAAAAATCTTGTCACCTATCCAAGTTTTACAAACAGCAAATAATAACTTGACTTTGTAAGAATGGTATTTGGACCACAGCGGTTCGAACTGTAGTTCTGCCGAGCGACTAAAAAGTTATCAGCATGATGGTAAAAAACTGTACATTTCTAGTCCAACCATTCTTCTGCAATCTTATACCAAAAACGGAAATAAGGGCAGTATTAATAGCTATAAATGTGGGAGAGCGTTGATATTATGTGATTGTATTGTATTGCAATATGGAGCAATTAAGTGTTGATGTTAAATCAAAAGTAATTCACAAATACTTGAAAATGAAACGATTTAATGACAATAATTCTCTATGGTTACAACTGAATTAATTACAAATAACTGTATAAAAAGATAAAACATGAAATTATAAAACGATATGATATAAATTGTACCCAGCTTACTGTAAATGTAAATTTAAAGTTACCAGAGAGAGAGAGAGAGACAGGGGGAGAGAGCCAGAGAAGGTAACCTCCAGAGAAGGAGAGGAGCAGAGCTCAGGAAAGCACAGAGAAGAAAAGAGCCAGAGCCAAGTTTACCAGCTATTTTGTACCTTTCTTGACCATGTGACCAAAGCCTAAATGCTGAGACATTCAAACTGACCAATCAACATGTGACCACATCGTAAAACCCCCAAAGTCCACACACCAGGCCCTGATCTTATCTGTATCTGCCTTTGGAGTCAGCATGGACCTTTTTTGGTGAAAAAGACATGTTTTGCCATATAAACAAATGCATAGGATAATTTAGACCCTTACAACTTCTAGTTGATCATTTGGTATCAGAAGTGGCTTATATATAAGGCAAAGGCCTCTAGATTACGCTTATTTTACTAAAATAAAATATGATCATGCCTTGATTTTTAATTATTTCATTATGACAGTAAGTTCTGACTTTGCTTAGACAAAAGTCTTGTCACTTAACACAAATAATGTACTGTACAGAAAGTCATGTTGCAGTGGAAAAATGATTAATATTGTGTATGACTCCTATGAGCTTGGAGGACTGCATCACATATCTGCATTGACTCAAATAACATTAATAAAGTCACCTGGGATAGCAAAGAAAGTGTTCTTGCAGGACTCCCGAAGTTCATCAAGAGTCTTTGGATTCATCTTCAATGCCTCCTCGATTTTATCCCAGACATGCTCAATAATGTTCATGTCTGGTAACTGGGCTGACCAATCCTGAAGCACCTTGACCTTCTTTGCTTTCAGGAACTTATATGTGGAGGCTGAAGTATGAGAAGGAGCGCTATCCTGCTGAGTTTGCCCTCTCCTGTGGTTTGTAATGTAATGGGCAGCACAAATGTCTTGATACCTCAGGCTGTTGATGTTGCCATCCACTTTTCAGATCTCTTGCATGCCTATACTCAATGTAAGCCCAAACCCTGATTTTTCCTTCACCAAACTTGACTGATTTCTGTGAGAATCTTGGCTCCATGCGGGTTCCAATAGATCTTCTGCAGTGTTTGTGATGATTGGGATGCAGTTCAATAGATGATTCATCGGAAAAATCTACCTTCTGCCACTTTTCCAAATTATCAACTAGACGTCAAGTTATTATTTGTTGCTCTCTCAACTGGGATCAATGACAAGACGTTTGTCAGGTAGTATACGTGAATAGCGAAGGGTTGTATTAATTTGTATCTAATTTCGATTTGTGGTGGATTTAGCAAAGCACAAACAAATGTGAACCCCTTCTCATTTTCATTCCCTCTATTAAGTGTATTATATTAATAGACTAATGTAGGGCATAGTACATGAGGGTATAGGGGCGATTTTGGATACAGCCACAACCATAGTTCACAGCTCACAACTCAAGCTCACATTCAATCAATGGAATACTGAAATCATTATCATTCTGGAAATGTTTGCATCAGGCGGCACAGTGGCTCAGTGGTTAGCACTGTCCCCTTACATCAAGAAGGCCGCTGATTCGAGTCCCGGCTTGGCCAGTTGTACTTTGCATGTTCTCTCCGTGTTTGTGTGGTTTTCCTCCGGGTGCTCTGGTTTCCCCCACAGTCCAAAGACATGAGCTATAGGTGAATTGGATAAAGTTTATTGGTCGTAGATTTTGAGTGTGAATGTGAGTGCGTATGGGTGTTTCTCAGTACTGGGTTGCGGCTGAAAGGGCATCCGCTGCATAAAACATATGCTGGATAAGTTGGCGGTTTGTTCTGCTGTGGCGACCCCTGAGAAATAAGAGACTAAGCTGAAGGAACTTATTTTTAAGATATGTTTGAACATTAACTTCTGAATGCATAATTATCCAAAGACCTGAGGAGATTTCTTTCCATGAAAGACTTGTGAATGGCAGATTAACCTGCTGCTGCTTCTCCAAAAAGATAGATAATTTAATATGAAAGAAATGCGGATGATGTGTTGAAATGATTGACAGAGGACATAACTAGGCTACATAACGATCTGTTAACGAGGAAGTAGTATATCCAACGCAATCTCATGGCAATTCGTAACTTTTTGATTTAGTGGCTAATTCGTATGAATTTGTATGATCTAATTCGTATAATTTAGTACGATTTGCTCATCACCCAATGACGGTTGGGGTTAGGGGTGGGTTTTGGTGCCACACCTCCTTTTTAAAATTGTACATTTTCGTACAACTGAACTTGTACGAATTCACTAAACTGACAAATCGTAAAATACTTACGTTTCCTCGTGAGATTAGGCTGGTATATCCAACAGCTTGCACACTCTTCTGTTACACACTCAAAAGTATGTACTTTTCCTTCACAAAAAAGTACATACTTTTAGGGTTTAGTATACTGTAAGAATCCAATATGGGATGCAGCATCAGTGTAAACGTGTTTCTAAATCTAAATTTACCATGTTTGTTTTGCTGACACACTTTGTTATTCTTCAGGTGAAGAATTAAGTTAAAAAAAGTTAGATTTGGTAATGTTCAGAGTCTGAGCATTTGCTTCTGTGTTTGGAGTGGCAGCTCTTCTTTGTTGACCTCAATTTGATGGCTTCAGCCACAATATTTTAGTAGGGGTGTCAAAATTAATTGTTTCTTCAGTGCTCCGCGATGCAGACGCGGACAATTCAGTATTGGTTCGGTAATAATCATAACCGGTTATTATGTACTGACGTAATTTATCTCATATGCGCTATGTTGCGGTAGCTTACTATGGCGAGGGAGGCAAGCACGAGTATTTAAAACGCTCCAACTACTTAAAAACGCAGAAACTCTGCACAATTTCACTGCGTGTGTGTTTGCTGGACAGTGTTTTACTTACACTAACAGCAGAAGCCCCTATTTCATTGAGAGAATGAAAGTAAACTCCATTTTTCTCTCTCACTGTGGCCCATTTGACCTGCTGGGCGTGACTTTTCTTCTCCTCTCGGCTGTTACAGCGATACTGCTGGATACAGACACGGGGCGTGTGTCTGCAGAGTCTTCTCCACCACGTCTATATGGATCAGCTGTGATCGTCGCTGCAGTTTATCAGTGTCACTCATCTGTGAAGAGCGCCAGCGCCAATCGCAGCCCTTTCTGTTGAGCGCGTGACCAAGACAAGGTTTAGAGAGCGAGCGGGATATTTATATTTGTTTATTTGCTATAAATGCTCGTGTTTTTTAAAGGTACAGCTTATATATCTTACTGTTTGTATTAAATGACAAAATTATTTATACATTTTAATACAAGGATTGCTGTGCTGTGAAGAAAATATAAAACTGTGTATGGAAAGCATCGTCAATGCACTGTGATGCACTGAGATATCGAATTGAACCGAATCAATGGCATGATAATCGTAACTGAACCGTAAAACCAGTGTAGTCTCAAATTTTTAGCCACTCCCTCTTACTGTTAATTTGCTATGAGGAAATGATGTGCAAAAGGAAAGCTCCTCCCTCTACTCAATATTCCATTTCAGTTGGAAGTACATCTACAAACTGTTTTGAGCTGACTTTAAAGTCCAATCATCCCATTACTTATGAAGCTTTTAGGACAAAAACAAACACGGTGGCTAAGTGCTGGCACACCCTGACGAAATTCAAACCAGCGGAGGATAAACATCCACAGGGCAGAGGAAAACCACACCAATAAATTCCCTGTATTCTTCAAGAGAACATGGCAACATACCATAATTCCATCTGACAAGGCTTCATCAAATATAGATGAAAAGAGAGAGAGAGGCTTTTTTTTTTCTTTTCAAGGTCCTCTCAAGGTTTGGAGTCGTGATATGTTTGAGCGTAAGGAGTTATGAATGGAGCATTCATGGATGAAGAAGTGCCACCTTCAAGGCTGGCTTAAATTCCACAAATCACCTTGCACAATTCACACCAGTCTGCTGTATGACAAGTGTGTGTGTGGAGGTTTGTACTTGTGTTTACTTTTGATCCGAAGTGACTACATGTGTTTAATTAGGATCATGTGAAAGTGATAAATTGCTTGTCTGACCGTGGTCACGGTTTGCTGCCCAGGAATCATGTTGCTCATACACATCACGGCATCTCAGAAAACAGAATCATTTATGAGTTACTATAATTCAGGAAATTAGCATTGAGCTAAAAATAATTTCTTAAAGGGATAGTTCACCCAAAAATAAAATACAAAAATAAATACCTCACTATTTACTCGCTCTTAACAAGTTTTAAAATTAACCCTCCCATTGACTGACGGGTCAAAAATGACCCATGCACCATTTTAACAACAGGGAGAGAGAAAGAAATCCCTAAACAAATGTTTTATCTTGTGATTTTTTCTAAAATGACCTCAACACTAGATAGAAATGAATAATTTTCTGTTTTTCTAAGTTCATGAAGGCTGTGAACATTTAGGCCCTGTTTACACTAATATGTTTTAGTTTTAAAACGCATACGTTTTGCTAAGGTTACGCCTTCCATCCACACTACCCTTACTAAAAATATAAAACATACCCTGTCTCCTTTGCTGAATCAATAATAATCAATAATGGCCATTATAAAAGTATAATGTACAATAAGTTTATACAATATAGGAAATAAAGGCAAGAAATCAGTCAAAAGTGCAGAATTTGTGTATGTGGTTACATAAATTACCATATTAACTTATTTTTTCCAGCAGCTGGGGTGCCAGAAAAAAAACTGTAAAATAACAGACGTTAAATTACGAAAATTTACTGTAAAGGAACAGACGTTAAATTACAGAAATTTACCGGAAATTTCAATTTAAGTAAATTTCTGTAAGTTAATGGCCGGTATTTTCCCAGCTGCTGGAAAAAATACATAAAATAACAAAATATGTTTTACAGTTTACCTTTGCGCTCAGCCAAAACACGTTACCTGAGAATAAGTAATAGATTTAAAAGACCAAAGAGTTGTTAGATATAGACAAGATTAATTAAATATCACGTTTAACAACTATAGTGATATGAGATCCTTGATTAACTGTCCTACGTGCACTGCTTTTACCTGGGTTGGTGTGCTCAAAGCACCCGCTGACTGCCTGGAGCTCAGACCTCCACATACGCTGCAGCGGATACCAGAGTGTATACGTGTGTGTGTGTGTGTGTGTGTGTGGTGTCACGTGATGTTCGTTTTCAGTGGTGTAGTGTACTGTAGATGGAGATCTTCTCAGAAAAGCTAAGTGAAACGCCAGTGTGAACGTGGATTGTTTTTGTTCTAAAATGCCATTCCTACCATCAATCCATCCATCTCTCTGTCTACTGTGTCTGTCTATCTATCTATCTATCTATCTATCTATCTATCTATCTATCTATCTATCTATCTATCTATCTATCTATCTATCTATCTATCTATCTATCTATCTATCTGACCATCCATCTATCGTATCAATTTATGCATCTGTTCAACCATCCATCCCTCTATCCATCCATCCATCCATCCATCCATCCATCCATCCATCTATCTATCTATCTATCTATCTATCTATCTATCTATCTATCTATCTATCTATCTATCTATCTATCTATCTATCTATCTATCTATCTATCTATCTATCTATCTATCTATCTATCTATCTATCTATCTATCTGACCATCCATCTATCGTATCAATTTATGCATCTGTTCAACCATCCATCCCTCTATCCCTCTATCCATCCATCCATCCATCCATCCATCCATCCCTCTGTCCATCCATCCATCCCTCTGTCCATCCATCCATCCATCCATCTTTCCAACCATCCATCCATCCATCCATCCATCCATCCATCCATCTATCTATCTATCTATCTACCCATCTATCTATCTACCCATCTTTCTATCTTTCTATCTATCTATCTATCTATCTATCTATCTATCTATCTATCTATCTATCTATCTATCTATCTATCTATCTATCTATCTATCTATCTATCAATTTATGCATCTGTCCGACCCTTCATCCATCCATCCATCCATCCATCTATCTAGATATCTACTATATCTATGTATGTACTGTACGTGTCCAACCATCCATCCATCCACAGACTTTTCTATCTCTCCAAATATCCATGCATTTCTCTCTTTCATGCATCCTTCCATCCGTCAACTCTTACATAATTGGATTATCTTTGACAAAAGTCTTCTTGTTTGTCTTTTTCTAGAGGTCAAAAAAACCCATTGTTTTTTTGACAAATGCAACATTTATTTGTTTATTTTTAAAACTATGAGATCACAAGAAACGAGACAAAAACACTTCGCATAGAAACGCTCTTAGATTGCTTCAAAAGCTTCAGGTCAGCATAATACTTTACAAAAACTCATTTAGATAACTTGGTGGTATCAAAGACACATTTCGAAAGAGAAAACATTTGCCTGCACACTTTATTAGCTTAAAAGGCTGTCACAGAATTCAGCACATGTGGGTTATCATTGGCACCAACAACTCAGTGTCTATTATCATAAAAAAAAAAAAAAAAAAAACACACATTTATGGAATTACTCAATAGTGCATTATTCTTTGATAGGCTCTCTTTCAAACACAGAGATTACATTATTTGTGGTCCGCGAACAGATTTCAAATCTAACATAAGGTACAGTACTTGCTCCACTGGAATGTGTCAGATTTTCAATAAACCCTGTAAAATGTGATACTGCGCGATTCCACACTCCAATGCTGTGAGCGTTAATGACTTACACAACACCAGCATTAATTATTGTGAGAACTATTAGAATTGTATCAGTGGGAATTCAATGTATCAGTGGGAAACACTGATTAAATAATGAAACATCTGTGGCCTAAATGAAAATGTGCTGAAATTTGCACTGTAGACTGTCTTTACTTTTAGAGGCCATCATTCTAAATCTATGACTGATAGCTAGTAACTATTATTATTATTATTATTATTATTATTATTATTATTATTTATCAGCTATTTAAACAGATCTTTTAGCATATTTTTGTCTGATTCTCTTGCTCCTAACTCATTCCAGCAAAAAAAAGAGAAAGGTAATGCAATTTTATTGAAAGAAAATATAAAAATAAATACTTCATGAGTCATGTACTGTATTTCATAGAGTCATACAATGCAGCTTTGTTTAGGAAACAGATTAGAAAAAAAAAAATAATAATAATGGTAGCATATTTTTCAAAAGAACCTATGTATTTACTATTGAGGTAAATTAAACTACTAAATCTAACAGTGTTTAGGTTTAATAGAGAATAGAATAGAACTGAATACAGTAGAAGGTGCAGAGATTTATTCATATGACACCTAACTAATGAAGTAACAAAAAAATGGTGAGGTTTATAATCTAATTAATGCATATTAAGCCACTTTATCATTATTAAATGTACATGCTGAATCACTGATATGTGTTGGTTTGCACTGAGTCACAGTTCTAAAGTTCAATTTCAAATCTGAGGTGAACTATCTGCTGCTGCTTTCAGTAATATGGCAATAAATGTCATGCAAAATGCCATTAAAACTCACATTATTAGCATTTAAAACTGAATAAAGGACATGAGGTGTACCGGAGGTGATGATTGTTCTGTTGTTCAGCTGCAAGAAATAGAAGCTGCTTCTAAAATATATATTTCAGGTGTTGTTTAGGACAAAAACTCCTTTTAATATGGAAATTTTTTCTTCTATTTTATTTAGAACATGATTTAAATTAGCCTTTGTTGGTGTCGTCAATCTGGCAACCTGCTCTAGCATGTGTTTTGAACTGAGAGTGCAATACCTGGTTCAACCACTGGGTGTCCAACTTACATACTGCACCTTTAAAATACAAGACATTTTCTGTAAATTAGAAAAAAAAATTACTTTTTCAAATATTTTGGGATTTAACAGTAAAATTGCATAGAATGTTTAGTTAAATAGTCTACAGCTTTTCCCTGTATGTGCCACCAATTAATTAACTATTTTTACATTTTAATTTACAATTCACTCAGTCTTGCTGTCTGCAAGTAATTTTAATTCATAAATCAACTAATTCATTTAAAATAATAATGATAAAATCCCTCAAAAGAACAACAGACTCTTCCCCGCAACTTAATTATCCATTTTCTGATCCCACTTATACGGATGACCTTCCCACAACCATCAGACCTCAGAACATAATATGGTATAAATTCAACATCTGAGTCGATATTGCAGACAGACAGAGAGATATGGAAGAGATCTGAAGCTCACCATGAAATATGAGGGAGAACTCAACGCCGGGGAGTCAGTGTTTGCTCAACATGTCACAGTTTTTACTGCTTCCAACATAGCAGAGATCCTGAGTCAGATCTCCCGAGGACCTGTCTTACTAATTCATGTACACTACACACATCTCGGCTCAGGGCTTCTCACAAAGCAGTTTAGATCAATTATGCATATCAAAGCAGACAAAAAGCTCCAGCATCATCTTTAAATCCCGGAAAAGTAGAAAAAAGCACACACATGAGAAGGTTTAATCGAAGCATTGAATCATTTTGCACTCGACAAATATAAATGAGTTTTAGTATTGTGATGGCATAGAAGAACCATTTTTGGTTCCCCAAAGAAGCTTTCAGTGGATCGCATATATATATATATATATATATAAACACACACACACATACATACACACAGTTGAAGTCAGAATTATTAGCCCCACTTTGAATTTTTTTTTTCTTTTTTAAATATTTCCCAAATGATGTTTAATGGAGCAAGGAATTGTTCACAATATGTCTGATAATATTTTTTTCTTCTGGAGAAAGTCTTATTTGTTTTGTTTCGACTAGATTAAAAGCAGTTTTAATTTTGTTTTAAAATTATTTTAAGGTCAATATTATTAGGTCCTTTAAGCTTTATTTTTTTCGATAGTAGACAGAACAAACCATCGCTATACAATAACTTGCCTAAAGGCCTTTAAATGTCACTTTAAGCTGTACAGAAGTGTCTTGAAAAATATCTAGTAAAATATTATTTACTGTCATCATGGAAAAGATAAAATAAATCAGTTATTAGAAATGAGTTATTAAAACTATTATGTTTAGAAATGTGTTGAAAAAAATATTCTCTCCATTAAACAGAAAAAAAACAAACAGGCGGGGGGGGGGGGGGGGGGGGGGCTAATAATTCTGACTTCAACTGTATATATATATATATATATATATATATATATATATATATATATATATATATATATATATATATATATATATATATATATATATATATATATATATATATATACATATGAGCAATATCACATAATTAGCAGTGTGATATGGCTGTATATCGGTACTGGTGTGCGTGTGTTGGCTTGATGCCACAGGCCGAGTGCCTTAGTGTCCCACCAGTGATAATATACAGCCATATCGCACTGATACAAGTGATATTGCATTTATAACACAGTTTGACAGCATAATCATGTATATAAACAAAGAAAATTAAACAGGGAGAGTCTCAAAAATCCTTTTGTATGAGGAACTACTTTCTTCCGCCATTCATTTACATTTGCAGCTGATGGTCAGAACAGCAGAAACCATTTCCAGTTCACAAACGTCACTTTAGAGCTAGTATTTGAATGATTATCTTGCGTAATGTCTAAATTGATGACAAAACAGGTGATTTTGCTAAAATTTTAAGATTATAAGACTGAACGGCATGGAATGCCATCAGTCTACAGAGATTTCCCGGTATTTCTCTGTTACAATCAGGATTTCACAATAATTAACCATGAAAAAGCCAAAGCAAAGCAAACACTACCAGATTACTATGATATAAATACAGCACTACAAAATACAAAAGAGAGTGACCAACTTAGATATATATATGACAAGAATGAACCTCATAGGTTCATGCGCAAATATTGAATGAACATTAATATGAAAGCTTAAATGCTTAGGAATCGAATACTCGCATACTAATTACCATATAAACTGTAGGCAAATACTTTTTAAAGCTATAAACCCTAAAAGAATAGTTCACGCCCCAAAATATTTAAATTACCACATAATTTACTCACCCTCAAGCCATCCTCAATGTACTTGAGGTACCTCAATGTACTCCAACTCTATATGATTTCAATCTGTCAGATGAACACAGTTGGGGTAGTTTGGATAGTGGCTTTTATTTTCAAGTTTCCAAAAATGCATAAATCCATCAAACTAACTCATGTGCCGCCAGAGTCTTAAGGCATGTCTTATGAATCAGATGTATTTTTGTAACATTCTTTATTATTATAACTCCAATCGCAGATTGGGGTGCAACTGATGCATATGATGTTTGACACACACATATAAAAAGTCATATTCATAGAGCATGACTTGAGGGAGAGTAATTATGGGTCATTTTAACATAGTAAGTGAATTATACATAGTAAATGAATTGTATAAACTTAAAAATAAGTGTGAGACCATAGTTTAAATGAATCCTATTTCAATAAATGACACCTTGCCATTACAGTACAGAATGATGCTTGAAGCTTTATCCTGAATATTGTATTTATTCCATGTTATAGAATGAAACAGATGCGCAAATTTTTTTTGATTTTCCTTTACATAAAATCAGTCCACTGATTTCCATAGTCAGCCCAGAAAAGTCTTGTTTTTATGTTATTATCATTTGCCAATGAATATAGCTAATGATATATAGAAAAAAATGTAGATTAATAAATGATAATTATTTGTTGAAGTATTGGTAAAAACTGATAACAAAATAACCCTGAGAAAATTGCAGTTGCACAGGATAGTAAACATTGTTTTACCACTGGGAAAAATCATTTAAGTAATTCAGATGAAATTATTGAGGATGGGAGAATCAAGGTGAAAAACATTCATAAAGAATCAAAGCAGTTAGATAAATATTAAAATGGAAAGGAGGATCGAAAAATAGCAGCACTCACAGCAAAAACCGTGTGGCTGACACTCAACAGAGCGCAAATCAAAAGGCCAATACACATCACTGTAATACAGGTGACACATACACTATTGATTTACTGCATGTGTATGCGTGTGTGTGTGTACAAATGTGAGAGGGAGTATTTTTCTTCAAAGTGTTATATTTGCCATTTCTTGCTTTTCTCTCTGCATACAGTGTTGAGGTGGGCTGCTTGTTTGAATGTCATCAGATCAATAAATTAATCTAAGCACAAAAAAAGAGAGTGAAGGAAATTGGTGGAGATATTGATTAAACAGAAAGATAGAAATCAAAAAAGGGGGGAATTCATTTTATCCTACAGCTTTTAAAATTCAAAACGCTGCTCTCTTCGCCTCATACTAATCTCACTACTGCAAAGAGAGGGAAAAAATAAGCCTCATAAACTGCTGGCTGCAAGAAAGCAGGATTGCAGAGCAAAGGATATTAAAATCCCAAAAGTGCCTTTTCTTTTGTTGAGTAGAGGGGATTGAAACAGTGAACCTGACAAACTCATTTAGCTTAATCCTCACATTTGGGGCCTTGGGAGAGTAACACCGCTGCACCTACTGTACACAGAGCACAGCGATGCACACCACATGCTAAAAAACCCACTGAATCAACATAACCCCCTTACACGGGTGTTTGTTTTCCTCTACGCAGCTGATTTTTGTGTGAAGCGTGTGAATGCATATACTGTACGGCCTGTGTGAGACAGTACAGAAAGCAGAGGCATCTAAACTCCAATGGTTAATTCACTACAAAATTAATATTCTCATCATTTTATCATCATAATGTCATTACAAAGCCATGAAAAATTAGTCCATCTTTGGAACATATATACAGTTGAAGACAGAAATATTAGCCTTGTTGAATTATTAGCCCCCCTGTTTATTATTTTCTCCAATTTCTGTTTAACAGAGAGAAGATTTTTTCAACATATTTCTAAATATAAGAGTTTTAATAACTCATCTCTAATAACCAGGGCTTGACATTTACTTTTTTGATCACCAGCCACTGTGGCTAGTAGTTCTCCAACATCACTAGCCACTTGGCATTTTCACTAGCCACAATTTTGTTGTTGGGAAAATATATTTTATATGCATAAATTTGACTTTGACATGCTAAAACTACTTGATTTAGATTTTGTGGTTTGTCCACATGCCTCCTCATTCATTTCATTTTTTGTGTGTCATGTATGAGCTTGCTCAGTGAGCATAAGCAAATGGATTATGGTTTCATAGTGTCGTATTACAATTAGTTTTTATTTCACAGTACGTTTCCTGGCTCAAAATTAAGGATTTACCAAATTTATCTCTGACCACTGCAAACATAAATAAATTATTATTTCTTAGCCACAAATTTTAAATGCAAAATATAGCTGTATACTATACTTTTTATTTAACAAAAAATGTAAACTGACATTTAAAAAATTATTGTTGTCATGCATCTAAAATATGCACAGTAATCTGTCCTGGCTAAATGTCTCTCAGATCACCACATAAGTGGGGAGTTAATCTCATATCAAAGCAATGTTATTGTCAAAATGATAAACCATTTTAACAAAAATAACTAAGCAAAAGGATGATAAAATGATGATCACGCACACACGGTTAAAGCTAGGCCTGTTAATAATCTGTTCAAAGAATGGTTAAAGCGAAAGCAACCGGTGCTGCTTACAAAAAGACAAATCTGGAGCTCTTGAAAGCAGCAGGACTGTGGCTGCATGAGCATATTTTTTTGTCTAGTCTATTTGAAAGAGAACCGATCGCACCAGGTGCGGTTCTAGGCACGGTTGCTTCATGCAAGGAAACGGGAGCGTTTTAAAAAGTCCGTGCATCACATCAGCTGTGCGCGCCAGTGATCATCCTCACATTTGGTATTCACCTGCTTTCTTTTGCTCTTGCAAACACAATTGTTTTTGTCAGTTGTGCTGCTTCTCAATTCTAAGATCGCATTTGCACGCATATTTGGTCATCCTTATTGTCGAACCCTGCTTTTGAGAAAACTACAATTTTAAAATTATTTTCAAGCAGCCAAAGTGGCTAGTGGGAGTGTCTGTCTAACCCGCCACAGCTGAAATCTACCAGCGGTTGTTAATGTCAAGCCCTGCTAATAACTGATTTATTTTATCTTTACAATGATGACAGTAAATAATATTTTACTAGATATTTTTCAAGACACTTCTATACAGCTTAAAGTGACATTAAAAGCCTTAACTTGGTTAATTTAGTTAACTAGGCAGGTTAGGGTAATTAGGCATGTTATTGTATAAAGATGGTTTGTTCTGTAGACTATCGGAAAAAAATAAATTTCTTAAAGGGGCTAATAATTTTAAAATGGCTTTTAAAAAATTAAAAACTGCTTTTATTTTAGCCAAAATAAAACAAATATTATTTTTTTCAGAAGAAAAAATATTATCAGACATACTGTGAAAATGTCCTTGCTCTGTTAAATAAGAAAAAATCATAGGGGGGCTAACAATTCTGACTTCAACTGTACATAATTTTTAATTAAATCTGAAATATTTCTTGCCCTTCATTGACAGTTTATTTACCCAAATCTCTGATGATACAAAATGTTTAAAAATCGATAAAAAAATTTCCATCCATGTGATCTGAACTGGTTAATTTAAGTGGGTGATTAATCGAATAGCAATCGAAATTGACATTCAAAACCAATAATTGATGTAATACTATCTGGTCGATTTTTTTAATTACTTATCCTACTGCATGTGAAGTTACGTGACCCCACTCTGTTTGTTACTTTTGTGTTACTTTGCACTACATTGGCGAACACTGGAAGCTACGCTAGAGATGCCTTGAGACAGCATATTTTCCATTACATTAAACTATTTTTTTTACACAATATGCAAGAAATGTACTGTTTAAAATATTATTCACAGTATATGCAAGAGTTATTTTATTTAGAAAATTCAGATTTATTTATTTTCTACGTTTAAAATGAAAAGCATTGTTGATTTTAGGCAAAACAGTGTTGATTTTAGGCAATGTGTGTTTTAATTTCAGTTATTCAACGCTGTTGTTCAATAAATAATTATAGATAGTTGATTGTGCGTGTTTCCTTAAATGATTCAAAATAAAGTAATGCACCCTTCATTCAAAAATCTCTCACTTGTAATATGTGAGCATATTTACTTTAAACCGATGAGTGAACTGTAAGGACAAAAAAATAAATAAAATAATCATTCATTAATCATAATAGAGTTAAAAATGTTCAATTATTATGATTTTGATTTAGGCCAAATCGCCCTACCCATTAACATATGCTGGATAAGTTGGCGGTTCAATTAATAAAGGGACAAAGCCGAAAATGAATGAATGAATGAATGAAAACAAATAAACAAAATAAATAAATAAATAAATAAATATCACATTAAGTGATCATTTCTTTTCAGAAGACTTGGAAAAAAAACAGCTCGACTTGTATGTGAAGGGTCCTTGTATCATTCATTGATTCATACATTCATTAATACATTTATTTTGACATATTTACAAAAACTCTGAATTATTTTGAATAATTAGACTCTTTTAATGTGGGGACAAATTTTTTCAATTATTATTCAATAATGCTTTAATCGGATTACTTTATTCTGATTTATATGTATTTTATATAAATATAATTTATATAAAATACACTTTTTAATTAATAGCTAAAAAAAGTGTGATTCCAATGGTATTTTGACCACTGAATTTAATCAGGGATCGTACATATTTTTTCTACTAAAATTCCATGACTTTTCCAAAACTTTTACCGAGCTTTCAAGTACATTTTTATGACCTATTGATTCATGTAATGTCTACATATACATGGTAAATAATAATTTACTGATTCATAAAACATGAAACAATCTATTCTGTGTAAATTTGTTTTTATATCTATGTAAAATTGATTTTGATAATGCTTAAAACAGCACTAATAATGTGAAAGCATGTTTTTGGCCAAGGACAGAAAAGAAGTAAAGAGAACCAACCTATATTCAAGTTATGGCTGCACAATATATCGTTTCAGCATCGATATTGCAATGTGTGCATCCACAATAGTCACATCGCAAGATTTGCAATGTGGGATTACAGTTTTCATTCATTAATTTTCTTTTCGGCTTAGTCCCTTTATTAATCTGGGGTCGCCACAGCAGAATGAACCGCCAACTTATCCAACATATGTTTTACGCAGCGGATGCCCTTCTAGCTGCAACCCATCCCTGGGAAACACCCATAAACTCTTATTCACACACATACACAACAGACAATTTTAGCTTACCCAATTCACCTATACCACGTCTTTGGACTTGTGGGGGGAAACCGGAGCACCTGAAGGAAACCCATGCGAACGCGGGGAGAACATGCAAACTCCACACAGAAATGTCAACTGACCCAGCCGAGGCTTAACCAACGACCTTCTTGCTGTGAGGCGACAGCACTACCTACTGCACCACCGCGTCACTGATTATAGTGTACTATAGAGTTCAATCATAATGGAGTAAAAGTTTATCATCTGCATGCATTTTTAAGATAGTTCACCCAAAAATGACTTACCATTTTCATTACACCCTTCACTTGCTTCAAACATTCTTTTTTTTAAATAGAACACAAAAAGAAGACAATTTAATAACTCCTATAGTATTGAAGTGAACAAGTGAAGTGTGAGTACATTTTAATCTTTGAGTAAACTGTCCCTTTAAAGTCTGTGATTGTGTAAACATTTCAATATTTCAAATTTTAAAACATCCCGCCACAATAAATATTTTGTAACTTTAATAAAGATTAAATAATATACAATGAAGACTATGCAGTGTTGATTATTCAATATCTGTACCTGAAAAGTGAAGACCTGAAAACTATAATTCACTTTTATCGATACTATATTTTACTTATCTATGCTTGTAATTTATTTGTTATATATTATTCGAGATTCACTCCTCTACAAAATCCACCCAAATAATCCAAATAAACCTGTTTAATCATCTGGTGAAATTGTATTAACATCGTAATATACATCACAGAAATACAACATATGGTAATGTCAGATTTTTTCAATATCGCGCAGCCCTAATTCAAGTATACAGATATTTGTTAAACTAATTTCCATGACTTTTCCAAAACTTGAAAACCAGGCCTGGAAAATGCCATGTCAAAATTCCATGACTTTTCCAGGTTTTCCATGACCCTGTTTAATCCTTTTTTTAATCTAAAACATATCGTCAATGGTGTTCAGAATCAACATGAACAACATGAAGATGAGTAACTGACATTTGAATTTTCATCCAGCAAAATCCAATCTCTCACACAGTGAAATGTCCATTTTTGCTATTTACTTTCTCAGTTTCAATAACTTATTTTTATATGATTTCATTTTAAAGTCAGATTACACTTCTTCGCCTCCCACACTCCAATAACTTCGTTAAGTACCTCTCTAAAACAGACCTAATTATCATCTAGGTGAATACCGCATATATCAGCCAAATGATTGAAGCGGGTGAATTGCAGCTATCCAATCTCCAGACGAACAGCGCTTTCCGAGCGATGCTGTTCTCCATAGCTTCATTAACAGGCGTATAGTGCTACTTCCATGTCTCCTCAAGGCAATGTCCCATGCTAAGGTTGTATTTGCAATTAGCCCTGATCCCTTTGGGAACGACAGCAGCAGAGGCCTCAATGACATTCACCACGGCAGCGAGCTGTCCTTTATGGCTGGGTTAATTAAGCCCCGGACAGCCTGACTTCTTCATGAACTCTGCCATATTGTATACGAAGGCTGGAGATGTATATGGCATGCTGCTGCCGATCTAAAACTGTAAATTCATCCAACCACGACCTGTGAAATATTAAGTAACTTCATCTTTATTCTACTACCTGAATAAATGAAAAAGAATTGTTGCCTATATATGATTGATATAAATAAACTGGATTGGGTCAACTTTAATTACTTTTTACATCTAAAATAACTACATTTTCAACTTAATTTATTCAAGTTTTCAGAAATAATTAAGTTGTTTCTTAGTTCTCGCCTAAAACATAGCAACTACAGGTATGTGTCGCTCTTAGTACACAATTTAGCTACTGAAGGGTCAAGCTTTAAATAGAAAAAAGTATCTATGGCTGCATCTAAAATCGCATACTTCCATACTATATAGTACCCTAAAAAGAAGCATGCGAGCTGAGTAGTATGTCTGAATTCATAGAATTCCAAAAAACAGTATGCGAGAAGTACCCAGATGACCTACTACTTCCACAGGTGAGATTCTGAAGTGCGCATTTGATGCACGCTACACTATCCCATGATGCCCTGTGAGAGAATTCATGAATGGGAGTGAAGCAACACAACTACGCGGGTAGGTCACGTGATCAGGACAAAATGGCAGATGTAGTACGTCCGAGTTCTATTCATACTACTCACACTCATACTGTATAGAATGCACTTCTCTAACAGTCAAGTTGTAATTTTAAATTCAAATGCAGTACCCACTGAGTAGTAGGTGATTTAGGACACATCCAATATCCTTGTGTAACTGCATCTACGTTCTGCTTCCTGAACAAACCAAAATAAATTAATAAATAAAGAATGACTTTTTTCTATATATGATTGATATAAATGAACTGGTTTGGGTCAACTCAAACAAATAAAATTGTACAAAAATTATTACATTTTTTAACTGAATTTATTTGAGTTTTCAGATATAATTAAGTTGTTTCTTGTTTCTTCGCTGTTGGTACACAATGTAACTACAGAAGGGTCAAGCTTTAAATAACTTTTTTAAAGTATAACGTCATCTACCTTCTATTTTTTGAACAAATGAAAATAAATTAATAAATAAAGAATGACTTTTATATATGATTGATATACCTAAACTGGTTTGGGTCAACTTAAACTAATTACTTTTAACAACTAAAATAATGACATTTTTCCACTTAATTTAATCAAGCTTTCAGAAATAATTAAGTTGTTTCTTAGTTCTTGCCTAAAACATAGCAACTTTTCGTCACTCTTAGTAAACAATGTAACTACACAAGGGTCAAGCATCTACATTCTACTTTATGAACAATGAAAACAAAATAATAAAAAAAAGAAACAAAATTTGCCTATATATGATTGATATACATAAACTGGCTTGGGTTAACTTAAACTAATTACTTTTAACAACTAAAATAATTACATTTTTCAACTTAATTTAATTTTAATTAAATTAATTAAATTTTTTTTTTTTTTAATTTTAGTTTTAATAATAATTTTAATAATTAACTTGGTTCTCGCCAAATAAAGCAACTTTTTGTCGCTATTAGTATACAATATAACTACAGAAGGGTCAAGTGTTAAATAGAAAAAAAAAGTATTAATATTCATGTGTAACTTCATCTACATTCTTTCTTAACAAATAAATATAAATTAATAAATAAAGTACGGCTTTTCCCTATATATGATTGATATAAAGTAAGATTGGGTCAACTCAAACAAATTACTAAAATAATTACATTTTTCAACTTAATTTATTCGAGTTTTCTGAAATAACTAAGTTGTTTCTTAGTTCTAGCTTAAAACTTTTCGTCTGACTTAGTACACAATGTAACTAAAGAAAGGTTGAGCGTTGAATAAAAAAAAAGTATTAATATCATTGTGTAACTTCATCTACGTTCTACTTCCTTAACAATGAAAATAAAATAATCAATATAAAACAACTTTTTGACTGGGATGGGTCAACTCAAACATATGACTTTTAACACCTAAAATAATTACATTTTTCAACTTAATTTATTCGAATTTTCAGAACTAAAGTTGTTTCTTGGTTCTCGCATAATACAGCATCTTTTAGTCTTTTAGCATCTAAGATCTTTTAGTCGCTGTTAGTACACAATATAAATACAGAAGTGTCAAGCTTTAAATAGAACAAATATCAATGTCCTTGTGTAACTTCATCTACATTATACTTCCTGAACAAATGAAAATAAATAAATAAATAAATAGACTCTTTTTCTATATATGATTGATATACGGGCAACCCAGTGGCGCAGTAGGTAGTGCTGTTGCCTCACAGTAAGAACGTCGCTGGGTCGCAGGTTCGAACCTCGGCTGGGCTGGGTCAGTTGGCGTTTCTGTGTGGAGTTTGCATGTTCTCCCTGGGTTCGCGTGGGTTTCCTCCGGGTGCTTCGGTTTCCCCCACAGTCCAAAGACATGCAGTACAGGTGAATTGGGTAAGCTAAATTGTCCATAGTGTATGAGTGTGAATGTGTGTGTGGAAGTTCCCAGAGATGGGTTGCGGCTGGAAGGGCATCCGCTGCGTAAAATCGTGCTGGATAAGTTGGCGGTTCATTCCGCTGTGGCGACCCCGCAAGGGACAAAGCCGACAAGAAAATGAATGAATGAATGAATGATTGATATACATGAACTGGATCGGGTCAACTCAAACAAATTACTTTTTACAACTAAAATAATTACATTTTTCAACCTAATTTGAGTTTTCAGAAATAATCAAGTTGATTGTTATCTCTACCCTAAAACTAGCAACTTTTCATCGCTCAGTACACAATAAAACTACAGAAGGGTCAAGCTTTACATAGAAAAAAGTATTGAAACTCGTTGGTCATTTTTAAGTGAGATTATTATGGTCTGTATGCTAATTATGTATGCTAAGTATGTTATCTCTATGCATTGTTTGACCACATTACAGCAATTTCATTTTCATTTTGTGTAGAAATATTAATATTAACTTCTGGGAGTTCAAATATTTAAGTAAAAAAAAATAATTAAATCCAAACTAATATTAGCTTGTTTAGTTTATTACAAAGAAGCATTATACAATTAGCATAAAATAATTTTAAAGGAATAAGACAGCTTTGAATCAGTAACCTGAAACCAATGGAGAGTGTCTCAAACCTGGACTGCAATTTTGGCTCCAAAGTTTATCAACCAATCTGTTCCAAGTTTATCTGTGCAACCTTGTTGTTACAAGTCCAGTCTTTAACCACTAGTTACACCACACTATTTATGGTGGCGTGTTATTGGTACATAAATTAACAAGACTTAGGCCTAATCCTAATTTTATTTAATCTTCTTGACCACAACCTCTTCCCCTTGGCCTCTGAAACAGTGTGAAAGGGAAAGTCTTCAAATTTACCCATAAGAAATGGGACACCACTGCAACACCTGCACATCATCATATGACGTTGTGATCTCTTACTTCATATAAGATTGATGATGGTGACTGCTGTAGTTATTCCAGTTGCAGCAGCAATTGTATCATGTTATCATAACAATATAAGCTTGTAACTGTACTGTGTATTTACACCATGGCTATATTAATCTATGTAAACACAAGAAAACAACATTAATGTTATACCAGACACTATGAAAGATAATCCCCAGCCACTAGTTTGTGAAAGAATGTTGTGGGACTGCTATACTGTACAGGAGTTATTATGAATTATAGATCGCGAAATTGAGAGGTTTTGACCATAAAACGGGAATGTTGTGATGAACGTATTAAAACATATGCTTGTTTGTTGTGAACATTTTTAATAATGCCAAAAAAAATACTTATTAAATTTGTGCATCTCCGCACTCAAATGTAAAGCCATGTTGCCGTTGTAGCTGGTGTAAATTTTTGCACCCCTTGGTTTCTAGCGTGGTCCTGGAAAATTTCAGTTTCAAGGCTATCTAGCTCTTCTCCTTACGCCCCATTCACACGGGGCGTCAGCTTCAACGCTTCCCATTCACTTTGAATAGGTGACGTCAGGCATTGCCGAACTGCATTGTTGATCCATCAGCGCCGCTTCAGAGGTGTTGCTCGCTGCAGAAGTTGGGACTTGCTCAACTTTTCAAGTGCCAACGGAAGCGTCAGCCAATCAGATCGCTGTATGCAAATGCACCAGCTCGACAGTGGCCTATTGCTGACTAATTTCATTGGCTGACGCTGCTATAACGTTCGCGTCAGCCCCAACTTCAGACACGCCCTCTGTCAAGCGTTGACGCTGAAGCCCCATGTGAATGGCCCGTTAGCCCTACGCCTTCAAGTTAAATTAGGACGCGCTTACCCCTTCATATGAATGTGCAAAACAAGGCAGGGCTCTCAAAATCTGGTAGCCCGAAGTCCCGGGGCTATTGTTTTTTCAGTCAGGTTACCAAAATCTATCTAACCCGTACCTGGTGAGATATCTAGATAAACTGCCGGGCACGGTGTACATAATTTTTTTTTATTGATATGGTATTTGGTATTGATTTTGCGAGCCCTGCAAATGTAAGGGGAAGGGCTAAGTGGTACAATTGGGATTGGGCCTTAGTCCTGCTCACCAAGTTTCAGAAAAAAATTCAACAGAAACAAACAGAGGCAGACTCAAAAGCACAGGTCTCAGTTGTGTCAGGGCCATGAGTTTGCGATTTCACTCCACGCCATGGGATAAAAATGACACAAAAGCATGTTTGATATGTGGGAGCTGTGTGTTTGAAGGCTCTCTATAGGTGACTTTCTGACTGGCTGCAGGAAAGTTGTGACTAGGCTTTCTAAGCGCTGCCCTCCAGAATCGCCTCTGGCACTGAACAATTCAAACTCCCAGGAAGAGGTCCGAAATATGACTTCCTGTAAATATAGCATGGACAGCCAAAGCCTGAGCAGCCAAAAAAAAAAAAACTTTCCTAGATATCAGAAGAGAGTACAACAACAACAACAAAAAGCTGTCACTCACATCTGTGTACCATTTCAGCAAAGATCATGAATTTGTAAAAGCGTTGTGTTAATTCCCCAGACCACTGAGATGCGCCCTGCTTATTCAAGTCAATTCTCCTCCAGCTATTAACCCCCAGCTGTTCATATGCCATTAGATAACCATCATCTTAATAGATGTAAACAAAATCTGCCAGGCTCCGCGTTTCAGGAAGGTGCTGCAATTTGCAGAGCTCAGATTCAGTGGCTTCCGCGATGACATTTGGAGTGACTCATTTCATCTGGCAAACAATTTACAGCCTTCTCTCCTGGCAAAAACCTTGAACATATTCAGTCACACACAACATTTCATCATGTTTGTTATCTAGCTCTGAGTACAGAGTTAAGGATTAAAAGATCAAGTCTTTAAAAGTTTCCATGCAGCTTTTTTTTTTTGCATCCAGCCTTTAAAATCGTTTCTCCTTCTCAATAAATTAGCATGAGCGCCGAGTCTTGTATCCTGGGGAATTAGACTCACACAATCAAACTCAATCAAATTCTATCATTTGCAAATGCTCACATAAACTAGAATAATGACGAGCGACTGGAGCCAAGTATATACACTCATCCGTGTGATGCAGTGCAGCTTTGGAGAAAGTGAGGTAAATCTCGTCTGTGGTGGTGGTGGTGGTTCGCGGAGTCCACAGGGGATGGGAGTGATGAGCAGAAAAGCGCTAATCTCGGCCATGTTTCATTTCACATGTTGCTATGAATAATTCAGCAGTGGATTACTCCATCACACTCGTGGCCTCTCTGCCTGCATCTCTCCTCTCATTAAAAAGCCCATATCGTCAAAGTCCCTGACTCTAAACCTCTGCAACATGCATCCGTGTCGAGCCACACGCCTCGGCGCATGGATCCGTTGCCCGTGGCTACGAAGGCAACATAAGGTGTCTAGTTATAGTACGAGCTAAAGTGTGTGTGCATGTGTGTGTGTGCGTCTATGGGGAGAGCGCGGCTGGAAATGAGCTGATTGGATGTGTCTGAAGAGCTTGACTGCATTAGTCCCTATGTAAGTTGATTTAGCTAACTTTGCTTAGAACAACGAGTGCAGGTTTGTATTAGATTGGGTAAAGAGTCCTGCAGAGAATAATTGTGCTAGACTAGTTCCATCTGTCCACCTGTTCTCTTTAAATCTATGATAGAATTATTCAAGAAAGAACTATGCACTTTTCCAGTCAAGTGCATCAACATCAAGTATTCATAACGCGTGTATGAAGTGCAAGGAATGTGCAAGGTTGTTTCCACCATGGAGAGTTTTTGTGAACACAAAAGGACGACTACTAATGGCCACAGAAAGGCTCTGGCGTGAGATCGAAGGTCATAAATCAGTCTTTAACTGCCTCAGTCGGAAAGGATTGTATATAACATTTACACAATAATCCTCAAATGCTTTTTAACACACTTCAAACATTGATTTCTATCTGATCAAATCATGATACTTAGAAGAACTTCATTGAGAACATACTATTTCAACATTCTCATGGAGTAGAAAATTTTTGTGCGATTTTGTGCAATCTTGGGTGAAACAAATGGTTAGGTTTAAGGCTTGAGGCTTTCCCTATAACCCAAACTTTATGTGTACATAGTACTTCAAAGTTTAAGATTTCTCTAATATGTGAATTATTACAAATTCTTATGGAACTGGGATAAACATGCCAGGGTTTATTTTGTATTGGAGTAACCAAAGCCAGCCAGGAGCTGTGCAAGTAAACCTCACTCCCCTGGAACCCTAGCAGCTGATGCTAGAGGCCTTTAATGCTGGTTCAAATCTCACTAAGAGCAAGGAAAGTTAAACCTTAGGGGTTTGGGAGTGAGGTTTAGGGGGTCTAAAGTATTGGAGGTCAGCTATGTGAATAAACCTAACATATCTGGCCTCAAGAGGTGCATTAGCAACTGATGCCAAAGGACTTTAAGGCCTGTGTTAGTTTTCCCATCTCCCATGCCAGAAATCCTACTCGGATTAGGGAGAAAAGAACCAGAGAGGCTATGTTGGTACCTTGACCCAATGGGAGAGAGGTTTGGTGGGGTAAGTGTATGGTGGCCGGCTATCTGGAGCTGTGAGTAAATCTGACTCATCAGAACTCACGAGGCACATTAGCGACTGATACTAGAAGCGTTATAACTGTTGTTAGTTTGTCTGCCTCCCAGAAATTCCATTCAGAGTAGAAAGAATAGAATCAGAGAGGTTATGTTGGTGACGGGACCCAAATGGGAATAATAACATTACCAGCTTGAAGCATAGTAATATCTACAACAGACCGACTAATGTCATGGCCCTCTCCCAATAATAGAGTTTCCACCTTCCATACGAGAAATGACAGTTCGAGCTCCACACTGGCATGTAGGTGTCTGAGAGATTACACTTACAATTTTGGCTGAAGTATGTGTGTCCCGTTCAAAAGTTGCTCTTGAGGGAAGTTTGTTTGTTGTCTCTGCAACTGTTGATGAAAGATAACATCCCAATGACTGAAATTGGGAACCACTGCTCTAGATGACCCCCTAGTTCACATATGCCAAGAAACTAGGGGTGTAAATGTACACGCATTCATCCTGAAGCATCACAATACAAGAATTATGGTTGAGTTCAGGTACTCCAACAACAAATACAGTCACTACAGATATGCCAGTCACTAGAGTTTAGCAGAAAAAGCCACAACAGTGGAACAACTTAGAGGCCATTTACAGAATGCATAACTGTGTCTAAAAACCTGAGATGCAGTGCTCGAGAATGGAAAAATCCCTTTAAGGCAACTCATTCCACTCTGCGGTCATCTTTGAAGTGCCTCTCGACCAGTATGCTCAGGCTCGGGCTGAAATATGTGTGCCCTTCAAAAGTTGCTCTTGAGAAAGTTTGTTTATTGTCTCTGCAACTGTTGATGAAAGATGACATTTTTGATGACAAAATGTGTAGGGTGGGAGTCCCGAGGACCGGAATTGGAAACCACTGCTCTAGACGACCCCCTAGTTCACATATGCCAAGAAACTAGGGGTGTAAAGGTACATGCATTCATCCTGAAGCATAACAATACAGGAATTATGGTTGAGTTCATGTACTCCAACAACAAATACAGTCCGTACATTTATGCCAATCACTGGAGTTCAGCAGAAAAGACCACAACAGTGGAACAACTTAAAGGCCATTCACAGAAGAATGCGTAATTGTGTCTAAAAACCTGAGATGCGGTGCTCAGGAAGGGAAAAAATCCCTTTAAGGCAAGTCATTTTACTCGGTGGCCATCTTTAAAGCGACTCTCGGCCAGTATGCTCAGGCTGAAATATGTGTGTCCTCTTCAAAAGTTGCTCTTGAGAAAGTTTACTTATTGTCTCTGCAACTGTTGATGAAAGATGACATCTTTGATGACACAATGAGTAGGGTGGGGAGTCCCGAGGACCGGAATTGGGAACCACTTCTCTAGACGACCACCTAGTTCACATATACCAAGAAACTAGGGGTGTAAAGGTACATGCATTCATCCTGAAGCATCACGGTACAGGCATGATGGTCATGTACTCCAACGTCAAATACAGTCAGTGCAGATACGCTAGTCAGCGGAGTTCAACAAAAAAGACCACAACAGTGAAACAACTTAGAGACCATTCACATAATGCGTAATTGTGTCTAAAAGCCTGAGATGCGGTGCTCAGAAATGGAAAAATCCCTTTTAATAAAGTCATTTTACTCGGCGACCATCTCTGACACGCCTCTCGGGCAGTATGCTCGGGCATTCTGTTTGAATGGGAAAACATCAAATTCTCCAAAACTGCTTGCCATGCTTAAAATGTAATTTCATATTAAGAATTACTAATACAATTTAAACAACAACTGTCTCTTTAGTTTCATTTCTAAACGTTCAAATCACACAGAAAGATCTGCAGAAACTCATGCCTGGTCTGAACACCTCCACCCCTGGAGAATCATCAATCTATAGTGATCGATGATTGGCTCCTGTACTAGTAGGTGGGGCTTCATTTGCCATATTGACCGTTACACTTTTCCACATTCAAAACTATACGAGTGACATGTCTTGTGTATTCTACAGTCTTTGGGAATGTTCCGACTTCTTGGCTACAAATTAAAACAGTTGTCATGCCAACTTGCTACTGTAAACAGAAGTTCTCAACAAGTTCTTCTGATTGGTCCACTGCTTTGGAACTGACAGGTAAAAGAGTAAATCTTGACATGGTGTAAAAACAAACTTGACGCTCATGTGAGGTGCTTCAAAAGACGCAAGCGTATAACCCTGAACCGTTACTTATGTGTATTGCTAGACCTCTACTAGAAACTAGAGTGGGGTTTGTGTAACAGAGACCAGCTAGTAGGAACTGTGTTAATAAATCTTACTCCCCAAGCCTCATTAGTGATTTACACTATAGGCCTTAAAGGTCCACGTTAGTTTGCCTGTCTCCTATTGCCAAAATTCTGGTTCAAATCCCACTCAGAGCAGGAAGATTAAAACTGGAAGTTTTGTTGGTGCTGGGACCCAAATGGGAGTGAGATTTAGAGGGTGAAGTGTAATATAGGAGCTCTGTTAAGATAGAGAAAGTCTCCAGTATCATTGTTAGCATGCCTGCCTCCCATGCAAAAAATGCCATTCAAAATCCTGAAGTAAAACTGGAGGGGTTATACAATCATGAACATGATATTCATAAATCTTAAACTAAATCAAAATACTTCATCAGAATCATATGAAATATTTTATGGAACTCTGTCTTTTTGGAACTTGACAATCTGAATTTACATACATTTTGGATGATCTATCTGTACATTTAATTGCAAGCATTCAGATAGAAACTATAGTATGTGCTTGTATTACATAACTGCATTTTCATTCAAACATAAAACTCTCAAAAATGTCACCAAAGAATTTTTGAATCTAGAGTTTGAGTTCCCCACTTTGAGTCGCCAAAAATGTTTCTATCTGCTGATGCGGACTCACATCAGGCAAGCAATGCGGCAAGGATGTGGGAGTCAGTCTCAAAGTGATGTGCACTTGGCAGACAGCAGAGTGTTCTGGGTGAGAGGTTTTCCAGCGGATTACACTCCACGTGTGTGGCCGGTATGACAGGAGCGTTGACTCAGCACCTTCCACAGATGTTCCACAGATGCCTTCCGTCAGTGAAGCCCCTCAGCTCGTAAAGCCACCGGCCACCCGTTTTACGACAGGCCTTTATGTCGGCCACGGGCGTGATTATGATCTTGTTAAAACCAAATGAGGTGAAATGCAAAGAATATTTCTGGATGTGACAAAAATAATCCTAAAGTAATCTGCTTTTGAGTTGTTGACATGACGTTGAATTTTAACTCACACTTGACAAAGTGATTTTAATTAGTTTTGACATCATATAAAATGCAGTAAATTATTATATATACAGTCAAAGTCAGAATTATTAGCCCTGCTGAATTATTAGTCCCCCTGTGTGTTTTTTTCAACAATTTTTGTTAAACAAAAATATATTTTTTTCAAAACATTTCTAAGCATAATGGTTTTAATAACTCTAAAAATATCGACCTTAACATCTAGTTAAAATAAAACAAAAAAGACTTTCTCCAGAAGAAAAAATATTATAGCAAATACTGTGAAAAAGTTCTTGCTCTGTTAAACATCATTTGGGAAATATTTGAAAATGAATAAATAAATAAATAAAAAACAAAGGACGGCAAATAATTTTGACTTTAACTGTATAATTGTCTTCCATTAACCTCTTATTGTAAAACATTGTGGTTAATCTTAAATTGGCCATATGGTGTGACTGTCTCAATTATATAATTTCAATAAATTACAACTCGTATATAAAAAAAAAAAGTAAAACATTTTAGATACCTACACTTTACAATTGACTATTTTAGTTAATGGAAATATGTATGTATATATATATATTTTTTTTTTCTCATATATTTCTATTTGCTAAGGTTAAATCTGGCAATTCCATGGAAAACGTTAATTAGTAAGGGCCCCATTCAATATCATGTGACTAAGACCCCGTTTACACTAGTACTTTTTAGTTTTAAAACGGCATTTTAGAATGAAAACGATCCGCGTCCACACTAGCGTTTCACCCAGCGTTTCTGAACAGTTCTCCGGCTACATTAAAACGGTGAAAACGCACATCACGTGACCACACACACACTCTCTGGCATGCACTGCAGCGTGCTTTGAGCACATACCCATATGAGAGTTGTGCACGTCGGACTGTTCATCACGGATCTCTTGCTGCATCTAATCTCACTATATTTGTTAAACGTGATATTTAATTCATCTTGTTGTCTATATCTAACGAAATATTCCCTGACTTTGGTCTTTTGAATCTATTACTTGTTCTCAGGTAACATGCTTTGGCTGAGCGCAAAGATAAGTTAGGTCAATATCTTAATTAATGTAACCGCGGACACCGATTCTGCACATCTGACTGATTGCTTGCCTTTATTTTGTCTATTGTATAAACTTATTGCGCGTTATACTTTTATAATGGCCATTATTAATTATTAAAACTGATATTCAATGAAAGAGAGAGGGTATGTTTCGTATTTTCAATGAAAATGAAAGGAGGCAGTAATGTTATAGACTCCGTTTTGTTATAAATATGCATGAAGATGACGGTCATATCATGCAGCTACACAACGCCTCAACATTTTTGATGTCTGTTAAGTTGCTAATATCAAAATGAAAATAGGCAGTTCCTTATATTTTATTGTCAAGATAGTGAAACTGTGTAGCCAGGGTGATGTGAATGACTTTATAAAATACACACTCGGGAGTTTGTTTTCCATATTAAACTTGCAAAGTCTGAACTTACAAGGAGAGGATGCAAGACTGAACTGTGTGAAGGCTACTTAATATTGAGGAAAAAGCCCCAATCAGATAGGTGAATGTCTGCAGCCCCGCCTCCGTTTTCAGATGTCTCCGTTTTCCTCCATCCACACTGACACAGAGCAGCAGCGTTTTAGAATGAAAACGGCCTCTCCAGCGTTTCGAAAACTCCGGCTTAGTGTGGATAGATGACGTAATTGCAGCAAAACTTATGCGTTTTAAAACTAAAACGTATTAGTGTAAATGGGGCCTAAGTGTTATTGTCTTTTGGTGACACCCCAATTTACTTAAAAAGTCCAAAGAATCATAGAGGGAAGAATATAGAATTCATATTTTTTTTTTATAAAATAAAGATCACTATATGAAGAAAAGCATCCAGTGATGAAGATAAAGTGCTCTTACACTATTTGTATATATTAATAGTGTTTTTCCATAATTTGTCGCTTTGTCACACCATAGGGCACGTTTAAGGCACAGTTTAGAAAATGTTAAAAAATATAAGTAAAACAATGAAAGAATTGATAAACTTAGTGGCCCCTTATATTTTTTTTTTTAAACATCAGACTTCAATCTACATAAATACATCTATTTCTTCAAAAATAATGTTTTACAAAAAAAAAAAAACTAATTATTTTATGTCTATTTGTAGTTGACCCCTTTTATATGAAATACAGTAACGGAAGTGACTATGCATGTGGCCACTTAAAGGGGACCTATTATGACCCTTTTAACAAGATGTAAAACAAGTCTTTGAAGTCCGTAGAATGTGTGTGCGTGTGAAGTTTCAGCTCAAAAAATCCAACAAATATTTTTTTATAACTCTTTGAAATTGCCCTTTTTAGACTTTGATTGAAACTACGTATGCCGTTCTGGTGACTGTCACTTTAAATTCAAATGAGATTGTGCTCTTTTCAAAAGAGGGTGGGGCTAAAAACACCTGTGTTACTATAGTAGCAGATTCAAAACAGGACTAACGCTATCTCTGTGAAAAACTGAAAATGCCAAAAGAAGTAGCTCAGAAGACAGCAGTCTATGGAGATTACAGTGTTTATTAGTGCATCCTAAACCTACACATTTATAATCCTGTCAGTCACTGACATTACGGTGGATGGCTGCTTCTTACTCAGGGCTGTTTATGCTAATGAATGAGAGATCGTCACTAATGTCTAATGATAGCCTACTGTAACGTCTGCAATTATATAAAATAAATAAATAAACGCAACATATACAAACACATACAGACCCTTGCAGTCTCCAATATGTTATCAATTACAGAAAAACTACACACCACATACATTTAGTCCTTATTTGGGTTAAAAAACATGAACATATAGCCCATAGTCAGTGCAAACCTCTCATCTGTTTTAATCTTCACCAGCACGTGTAACCTCTGTTAGAAAGTAATTCCGTCATTCCGAGTTCATAATAGTCCAAAAGGTGATGATAACAGTTAAAACTGGCAGTTTGTTTATGTTTTAGGTTGCTAAAAGAATCATTTGCTCTGAAAAAAGTTTTTCTCTGCATCTCCTTTGTTTTTCCGCGCTTCACTTTCACGTTTATCCGTTTCTGAAAGGATCAGATGTCAGAATCACTTCAATAATCAGCCGCACATTATTATATCAGCTCAAAAAGTTTATTATTTCAAATATAGACGTGTGGCGAACGCACGTGAGAAAGTGAAACCGCTCGCGCATTAGACAGCCTTGTAAACAAGAACAAGGCACAGAGAAAATTCTGCTATTCTTCTTGGCTTTGTGGCTGTTCATCAAAACAACGACAAGGTTTGTTTAAGCTCAGGTCAACCATTGCTCGTTATATGTATATATTATTTTGGTGTAATGCAGGGCTATTCAATTGGCGGCCCGCGGGCCGAACCCGGCCCCCGAGGCAATTTGTTCCGGCCCCCCAAATAGTGTGACCAAGACATCAAAAATAAATTCAGTTCAGTCGAAAAACGGCCGCTATAGTGATGAAGTGACATGCGTCTGTTCAATACAGCACGAGCTGCAGTTGGCTGCGCAGAGCGTGAGTCACCTGACATTAAGTGAGTGGCGCGAGAAAAAGGCCTTTTGTACAATGAATGCACTGATATCGTTTATAGGGATGCAATGATTAGCCGATTTCACTATTAACCCCGCTTTTATTCATTAAACGCGTCTCAACGCAGCATTTCTGTTGCACGGAAAAAAGCTGCTGCAACTAGTTATGCCAATACGCACGCACACTGGATTAACTTTAGCAGCAAGCCGTTGACATATGGCGTCTTTTCAGCGCGCAAGTACATTATTTCCAATGGAGACGCGCGCATATTGAAGCGGTGCGCGCACAGCTCACAAGCGGACCGACACACCCTTGCCCTGCAGGCGCGGCACACAGTAGAAATGATCTCAGGCTGTAGTGGTGAGAGTTGTGCGTGGCTTTCAGTGCAATGTAAACTAAAGATATGTTAGATGAATTATTACAAATTATTAAAATGATTATGTATGAACGCAGATGATAACAACAGTTCATTTAAATTCTTAGCTAATATATAGCTTAAATTATTAGACAAATACTATTTTTATTTATTCTTATTTTTATGTATTTATTGATTGTTCTGTCATTTATTTTCATTGTAAAATTATCACTCATGTTTAAATCAAAAACTTTTTAGTTTATTTTTAAGTCCAAATAGAGAAATGGACCATTGTTTGTTTTTTAATAATATCTTGTGCTGTATTTGGTTACTGAGCAGCAATAAACAACACTTTAATAAATAAGCAGTTTTCTTGTGATTTTCTAAACTATAGTGTTTTAAATTTAATAAATGCATAATAATAGTGATAACTGTGAAACCATGATTATTCTTCAGACTATAATCGTACAACCAAAATCTATAATCGTTGCATCCCTAATTGTTACGCAGTTTAAAACAACATATGAATGTGTCTGAATGTAGAAGAAGCCTACTTAAGCGATACACTGATTTTGTGCGTCGAAATACATTTGGATATGCTTGTAAAAAAAGACACATTGTATAATGCAGTGATGCTATGTAGTTTCAAAATACAACATATTAATGTTTTAATGTAGAAAAAGTCAACGTGGGTGTCTTTATGAGCACAAATACAGCATATGAGCTCTTATATTGCAGTTGTGTCATCAATTATATTGGAAGTCATATCTCTCCGGCCCCCCGTTTGGGATGCTTTTCATGAACCGGCCCCCATGACAAACTAATTGAATAGCCCTGGTGTAATGTCTCAGCTGTGTTTTTTTAAAAACGTGTATCTGTAAACCAATAGCGTTCAGTTGCGTGTCTTGCTCAGCCTTTTGGTACCTTTTTGTTGTGCTATGTAACCTTTACAAAGGGTACCCAAAAAGTGGTACGGTTCGCTTTAGGTACCTTTTGACAGTGGAAACGGCCATAAAAGCGTACTGAACTGTACCGTACCACTCAGTGGAAACAGACCATAATTAGTGGACCTTTCCACTTCTAGTGACCTGTACAAAGGGAGAATGTCAATCTAAGTGTTTCTGCAGAATGTTTTTATGAAGTGTGATTATAAAAATAGAATTAAGTAATTTGTACCATTAGAGGCTGGCTATATTTACACACTGTTGCCACACAACTGTGTTTAAAACCCTTATAAATAATAGGTCCCCACTAATGTTAAGAGAGTGTTTGGAACACAACCTCTCACAAGGTCATGTTTATGAAGGTTTTTAGTAATGTCACCATAGGAAAGCAAGTAAAATATAGACTGTTGACCTTTAGTGCTGCTTGTATGTCAAGAACGCCACTGAGAACAGTCCACTCAAAGATAAATGATCACAGATGGTCACAATTATAAATGTAATGCACATGAAGTGAGTATATGTGAATTAAATGTACATGCAAATTATAAATGCTGCTGATATACACAAGTAGAGCATTAAATCATTCAGAAGGGCCAATGACTGCACTCTTATTTCAGGATAAGCATTCTGATTGGTGGACCAGAACAGCAACGAAGAGCATGTCCTAGTTGTGTAGATCACATTATGCGTAACACTACATCAACCTCAACACATCTTAGCTCCTGCAAATAGATCTGCACATCTTTTCTACAGCAACAATAATTGTCAGGATGATTTCATGACACATAACATTTAAAACACATTAAATCTGCATAAACTGTGGGCCTTCAAGGAACATTTGGCCACATTTATGAATACCGACTACACTTTATGTGGTTATGTGTGTGGCTACATAATCCGCTCCAAAATCATAACACACATTAGCTGCATGCTCAGATTTTGAGGATCAATCAGCCTACAAAAAGAAGGAACAACTAAACAAATATCATATAAAATATATATTTTAAAAGGGATAGTTCACCCAAAAATGTAAATTATGTCATTATGTACTCACCCCTCACTTAGTCAAAACCTAATTCAGTGTTACACTTCCGTTGAACGCAAAAGAAAATGTGAGTTAAAATGTTGATTGCTGGTACCCATTGACTTACATAGTATTTTTTTTCCGTACTATAGTAGTTGTTCTCTGTCTAAGAAATCAGCATTCTTCAAAATATCTCCTTTTGTGTACAACAGAAGAAACAAATTCATTAAAGTTAAAAACTACACAAAGGAGAGTAAATTATGATGTTTTCCAGAGATGGGTTGCAGCTGGAAGGGCATCCGCTGCGTAAAACATATGCTGGATAAGTTGGCGGTTCGTTCCGCTGTGGTGACCCCAGATTAATAAAGGGACAAAGCCGAAAAGAAAATGAATGAATGAATGATGTTTGGAGTATATTATTTGGTAAACCCATGTACTTGTCGATTTTGGCCAAGAGGTTCTTCTAAAGAGCTTTTTAATGTCAATGTACTTCTCCTGGGAAAGCAAAGCAAAGCAAAACAAAACAAAAACAAAAACAATTTAAAGCAAAGCAAAGCAAAACAAATAAAAGCAAAGCAAAGCAAAGCAAAGCAAAGCAAAGCAAAGCAAAGCAAAGCAAAGCAAAGCAAAGCAAAGCAAAGCAAAACAAAACAAAACAAAACAGTAATAAAATAAAATAAAATAAAATAAATAAATAAATAAATTAATTAATTAATAAAGTTGTTGCATGCTAGGTTGTTGCACTGCTGTGGTCTTTTTTATTTATTTTTATAAAAATTGCCAAAATAATTAATTTATTTATTAATTAATATTGAATGACTAAAAACCCATGTGACAACCATGATCATCATATGAGTTCATGTAAATAAAAATCTATAAATGTATCCAGGGAAGGGCAAAATAAACTACAAAATACAGCAGCCACAAAATGCATCAAAATAAAATACTTGTATTTTGTATTTTGAAAATACTACAAAATACTTTTACAAGGGAGCATGGAATTTTTTTTTTTTTTGCAAACCTTCTATCAATGAGCTTATCTGATCAATCCCTTCACCGTTAAACTGATTTAGTGAAGTAAAAGAAGTGTTCTTTGGTAAAGTCTAGATAGGATACACGGCTGGCCAAAAGTGCGATATGCACATCAATATACAGTAGCAGCATTTTTTTATGACACTGTATAACAATAATTAATATTTTTACAGTACTGTGATGATTGGGTTTAGAGTGAGAGTAGACATAAAAAAAAATACAATTTATTGAGTAATTTAAAGGGCACCTATTTTACCCCTTTTTTAAGATGTAATATTAATATTATAGATCTTCTGAGTGTGCCAGTTTAGGTTCAGTTCAAAACACAATTCAGATTTTATTATTATAATGTGTTAAAAAGTGTCATTTTGGGGGCGTGTACACAGGTCGTTGTTTTAGGGGTGTGTCACTTCACATGAAAATTAGTTTCGACTTCCAGCCCAACTTAACAAGGGGGTGGAGCCAAGAGCTCCCCCGCTTTGTGTATGGCAACAGACAGGCAGACAAAGAGGAGCAACATGAGTGAGAGGACCAGCATTCAGCCGTACATGTACTACTCGGACACAGACCAAGCAGAGACTACAAAATCATTTGTGTCTTTGTATAGTTTTAGATCCAACTGTGTGCGAGTTTAAAGTTGCGAGCTTGTACACCGAGACTAATAACCAAGCACACTGAATTAACTTTGACTGAGGCTATAACTAAAGGGCATCACACACCGGATGCGCCGCTCAGAGCCACGACACGGCACACCAGACGCGCACATTCGCATGTTATTTAAAATGAAACTATTCAGATAAGGCTCTGTGGCTCAGTGTCCTGAGTCGTGGCTGGGCTCCGCGGACAGCCGCGGGTTTTTCCAAACCTATGTGAAGACACATTTAATTGGATGAGTGGAGGGCCCTATGAATCTGCCATCATATGTCTTTGAAAACAGGTGATAGGTTATGGCAAAGGGGTCATAAAAGAGCATGAGAGAGGACTTGGGGATGCAATGAGAACCATCTGTGTCAGAAAAGCATGAAATGTATAAAACATATGTTGAAACTGTCATGTATGTTTGAAAAGACACATACTGTATGGGAGAGAAGAGTCCAGTTTAGATGTTTGAACAGAGATACTAGTCATGAAACGTGAATGTGACCAGATGTGAATGGTATGTGTAAAAACAGTTATGAATACATTAGATCTTTACATTATAAGGGCCAACAAGAAGAGGGAGCTTTAAATTGGAGTCGTAAAGGAGAAAGAGCTAGGAGAAGCCTGTTGAACCAGGGACCAGCTGTGCAAACACAAAGGTGGGGGGAAGCAAGGATTAAGGGTATAGCAAACTTGAGGGACATTGAATTGTCCTGGGGTGAGACTAAGATGGGTCTGCTCATGAACGTCTCTGCTTTTTTGGAAAATATTCCAATAAAGTATATTCTTTAGATATTCATAACCTCCACACTAAGTTTGATTCATTAAGAGAAAAGCTGGAAACCACGACATGTGCGACCTGCTTAAGGCAAGTTTGTTATTTCCAATGGAAGGACACGCACGTGAGGCAACATGCTCGCACTTTCCAGCTGCACCTACTTGCAAACGGCTGAAGTTTAAGGAAGACGCAATGAAAAGTACACATGTATGCAAACCCACCTAAAGTTACAAACAATGTCGCCGATGAGAGCGATCATGTGGTGAATGTTGATCTTGTGTTGAACCCAATGAGCCTTACAGCTAAAAACAGAGCAAGGGTGTTTCTTTGGTGACATCGCTTTGACTCACGTGCTGAAAATGGCAGACGTGAAACAACAAACTGAGTATATGGTAATGCACGCCTGTCAATCAATATTGGTGGGCGGGGGACCGCACTCCTATGTCAAGTTGCGGTCGGTCTTAAAACCGCTCCAATTGGTCCACTGTTTTTATGTTGTTAAATTGAAAAAAAAAAGGACTGGGTGTGTTTATCACCCCAATATAACGGTCTATACACTATACCTACACGTATGTCTGTCCAAACAGCTTGAAAAGTAGTTTTTTCACCATAGGTGCCCTTTAATAGATAACATAAATAATACTCGGTACAACTACTGTTTTTACATTACTGTGACGGTTGGGTTTAGGGTCGGGGTGGGGTAAATATAAATAAAATACAATTAATTTAATGAATTTAATAAATAATATAAATCATTTCGTTAACTTCCGGCCGCAGCCATATCTGATCTAGCAACAACCGTGTTCTTTGTGAATTGCTGCTAAGTTGTCGCACTGCCTACAGTGTTTCCTCTAGGATTTTTTTCCAGCTGTGGCGGCAGGCTTTTTTTTTACACAGATCTGCCAACTATTTTAAAGACAAATATTACATGCAGTAGCAAGTCGAGATCGCATTCATGTAATACGAGCATGCGAATCTCTTTGCTTGCGCGCCGATTTCCTCTGTTCGTGCACAAAACGTCTTGCACGCCCTCAAATATACTCTGCTCAAGTGCAGATCTTTATGTCCGCTGTCAAATAAACACTGCTGAAGTGCGATTTAGTGCGTTTTTGTGTGTTTTGCGACATTAATGCGTCCTGAAGTAAAGTGAAACGGCTATAAACTCCAGCAAGATAAAGTCATTGTATGCAGAGCCAATGACCTTTATCAATAAAGTATACTTATATGGAAACTGTGTTCATCTTAACTGAAAGCTACGTCGTGTTTGCTGGCCTCCGGCATCACACAGCTGTCAGTGAGCATGTCACCTTAAAGGGTTGAACAAATAGCGCACAGCACTACGGTTAAAAGTTTGCGCTGTTTAATTCACTTACCTTTCAATATGTTTTGGTGCGATTATAACCCGCTAAAAAAACACGACCAACACTCCTGTTTTTCCCAGGAGTCTCCCGTATTTCAGACCCGTCTCCCGTATTGTTCTGTCTCCCGAAAAACTCCCGGAATTTCACTCCCCCACCCCCCCGCTCCTCAGCATTTTGGTACAGTCCGGGCTGAAACCTGGTGCTTGTGCTCTTCCGGTCGCGCGCAACCGCCCCATCTCCCCAAAACCTCTCACCCCTCACCGCTCTTCAGTTCGCGCGCACATCACCAACCCCCCCGTGCGCACATCACCGGAATTTACGAACCAAATGTTGGCAGGTATGTTTTAAATGCGTTGTAATGTAGCCGTGGCGGGATGAATTTTGGTGTGGTGGCCCGCCACGGAAGAATGAATGTAGCGTAAACCTTGGCCTAACTCCTGTACCTGGACCAGCATCTCAGGAGTGACAGTATTTTGTTGTGGGAGCGCATAACCGTAACGGTTCAGGACGAATACATATACCGTTACTCCCATAATGCTAACCCCTCTTCACTTACCTTTCATTCATCAACACTTGAGGTTTGAGTGAATGAGCTAATATTGGAGCTGCTTTGAGACCTGTGTTGCACAAACTGACCAGCTGGCTCAAGGGCAGATGGTTCTGAAAGACAGGAGCTGACAGAATCGAGTAGTCCGATGACAAAAGTGGGTTAGAAAACCTGAGGACAGAGCTTGTGATCTTATAGAGCCCACACACATACACACACACACACACACACACACACACACACACACACACACACACACACACACACACACACACACACACCAGAGTCAGCCAATTTCACATTGACTGAATTACAGGGGAATGGACACGAATGCAGTCAGGCTAGAAGCACAAGGTGATTAACTCTGGAAGATAACATGGCTTTCTGCACCACGTCACACACACGTACGCATACACACACACACACTTGCATGCCGTCGGCGCGCTTCACACAAAACTCACACTTTTTCTAATGACATTTTCTCTTGTACCTGACCGTGCTCTTCCTTCTTTTTTGGCATATTCACACTCAAGCGTGTTTCTGCTCGCTTGCCTTCTTACAGGCAGCTTAGTGTGAAATTGGGGAAATGTCATCTATGTCTAAGTCACTCGTTCTATAGTGACTGTGCGTGCGTGTTCGGCTTGAACGGAGGGCGAACAGAACGAGCCGCTAACATGCTCTCATCAGCAGCTTAAAGTGTTACAGCGTTTTGTCGGCCCACTGGTGAAGTGTTGAAAACATCGAATTGCTACATGGAAGGAAAACAAGGAGAGTGAGATTTAGAATAGAATAGGGGCAAGAAGAAATGTCAGTGCTTGAAAGGGAGAGTTCAACCCAATTTTTCTTTAAATCACTCTCGAGTTGTTTTCAAAAGCTTTATTTCTTCTACACTGTAAAAAATGCAGGGATCCTCATGATTCATTCATGTTGTGCCAACACAAATCGATTAGGTTAACAAATTTAAGTGGATTGAACTTAAACAATTAAGTTGTCCCAAAAAAATCTCAAGAATTGTGTTGTTTCAGCTCGTTTTAAATAAATAATCTGATGAAGCAGTAAAATCTTCTTTCTTTTTTGACTGTAGGAATGCACTGACATGAACAAAAAGTTCCTTATTAATTATTTATAAAACAGGAGTATCAAAATATGCAATTCCATCTAGTGATTTGCACATTTTAGATGGATAAATGAATAGTAGTGCTCTACATCTAATTAAGTCCTCATATAGATTAATGTCTGTAAATACAAAATGCAGGCGACGCAGTGGCGCAGTAGGTAGTGCTGTCGCCTCACAGCAAGAAGGTCGCTGGTTCGAGCATCGGCTGGGTCAGTTGGCGTTTCTGTGTGGAGTTTGCATGTTCTCTCTGCGTTCGCGTGGGTTTCCTCCGGGTGCTCCGGTTTTCCCCCCAGTCCAAAGACATGCGCTATAGGTGAATTGAATAAACTAAGTTGGCCGTAGTGTATGAGTGCGAGTATGAATGAGTATGTATGGGTGTTTCGCAGTTCTGGGTTGCAGCTCGAAGGGCATCTGCTGCGTCAAACATATGCTGGAATAGTTGGCGGTTCATTCCACTGTGGCGACCTCTGAAATAGAGACTAAGGTTTCACAGTACAAAGACATGCAGCACAGGTGAATTGGGTAAGCTAAATTGTCCGTAGTGTATGAGTGTGAATGAGTGTGTGTGGATGTTTCCCAGAGATGGGTTGCAGGTGGAGAGGCATCCGCTGCGTACGTGCTGGATAAGTTGGCGGTTCATTCCACTGTAGCGACCCCAGATTAATAAAAGGACTAAGCCGAAAAGAAAATGAATGAATAATATGAAATGCAAGGCAATATTAAAATCAAGTCGACATGTTCTGTGTATCTGTGTGAATTAATGGTACAGAGTTTTTTACTACCGTACACATACTCACGGTTTAATCAGAATCAGAATCAGTTTTAAGCCTTAAAATATTTCATATTGTAAGTATAGAATCAATTTGAATTGATTCTATCACCATCACCATCGATATTGGTTAACACAGTAAACATTTAAAGAAGTGTATCAAAACTGCCAAAATATTCCCAACCCTAGTATACAAAATGTTGTATTTCCCATATAGTAAACATTCCATGTGACTTCAGTGATTCAAGCTTATTCAAAGCTCCAAGAACCCTTTTGTGCATCAAAAAAAAAAAAAAAAAACTTTGGTCAGGGTACAGGTTTTTGGTGCATGAAGTAGATTTTATTGATTAACTCGAGTGTAAAGTTTACATCGATTTATTCAAATTAAAATAGTTTTTCACCCTAACACATGATGCTTCCCTCTGGATTGCCATATTGAATAAACCACTGAATGCATATTCTGAAAAAATAATAAATAAATAAATCATCTTAAAAAAGGTCTCTTTTTTAACAATCTTATGAGTTTACTGTTACTATAGTTTTATAAAATAGTTTAATTTAAATTATCATTATTATGAAAGTCTTTATGCAAACAGATCTTGTTAAATTTGATCTTTAAATGACAGCTTTAGCATTTTTATATCCTAAAATTAATTATAATTATGATAAGGTTATATAAGTTAATAACCTTCAACTCCACGCATTTTTTGTGGGGTGGGGTGTTTAAATCGTAAAACAGGATTTCTTTTTTTTTTCTAAAAAGGCCACATCGCCCAGTCCGATAGATATTTACATTAGATGTCGCCTACACTGTTGTTGTCTATTGGAAGGAATGCGTCAATAGAGCCGCCATTTTAGTACAGGGTAGCGTTCCTTTGAAATTAATGTGGGACCAAGGTGCAGTGGAGGACTGGCCATCCGGACCCAGAGATATACACACATATATCTATGATCAGGAGTTTTCCCGGTGGTCCGTATGCAAATATTTTTTTAAATTACAAAAATTATAATTTTACATCACGTTTCTTTATCAATGGATCAGTGACCGCACAGACATTGCAGACAAAGAGTGTGTGTTTGTGTGCATGGAAATGTATTATCCTCCCTGCCTGTTAAACTTGATCTAATCATGTCCTGAAACCCACACATGCTCTCCTGCTTTTACTTCTCATTCTAAAGGAAGAAGCGATTTGTTTGTGAATGAATCTCTGTTATGAACGACTTGTTCACTTAGCCGACAATAAGTTTCTGGCACCGCAGCGTCTTGTTGACATATTTCATTTACATTGCTGATTTTATTCAACAAAACTAGCATAAGCCTAGTATTTAGTTTGAGTTCGGTGCTACTTTGCCTTATGGTCAGTGCAATAAGAGACTGTATTATAATCAATATGTTAGCACAAAAGTTCGTAATATACAAAAACGTAAAAAACGAAATCTTACCTATAAAATGATCTGCCTTTGTGTTTTTTTTTTCTTTGTTTGCTCGTTACTACACCCGTACACAGCGCTAAAGTCCAGCATCTTCACATTGGCTTTAGTCTTGACTTGTGTGGCTGAATGACTTTTGTCCTGGGAGCACTGTACCAATATGGCGGTGCTTTTGACGCATGCTCAGGGTCCTTATGCAATAGCTAGTGTGTATATCTATGGCCCAGCCCTAGCACAAAGGTGCTCTTGGAGCTTTGAATAATTATACTTGACTCACTGAAGTCACATGGAATGTTTGGACAAAGTCTTTGAGTCCTTTTCTGGACTTTAATGTCTCAGGACATTGCTATCTATGGAGGATCAGAGAGCTCTTGGATTTCATTTAAAATATCTTAATTTGTCTTGTGAAGATTAACAAAGGTCTCACGAATGATATAAGGATGAGTTAATTAAGAATACAATTTTATTTTGGTGTAAAATAACTCTTTAAATTGGGGACAACATTATTATTAGCAGGTAAATAAGCAATTAAGCAGGTAAATAATAATAAAAACAATGATAAGCAAAACAAAATCTAATAATGAAATAATCAAGTAAATAAGTGAATGATTTTTTTTATTTTAATTTATTAAATTTTAAATTCTAATTCACTCCTATGAAGATCTTTCTAACACGCTGATATTGTGGGGAAAAGCACTTTTTGAAGATTAAACAACTCTTGGAAATGAGCAGCTCTGAAATTCTGCAAAACATCTCCTTCTGTGCTCAGCAAAAAATAAAAATAAATAAAAATTACTCATATGTGTTTGGAACAATACAAGTAAAGAAACGAAAGTTAAAAAAAAAAAAAAAAAAAAAACAGGATGAAGTAGTGTCTTCCTTTAAACAAAGCTCTCCCAGCCAGAATGATGCTGCCTTTAAGCACTGCACCATGTTGAGTCAGATTTTCCTGCGATATTTTTATCGAGACAGCTCATCGTCTCAGTCCCCATCTCTAGGCAACACCTTGCAGTAAAGGTTCCATCTGCCCATAGATTTCCTTTCAGCCTACAAGTACCATGCTAAAAAGCAGGGGAATATCTTTGAAGGCTAAAAATGCAGTATTTAGGGCGTACCCTTTCAAGCAACAGCTATTTTTCCATCATGACTTATCTGAAGTGCTCCCAAGACATTCCACCCTCTGTAATAACATTTAGACTTATTGTGAACATCAAGAGAATGCCACTGGCATGGGTACACTTTGCAATTGACTCAATTGCCAATAATAGGTACATAAAAATTACATCAAAATTATGTCAATTACGATGTCAATGAACACATCAAAAATGCAAATTGATTTGATGTCAAAACCTTGAAGTTTATTTGACATCTACAAGTTGATGGTCTTTTGATTACCAAAATAATGACAAAAAGTATTATAATATATACAGTGGTGGAAAAAAGTATTGAACATGTCCCCATTTTTCTCAGAAAATATAACATATTTATAAAGGTGCTGTTGACTTAAAATTTTCACCAGATGTGTATAACATCCAAAGAAATACATGTATGAAAAGAAAACAAATCTAATTAGTTTGTTTTGTGTTGTGAAAGTTATGTGAAATAAAATGAAATGACTCAGGAAAAAAAGTATTGAACACATGAAGAAAGGAAGGTGTAGACAGGCAGTGAAAGCCCAGACAGCAGCTGAAATCTCTTAGTAGTTCTTCAGCAACCCTCTGCCCTTCCTCTTTGTAAATTAATATTAGCTGCTTCAGTTCAACATCTATCAGGATGATGAAGATGAAACCAGGGTGGACATTTCAGCAGGACAATGATCCAGAACACAGCCAAGGAAACTCTCGAATGCTTTCAGAGAAAGAACATCAAGCTGTAGAATGGCCCAGCCAATCATCTGATTTGAATCCAATTGAAAATGCAAAATAAAGATCAGATTTGATAGATGAGACCCACACAACCATCAACATTTTTACACTCTATTAAAGTCTGTGAAAAACTCATCCCTGAGCATGTCCTCACACCTGAGCGGTCCACATGAGAGTCATCTTTAAGCTGTCATCACCAAAAAAAAGTTGTATATATTACAGTGTTTTATATACACTGCATATAAAAAAAGCTGTATTAATCTCTGAAAGCTCCAATCACAAATTCACACTGGATTTTGTTTCCCTGCAATGCATGTACACTATTTTGATGTCAAAACAACATCTAATTGACATCTAGCATTGGCATAAAAAACGATTGCAGTATTATTAGGTACCTGTAATCAATTTTTATGTTGTTTTGGCATCAAGGTGTCTGCTGGGATGGAGGGATATATAAAAACAAATGTGGTGGATAACATGCTTCATTTAGAATATTACATGGTTAGAGAGAGAAAGCGTACACTATGGTTGTTGTATGATTGCAGATGACAAACACCCAAGATCAACACTGTTGAAGTATCACAGGGTAAAATATCTGAGACAAAGGCTGTTAATACACAACAACTGGTGGTGATTTTGACAGTTAAAAGGCATTGTTAAATTATTTTGGCCACAATTTTGTTATCTGAGACCATTTTTGAAAATCCTAAATCATTTCTACACTAAAACAAAAACTGCATACCCCATAATAAAGGCCCTGTAAAGTCCACAGTAAAGGCCATGTAATTCCCATAATAAAGGCCTGTAACCCCCATAATAAATGCCCTGTAAAGCCCATAATAAAAGTCCTATAACCCCCACAATAAAGGCCATGTAAAGGCCCTGTAACCCCCATAATAAATGCCCTGTAAATCCATTAATAATGGTCCTATAACCACCATAATAAAGGCCCTATAAAGCCCACAATAAAGGCCCTGTAGCTCCCATAAAAAGGCCATGTAAAGGCCCTGTAACCCCCATACAAAATGCCCTGTAAAGCCTATAATATAGGCCCTGTAACTACCGTAATAAAGGCCATGTAAAGGTCCTGTAACCCCATAATAAATGCCCTGTAAAGCCCACAATAAAGGCCCTGTAACTTCCATAATAAAGGCCATGTAAAGGCCCTGTAACCCCCATACAAAATGCCCTGTAAAGCCTATAATATAGGCCCTGTAACTACCGTAATAAAGGCCATGTAAAGGTCCTGTAACCCCATAATAAATGCCCTGTAAAGCCCACAATAAAGGCCCTGTAACTTCCATAATAAAGGCCATGTAAAGGCCCTGTAACCCCTATAGTAAATGTCCTGTAAAGCCCATAATAAAGGCCCTGTAACTACCATAATAAAGGCCATGTAAAGACCCTGTAACCATTATAATAAATGCCCTGTAAAGCCCACAATAAAAGTCCTGTAACCCCCATAATAAAAGCCCTGTAAAGCCCATAATAAAGGTCCTATAACCACCATAATAAAGGTCCCGTAAAGCCCACAATAAATGCCCTGTAACTCCCATAATAAAGGCTATGTAAAGGCCCTGTAACCCCCATAATAAATGCCCTGTAAAGCCCATAATAAAGGCCCTGTAACTACCATAATAAAGGCCATGTAAAGACCCTGTAACCCCCATAATAAATGCCCTGTAAAGCCCATAATAAATGCCCTGTAACTACCATAATAAAGGCCATGTAAAGACCCTGTAACCCCCATAATAAATGCCCTGTAAAGCCCACAATAAAGGTCCTCTAACCACCATAATAAAGACCCTGTAAAGCCCACAATAAAGGCCCTGTAACTCCCTTAATAAAGGCCATGTAAAGGCCCTGTAACCCCCATAATAAATGCCCTGTAAAGCCCATAATATAGGTCCTCCAACCACCATAATAAAGGTCCCGTAAAGCCCACAATAAATGCCCTGTAACTCCCATAATAAAGGCCATGTAAAGGTCCTGTAACCCCCATAATAAATGCCCTGTAATGTCCATAATAATGTCAATATTTTTTTTACTGAATACATTGATCTTTTCTAGTTCTTTCAACTTACATCAGTCAAACTGACTAAAAATATTACGTTAACTTTAGTTGAAGCAAAAGAAAGCCTTCATATTATTTTTTACAGTAAAATCTTAAGCTAAAATCAGTAGTTTTTTTTTTTTATCACAGACTTAACATGTTCACCAACAGCCATTTAATAGCTGTTGTGATCCAACTGTCCCTCCGCTGAAATTTTGAAAAATTTGAGACACTCTCCTGCAATGTGAGTTCAGCTACGACCACTGTCAAACCAATAACCAACCGGAGCAACAAACCTGATGATGCAAATAATGCAACAACTCCAAAACACCTCAGGGAAAATGCTGAAGTGAGTCAGGTGGACAGTACAGCAAAAACAGGAACTTATTGGGTTATGGAGAGAAAAGGAGTCATATGACGTCATTGCCGCCGCACCATGACATGGTCAAAAACAAAGCGTCCTGGAGAGAGAGAGGGAGCTCTAGAATTTAAAAAAATTTATCAAGTGGAATATCTCATTCTAAAACATTTGCAAAGAACACTCAAGGGATGGGAGAATTGATTAATACTACAGTATATATCAGATCAAAAATAGAATGAAATGAAAAAATTAATAAATGAAATAAACATCCCACACAGCACTCAAAAGCTGGCCTCCGTTACACTCACAAACCTCACTCCCATCCGGGTCACGGCAACAACATAACTTCAATTTTGTGACAAAGGTGGTGTATATGTTGCCATTCAGTAGTTCTCATTTTTAACTATATATCTAGTTAAAAACTATACATCAACTATATATCCAGATATTATTTTGTTTAATTCTGTCTGAGTGATAAGTGTTTTTGGTGGAGAAAAAATATGTTTTATTTGTTTTGACGTCACAAACTGTCATTTGTGACATTGTCATTGTGTGCTACATTAGCACTGTTATATCTGACTATCCTATAACTTGTTTGTTGCTGTTGTTTTGTAAGGATGCACCGATACCATTTTTTTAAAAACCGATCCCATCTCGATACCAAAATTCTGAGTATCAATCGATACAGATTCCATCCTGATACTGTGCCTTTTTTTTTTCTAAGCATAATACAATTTCTATAGCTCTGGTGCTAAACTCCAATAATATATCTTCGTTAGTAGAAATAACAGACATATAGGCCTTAGGGTTGGGCAATGTTGACCAATTTGGCATCGTACAATGTCTAATGTGAACTCTGGCATGAGTAGGCAGAGGGATCTGTGGGGGGCGGGTGGGGGTGGGGGGTGTTGTTTGGTGCGGTGGATGGCGGAAGGGTGTTGCGGACGAAAGTGAGCGGGGGGTCGTGGACGAAAGTAAAGAGGGTTGGGGAGTCGTGGGAGAAAGTAAAAATGAACAGTGGACAGGGGAGGAGGGCGGTTAAGGAGGGAGATCGGTAAAATTAGGTGCCAGATCAGATTTCAGAGTTTTCAGTGTTCCAGCACAAATTAAGCCCTGGATAAAGACAAGATTAATTAAATATTATGTTTAAGAACTATAGTGAGACACGATCCAGCGATACATCCTAGATAAACTGTCCAACGTATACTGTTCTCTGGAGCTCAGACGAGCGCATGACAGTGTGTGTCTGTGGCTGTGTGTGGTCACGTGATGTGTGTTTTCAGTGGATGGAGGGCTATTCAGAAATGGTAGGTGAAACACCAGTGTGGACGTGGATCATTTTCTTTCTAAAATGCCATTTTAAAACTAAGCTGTATTAGTGTAAACGCGGCCTGAGTGTGTATTTTTCACAAGCGGGTTTGCAACGGGGGCAAGGCGGAGGATCGGCGATGCCGGCTCAGCATCGTGATGTCTATCGGCGATGGACGATGGCATCGTCTATCGGCCCAACCCCAATAGGCCTATACATGACAGATGGCACAATGTAACTAAAACATGATGCTTGCTTTAAACTAGGCTACATTATTTGAGCATTCATTATGACATTGATATGACGTGGTCCAGCTTATGTTTCCTTTTTTAATATAAAGATTTTTCTTTGAAATCTGCAATAGGCTACCACTATTGACAGTAATCGTTGGTAAAATAATCAGCCTTTTAGCAAAGCTCTGATATCTTCCTTCAGAGAGTGAGGTTTACCCACACAGCACTCACCAGCTGGCCTCAGTTACACTCGCACTCTAAACCTCACTCCCATCTGGGTCACGACACCAACGTACCCCCAATTTTGTGATAGAAAAGGTGTAAATGTTGCCATTCAGTAGTTCTCATTTTCACCCCAGGTATGGATCTGGAGTGATCTGTGGAGATAAATGTGCAGATATAAAGATACAAAATTTGTCACTAGGGTGGAACCTTTTCAAAAGTACGGTGACTGTGGACATTAGTACCTTTAGGGTACACATTTGTACCTTTAAGGTGCCCTTTTGTACCTTTAAGTTACTATAAGGTACACATTTGTACTTTTTAGGTATTGATATGTACATTTAAGGACCTGTTAAAAACAAAAATGTACCGCCCCAAAGAGATTGTGTGCCTTTATTTCTGAGAGTGTGGCGTACAAACAAAAAAGTCGTGGAAATGGGCCACTTTAAAGCATTCATATGAGCCATAATCATTCATAAATAAATTAAACTGCATTCTGGTTAGGATATAAAAAAAACTGACATTGCAATATTTTATTTTTCTACGATATACATTGTGATATTGAGTATAATTTCAGCAGATGACATGAATAGGTCTGTTTGGAAGGAATGCGTAATCTTATATCCATTTGGAGGATTTTGTAATGCATTTGCATAGATGATAATAATAAACGTAAAAAGTAGAGCAATGATACTGTACAAATTAAATACACAGTGCGTAATGATTTTCTGTAGTAAAATCAGCAATAATCAGAAACACAAATGTGATAATCAAATCTAAAACACTGTATAATCCTGTATATTTAAACACAAATACTGTACAGTCGCCTGAATGATTTAAACTGACATGAAATCCGCACAGCGCTAAAAACACACAAATTTGCAAAAAATGTTGGTAACTTTGTGGATAAACGTTGCAATGACTCCACAAATCATGAGTGTTTTTGCAATGTGGTCAGTTATAATACAGGTTCGACATTGCAGATCCTGCGATGTGACTATTGTGGATGCACATATTGCGATATTGATGCTAAAACTATATATTTTGCAGCCCTGTTTCTAGTGTGTTTACTTTTAGGAAGGTTTTTATGAAAATGTTATTATAAATCAGACCCACAGGTTGAGTCGGACTTTGACTCCCAATAATAATAATTTGTCTTCTTCACAGCATCTGCCCTCACCTGTGTTTTTCACCCTATTCGTTTTCGTCCAAATTAGCATGACAGGTGAGCGTTCTTCTCAATGAGCTACAGAGATCGACACAGTCCGAGTCGCCAACAGCGACGGATAATGAAAGGTTGATCCACTGTTTCTTTTATTACACTATTTTTCCTTCCCCATAAGCTTGTCAGGAGAGCGCACGGATCCGGAGCCGCCATTAAATGCCGCAGATGGCCAGTATTAATTAAGCTGATTTGACACACTGTCAAATAAGCAACAGTCTAATAATAATTAAACATTCTGAGGAGTGGAAAGTTTGAGCGATGCGGCTGGGCCGAGTGGCAGGGTGAGCTTTGCGACCTTGAGCTGATACTCATGAGGCACTCCAAATTTACATACGGCCCTGTTTGTGCCTGAGTCACCAGACCAGCCAGGTGGGAGAAAAGACACAAAAAGAGCAAATGCAAATATGGGATTTAGACTTGAGACGGTATGCTAAGGTTATATAGTGAAACACACAGCAGCCACATATTAAACAGGGACACTTACTGTGTCATGTATGAATCTTGCTCTCATGTATTAAAAAAATAAACACAAAAATACAACTAAATAAATAAATACAAGATACACACACACGCACGCACGCACGCACACACACACAGTTGAAACCAGACATACACTTTATAAAAAGGCACATAACCATTAAAAAAAAGTCAGATGTTAATGTGACTAAACTATCTCTTTTAGGTAAGTTAGGATTATCAATTTTGTTTCTATCCTGTTATTAGCAGAATAATGAGAGAGAGATTTTTTGAGAAATTGTTTTAACTTTTCTTGAAACTCAAGTTTACATACAATAAGATTATTATGCCTCTGAAAAAGCTCAGATGATGGTGTCAAGGTTTTGAAAGTTTCTGATTGGCTAATTGACAACATTTGAGTTAATTGGAGGCACAACTGTAGAATACTATTTAAGGAAAACCTCAAACACACTGCTTTCTTGTGTGACAACATGGGAAAATCAACAAGCCAGAATCAACAAAAAAGCCAGATTACAATTTGTTAAATTACACTGGGAAAAATAATAATTTTTGGAGACATGTCCTGTGCTCTGATGGAACTAAGATTGAACTGTTTGGCCATAATGAGCAGTGTTACATTTGGAGGACAAAGGGATAGGCTTACAAGCCTAGGAACACCATCCCAACTGTGAAATATGGAGGCAGCAGCATTATGCTGTGGGGCTGTTTTGTTGCAGGAGGGACTGGTCCACTTCCCAGCATAGATTACATCATGAAGAAAGAACATTATGTAGAAATACTGAAGCAACATCTCAAGACATCAGCCAGGAAATTAAAACTTGGCCACAAATGGGTCTTCCAAACAGACCATGACCCTAAGCATACTGCCAAATTAGTTAAAATGTGCTTTAAGGACAACAGAGTGAATGTTTTGGAGTGGCCATCACAAAGCCCTGACCTCAATCCTATAGAAAAATTGTGGACAGAGTTGAAAAAGCTTGTGCGAGCAAGACAGCCAACAAATCTGACTCAGTTACACCAATTCTGTCTGGAGGAATGGGCCAAAATTTCTTCAAACTATTGTGAGAAGCTTGTGGAAGGATACCCAAAACATTTGACCGAAGTTGTACAGTTTAAAAGCAAAGCTAAAAAAATACCAAGAAAATGTATGTAAACTTTTGACTGTATAATAAAAAATTCTCAAAAAAATTGCTTTCATTATTCTGACATTTAGCAAATGTAAATCATTTAGATAATCCTAACGGACCTAAAATAGTAAACGTTTAGTATGATTTACCATCAGACATTTTTTTTTTAAAAAGGGTTATGTATATGTATATGTATATATATATGTATATGTATATATATATATATATATATATATATATATATATATATATATATATATATATATATATATATATATATATATATATAATATATATATATATATACATATACATATATACACACACACACACACACACACAGTTGAAATCAGAATTATCAGCCTCCCTTTTAATTTTTTTATTTAATTTTTTTTTTTTATATTTCCCTAATAATGTTTAACAGAGTAAGGAAATTTTCACAGTATGTCTGATAATATTTTTTTTTCTTCTGGAGAAAGTCTTATTTGTTTTATTTCGGCTAGAATAAAAGCAGTTTTTAGTTTTTTTAAAAATCATTTCAAGGTCAAATATTTAGCCCCTTTAAGCTATATATTTTTGATAGTCTACAGAACAAACCATCGTTATACCATAACTTGCCTAATTACACTAACCTGCCTAGTTAACCTAATTAACCTAGTTAAGCCTTTAAATGTCACTTTAAGCTGTATAGAAGTGTCTTGAAAAATATCTAGTCAAATGTTATTTACTGTCATCATGGCAAAGATAAAATAAATCAGTTATTAGAAATGAGTTATTAAAACTATTATGTTTAGAAATGTGTTAAGAAAATCTCTCCGTTAAACAAAAATTTGGGGAAAAAATAAACCAGGGGTTTAATAATTCTGACTTCAACTATGTATACATACACACACACTTACCAGCCACTTTATTAGGTACACCTGTTCAACCTGTTAGTGCACATTTCTAATCAGCATCTTCAGCAATCATGTAACAGCAATCATGGCAGCAACTCAATGTATTTAGGCATGTAGACATAGTCAAGATGATCTGCTGCAGTTCAAACCGAGCATCAGAATGGGGAAGAAAGGTGATTTAAGAGGCTTTGAGCGTGGCATGGTTGTTGGTGCCAGACGGGCTGGTTTGAGTATTTCAGAAACTGCTGATCCACTGGAATTTTCACGCACAACTAGAGCTGCACGATTAATCAAAAAAAGATCGCGATCTCGATTCGACCCCCTAGACGATCTTAATCCAGCATCTCTACGATTCTGCCAAGCATATTTTCAAGTTCAGGAGAGAAGCAAAGGCGGCCGCACAAGTCTTCTCATTGTTTTACATAAGTTGCTCAGCGACATGCACATCTCCAAATGACGTTGAAAGAGTGACATACTGTATTTATAAGTTATAGCTCACCAAAAAATGTCATTTCTGTCTTCATGTAATGATGTATTCGCGGCCGTGAAATCACATGTGACGTGAGCTGCTGACCGCAGAGCTGTTACCACAGAGAGAGCAGGCGTGCGCGTCTACTTTAGTGAACAGAACTTGCATAGGCTGTGAATAACAGGTAATAAAGTTGTAAATAACATTCAGTTTGTGGTACAGAGTGATCGTTTGGGAGCCGCGCAGGAAGTATGGACAGCACTTAGCAGTGAAAATGAAACCGAAAGTGCACGCACATCATTTAAATAATCATATCGCATTTTAGAGTAATGATTACGACAAGCATTTAATGTTTTTCTTTCATAGCGAACACAGAGTGCTGTCCATGAGAATAACTGTTTAACAGTGTCAGTATAACTACTCTAGCCTATATGATGTTGAATATAATGTAAGAGGGTATCTGATAATGACAAATGTCTGATTTTACCAGTGAATAAATGGTCTAATAATGTTGTCAATGACAGATTGCAAGCATATGTCTCAAACATAATAATTCAACACCAGAATTATGAAAAGTTGTACTCTGATGTCCTCACTTTACTGTGCATTAATGACCAGGACAAATTTAAAGTCTGTTCAAGTCCATCATTCAAAGTCTATTCAAAATTTTGCATTTTAACCAACAGTAGAGCTACACATAATATTATTATTATTATTATTATTATTATTATTATTTAGTTGTTTTACCATATGTTTGAGAAATAACAATAATAATAGCCGACTCATATTAACCTTTATTTTACATCTACAGAATCGTGAGAATATCGTGATCTTTATTTTAAGCAAAAAAAAATAAAAAATCGCGATTCTCATTTTAGCCAGAATCGTGCAGCTCTACGCACAACCATCTCTAGGGTTTACAGAGAATGGTCAGAAAAAGAGAAAATATACAGCAGATCTGTGGGTGCAAATGCCTTGTCGAGGCAGAGGTCAAAGGAAAATGGCCAGACTGGTTTGAGCTAATAGAAAGGCAACAGTAACTCAAACAACCACTCGTTACAACTGGGGTATACAGAAGAGCATCTCTGAACACACAACATGTCAACTAAGAACAGGAAACTGAGGCTACAATTAGCACAGGCTCACCAATATTGGACAAAAGAAGATTGGAAAAACATTGCCTGGTTGACAAATTCTGCTGCGACATTCGGATGGTAGGGTTAGAATTTGGCGTCAACAACATGAAAGCATGTTGTATCAAGCCTTGTATCAACAGTTCAGGCTGGTGATGTTCGTGTAATGGTGTGGAGAATATTTTCTTGGCAGAATCTGGGCCCATTAGTACCAATTGAGCATCATGTCAACGCCACAGCCTACCTGAGTATTGTTGCTGACCATGTCCATCCCTTTATCACCACAGTGTACCCATCTTCTGATGGCTACTTCCAGCAGGATAACGTGCCATGCCATAAAGCGTGAATCATCTCAGAGTGTAGTTCACTGTACTCAAATGACCTCGACAGTCACCAGATCTCAATCCAATAGAGCACCTTTGGGATGTGGTGGAACGGGAGATTCACATCATGGATGTGCAGCCAACAAATCTGCAGCAACTGCATGATGCTATCATGTCAATATAGAGCAAAATCTCTGAGGAATATTTCCAGTACCTTGTTGAATCTGTTCCACAAAGGATTAAGGTGCTTCTGTATCTTCAAAACTAAAAACAAAATATCCCATGTTTTCAGTGTTTCTTAGTTTTTCCAGAGTATTGTGGATATTTTTTTATGGATATAGTTATTAATGCTGTTAATACATTCTATGTAATTAATTAATTAATAAATAAATAAATAAATAAATAAATAAATAAATAAATAAATAAATAAATAAATAACATGCACAGGGCAGGCACAATTACAGCCTCCCCAACATTTTGCATGAACTTTTTTGTTTCATGTGATAAATTCCTGATGCTTTCACTATAATTGTATTCATAAATCACCCAGTGTGAATAATTTTGATGTCAAAATATTTGTTAAATTAATTTAAATGAAGACTGAAAAGAGTTGAAAAAGCTGTGCAATTGCACGCAGGCGCGCAATGAAAAAAATAGATTTACTGAATCAAAAAGGCGTTCAATTTGCGCAATGAAAAAAATTATATATATTGCAAATAATATAAAATATAATATAATAAAAAAATCTCAATACAAAATAAAAGTTGACAAATTAATATTTGTTATACAATTTATAATCTTAATGATGATGTAATTAAATTGTACACACATGAAACAAAAATCTAATTAAATGTCATAAAAGTAAAAGAAAAGCAAACAGCAAAGAATTTGTAAATCACAAATTGACCAAAACAAATGGCATATTAATGATAAAAAAATATATTAGAATGAATCAGGCCTGGATTAAAAAAAAAAGAAAAGAAAAAAAGATCTTAGAATTATGCATAAAATATAAATGTAAAATGTAAAAACATCTGCCCACTGGCCTCTGTTCATCATGGCCTCCTAACCATCCCCATATCATAATTGGCTTAATTACTCTGTCTCCTCTCCACCAATCAGTGTGTGCCCAGAAAAGCGCTATATAAATGTAAGGAATTATTAAAATAAAAGTTGACAAAAATGCATATTTACATACAATATATATTCATATTAATGATCTGATTAAATTGTTAAAAAAATGAAAGAAATCAAATAAAATTTCATAGAAGTAAAAGAAAAACAAACTGCAAACAATTCATAAATCACAAATTGACCAAAACAAATGGCAAATTTACAAAGAAAATATATATTAGAATGAATCAGGCACTGAATAGGATTAAATATAAAAAAAAGATCTTAGAATTATTATAAACTCCTGATGCTTTCATTATAATTTTCATTATAAGTCATAAATCACCCAGTGTGATTAATTTTGATGTTAAAATATCTGTTAAACTAATTTAAATGAAGACTGAAAAGAGTTAAAAAAAAGTCGCACATTTGCAGGCGTGCAATGAAAAAAAAAATGATTTACTGAATCGAAAAGATGTTCAATTTGCGCAATGACAAAAAATTATACAGATTGCGACACAAAACACATAAAAAACTAAAGTAATGAGCCTGATTAAAAAATTTAAGGAGTAGAAAGTAAAGATATGTGTAAAAATGTAAGAACTAAAAGTTGTCAGAAAAATAAATAGTGGAGTAAAATACTGATACCAGAAAAATCTACTTAAGTACAATAACGAAGTATTTGTACTTCATTACGTCCCATCATAGTATAACCTACTATGGAAGCTGTAATGCTTATAGCTTTCTTCAAAATATCGTCTTTTGTGTTCAATAGAAGAAAAAAAAGACAGTCATAAAGGTTTGAAACCTCACTAGGGAGAGTAAACAGTGAGTCAACTTTCATATTTGGGTGAAGTATCCCTTTAAGGAATTCCACAACCTCGAAGAGTTCCAGATAAAATTCCCAAACACTCCAAGCCATGCTCAAAATGCATTTTATTCAAGGAAAGGACAGAAGCTGTGAGCTGTGAGAAACAAGAAACGAGGCATCCCAAATTGTTTCAGGCATTTGTGAGAGAATCAGAAAGTGTGCTCTTGGAGAGAAATCAAACCAGCTCGCTCCTCATAAATAAACACTACGAGGCACAATGCTGACTCAAAGCTACGCATGCTTCATATCCAGTAGGTGTAATGTGAATGCATTAACCCGTGAACTAAACCCAGCCTGCATATGTGAGCATACCAAACATGTGAGAGTTTGTGTGTGCGCGCATGTGTGGACACATGTGAAAGTCTGCCAGGTTTCTCAATGTCAACATCTCCTTCAGCTACTGAGATTTCTCTAACTGGCATCTGAATTATTATCCTGAATCTTCCATCATCATATGACCCAAAACTGGTCTGCACATCACCACAGTCTGTTCCCCATTTAAATCAAGAGATGGATGAAGAAGATAAAACATGAAAAAGAAATGGAAATTGAAGAGTACAAGGAAATTATTTGTTTTAAAATATCTTAATGTAAAAAAGGGGGAATTACATCTGCAACGTAAATGCTTAACTTCACATTCAAACTACAAAAGAGATCTTAGAATTCTGCATGAAATAAAATGTGAATGTAAAATGTAAAAACATTGCATAAAAACATGCATGCAACTAAGAAAGAATATTTTAATACAAAATAAAAGTTGACTAAATTACACATTTACTATAAAAATGATATTAATAATGATGATGTAATTAAATTAAATTACACCAATGAAACAAAAATCTAATTAAATCTCAAAAAAGTAAAGAAATTGCAAACAATTTGCAAATCACAAATTGACAAAAACAAATGGCATATTTACAATAAAATATATTAGAATGAATCAGGCACTGAATAAGATTAAATTATAAAAAAAAGTTCTTAGAAATATGCATGAAAGGAAATGTAAAGGTAAAACATTGCATGAACATATGCATATACAACTAATAGAAATATCTCAATACAAAATAAAAGTTGACTAAAATGAATATTTACTATACAAATGATATTCATAATGAGGGTGTAATCAAATTGTACTCACATGAATGAAAAATCTAATTAAATGTCATAAAAGTAAAAGAAAAACAAACAGCAAAGACTTTGCTAATCACTAATTGACCAAAACAAATGGCAAATTTACAATAAGAATATATTAAAATGAACCAGGCACTGAATAAGAAAAAATATTAAAAAAAAAAAGATCTTAGAATTATGCATAAAATATAAATGTAAAATGTAAAAACATTGCATAAACATATGCATATACAAATAATAAAAATATCTCAATGGAAAATAAAAGTTGACTAAAATGAATATTTACTATACAAAGTATATTCATATTAATTATGTAATTAAATTGTGAAAAAAAATAAACAAAATCTAATTAAATATCATAAAAGTAAAAGAAAAACAAACTGCAAACAATTTACAAATCACAAATTGACCAAAACAAATGGTATATTTACATCAAAATATATTAGAATGAATCAGGCATTGAATATGATTAAAATCCGTCTTTCGGATGAGACGTTAAACAGAAGTCCCGACTCTCTGTGGTCATTAAAAATCCCAGGATGTCCTTCGAAAAAAAAAATAGGAGTTTAATCCTTGCATCCTGGTCAATACTGGCCCCTGTCCATCATGGCCTCCTAACCATCCTCATATCATAATTGGCTTAATCACTCTGTCTCCTCTCCACCAATCAGCTTGTTTGTGGTGTGCGGTCTGGCGCAAAATGGCTGCCGTCGCGTCATCCAGGTGGATGCTGCACACTGGTGGTGGATAAAGAGACCCCCCCCCATGAGTAAAGCGCTTTGAGTGCTCAGAAAAGCGCTATATAAATATAAGGAATTATTATTATTATTATTATTAAAATATAAAAAATGATCTTAGAATTATTCATGAAATCTCTATGTATCTCAATACAAAATATGAGTTGACTAAAGTGAATATTTACTAAACAAATTATAATCTTAATGATGATGTACACACATGAAACAAAAATCAAATTAAATGTCAAAAAAAGTACAAGAAAAACAAACTGCAAACAATTTGCAAATCACAAATTGACCAAAACAAACTGCATATTTATGATAAAAATATATTAGAATGAATCAGGCACTGGGTTAAAATATAAGACCCTAGAATTATGCATAAAATGTAAATGTAAAATGTAAAAACATTGCATAGACATATTCATATACAACTAATAAAAATATCTCAATACAAAATAAAAGTTGACAAATTAATATTTACTATACAAATGATATTCATATTAATGATCTGATTAAATTGTAAAAAAAAAAAAAAAAAAATTATTTTATTTTCAGCTTAGTCCTTTTATTAATCTGGGGTCGCCACAGCGGAATGAACCACCAACTTATCCAGCACATGTTTTATACAGTGGATGCCCTTCCAGCTGCAACCCATCACTGGGAAACACCCATACATCATTCACACACATACACTACGGACAATTTTAGCTTACCCAATTCAACTGTCCTGCATGTCTTTGGACTGTGGGGGAAACCGGAGCATTCAGAGGAAACCCACACGAACGAAGGGAGAACATGCAAACTCCACACAGAAACGCCAACTGACCCAGGCTAGGCTTGAACCAGCGACCTTCTTGCTGTGAGGCGACAGCACTACCTACTGCACCACCGTGTCGCACCACAAATCAAATTACATTTCAAAAAAGTAAAAGAAAAACAAACTGCAAACAATTCATAAATCACAAATTGACCAAAACAAATGACAAATTAGTCAGTCAATGTGTGGGATATTTTATATAGATATGGCAGGCATTTCTGAATGTTTCCATGTCAGGTTTAGCCTGCCTTGGATCTGAGCTACTCTGAGTAAACAAATGTGTCAGGCTCACAGGTAATGGGTAGTTTGCACAACAAAAGCAGAAGGAGAATTGAGCTGAAGAAGTGTGAGTATCTCACCAGGGGTGAATAACACCTTGGAACTTGCACCAGAAAATAAAAAAGTTAGCAATTCTAGTGTTAAAAAAAGATCTTAGAATTATGCATGAAATGAAATGTAAAAACAATGCATAAACAGTATGCATAAACAACTAATAAAAATATCTCAATACAAAGTAAAAGTTGACTATGATGCATATTTACTATACAAATTATATTTGTATTAATGATGTCATTAAATAAAAAAATTAAAAAATGAAACCAAAATCTAATTAAATGTCCTAAAAGTAAAAGAAAAACAAACTGCAAACAATTTACAAATTGACCAAAACAAACCACATATTTACAATAAAATATATTACAATTAGGCACTGAATAGGATTAAAATGCAAAAAAAGTGTATTAAAAATAAATGAAAACATAGAAAATAATAATATAAAAATGTACATTATTAATGTAAAATTGATAAACAGTTAACTCAAAGTAATAATAGAGTATAATAATTTAATACTCATATTATTAATATTACAAAATTAATTATTAATTACTACAACAAGACACTGTTAAGTTTCCTGTAAAAATCTACAGGAACTTACTGGCAGCAGTTCACCAGTAACTTACTGTAAAAATACCCTATTTACACTATTGTATACTACCTGACAAAAGTCTTGTCGTCGATCCCAGTTGTAAGTGCAACAAATTATAACTTGACTTCTAGTTGATCATTTGGAAAAGGGGCAGAAGGTAGATTTTTCAGATGAATCATCTGTTGAACTGCATCCCAATCATCACAAAAACTGCAGAAGATCTATTGGAACCCGCATAGACCCAAGATTCTCACAGAAATCAGTCAAGTTTGGTGAAGGAAAAATCATGGTTTGGGATTATATTTAATATGGGGGCATGCAAGAGATCTGCCAAGTGAATGGCAACATCAACAGCCTGAGGTATCAAGACATTTGTGCTGCCCATTACATTACAAACCAAAGAAGACAAATTCTTCATCAGGATAGTGCTCCTTCTCATACTTCAGCCTCCACATCAAAGTTCCTGAAAGCAAAGAAGAGCAAGGTGTTCCAGGATTGGCCAGCCCAGTCACTAAATATGAACATTATTGAGCATGTTTGGGGTAAGATGAAGGTGGAGGCATTGAAGATGAATTCAAAGAATCTTGATGAACTCTGGGAGTGCAAGAACGCTTTCTTTGCCATTCCAGATGACTTTATTAAGAAGTTATTTGAGTCATCGCAGAGATGTGATGCAGTCCTCCAAGCTCATGAGAGTCATACACAATATTAATTCTTTTTCCACTGCACCATGACTTTATATTCTATACTGTACATTATTTCTGTCAGAGCTTACTGTCCTAAATAAGTAATTAAAAATCAAGGCATGATAATATTTTATTTTGGTAAAATAAGTGGAATCTAGAGTCCTTTGTCTTTCATATAAGCCACTTCTGATACCAAATGATCAATTATGTAGAAGTCAAGTTATTATTTGCCGTTCCTAAATCTTGGTTAGGCGACAAGACTTTTGTCAGGTAGTGTATACACTTACTGTAAAATATATAGTAATTTTCACAATGCAACTTTAAATTACAGTAACATACTAGATAACTGTCCTACAGTAAAATACAGTTCATATTACAGTTAAACACTGTTTAATTTACAGAACTTACTAGCTGGTTTTATTATAAATGAGATATTAAATTCAATATTACAAAAGCTATATAGAAATATAATCAGAATGACTCACTGAGTAATTATCAGTTGAATCAGGACACAAAACCTGAATGAACAAAGACTTTAGTCAGATTTTACAGCTCCGCATTCACAATGCCTGGCTAATGTGATATCGGCATCTAATGAGAAGCACAAAAAGATGCAAATTGCTTGTGCGAGTGTGAGCAGGAGCCCCAGAGGAGGTTCGCAAGTGAAAGCATCTCACCGGGTGCAATGTTTGAGCGAGATACCGCAGGGATCACACCCACGTTACACGCTCCATTGGCCCACACTGATGGACCATCATAAAACCGGCCATTGAGGCATTATGGCACCAGTGTGCGCAGCCAACACAGCCTCCTAGCAAAACACACAGCGAGGCCTTTATTACAAAAGCTTACGCTGAAGAGCCATGAGGGCTTGTTGAGAGGAGCGCAGGCTTGTTTAATGTATGGCTTTGTGCGATACTATAAGCACTAACAGGAGAAAGCAGCACCCTGGAGATCAAGCAAACATCTCGGCATGTTTTGCCACCGCAGATGGTCCACGAGTATTGACAAACCACTGAGATCTGTATGCATTTTAAACAAGGAATCTCAAGGGATGACGTTGCCTTTCATGTCACTATGCTAGAAAAAAAAGTACTTATCTTCTTATAGATGCTTTCATACCTCAGGTTTTCCAGCGCCATATTGTCCAGGAGTCATTTAAAAGCTGTTTAGAGGAGACACGTTCCATACAATCGGTCCCAGGTGAGCCTGTGTATTCTAATGATACGCCACATTTACATTGCGAGATAAATAATTCATGCCTTCACAGATGGAGTGAGATTCTAAAACCTTTAATATCTATGAATCGAGAGCTAAAGCTCTGCGTGAGATTCTCTGGAACTCTCATTATCTTACACTGAAGCCTATGTATCACAAGCATTATAAATACGTTATTTGAATATGGCAGAAAACGATGCCGTTTTCACAATCTTCAGTTTTATTGTCTGTGATTTTGGCAACAAAAAATGAAATAAAATCAAATAAAATAGACTCATACTCATGCATTCATTTCCTTCAGCTTAGTCTCTATTTCCAGCCTGATCTCACAAGGAAACATAAGTATTTAACGTTTTGTCAGTTTAGGGGCTAATTCGCACGAGTTGCATCGTACGAAAATGTACGATTTTAAAAATGAGGCGTGGCACCCAACCCCTCCCCTAAACCCAACCGTCATTGGGTGATGGGTATATCGTACTAAATTGTATGAATTAGATCGTACGAATTCATACGAATTAGCCACTAAATCAAAAAGTTACGAATTGTCATGAGATTGCGTTGCTATTTCAGAGGTCGCCACAGCGGAATTAACCGCCAACTATTCCAGCATATGTTTTACACAGCGGATGCCCTTCGAGCTGCAACCCAGTACTGCAAAAAACCCATACATACTCATTCATACTCACACTCATACACTACGGCCAACTTAGGGCGTACTCACACTATGCTATCCGAACCGTGCTCAGGCCCGTTTCCCGGATTGTTTGAGAAGTGTGAGTGCTCTGAATCGGGCTCAGGCACGGTTCACTTGGCCGGCCCTGGCCCGGTTGGAAGAGGTGTGCCAGAGCGCAGTTCACTTGGGCTTTGGCGCGGTACGCTTGTGTGTGAGTGCAAAATGAGCCTGAGCCCGAAACTGAAAGCGAGATGTGACTTTTAAGGAATTGTTTCATATGGATTAATCATTCGTACTGTTCAATGAACGCAAACGGTCGTAGATTATTAAAGACGCAAACCCCTCACTGCACAACAGCTGCACTTTCAGCAAACCTCCTAATTCCTGCAGCACGAGGTCTTTATGATTGTTTATGAGCGTCAAAAGTGGCTGATCTGTTCGGTGAAACATTTGACTGCGTGTCACCGCATTACTTAACTTAAACGATACAAAGAAATCTCCACTGTGCTAAGCGAACGCGCTTACTGAACAGCGCATCATCGATGACGTAAGCGTGCCCAGGCCCAAATGTAATGTGAGTGCGGGCCATCGGGGGAGACGGGAGGGGGGACAAGCGTGTTTTGGCCCGGTTCAAGGCAACTGTACATAATGTGAGTATGCCCTTAGTTTATTCAATTCACCTATAGCGCATGTCTTTGGACTGTGGGGAAAACCAGAGCACCTAGAAGAAACCCACGCCAACAGGGGGAGAACATGCAAACTCCACACAGAAATGCCAACTAGCCAAGGCAGGACTCGAATCAGCGACCTTCTTGCTGTGAGGCAACAGTGCTAACTACTGAGCCACTGTGCCACCCTCGACTCATACTTCAAGGTTATAGTTTTCTTTAACAAATACAAATGTCTACTGAGATAAATCGTTTAATACAGAGCTCTGTCATGAAAGTCTATAGGGAACACAGGCTGATAAGTCCTATTCAATCTGCTTTATTCATGGCTTAGATGATTAGCTGTTGAGGTGACAGCAGCCAATGAGCTTGCTCCTCAGCATTTAAAGTCTCCATATAATCAACATTTTTTTTTTTAGGTGTTATCAATATGTTAGTCTTAAGGTCAGGGGTGTCCAAACTCAGTCCTGGAGGGCCAGTGTCCTGCATATTTTAGTTTCAACCCCAATTAAACACATCTGAACCAGCTAATCAAGCTTTTTCTAGGTATACTATAGACTTCCAGGTAGGTGTGTTTAAGGCAGTTGGAGCTAAACTATGCAGGACACCAGCCCTTCCAGGACCGGGTTTGGGCACCCCTGCTTAAAGTTATCCAAAATCTAGTGTGGTACAAAATTTGCATTTATAAGATTTAAACATTCAAAGCTTTAGGTTCGTCATCTCCTTGTCAACAATGTTTTGATGTCATACTCCAGTTTTTCATCAAATTTTCTGACCAATCAAATGCTCTCTAGTGCACAGATGTCAAACTCCATTCCTGGAGGGCCGCAGTTCAGCACAGTTTAGTTCCAATCTTAATTAAACAAATTTAGTCCTTCAGGCTTGTTTGAAACCTATGCTGTGTCCTAATTCACATACTTATACTAAGACCTAAAAGTATGTACTTTTTTGTAAAGGAAAAGTATATACTTCCTTGTTAACAGATCGTTATGTTGCTTAGTTATGTCCCCTGTCAATCATCTCGACACATCACCCACATTTCTTTCATGTTTAATTACCTACCTTTTTGGAGAAGCAGCAGGAGGATAATCTGCCATTCGCAAGTCTTTCATAAAGAGAAATCTCCTCAGGTGTTTGGTTAAGTATGCATTCAGAAGTTAATGTCCAAACATATCTCAATATAAGTTTGAATTGTTGTTGCAGATAAAATATAACACCGAAAACAGGGTTTAAATATCTTCCAGTTGGCTAGGTATTGATTAACAGTCATTCAAACAACTTTACCGAAGACTCTTTACTTGACAGCTGGTCTCACGTGTCTGCCATGTTTGTAGTTTGTTTACACTTTTTACCCGAGTTAATAGTTCTAATCAAATTCACGTTCAACATGCAGTGTATTGTAGGCAATATTAGTGGTTAGAGTGTGGATGCTTCTACACATCGAATTTTTACTGGAAATAGTAAACCATGCAGGAACCTCTGGCATACTTATTTCAACATACTATAATTTGGGACATATTAATTCTATTTTCGAATACTATTTAGGATGGATAGAATGCGAATTGGGACGCAGCACTACATGTAACTCCAGATTGGAGGAAAGTCCTTACCTGTTCTTGGAGTTCAAGTATCTTGGGGTTTTGTTCACGATTGAGTAAAGGATGGAATGTGAGATTGACAGGCGGATTAGTGCAGCAGCAGTAATGCGGTCGATGTACCGGTCCGTTGTGGTAAAGAAGGAGCCGAGTCGAAAGGCAAAGCTCTCAATTAACCGGTCAATCTACGTTCCTACTCTCACCTATGGTCATGAGCTTTGGGTCATGACCGAACTGACAAGATCTCGGATACAAGCGGCCGAAATGAGTTTCCTTCGCAGGGAGGCAGGGCACACCCTTATAGATAGGGTGAGGAGCTCTGTCATCTGGGAGGAGCTCGGAGTAGAGCTGCTGCTCCTCCATATCGAGAGAAGTCAGCTGAGGTGGCTTGGGCATCTGTTTTGGATGCCTCCAGGATGCCTACCTAGGGAGGTGTTCCAGGCATGACCCACCGGGAGGAGGCCTCAGGGAGACCCAGGACAAGCTGAAGGGACCATGTCTCTTGGCTGGCCTGGGAACGCCTTGGGATCCCCCCGGGAAGAGCTGGAGGAAGTGTCTGGGGAGAGGGAAGTCTGGAACTCTCTCCTAAGACTGCTGCCCCCGCGACCCAGCCCCGGATAAGCAGATGAAAATGACATGGCACTACAGCAAAGTGTGTTGGGATAGGCTTGGAACTAAACTGTGCATGGCTGCGGCCCTGCAGGAACTGAGTTTGACACCCCTGCTCTAGTGTTTGATATGCCCCGCTTACTTCAAGACACTATTGCTAATGCTGAAATTGGTCATTTATTCACGCCAAAGAGTGTTCAAACCGAGGGTTCACCTAAAGACTTGCAAAATATACAAAAATAATAAACGGTAGCCCTACTGTGTTAATCTAAACTCCTTTTTAGCCATTAAAAAATGTGCGCAGCACCTCTCTATGGCAAGCCTTCAGGGGACAAATACACCGATTGCACACAATGTAAGTACTCTGTATACAGGGAACTAGATGATTAAAAAAAAAATCTTTTACACAATATCAATTTTAATTTGATTTGATGAATAGAACTAGATAGAGATGCAGACAGTGTAAATATCAATTCCTTTGGGCTAAAAAAAAAAGCCTGCTTTCAAGCTAATGTCACGTAAACCACTGCAGCGTGCATGTATGGTCAGCTTCAGCCCACAGAGATGACGGCACAGAGCGGATCATATGTGCAAGTTGGCATGCAAAAAGTATCAAAACTTACAGAATTACACAGAAATGTGTATTTTAAAGCAGAGAAATGTTGAGTCAGACTCAGTATTACTACTATAGACTGATTGCCATGAGTCTGAGGCACTTAAGCTCAGCAACAGCTCTGAATGACATACAGTCTAAACACGATTGGCTGTTTTTGAATAGGGGGAGAGGGTAATTTATGCCCCGCCCTCACTTCCTGTCAAACATTAAATAAAGCACATTTCAAAGCACTTCACAGGGTCCATTAATTGTTTCAGTGTTGTTTGCATTAGCAATCTGCAGCATGTTTTTTGAATACCATCCTTCACCCCAGCTCCACCTGTGTATAGATCTGCAATAGGGGTTTGTGTGTGTTATATTCACAGACAGCATGTTTGTAAATGTGTTTTAAGTAAAGGCTTTGCACTGATAATCCAATTAGCAGCAGCATAGCAGACTTATGCTGCCAAGACCAAAGACATAAACATCGCTGTATACATATTAATTAATATACTAAATCTCTCCAAGAGTTCTCATGACAGACATTTTCTTCTTTTATTTGTGAGTGAGAGAAAGAGTGAACTGTTCCTCACATTTCCTTATATTTTGTTCCCTGTACTGAACAAATGAACCGGATTTCCTTGACATAGAACATTTCTACTCTGTCTATAAAATATTAAACACCTTTTTTTTCCAATAAGTTGTGAGAGGGCTTGCATCTGTCACCTGTAACTCCATCTGAGGCATTTTTATCAGGCTCTCGTGTTTAGGTTTAGTTATTAGATGGTTACTGAAAAGCCTCATTTTCATTCATGCCATTTGAGTGAAATTACTGAACCTAAACGTAAGAGCCTGATAAAAATGTTAATTTAAAAATGTGTATAAAGTCTTCTCTCCATTTAAAGTTACAGTTTGTGAATGAATGGATTAAATGATTGAATGGATGAATGATTGAATGGATGAATGAATGATTGAATGAATGAATGAATGAATGATTGAATGGATGAATAATTGGACGATTGAATGAACAAATTAATGAATGAATAAATAAATAAATTAATGAATGAATAAATAAATAAATTAATGAATGAATGGTTGAATGGATGAATTAATGATTGGCTGATTGGTTGATTGATTGAACAAACGAACAAACAAACGAACGAACGAACGAACGAACAAACAAACGAACGAACGATTGATTGAATAAATGATTGATTGACTGACTGACTGATTGATTGATTAAATTGTTGAATGAATTATTGAATGAATGAATGAATGAAGGAATAACTGAATGAATGAATGATTGAATGATTGAATGAATGAATGAAATAATTATTAAGTGAATGAATGAAGGCGACGCGGTGGCGCAGTAGGTAGTGCTGTCGCCTCACAGCAAGAAGGTCGCTGGTTCGAGCCTCAGCTGGGTCAGTTGGCGTTTCTGTGTGGAGTTTGCATGTTCTCCCTGCATTCCCGTGGATTTCCTCCGGGTGCTCCGGTTCCCCCCACAGTCCAAAGACATGCGGTACAGGTGAATTGGGTTGGGTAAATTGTCCGTAGTGTATAAGTGTGAATGAGTGTGTACGGATGTTTCCCAGAGATGGGTTGCAGCTGGAAAGGCATCTGCTGCGTAAAACATATGCTGGATAAGTGGGCGGTTTATGGAACTAAATTAATGCCAAATGAATTGAATTAAAAAGCTTGTTGAATAGCACAAACTGAAAAAAAATAATACACCGAATTAACAAGTTCTTGCATTTTAATGAATTGAATTCCAGGGTTTGTATTTTTAGGTCCTGAAATTTAACATAGCTGTTTATTTAAGCTGTGAATATTTCAACAAAAAATATTTCAAATACGTTTTCATATTTGTAAATTCAATAATTCATATTCAATTTCCAGATTTCACTTACAATATTTTCAATACCCTTTAAAAATATGATGTATAATATTCAAAAGGTAATTTTCAGATCATTTTATTTCAGTTCAAATATTCGCTTCCATAAATTCAGTGGTTCAAATTCGACTGTTAAAATTCGACATTACATCCGGGAACTGCAGGAAAAGCAATAGATTGCAGATTGAAGATCACCAGCTGCTTTTTTACCAGCAGGTGGAGATGGTTTAATTTAATAATTTAAGATTTTTAACCCAGTAAATAGGCGAGAATAAAGCTAATAAAGGCACAAAAGTAGCATTTAATATAATATCAATGTCTTGGACATTATAAGTAATAAAATAAGTATTAGTAAAATAAGTAAATAATGTTTTGGTCATTTATATTTGCCCTTATGTAACGGAAGCCGGCTGGTGATTGCGTAAACCTCACTCCTCGGATCCAGCAACAGACGTTGTTCCGTAATCTTTAGTCTACTCAGAGCATTTGTCTCCCATGCCGGTATCGCCTGGCCGGCTCGCGCCCTGCTCGGACCGGTGGAGTTACATGCACATAAACAGCCTTTTGACGAATATGATGTTACCAACACAATCTCTATCTTTATTAACTCGTTTTTCCATGGACGTAAAGTATTATATTTACTGCTAACGTAATATAACCGTATGACTGCTAAAGAATATAAACGTAAGAGAAACAGGAGAGATAATATTATAATAATACAAAATAGATAAACATTGCCAGGGCTAAGAACAATTAAGAACAAAGATATTAGTTTCAAAACTAATATCTTCAAATCCGTTTGAGATTTTATTAGAATGTCACACAAAACAGTTGGAACTGTTAGACAGAGTGTTCAGGTATGATTTAAGCTTGGGTATGGATGGGACGTATCATTTAAAATAATTTAACATAACGTGTGAATGCATTAAAGGAGCGTCTTCAGTTATTCCTACAGAACCGTCTAATATAGGCCTATGGCATAACCATTAAGGGGTTATTTGAAGTGTTTGCTCTGTTTAAACGCAGCTTTTTTTCAGGATTGGGATAGGTTATATTTTCATTATTTAAATTTTTCTTATTGTTGTTATTATTATTACTATTAATATTATTATTTTTATTATTATTATTACTATTAATATTATTATTATTACTATTATTATTATTATTACTATTATTATTTTTATTATTATTATTATTATTATTATTATTATTATTATTATTATTATTATTATTGGACATTTATTTAGTCATTTGTGATTCTAAATTAATATTTTTATTTATCCTATTTTTATTTATCCATCACTCCGCCTGCCTTTCTCTTCTGCCACGGTTAACCGTTTGCAAAATGTTTTATAGTTAGTACAGATTATATTGTTTTATTGTTATGTAGCCTAGGCGAGAGAAAAAAATTTATTAACGGCACAAAAGTAGCAATAATATCAATGTCTCAGCCAATTATAAGTATTAAAATGAGGAGCCCTATGTGGTTTGATAATAGGCTATTATAAATTACTTTAATTTGTTTTCGGTATTAAATAAGGAAACCCTTATTTGGACAGTTTTTTTGTAGTCTCTTTTCAGCAACCGTTTGTATTTTATCACTGTTTGTTTGTTTGTTTGTTTGTTTGTTTGTTTGTTTATTTATTTATTTATTTATTTATTTATTTATTTATGTTTAAATATTAGCAATGTTGATCTTTTTTGCAGTTATTAAACATCTAAACTTAATTAAACTGGTTTAAATTCAATATAGTTGTTGCTTCAGCTGATTTCATAAGATTAATGTCTAGAATGCGTGGTTTGACATGCGTGGTTGAGTGCAGCTGCGAAGCAGCTCAGTGTTCATCATGCGGTTGTTACTGAGCTTTAATCGCCATCTACTGGAGAGAATGCATTTGCAAATTTATTCTATCAACTGTTTTCTGCAAGTGTGTTTTATGATTTCACAAAGTCAAACCATTATGTTTTTATTTTATATTTTGAGACTATCATATTTAAATAAACTATTGCTCAGGGTAGCTAATATTTCTTTTTTCTTGTTTAAAAAAAATAATTATGAAAATCTGCATTTTTGCTTTCTATGAGTATTCTATGGATACTCAAAATATAAGCTCACACTAGTTAAATCAATTAATATTATCAAAAATGACAGATATAAAGCTATTAATATTCATCATTCTTTATACAATTATACAAGCATTTCATTTTCCACTCTCAGAAACGGTAACAGTGAGGTGTTATTCATATAGGCCCAAGCATGAAATATGTCATGATTAATATAATAATGGAAACACTCGTATTCTCATGCTTGGCCAAATGTCATGACTCACTTTCACTTTTCACATTCATAATTATGCACAAGCCCAGATATCATCTGAAACTTCGGAAGAATTCCCATCATATATTGGCAGCCATCCAGCATCTCTTAACCAGTATTTGACGTGGGGCGCCGGCTCTGACCGGCCACCGGAGCTCGCGGCCACTCGGTTGTGTTTGCCGGGTGCAATCCACACAGGTATAAAAAAGCAATCATTTCATTCATTTATCAATTCATTAATGTTCATTCTGCTTACTCTATATTTAAGATTTCGCCAATCATTTTAAATAATAAAGTTTTTTTTTAAAAGCAACCATTTTAATAAAATTCTAATAAAATCTCTCTGGTTTTGAAACTAATATCTTTGTTGTTAATTGTTCTTAGCCCTGGCAATGTTTATCTATTTTGTATTATTATGATATTATCTCTCCCGTTTGTCTTACGTTTATATTCTTTAGCAGTCATACGTTTATATTACGTTAGCAGTAAATATAATACTTTACGTCCATGGAACAACGAGTTAATAAAGATAGAGATTGTGTTGGTAACATCATATTCGTCAAAAGGCTGTTTGTGCATGTAACTCCAGCAGGGTGCGAGCCGGCCAGGCGATACCGGCATGGGAGACAAATGCTCTGAGTAGACTAAAGATTACGGAACAACGTCTGTTGCTGGATCCGAGGAGTGAGGTTTACGCAATCAAAAGCTGGCTTCCGTTACATAAGGGCAAATATAAATGACCAAAACATCATTTACTTATTTTACTAATACTTATTTTATTACTTATAATGTCCAAGACATTGATATTATATTAAATGCTACTTTTGTGCCTTTATTAGCTTTATTCTCGCCTATTTACTGGGTTAAAAATCTTAAATTATTAAATTAAACCATCTCCACCTGCTGGTAAAAAAGCAGCTGGCGATCTTCAATCTGCAATCTATTGCTTTTCCTGCAGTTCCCGGATGTAATGTCGAATTTTAACAGTCGAATTTGAACCACTGAATTTATGGAAGCGAATATTTGAACTGAAATAAAATGAACTGAAAATTACCTTTTGAATATTATACATCACATTTTTAAAGGGTATTGAAAATATTGTAAGTGAAATCTGGAAATTGAATATGAATTATTGAATTTACAAATATGAAAACGTATTTGAAATATTTTTTGTTAAAATATTCACAGCTTAAATAAACAGCTATGTTAAATTTCAGGACCTAAAAATACAAACCCTGGAATTCAATTCATTAAAATGCAAGAACTTGTTAATTCGGTGTATTATTTTTTTTCAGTTTGTGCTATTCAACAAGCTTTTTAATTCAATTCATTTGACATTAATTTTGTTCCATAGCGGTTCATTCCGCTGTGGCGACCCCAGATTAAAAAAAAGGACTAAGCTGAAATGAATGAATGAACGATTAAACAAATAAATAATTGAATAAATGAATAAATAATTGAATAAATGAATAAATGATTGGTTGAATGAATGAATGAATAAAGGAATGAATGAATGAATGAATGAATGAATGAATGAATGAATGAATGAATGAACGATTAAATGAATAAATAATTGAATAAAGGAATAAATGATTGGTTGAATGAATTAATGAATAAATGAATGAATGAATGGTTGAATGAATGAATGAATGAATGAATGATTAAATGAATGAATAATTGAATAATTGAATGACTGAATGAATGAATGATGAATGACTAATTGAATGATTGAATGAACGAACGAACTAACTAACTAACTAACTAACTAACTAACTAACTAACTAACTGACGGACGAACGAACGAACGAACGAACGAACGAACGAACGAACGAACGAACGCACTGTATTTCAAAATGGGCTCAGCCACTATTTGGTACACCTAAATAACAATTAATAATAAATAGCTAAACAATTAAAACAATAATAAACAGTATAAGCAGCACTGCACTATTGTCCAACAACAGTGAGTTACATAAAGTGAGCATAAAGAGAGTGCAAATGACTGTACATTCTAGCAGTGTCAGCATTGCATGTGTGTGTTAATAAATTATTAATACTGTTTGCAGTATAATTGTATATTGTAAACATTATGCAAAGTGAATCCAACACCCCCACTTTAACAAAATAAACACGTGGTCTCATAAAAAGTATAAATAGACAGTACGGGCCATGGGGTTGATAAAAAATAGAAGATGTGCTTCTGTAGCTACAGGTGTTATTTACACTGATGATGTACTACACCGTCCTAAAGGAATCTACATAAACAGCTAAAATAATTAACATTAGCAAACATATTTGAGGGTGGCACAGGGGCTCAGTGGTTAGCAATGTCGCCTCACAACAAGAAGGTCACTGGTTCGAGTCCCAGCTAGTTGCCATTTCTTTGTGGAGTTTGCATCTTCTCCTGGTGTTGGTGTGGGCATCCACCGGATACTCAAGTTTTCCCCACAGTCCAAAGACATGTGCTATGAAAAACGTAGTGTATGAGTGTGTGTGAATGAGTGTGTATGATGTTTCCCAGTACTGCGTTGCGGCTGGAAGGACATCCGCTGCATAAAACATATGCTGGAATAGTTGGCGGTTCATTCCGCTGTGGCAACCTCCGAAATAAAGACTACGCTGAAGGAAAATGAATGAATGAAACGTATTTGATGCATTCTTTGATTACAAGAAGAAATAGTTGGTTTGTCTCAAATTTAATTATGTTTACTTCTTTCCTAAATACATGTTTAGGTAATTGACTGGGACAAACTTAATTCCACAAAAAAAAATATTACAAAATTAAATCATAAGACATTTATCAATCTCTCAACAAGCAAAGGCTTTTTTTTCCAAGAAGTTGTGAGAGGGCTTGCATCTTTGTCACCTAGAAGTCCATCCGAGGCATTTTTATCAGGCTCTCGTGTTTAGGTTTAGTTATTAGATGGTTACTGAAAAACCTCATTTTCATTCATGCCATTTGAGTGAAATTACTGAACCTAAACGTAAGAGCCTGATGAAAATGTTAATTTAAAACTGTATATAAAGGGCTAACTTTAGATTATTGGCATCCTGTTGAGCATTATGCTCATTTTCTTGCTATTATGTAAATAATCAAGCCATAATTAATGTTACACCAATTGATTGACTATGAGTGGAGCTGGGTTACCCTTTTAAAAAAATCTCTAAATTACAACAAAGGCATTTTCAAACGCAGCGCTCAGGAACAGATAAAAGGAGTTGTTATGTGAACTTGCTGAAGTAAAAAAAGGCAGCAACGCTTGCCCCGCCTTTGTGCTCTTCTTATTGGCCCACTGTTCTAGAACTGAACGCGAATGGACTGGTTAATATCAGCTGTCAATCACTCAGTCAATGCCTTCTGCCTTCAGATGACAGGAGCTACAACCGCGAAAATGTGAAGCGCTGAAGATGAGAGAATAAAAATAACACTGACAGATTTTGTTTTAGAAGCCACCTAAATTTACTAATAATGGCACATCTTAGTGATAATGTGATGTTAATCCACCACTTACACTTTTCCATTTGTGGATAAAAGACTTCCAGTGGCTTCAAGTCCGCTATGAAAATAACTAAAGCCATTCACTGTAAAGTCTGTGGGACGGGGTTTGCAGGTAACAGCGTTTGCCACTGAATCTACACATTTTAAGTGCGAGAGGTACTGTATAATCCTTCATTTAATCCTCTCGATGCTGTCAGCCGTGCAAGCGGCAGCTATATGTAAAATTTAACACAGCTCATGAAAAGACCGTTATCGCTATTAAGATGACATGAAAATAAGAAGTTATATATCAATATAAATGTGGGGCGGGGCGATGGATCGCGATGCCGGCTCAGCATCGTCCAGTTTGTCAGCCATCGGCGATGGAGGATGGCATCGTCTATCGGCCCAAAACTAGTGGGAACCTTTTTTTTTTTTAAAGAAGGGTACTTAAGATTCTGGCATAACAACAGGAATGACGTAGCTAGACTAAAATTAACCACAGACTTTAATTCTTAGTCCTTAGTTTATCTTTAGAGCTGAGGATAAAAGCATGCACTGAAAGATGACAACTAAAATGAGAGCGAGATTTTCGTGTGTAAGCTTGTATAAATTACTGTGTGTGTGTGTGTGTGTGTGTGTGTGTGTGTGTGTGTGTGTGTGTGTGTGTAAAAGCCGAGCTGATCAGCCCCAGCCTTGCCTCTGACAGGCCCGGGGAGGCAGTCAGTCAGCTTTTATGCAGCACCACGGCGTGACTGGAATCTTCAAGAGTTTCCAATTCAATATTTCATAGATGCCCAGATTTAATTGAGAGGTTATAATTCACTTCCTGCAGGCTTGGCTAGCTTCAGTCCCCAGCAAACCAACACATCATTGAATTACAAGTGCCCACTTTCCACCCAGCATGAGCATGGCTCTGTTCTCCAACCCTCACCACAAAGAACACTTCAAATCCAATTTGACCATGTATGATTAAATTAGCTCCATCAAATGGTTAAAGTATTTATTTGCGATTAGTCTTATAATATGTTTATAGTTAGCACTTTAACACAAAGTAGGTGCCATAAATATATTTATGCAACCCTAAAAACTCTCCGAAAAAAAAAAAATCAGATTCAGTCTTTCTGGAACTGTATGATAATGCAGCTGATTTGCATTGAGATCCAGCATTTGAATTAATTCAGGAATAAAATTGTAAAGATCACTCTGGCTTCAAGTTTTGCACTTTTGCAAGTTTTAAAATGTTGAGCTTCAATATGCAAAGAATGCAAAATGACTTGCTTTGACTATGCATTATGGTTTGAAATAGAAATAAATCATCCATAAACATCACTGAGTAATGTGCTAGCATTTTTTTTTGTGTGACGCATTCCAACAATTTCAATGAGCCCTAAAATCCTATTAACTGAAAGCAATTAAATGAAATGTGTTTAAAATGTGTGTCTACACTCAAGTTCAGTTCTCTTGTTTCATTTAGAGTGGTCCTCAACCCCCGGGCTGTGGACCGGTTCCAGTCTGTGGATCAATTGGTACCGGGCTGCAGAAGAAATCATTAATAATTTCTGTTTGATTTATTATCTGAGTCTGAGATCTTTTATTTAAAAAAAATATTTTATTTTGAAAAATTACTGTATTCTCTCTCTTACATCTCGGTCACTTGAGCGGCCAAATTTAACCCACAAGCAGCAAAATGAGTAAGAAACAGACATCTTTGGAAAGTTTCTTTGCGAAGAGGTAAAGGCCCAGTGAAGGACCAGCAAACTGCCAAGGAATGGATCCGCATCCCTTTTGTCAACGAATTAGGAATCTAGCATGTCTGTGCAAGAAGATCAACTGCTGGAGACGGTGTGGAGATGCGCTGGAGATGCGCTACAAGCGGCGTGATGTGCTCACACCTACCAGACGCACACAGTTGAATGAATGCCAGGAGCTCACCGCGAGTCTCCTGACAAGAACTGACCGTTCAGCTTCAACTTGTATGGAATATACACATATACACATTTCGGTAGACTAATTACTTTAGGTTTCTACCTATACCCTGGGTTAAATATGTTGGTTAATGTTGGGTTATTGTTCCTGAAGTTATACTAGCTATTTTTGCGTTACTCAGCTGTTGGGTTAAGGCTGATTTATACTTCTGCGTCAAGTGCACACTTATGCTCTGGCAGAGTTTTCACGTGGTCGCATAGCCCTCGCCGTGGCTGACGCCGATGCTCACCCCTCAAAAAAATTAACTACACGTCGCATAGACGCATAGCGCAATCTCTGTGATTGGTCGGCTTGGTAGCTGTGACCAGTGTGGGCGGGATCGAGAGCCGCGCAAGCCCGTTGAAGCAAGTTTTTATAAGTGTCGAGTCCCGTGAAGTAGCTTTAAATGAAAACTGTTGTTTTGCGTTTACCGTAAGAGTGTTTACCTATTGTTGCACGTCTGTCGTTTACTGACTCTGAATGAGCTGGTTTTAACTACTTGTACTTTAAGGTAGCATTCAGAAAAAACAAAACACCCACAAAGAAACTCAACACAAAGAAACATGAAAACCTATTGCCATTGCTAGCGTTTTGGAAGTGTTATTGCAGAGCAACACAAACAGCACACAGAACTATAAATGCCTGACTATGCGCAATAGACACGTAACATGGGTCATGTCGATCACTCGACGCAAAAGTATAAATCAGCCTTTAGTGAACGGTCAATCACATGACATTGAAACAATACACCTCTCCCCATCCTTCCAGCCTGATCTCGTAAGGAAACGTACAGTAACTATTTTGTTTTGTCAGTTTAGTGGTTAATTCATATGAATTTGTACGAATTCAGACGTACAAAAATGTAAGATTTTAAAAAAGGAGGCATGGCACCAAACACCACCCCTAAACCCAACCATTATTGGTGGATAAGCAAATCGTACTAAATTGTGTGAACAAGATCATATGAATTAGCCACTAAATCAAAAAGTTACAAATTGCGTGAGATTGTATTGGTCTTTCAGACAAAACAACCCAGCTGTGGGTTATTCAGTGTGCAGGCTTTTAAATAACATTTGGCATTTCTGCCTTTCTCCAGTGAAACAAATGTTTTTATAGGTTTTATTTCATTTGTAAGGGCTTTACTGATTTGTTTAATGAAACAGAAATGGTGAGATATCAATCAGCTACACAGCAATTTCACATTATGGAAACGGCTTTCACTTAGTCTTAAATAAACTGATTTTATTTGTTATAATAAAACTGAATTTAATTAACCTTGATGTTGAAATATGTACTCAAGTCATGGCACAGTTTGTTTATGGCCAGGTTATGAAAGCAATCATGGCATCTTTTGGGTATCAGTAAAATGTGAGGCGGTTTGAGGTTTAGATTTTAGACACACTGGCATAAAGGAAGATATGCAGAGGTCCAATAAAGCCGCTTTCACACAGAGAATCCAGAAAATTCATAGACAATGCATGCTGTGATTTTTTGTCTTTAGTTTGTCAACACTACATGTGACTGACTCATATACATATAGGGAAAAATACATTGTAAACCTTTAACTTACACTCTAAGAAAAAAAGGTTAAATTGTGCACCACTCCAATCATACAACATTTTCTGTTTTTTATTTGTTATTATTTTTTTAATTAGTTCCCACGCCACAAGGTTCAAGAGCTACAGACATACTTATTTGGTTAAGTCGTTTTCCAGAAAAGCTGCTCTAGGGTGCTGGTTAAGAAGTTAAAGGGTTAAGTTGTTTTAAAAGATGTATTAGAACTATTATAGAAGATTCCAGAGCGTCAGACATTCTACTCATTTGAAAATAGTTTTGAACTCAGTGTTGAAGGTAATGAGTTAATTAAATACCTCATTTCTTCAACTTAAATGGAGTAAGTTCACAGTACTCATATAGATTAATTTTTTTTTAACTCAAATGGTTTGTTGCAATCGGTTTCCTCAGTTGGTTTGAGTTCTCTTCATTTATTAGGTTTTACAATGCTCAAATTGCTTTGTTTACTCAAATGGAATAAGTTGACAGTACTCATTTGGATTAGTTTTTGAACTTAAATGGTTTGAGTTATCTTATCTTTTGGGTTTTATGGTGTAGCTCTAAAGTGACATGTGTGAAGTAGCAACGGTTCCTGCTGTTTTGACGTCAGCTGCAGATGTGAAGGAATAGCAGAAGAAAGTAGTTCCTCATACAAAATGGTTTTTAGACTCTCATGTTTGATTTTCTTTTTTATATACACGATTATGCCGTTGAACTGTGGTATAAACACAATATCACACGTGTAGCAGTGCGATGTGGCTGTATATCGTAACTGAGGGAACACTAAGGCACTTGGCCTGCAGCCTCAAGACAACGCACGCCTCCCACCAGTGGCAATATACAGCCACATCGCACTACTCGTGTGTGTGTGTGTGTGTGTGTGTGTGTGTGTGTGTGTGTGTGTGTGTGTGTGTGTATGTATGCATATATATATATATATATATATATATATATATATATATATATATATATATATATATATATATATATATTAGGGGTGTAACGGTTCACAAAAATCACAGTTCGGTTCGATACGACACAGTGGTGTCACGGTTCGGTATGTTTTCGATACAGCAAAAAAAAAAAAAAAAAAAAAAAAAAAAAAAAAAAAAAAAAAAAAAAAAAGGAAAAAAGCCAGAGGATTTCTCTGATTGAAATCTTTTTATTGTATAAAAACTAACATCATAAAAGCATGATCTCTCTTCTTTTCTTTTTTTTACTTTGAACTAGGGATGTCAGTTTCTACAAAATCCAGTGATCAATGATCATTTAAATTAACGATCAATTAATCTATTAATCGCTCATTCTTATAAACGATCCGTTTAAGTCTAGGCTACCAGCCTGTGTTGAGGCTACTGAAGAATAAGCCGAATATGCAATGCATTATGATTCTTGCTTAATCGTCACAACGAAAAAATCCCAAACTAGGCTACAGGCTGAGTAGCCACGTCAGAGGTGAATGCGGCACACGCTTCTGTTAAAGCTTCCGTGAAGAACGAAAGCAAAAGCAACTACTAAACGCTGTTATGCCATAAAATTATTTCATTTTTAACAATCAATTATATTACACAGCGGTTTTATATCAAAAGTTGATAATAATTTAAAATATACTACATTTTGATGGTAAAATAATGATTTAAAGGACGGCTGTTATTTCTTTCAGCTTTCAAACATTAAATAACTAATGCATCAAGTGAAATAAAAACGAATATGAAACAAAACATAGCAGGATTTAAAGCATATAAAGGACTATTATATTTAACAAAATGCTGCTCTTTTTATCTTTGTATTTTTTTATCATTTTATTTTTGTTATTTTTAATATTTCTTTGTCTTCATAATTAAAGCTAATCGACAAATTCCTGCTTGACATTTTAGAAAATATTTTGCGTAGCTACCCAGTATATATTAAAGATCACTAGAACAAAAAACAAACACAAAAACATGTTACATGGCCCCATAAATGTCCAACTTATATTTAACTGAATCGTATAAATTATGAAAATTGCTCCTTTTATTTTTATAAAACATTTGTTATTTTTTTTTGCGTAAAAACAATATCGACATTTAAGAATAATTTTATTAATTCACTCATTCCTTTGACTTGTTTATTGGCGCATATACAGGCTATAATTTAAATCAAACAACAGTAAATTGGACCTCTACAATGCCACTAAGCTTTCAAACAAAAGTCCAAAAAATTAAAGAAAGATTGGACTTTATCCGGTGACGGCCGACACTGAGCTCAGTAAAATGTTTTTGATAAGTTATTAATAATCTGTTCAATAATTCGTTAAAGCCAAAATGAATGGTAATTTAACATAGGCTATTTAAAAAATATATATATAATAAATATAGGCCTATCATATTTTTAAATAAAATAAAATAGGCTATTTTCTGAAAAATGTGCCTGTCTGTGTTAATTATTCCATCGAATTAATTTGATCGCAACACCTGTTATTCCAGAACAGAACATTTGAGCTGGTTTCAGTTCTTTTCATTTTCTTTTTTCTGTAGTTTCATTTTTACAAATTATTTTATTTCATTTGTTTGTTAATTAAATGTTGTTTTTAGCCTATTTTTTATACAACAAAGTTGCAAATTAATTTGCTACAAGATGTGGCTGTGTAGTGCGCTTATCCAGAGCGCGTGAACTGCTGCTGCAGAGAGAAAGAGCGCAATGGAAATAGGCTATTTAAATTTTCGCATGCTGATTTATGTGAAATTGCGAATACATGACTAATCGCATTGCAATTTTAAAAATTATTGTATTTTTTCCTTTAGGAGGGAAAGTCGATTTCAATTCATGCTAAAGACATGTGGTGCTGAAGTCTGAAAGTGCCGGTCATGTTGATGTGAACAGCTGAAGCTGTCAAATTATTTTTAGTTTATTTATTATTAATGATGATGATTAAAAATAATAATGCTATTCATTTTATTCAATAATGTAATTAAAACATGTAATATATCTACATTAATGCGAAACAAGCTAAATATCGTCTTTAAAGTCGTCATACTGTAGATCTCAGCTCTCTGCAATATCTTTGCCTATATCCTCCTCAATACACGATATTGCAGGACAGGCTTAAAACAAAATTCGCAGCACTGAACATGTTCCCAGACTGAAAGTGATTGATGATGAGAAAACTCAGAAACCTGTGAAAACGGAGATGTTCACCGCATATAGCCGTGACGAGCGATTTTTTTTAAATGAAAGCATATTTGTGCCAGTCTGTTAAGATTGCTTGAAACACTTTAATATTTTAGAGTAAATAGTTAAAGTTTGCATCACCAATAATTGATCTTACCCACGCGTGACCCACTTATACTTAAATATCATGCGACCTATTTTTTGATTACCTGACTCACGGATTAACGGCAGCACATGTGGATACAACCGAGATCTGCTTGATTTGACCGTCACCTGCCATCTCAGTGGATCTGAAAGCAGGAATAAGCAAAGTGCTCCCAAACGCCAGACCCGTTGTTGGTTATAGGAGGATTACATTAATGTTAGCTACTAGCCATTTTGCTAGCTGTAGTGCAGTCAGTCCGCGGCGCGTTTCCACCCTTTCGCTTTCGTCCGGAACAAACCCTGCATCATCTCAGCGCCCCTCGGTCTTCGCTTTTGTCCGGGACAAACCCCGCATCATCTCAACACCCAGCTCCGCCGGCTTTTTCGGATTGAAAGCGGCATAACTTTCGGTTTGAGCGCCAATTGAGCTTACTCCGACCCTGAGTGCAGTGTGTGCCTGACTGGAGGTGGGCGGGGAAGGCAGATGTTGCCTGTCACATCATGGGATGCCTTGTTGAGCATTGTTGCGCTGAAAACATTATATTTGTCTGAATCGTTCGGTTCGTATGCGTACCGAACCGAAAGCCTCGTACCGAACGGTTCGATACGAATACGCGTATCGTTACACCCTTAATATATATATATATACAGTTGAAGTCAGAATTATTAGCACCCCTGAATTATTAGTCCCCCTGTTTATTTTTTCCCTAATTTCTGTTTAACGGAGGAATTATTTTCTCAACACATTTCTAAACATAATAGTTTTAATAACTCATTTCTAATAACTGATTTATTTTATCTTTGCCATGATGACAGTAAATAACATTTTACTAGATATTTTTCAAGACACTTCTATACAGCTTAAAGTGACATTTAAAGGCTTGACTAGGTTAATTAAGTTAACTAGGTAGGTTAGGTTAATTAGGCAAGTTACTGTATAACAATGGTTTGTTCTGTAGACTATCGACTAAGCTATAAATAGCTTAAAGGGGCTAATAATTTTGACCTTAAAAGCTTTTAAAAAAATAAAACTTCTTTTATTCTTGCAGAATTAAAACAATGCAGTTTGTAAAGTAATATTGTCTGTTTTTAGATATATTATGTCACAGACTGGTTCTTCTAACTGGATTTGCATTTTAAACAAATTGTGTGTTTTAGAATTTGTCACTATACTATTAAAATCATTCTGCATAAATCTTCAGATTTTGTACAAAATATTCCACAGAAGCAACAAAAAAATAACTGCAGATTCTGTCTGGCCTTGATTATCCCAGTAAAGACTGGAAAAAGATTATTTCAATATAAGCCTAAACTTTTTTTACGTTTTTCTTTTGATTTTTTTTTTTTTTTTTGTAAAATACTGCATAGTGCTCCTTTAAATAATAATACTGCGTTGGCAGGAAGAGAGGAAAAGAGAAGAATGATTTGCAGAAACTCAGATATAAATCCCCCACATATCTATATTTCTGTGGGAAAGAGTTTGATTGAGAGGAACCTCTGGCCTGTTTAAGTTATTGCTATTCATGGCGCCATCCCTACTGGCAAAGCTCACACAGACAGAATACTCCACTTTTTTAACTCTGCCATCTCAAACTTACACATTAAGTTACAGTATATCGCAAACCACAGAATGCTCATCAGCCAACCGGAATCAAGCAGTCAACAGCTTTGTGATATATAAGTATTTATTGCTAGTATTTGATCCATAACATAGCAGATAACCAGCTTTGAAAAACAACTAAAATCGCAATATTGATCAAAAATATCTCAATTAGATTCTTTTCTAAAGTAGTTCAGCTCTAACACACGCACACACACACACGGGCCAGTGCGGTTCATCCACACTGACTGCACCGTTTCAGCAGAGAGTCATTGATATTCTACAGAGATACTCACTCCATCCAGGAAATCAGGAGGCGCCTATAAAAAGTGCATTATGGGGTGCTGGCAGAGAAGCAGCCTGGACACACACACATGCACGCACACACACATACACCCTGTTTAGAACCAGCTCAGCTTATATCCAGTCCGCTCCAGCTCATGCAGGCTCAGGTCCAGTGCGCCTCTGGATGAGTCTGACTCTCAGTGGGGAGAGTCAATCAAAAGTGTAAATGGAAATGAATATATATAAAGTATTGATTAATACTCTGCAGCACAACAGTGCAGACGGAGCCAGCAGAGTTTGACTAATGGTTGGGTTTGGAGTTTGTGCACAAATATGATCACTCAGTGTAAATGTACTTTAAATGCAGCTGCTAAACTGGTATATTTATTTGCTTATATAAGTCTGAATATGGGTTACATGCCCACTTTATAACCATTCCTGATTACATGTTACGATCCTTTTCTAATAATTAAAGATTAAGAGTACAGTAACAACTAAACAAAAAAAATATTTGAAACCACCAAACAAATAAATAAGTAAATGAATAAAGTTTTAAACAAACAAACAAACAAACAAATTAATTAATTAATTAATTAAAAATAAATAAACACATTTAACAAAAATTAATACATTTAAAATAAATAAATGAATAAAAAAAGTTTAACAAACATACAAAAAAATAAAATAAATACATTTAAAACAAACAAACAAATAAATTAATTTAAAATAAATAAAAACATTTAAAATAAACAAATTAATTAATTAATTAATTAATACATTTAAAATAAACAATATTTTAATAAAAAAATGAGTTTAAAATAAAAAAATACATTTAAATAAATAAACAGATAAATAAATAAATAAATATAGTATAAATAATTTTGAAATAGATAAATACATTTAAAATAAATAAATAGATAAATAAATACACAAAGAAATAAAATGATGCAGTACATTATGGAGTCCATTTTTAAATTCTATAAATATGATTTTAAAAATCTAAATTAAATTCTGATGACATTTCTTCCAAAAGTATTATTCAACTTTACAGTATAATTTTAAAAGATTTTTTTTTTTTAAATGAAGGGTGCCCAAACTGGAAGTGGAACCCACAAATATTCATATCTTACTCAAAATCATCCCCAATAAGTTCAGTAAATTCAGATAGACAAGGCATCTTTTAGTTTTTTTTTCCATAGTTGTATATAGAAGCAATCATTAATAAATACATATATATATAAAAAACTAATATAAAATATCTTATATACATAGAACAAATTAATTAGGAAAAAATTTATAAAATTAATAAATCACATTAATAATAAAGTCACATGCAGTGCTGAGGTGTGTTTTTTTTTTTTTTTTTTACAGAGTTCAACAGTTTAAATCTCTCGATGGTTGTGTGAGTCTTAGGGATGCACCGATACCATTTTTTTGAAACCGATCCGATCTCGATACCAAAATTCTGAGTATCGACCGATCCCGATCCGATCCCGATACTGCGCCTTTTTTTTGTTGATGTTGTTTTTTTTTTTTAACCTAATACAGTTTCTATAGTTCTGGTGCTCGAATAATATATCTTCTTTAGTAAAAATAACAGACCTATAGCCTACATTTATATGACAGATGACACAACTAAAAACATAATGCTTGCTATTAGGCATGCTCATTTCGGTTTATTTTACCAGCCGACAACCCAGCTAGTTAACCGAATATTAATCGTTAACCGTTAACAGATAAATATTAAAATATTTTTTAATAAATAAAACATAATTGAGGTTTCTATTTTTGACACATTAAATATTTTAAAATACTGATTTGTTTGATCATGCGAACAGCTGAATACAGAACATAACAGAACATCTTCACGCATAGGCTACACCTGCAGCGCTTCCAGTATAGAAAAAAAGAATAAACTAAATTAAAATAATAAAATAACAGGCCTGCCCTAGATATTTTTTACCTAAATGACAAATTACAAAACAATAACACTAACTGAATCCTTTTTAAGAACCGGCATTTGCTGTTTCTTTCCAATCATGTTTTTTTCGTCCGTCAAATAAAAATATCAGGCGATATCGATCGCTCCACTGAAAATATGCATTTGATTAATGCTTCGTTGTTATTATGTCACAAAGCCCCTTTTAACATTTATAATAGAAGTCATTAGTTTAAAGATTATGTCATAATGACTTATTTCCTTCATCTCACTCGCAATCAGCATCAGCGCTGCTTTGTGTCAACACGTCTGTCAAACTGCGACTAGAAATATTCTTCTTTAATTTTGCTTCTTTGACAAAATACGTCTGTAGGCACGTGTTACCATGCCGCAAGTTAAATATTTGTTGCACATCAGGGGCCGATCACAGCGAACGCGCTTTTCCGTAGCGAAAATGCGAAGCGCACCGCACAGCACTGCCTTTTATGTTGACAAGAAAAAAGAAGCGCGGTGCTCTTTTTTTATGTCAGGAAACGACTGAATCAGCTGCTCTATTGTGCGCGAGTGTTGCTGTCCATGTTGTTATAATTATAACATTGTGATACTGCAGGCACTTAAACAGAAACCCTGCTCTGCTTTCAGTTGATTGAAGAATGAAAAAAAGGCGACTGAAGTAACGCACTATTCCGCTCAGGCGCAACAGCATAACGTGAGGCGCGCAGAAGCAGCGCAAAACCATTAAAAAAATGCCCTTCTCAACGCAAAAAAAGTGCGTTCGGCCCATTAATCGGTTACAAACGCACCATTTCAGTTAATGGTTAATCCGTTATTTTGAGCATATCCCTGCTTGCTATAAACTATGGGCTACATTATTTGAGCATTATGACATTGATCTGATCTATTGGGATTCAGCTTATGTTTTCTTTTTTAATATTAGGATTCTTCTTTGAAAAATCTGTACTAGGCTACCACTAGTGAACCTAGTCATTGGTAAAATAACCTGCCTTTTAGCAAAGCCTGATATTTTCCTGCAGGTTTGATGCAGACTAAACTAAACTGTCGGGGGCCAGTTTTACTTAATAAACATTCCCTCGCCTAAACTCGCCGCGGGTGAGACGGAGAAACTGAAAGCATGTCTAAAAAATATTTTTTTGTCTGAAAAATTATCTTTTTGACACAAATTTCGTTTGGTATAATATGTTGGTTATTTAATGTATTTTTTGTTAGTCAGTTATCCACAAAATAAATAAGAATATTTGAGGTTAAGTTAAAAACAAGGTCTGCTTATGCTTCAGTGCACAAACTGACAAACAGGTCTGTTAAATAAAATATTAATATAAATAAAATGACAGTACAATGACAGAGTAGCCTATATTAGGCTAAATAATTTTCTGTTAATGACAATTCATATGCGTCCATCAGTTTCACTTTTATTAATTCACTCAACTACAATGACCACAATGAGTCAGGCTTTACAAGCAGCACTTAACGTATTCACCTCGAAAGAATAAATTCAGTCAGAAGAATAGAGTACAGAAACTCTTTATGAGAATAATTTTACGGAGCGGCGCATGAAAAGCTTCTGCGCAGACGGTGCGCTTGATGAAGCGCTTGATGCGCGCAGCCCTCCGGTATCTGCAGGCACTTTCAAAACATCAGCACAAAGGGAAGAAATCAGTGCGTTAAGGATCTGTCCAATGTATTATTGAGCCTTTTCTAATTTAAACTTTCAGCTAGGCCTACTTTGTGTGTGAAGAGCAGGTAATAGGTCTAACCCTCTTTTCTGATTGCGATGGTCTAACAGACGCAGCGTAGCAAGATTCAAAAACAGCAATAAACTCCATGTTACGGGTCATAATTAACCCATTTAATGCACAACTAAATGCATTTCTTCACTGATTATTAAAACTAACAGGAACAATTAGTCTGGGAGAGTTTTTGTGTTGTCATGAACGCGACATACAGTTTGAATAGTGAATGAATGGAGACTGATTGACAGGTGCAGCGGCGAAAGCGCTGAGCTAAACATGAATTAAACCACGTGAATATTCATCTGTGCTTCACATTAAACTATAAAATGGCTTCAGAACATTTGGGATATAGTAGGCCTACATGACAACTTTCTAGTGTCTTACAATAGGCTACCTTCGTGGCTTTTGTTGGCTTATAAATTACACAGAATAGCGCACGCGCAAGATCGGATTTGGATCGGCACCAGCTGGCCGATACCCGATCCAGCAAAAATATGCGATATCGAACCGATATCCGATCCAAGTATCGGAATCGGTGCATCCCTAGTGAGTCTCGTCTATCAAATCTGGTCTTTATTTTGCATTTTTTATTGGATTCGAGTCAGGTGATTGCCTGGGCCATTCTACAGCTAGATTTTCTTTCTCTGAAAGCATTTGAGAGTTTCCTTGGCTGTGTTTTGGATCATTGTCTGAAAATTGGATCATTGCTTAAATGTCCACCCTGGTGTCATCTTCATCATCTGGTAATGTAGATATTGAACTGAAGCAGCTGATATTAATTCACAATGAGGAAGAGCAGAGGGTTTCTGGAGAACTACTAAGAGATTCCAGCTGCTGTCTGGGCCTTCACTGCCTTTCTACACCTCCCTTCTTCATGTGTTCAATACTTTTTCCGGTGTCATTTCATTTAATTTCACATATCTTCATTTCTATACTACTTAATATTGTTTTCTTTGCATATATAGATTTCTTTGGTTGTTGCCAACATCTGGTGAAAATTTTAAGTCAACCTTTATAAATATGTTTTCTGAGAAAAATGGTGACGTGTTATATGAGTTAATATGAATTAATGAATTAATGATTTTTATTATCATTAACTAATGTTAGCAAAGATGAATAAATATTGTAATAAATGTATCATGCATGTAAACATCATTAATAAAGGGCTTAGTCCCTTTATTAATCTGGGGTCGCCACAGCAGAATGAACTGCCGCATGTTAACATATTAACATTAAATAATACAACCTTATCGCAAAGTGTTACAATAGCAATATAACAATAGAATACAAAATGATTAATTAAATACGAATAAAATCATTATTATTTTAAAAATCCTTGAATCTATCTTAAAAAGTCTTAAGAAATCGGAGAAGTCCAACACGTTTTCTGTTAGAAAGGCACTGCTTTCTGACTACAGGTGACATCAGATTTTACCTTACAGAAACTATTTTAGGAAATATGCTAATGTGAACTCAAGTCTTGTCCTCAGAGAACCAATGAAATTGTGTGTAACTTCAAGTCTTTCAAGTGCTAGAGCAAGACCTGCCACTGGAATACATTATCCCTAATGAATAGAGCATTATTCAGTTTTGTTCAACAAAGACCATGTGGCCACCATGTCTACAAAAGCCCAAAGCGCTGCTCTCTATGTCTCTTTTATCTCTCTTCTTCTGGTCATCCATTCAACCTGTTCTGTTCTTCAGTTTCATGCATGCAAAATTCTCATCAGCGTCCGTAACAATGATTTCTGTTCTTATCTTGTCATAATTCACTACGTATCAATATTGAAAAACCTGAAACAATACTTTTTTCCCCCCACAATAACTCAATACTGACTCTTTCTGTTTGTGCTTCTCTCTTCTCAATGAAAAGACTAAATACTGTATATACTGTACAGTATATATCCAATTACATCTTTAAAACACAGGCAGTTACATCTAAGGCGAATGCTAAATATTGGAGGAAGACATTTCTTAAAGTGACAGCAGTCTAAAATTGCTGTTGTCATTCATAAGACACAAACACAATTAGATCTACCAGAACAACATAGACTCACCTGCCACTTTATTAGGTACAACTGTCCAACTGCTTGTCAACTCAAATTTCTAATCAGCCAATCACATCGCTGCAAACCCAATGCATTTAGGAATGTAGACATGGTCAAGATGATCTGCTGCACAACACGTCCAAACTTGAGGCGGATGGGCTACAGCAGCAGAAGACCACACCGGGTGCCACTCCTGTCAGCTAAGAACAGGAAACTGAGGCTACAATTTGCACAGGCTCACCAAGACAATAGAAGATTGGAAAAATGTTGCCAGGTCTGATGAGTCTTAATTTCTGCTGCAACATTCGAATGGTAGGGTCAGAATCTGGTGTCAACAACATGAAAGCATGGATCCATCCTGCCTTGCATTAATGGTTCAGGCTGGGGATAGTGGTGTAATGGTATGGGGGATATTTTCTTGGCACACTTTGGGCCCATTAGTACCAATTGAGCATAGTGTCAACGCCACATGACAATGACAATGAGTTCACTGTACTCAAATGGCCTCCACAGTCACCAGAACTCAATCCAATAGAGTACCTTTGGGATGTGGTGGAACGGGAGATTCGCATCATGGATGTGCAGCTGACAAATGTGCAGCAACTGCATGATATCATTTCAATATGGACCAAAATCTCTGAGAAATATTACCAACATGATCATGTTGAATCTATGCCACAAAGGATTAAGGTAGTTCTTAAGCCAAAAGTAGGTCTAGCCCAGTACAAGTATGGTGTACCTTATAAAGTGGCCAGTGAGTGCATTTCAGTGATATTTCATACAATGATTTATATCTGATTATTTACTTTACTGACCTCTTCACTTGTTTTATTTTACTTTAAATAAGTTAATAATATAGTTACTATAAGTTAATAACCTCTTTTAATAATCTCTTCACTTTTAAAATTTAGAAGAATTTAGTAGACTTTTGCACCAATCAAAACTGTGTCATTTATATTTTTTGCATATACATACATTATATATATATATATACACACACACACACACACACACACACACACACACATATATATATATATATATATATATATATATATATATATATATATATATATATATATATATATATATATATATATATATATATATATATATATATACAGACACACAGTTCAAGTCAGAATTATTAGCCCCCCTGTTTATTTTTTTCAACACATTTCTAAAGATAATAGTTTTAATAACTCATCTCTTATAACTGATTTATTTTATCTTTGCCATGATGACAGTAAATAATATTTTACTAGATATTTTTCAAGACACTTCTATACAGCTTAAAGTGACATTTAAAGGCTTAACTAGGTTAATTAGGTTAACTAGGCAGGTTCGTGTAATTAGGCAAGTTATTGTATAACAAGGTTTGTTCTGTAGACTACCATTTTGTAGATCAGAAAAATTATAGCTTAAAGGGGCTAATAATTGTGACCTTAAAATGGTGTTTAAAAAATTAAAAACTGCTTCTATTCTAGCCAAAATCAAACAAATAAGACTTTCTCCAGAAGAAAAAATATTATCAGACATACTGTGAAGATTTTCTTGCTCTGCTAAGCATCATTTGGGAAATATTTAAAAAAGAAAAAAAAAACAAAGGGGGGATAATAATTCTGACTTTAACTGTATATATATGTGTCTGTGTCTGTGTGTGTGTGTGTGTGTGTGTGTGTGTGTGTGTGTGTGTGTGTGTGTGTGTGTGTGTGTGTGTGTGTATTTTATATATATTTGTATTGTATTTATATATACAAACATATATACACAAATATGTAAAATATATTATTAAATTGTTTGAAAATTGTAATATTTTCTGTGTTTTAAATGAGAAAGCTACAGCAGTAAACTGAAGTAACAAAATTAACACTTAGCAATGTGTAATGTGCAATATGGTCAAAAAAGGTAAAAATAAAAAACAGTTTTCCTGTCAGCTGATATTGATAGTCACAATAAATACAAAATCTCTATTTTAAGTAAAAAAATATATATTATTTTTTGTTCTGAGGTGAAACCAAAGTTTGTTAATTTAAACTACTTTTTTATTGTCAAAACACTACAAACAAAAATCAACCAGATAGACATTTCACAAGTCTGAGGTACAATGTGTAACGATAAATAAATATGTATTAATGATTAATGTTTAGATCCTCTTTTGTTCAGCTTGAACAGTGAATATCAGAGAAACTAGTCTAAAAATACTTAACACTGAGCCATGCTTAAGATTTTAACTCAGGCAAATGCATAATTTAAGATATAAAATATGCTTTAAATACTTTTTTTTATACTTTAAATAATGATTTTGCAATATTTCATACTGGTATCGAATTTGGAATCAAATATCGATACTTTTTAATGTATCGTTTCAAAGTTAGATATTCCAGCACATTGTAAAAAGATTCTTGCTGCCTTTATTGAATCAAATGAATGTTTCTAGTCATCTCAACTTACATCAATCAAACAGACTAAAAATATTAAAGTTAAACTTTGAATAAATTACAAAATGTAGTTGAAACCGGTGTAACTTAGAAAGATTAAGTTAATGCAACATGAAAATATTTGTTGTCCTGACTTTGTCATTACATTTATTACAGTGTATTGTCACAACACAAATCCAAACCCCTCAGTCATATTCTAATCAAAACAATAAGATCCTTCCTGCAATAAAACAGCACCAGAAGTCCAACCAAAGTGAGGAACTGCGTCCAGGTTTGACAACAGGACCTGAATGGATCTCTAAACAGCATTCCAGCATGTATAAGTGATCCCCTTGTAGCCTTTCCTTCAGGACCGCTGATGGTTTCGGTCACAGTCAGAGGTCCCTCCTTTTCCAGTGTGACACCAAATTACGTATACGCAAAGCTGCATCAAAGAGCACATAAAAGCTCTGTAATGTGCTGTGACTCTGTGCCTTTCTCTCGCCTGGATGAGATTTAAATCGATTCTGAACACCCTCTCAGAAATGTCGCTTTAAGGACATTTTAGATAATTACACAGCTGTGGCTTAGCATTTCTTCCCTTTTTCCCCCCATATAAAAAGGTTTTTACCACCCATCATGAAACTGATCCCGAACCTTATAAAACAGTCAGCCAATATCCACAGCTGTTTGTAGTAATATGCCTTAAGGATTTGGTTTATTTAAATGCTGAAACCTTAAAGTCTGCATGAAATCATAATTTACTAAGTTTTTTTACTAGCGCACATTGTTTGTTTTGGTAATCTTTAATCAAAATCTAACCATTTGCTTCTGCTCTGGAATGGCAGTCCCTCTCTGATGGTGTCAGTTTTGGCTTGAGCGCATTATGTTTATCCAACTGTTAGTTTGCTGTGAGTAAAAGATGAGAAGAGGAGCACAAAAATAAACCCCCGCCCAATATTCAGTTTGATTTGGAAATACGTCATCATACTTAATTAAGACCTATTATTCTCCTTTTAATAAGATGTAAAATAAGTTTCTGATGTCCCTGGAGTGTGTAAGTTTCAGCTTCAGTTTCAAAAAATGTGTGTTACGTGCCGGAATGTCTATCTTTGTTTTGGTCATTTAACCCGTCCAATTCCAGTTTAGCTGATTATATTTCAGCACTCCGGGTTGCCTTGTTGGAAAACAGTGTATTTGATTCATTCAGTCAGGAAGGCTCTCAAAATACGGATCCGTGACTGAAATGCGACCTCCGGTGGACAGTAGCAGACTCCAAAATGAGACGCAGATTCAGAGTTCCACATGAGGCGGTTATTAATTAGCAAATAACATAAACATTACAAACATAAACATTAGGTGAGCAGATTACTTTGTAACCCGTGTCCTAACAACACGCTACGTGATGAGATTTGCAGCGATAAGCAATTGGGCTGTTTGCACCAGACGAAACACGTCAGATGCACAGAATAGTGCACTTACTGCACTCCAAAGAAATGGTGAGATATACAATTTAATTAATACACATGAAACCTATTTACCATTATTAAATGTACATGTTGAGTCACAGTTCTAGTTCAATTTCAAATGGTTTATTTTATTTAGATCTGAGGTGAACTATCTGCTGCTGCTTTCAGTAGTATGGCAATAATTGTCTAGTAAAATGCCATTCAAACTCACATTATTAGCATTTAACACTGAATAAAGCACATGAGGTGTACCTGAGGTGATCATTGTTCTGTTGTTCAGCAGCAAGAAATAGAAGCCATTTCTAAAATATATATTTCAGGTTTTGGTTCGAACAAAAACTCATTTTAATATTGAAAATATACAGTACCTTCTATTGCGTGCCGTTGTTTATATTTACAACACAATTTAAATCAGACTTTGTTGGTGTCGTCAATCTGGCAACCTTCTCTAGTGTGTGTTTTGAACCAGGGGTGCAACCACTGGGTGTCAAACTTACTGCACCTAGATTTAAATGAGATTGTGCTCTTTTTCATAACAGGGCGGAGATACAAAGGTCAATGTGTCAGCACAGTGGCCGATTCAAAACTCTAATGGCAGAGGCTGCTTCTCACTGAGGACTATAGATGCTAATGAAAAAGAGATTGTCACGAGTGGGCGGGGCTTTCCCCCTTTGATAACACGTACATAGGGAGAATGTTAATCAAAGTGTTTCTGCACACTGTTTTTATGAAGTGTAATTATAAAAAAAAGTAGAATTAATTCATGTTTACCACTAGAGGCTGGTTATATTCACAAAAGGTGCGTCCCAAATCGCACCATTCTACGCCATTTTGTAGTAAAAATAGTGTAAGTAGTGCATTCACACTGAAAACTCTAAAAAATAATAAGTGCACTTTAATTACCCGGATGATGCACTTATTCAACCGGTAAAATGAAGTGTGGAATGATGGACACTTCACACACTCAACGACCGCAGTTTTGCACATGTAGCGGAAGGGGCGGAGCTATCGGGCACACATGTTGGATAACTTTATTTATTTTGGATCGTGTAAGCAAAATTCTCCTACGAGAGTGATTACAGCGCCTCCTGATGGTGAATGTGGTTATACTCATGGCAGGTAATATTTGATACTTTGGTAATTTATTTCACAACTTTGGCAACCGTCAGACGTCATCTGGGAAACGGTTTGAATTTCCGCTTAGTAAAAAACATTAGTGTTCCATTTGGGAGACACTACATACATGTACTATGCTGTTAAGAGTGTAAGTGTGTAAGTGCATAGTGCGTAAGTGCAGTGTGCCATTTGGGACGCAGCTAAACTGTTGCACCACAACTGTGTTTAAATGCCTTATAAAAAGTGTTAAGTTGCCATTAAATAAATGTCTTGAAGTCTTGAAAATACCTGAAAATAGGCTCAGTATCACATAACCTATTGTAGACAAACATTTGAGCCAAAATGAAAAGTGTACTGTAAAGAAACGTGGCTATTTTTTCCACAGATTTACAACTGTTTATTTATTTATTTATAATGAGAGAACAGAATAATACATCATACAAGTTGTTTAGTTTTACACTAAATCACTTCATTAAAAAGATATTCATTCATTCATTTTCTTTTCGGCTTAGTCCCTTATTAATCAGGGTTCACCACAGTGAAATGAACCACCAACTTATCCAGCATATGTTTTACGCAGCGGATGCCCTTCCAGCCACAACCCATCACTGGGAAACATCCATACACACTCATTCACACACATAAACTACAGACAATTTTAGCTTACTCAATTCACCTATAGTGCATGTCTTCAGACTGTGGGGGAAACCAGAGCACCCGGAGGAACAGGGGGAGAACATGCAAACTCCACACAGAAATGCCAACTGACTCAGCCGAGGCTCGAACCAGCAACCTTCTTGCTGTGAGGCGACAGTACCCGCTGTGCCACCGCACCACCCATTAAAGGGATAGTTCCCTTGAAAATGGTTTATTCTTTCTTAATTTACTCACCCTCGACTTGTTTTACATTTTTGAGTTTCTTTCTTCTGTTGAACACAAAAGAAAGTATTTAGAAAAAAGCTGGAAACCTGTAACCATTGACTTCCACAGTAAAAAAAAAAACTATGTAAGTCAATGGTTACCGGTTTTCAGCTTTCTTCCAAATGTCTTCTTCGCGTTCAGCAGAAGAAAGGCAGTGGTAAATTGTGAGTAAATTGTAAGTGAATGCATTGTGAGCTGTCATTATCACAGAATGATTATCTAGATGACATTATCGACCAATTCAATCTAATTTGAATTTAAACTCTTTTTATTTAAAAGGCTTAGCCTATAAGTGAATTACAACTCTGTTTAGTGCTGGAGGTTTACTAAAACCGACTTAACTGACAAAACAAGCATTAAAATCATTGATTAATCACGCAGCCGAATGCAACAATATGTTTAAATCCTCATCTTGGTGAAAAGTTAAGGTTAGGGTTGTGGTCACACCACACATTTCACTTCATAGACTTCCATTCATATGGATGTGAATGCTACAAACTGGAAACGTAAGCTTGTGCGACGAGTTTCGCATGTCACTACTGTTATGGGTTTTTGATTGGTTCGTCCTGTTTCCTGGTTTTTGCTTTCTTTTTCTTAATAGGTGACTCATTATGGTGCAGCAGGTGCGGCTAATCTTCTGGCTTATTTAAGGAGCTTCCAAGATGTGTTTGGGAGACTGCTTTGGAGGATCGTTTTTTCGTTTGGCTTCCTTTGGCTTACCCACCGCTTATATTTGTTTTGTTTATTTGAACTTTGCTCCTATGTAATTTGTTGTTGTTAATCTTATGTTAGACATTTTAGTTTGGTTACTTTGATACCCCTTTGCACTTTATTTTATTTTATCATTTTGTTTATTTGTAACCTTTAAATAAATATTTTGTATTGTTTCATTCAACTTGGTTTGGGTTCCCTTCATTTTGTTGCATGCTTGAGCCAGCATGTAACACTACATTTCAAAGTTCAAGCTTGGTGAACTCCGACCTGTGATTTTGCGTCACATACAGTAAATGCATAAGACCAATAACAGAGGAGAAAAATTTTTAAAATATATAGCAATCGTTCTTTTTATCATCTTGTTTTATCTCTTTTTGCAACACTGTCTGACAGAATTTTGCATGCTCAAACTCTAGTGTGACCACAACTTTAGAGCTGATGAGTGAGTGGGTGGGTGGGTCATTTGGTTGGTGTATGGGTGGAGCTAAAGTGATGTTATCCTAGGTATTGACTGTCTGTGAAGGCATAGTTTAGCCTCTATTTACATAAAGTCATCATTTACTACTGAATATGAATCAGGGGGGGCAAACAAGTGATGTAGAAGTAGGTGTTAATCTTGTTCTGTGGAGATAGAGTTTAGTCTCACAATTATATAATAAATTGACACATTCCAAAAGTATTTGGGCAGATTAGCATCAAGCATTTTGTAGACTAAACAAGCTGAGTTCCAAATCTTCCAGAATGCTTTTGCAATACAATGTCCTCTCATGTGTCAAAAGATCAAGTGAATTTTAATGTCTCAGTTCATGATCCCTTTAATGCCAGGCGTAAAGGAGGCCTGTCTGTGAAGCTCAAAGGAACATCATACTATCTGACAGCTCTGAATCCTCCATGTAGACTCCTATGCAAGAGTAACCAAGGCTTGCAGGTCAGACACACCAGATAACCTTTAAATAGCTCACAGTTTCACATATCTGACAGTTAATTGACTGACATTTATTTCGGGTTCCTCATTACGGACCGTAAGTGCAACCATGCACAAAAACGTCAGACTCATCAACCTTAAATTGATTAATTGATTTAGAAATGATTAGCGGTATCTCACAAATCTTAGTGCGTAATTACTGGTGCATAATTTAAATATATCTGAAATTTCAAAGCAATCAAGGTAGAAACAAGACTGAGAAATACCTCATATATTTTTACATGTGTCCTGTTTAATACTTTTATTTTTACTATATACTTTTTTTTTTTAACAAAAAAAATCAGAAATATTAAACCACTATACTTATGCATTTTCTATGTCTATAAATTGTATTCAATTAATTCTTTTGGCTCATTAATCTAATTATTACTTTTATTAAGCAAGGATACACAAATACATTGCTGCAAAATAATAAACATATACAAAAGTAATTTCATAACTTATCAGAAAAAGATCCTATAGTATTATCACTTTCTATTATATTATATATAATTTTTGGGTATTTTTATTCTGCATTATTTCTTGTAACACATTACCTATTCTCTGTTCTGTCTATAACTATTTTGTCCATCTTATCAACAATCCTTTTTGATTTTCTATTCAATTTTTTTAATATATATATATATATATATATATATATATATATATATATATATATATATTTAAATCTGTCCTTCAAACACACTCTAGCACACTCTAATTTAAGTATTTATTTATATATTTTTCACTTCAATCTTCTATCAACAATTCTTTTTTTTTCAGCTCTACGAACAACACATAATCTGACCATGTAACAATAATACTCTCTATTCTGCTTGCTTACAGTGCATCCGGAAAGTATTCATAGTGCTTCACTTTTTCCACATTTTTTTATGTTAGCCTTTTTCCAAAATGGATTAAATTCATTTATTTCCTCAAATTATACATACAGTACCCCACCTTTGGCAGTAATTACAGCCTCAAGTCTTTGTGAATATGATGTCACAAGCTTGGCACACCTGTCTTTGGGAATCTTTGCCCATTCCTCTTTGCAGTACCTCTCAAGCACTATCAGGTTCGATGGAAGTGACAGTGTACAGCCATTTTCAGATCTCTCCAGAGATGTTCAATAGGATTTGGATCTGGGCTCTGGCTGGGCCACTCAAGGACATTCACCAAGTTGTTGTGAAGCCACTCCATTTATATTTTGGCGCTGTGCTTTCGGTCAGTGTCCTGCCGTCACCCCAGTCTGAGGTCAAGAGCACTCTGAAGCAGGTTTTCATTCAGGATGTCTCTGTACATTGCTGCATTCATCTTTCCCTCTATCCTGACTAGTCTTCCAGTTCTTGCTGCTGAAAAACATCCCCACAGCATGATGCTGCCACCACTGAGAATGACGCTGAGAATACTTCTGTACATGTGATTTTTCAGATTTTTTATTTTTAATAAATTTGCAATAATTAAAAAAAAAAAATCTTTTTTCACATTGTCATTATTGGGTATTGTGTGGAGGATTTTGATGAAATAAATGAATTTAATCCATTTTGGAATAAGGCTGTAAAAAATGTGGAAAGAGTGAAACGCTATGAATACTTTCCGGATGCACTGTATCATTACTAAATTACTGTCACCATTAGAGGTGTGAACCTACACTGGTCTCACGGTTCAGTTCGGTTACGATTATCATGCCATCGATTCGGTTCAGTTCGATATCTCGGTGCATCACGGTGCATTGTCGATGCTTTCTCCAAACACAGTTTTATATTTGGGGCTGTCTGTATAAACACACACACAAATAGACACACAGCACCAAGCAAGCGACACAGAGCATCACGCCCTCTCATTCACACACATACACACACACACACACAAACATAGACAGCAACACACAGCATCGCTCTCTCTCATTCACACACATAAACACACACACACACACACACACACACACACACACACACACACACGTGCTTGCTCGGGGTCGATATTGTTAGACCGCCCGCTCCCGTTCAACTTACACCAGAGTTACCGACCGCTCCACGCTTTATTCGGAAATTTATTTCCGCGCCGCAAGAAATCTGGTCTGGTCCAGCGGCTCCCCCCTTACACCCGCGGGAATGCAGACCTCTATCCAGAAGTATCACCGTATCAGCCGAGAGAAGAGAAAAAGTCACGCCAGCAGGTCAAATGGGCCACAGCGAGAGAGTGAGAGAATGAAAGTAAACTCCATTACTCTCTCTCTATCGCAGTGAAATAGGGGCTTCTGCTTTAAGTGTCAGTGAAAGAGTGTCCAGAAAACACACACGCAGTGAAATTGTGCACAGTTTTTGCGTCAAGTAGGCGAAGCATTGTAAATACTCGTGCTCGCCTCCCTCGCCATAGTAAGCTACCGCGACATAGCGCATAGGAGATAAATGACGTCAGTACATAATAACCGGTTATGATTATTACTGAATCGATACCGAATTGTCCGCGTCTGCATCACGGTGCACCGAAGAAACAATTAATTTTGACACCCCTAGTCACCATAAAACAAAGTTATTAGTTTGATTCATGAACACAAATGGTCAGACAACTCAGATGACTCACTTAAAGAACTTCAGGTAATGGCTGAATAAAACTGTGATGTGAATAATTTGTTCTTGCATTTCAATAAAGTAATGCTAAAAAAATCATATTTCTAATTCAAGTAATTAAAGCTTAAAGTCTGCATGAGCCGGAAGTTGCTGAGGCTTTTATTTCAGTATGTTAATGTTCTTCCAACTGAAATGGAATATTAAGTAGGGGGGTGGAGCTTTCTTTTTGCACATTATTCACTTGTTGCAAACTAACTCAAGAGAGGCGTGGCTAAGAATATTGTCAACCTGAAGCAAATGCTCAGATTTTGATTGAAGATTACCAAAAAAAAAACATTTTATTTTCAATAGAATAACTTATTAATTGTTCACCTGAAAGAATAACAACGAGCACAAAATAACCATTGTAAATGTTGTTTTCACACACTTTTAAATCAGCCAAATTTCTTACTGCTTGTTCAATGACATTTAAATTAAACAATGATGCTTTGTTTTTCTCTTCTGCAAAATGACAAGTAACCAATCCTCTCTTTTAAGCCAAACAAAATCCCACAACACTTTCAGGCCAACGATGATTCACTCCAGCCTTTAGTTCTTTTGAATAATCACACAAACAGTCCCACTGCAACCATTAAAAAGTACAGAACAATATCAACCCTCCAAAGACATTGGAATGACTGAGCACATTTCCTTTCTTCGTGTCTTTTTATCCACCCTCAAAGTACACTTTCAAGTGTCACCGGTGTCGTCCGTCTTGATCTGCGCTTCCCTAAACTGCAGCGTCATAATTCACATCTGCTTTTTTTCCCTGCGCGGTGAGCCTGACAGGTGTAATAGATGAATACATCAGCTCAGATTGATTTATAACAGTTGTCCAGTCTGTGCGACAGCATCAAGGTCAGCGGCGATGGACGCTTGTCAAGATTCTGACACACTGATGGACTCATTACCACAGCCGTGACACACTCATAACAGCACGTGGAAAAGAGAACACTCATTTGAATACAGTGAGCTATCTATTTTAAATAACTTTTTTAAAATAGGGGTATATATTTTTTTAAAGGTTTTCATTAAAGTACAAATATGTTTCCTATTTTTTATTCAGTGTTTTATACTTTATTCAAAAATCTAATTTCATTCACAGGACACAGATAGTTAAAGACAAAATGATAGTATCAGCCCTCCTGTGAAAGTTTAATTCTTTTTAAAAATATTTATCAAGTAATGTTTAACTGATAGAGGATTAAAATACATATTTAAACATAATAAATTCAATATTTAACTTCTAATCAAGTCTTTTGCCTTTGCCATGATGATTGAAAGTATATAACAAGTGTATAGTCATTATATTAACACTAGAACAAACTATTGTTCAGCTTAAAGTGTAATTTAGCTTGGTTGACTGGTTTGACTAGGCAAGTTAGCTTAGTTAGACAAGTCATTTGACAACAGATATTTAAATTACCTTTAGGATTCCTCCATATAATGGCGATGCAGTGGCGCAGTAGGTAGTGCTGTCGCCTCACAGCAAGAACGTCGCTGGGTCGCAGGTTCGAACCTCGGCTGGGCTGGGTCAGTTGGCATTTCTGTGTGGAGTTTGCATGTTCTTCCTGCATTCGCGTGGGTTTCCTCCAGGTGCTCCGGTTTCCCCCACAGTCCAAAGACATGCGGTACAGGTGAATTGGGTAAGCTAAATTGTCCGTAGTGTATGTGTGTGAATGAGTGTGTGGATGTTCCCAGAGATGGGTAAGGATGGCGGTTCATTCCGCTGTGGCGACCCTGGATTAATAAAGGGAATAAGCCGACAAGAAAATATCGGTTCCTCCATATACCCTGATGCAAACTCCACACACAAATGCCAACTAACCCAGCCGGGGCTCGAACCAGCGACCTTGCTGTGAAGCGACAGTGCTAAACACTAAGCTGTCGTGTCACCCTGGAATAAAAACAGCTTTAAATAATATATACTTTTTAAATAATATATATATATAATATTTTAAATAATATAAATAATATATATAAATAATATATATATATATATATATATATATATATATATATATATATATAAAAGTTTAAAATTTTATATATATATTTTAAACTTAATATTACTATCCTACTTAAGAACAGATTTTTTCCAATTGACTACAGAACAAACAACTTTTAAGACTTTTTAAAGACCTTCTCAGAATATTTTAAGACCTCATCACCCCTTCAAGTTGTGATCAGTATCAAACTTTTAACTTAATACACAGTTGATAATAAACAGTTGTAGTCAAATAAATCAATGGAGCACAACCATGCAACTGAACTCAGAAACAAAGCTTGAAATAATAAATTACGTGATTGTTTTCAGCGACGGGCTTCAAACACCGTTTAAACTTTCTCCAACCAGGAGTACGCAAACTTACATTTTCCCATTTTGCCGTCTGTTTTGCTCTATGTTTTTTAATACATGTTGAAAGTGTCATATCACCTTCCCGTGTTTGTAGCAAATTACCCGACATCACCCGGACAGAGGAGCTTGGCCGGACACGCCGATTGCGTGGATCGTGCACGCCGTTGTAAATATTAGGTGGAAAATAAATATATTTATGCTTTTTTGAAGTCAAAAACTTTGGACAACGCTTGAATAAAATTTAAGACCTTGTAATAACGCAATTAGGACTTTTTAATACCTTTTAAGGGCCTTAAATTTCTCATAATTAATTCACCAACTTTTAATACTTTTTAAGACCCCGAGGACACCCTGTTGCATGTTCTCCCCGTGTTGGCATTGGTTTCCTCATGGTGCTCCGTTTTTCCCCACAGTCCAAAGACATGTGCTATAGGTGAACTAAATTGGCAGCAGTGTATGAGTGTGAATGAGTGTGTATGGATGTTTCCCAGTACTGGGTTGCAGCTAGAAAGAGCGTCCGCTGTGTAAAACATATGCTGGATAAGTTGGCAGTTCATTCTGCTGTGGTGAGTCCTGACGAATAAAGGGTCTAAAGTCGAAGGAAAATGAATGAATGATTTTATTCCACTAAAAGAAATAATATTTTTTTTCCAGAAGAAAAAAATATAATAAGAAATACAGTGAACATTATTACACCGACCTACAATTTTTTAACTCTTCTGAATTTAAAAGATATTGTAATGTCTAAAAATATATTTAAACGTGTCTCATAACAGCAATTTTGTATGCCATTTTATTTAACAAAAATGTTTTGTAATTTTTTATTTTTATTTGTTTTACACTTGGTAGAATCTTTGGTTTACAGGATAAAAAATACATTCTATTCAAACACATAACTGTAAATCATAAATCCACAATTTTGTTTAGAATATAAGGTTTAGACATCCAATATTTCTGCTTAGTCCCTTTATTAATCAGGACTTGCCACAGTGGAATGAACCGCCAACTTATCCAGCATATGTTTTACACAGCGCATGCACTTCCAGCTGCAACCCATCACTGGGAAACACCCATACACACTCATTCACACACATACACTACATACAATTTTAGCTTGCCCAATTCACCTATACAACTATATGTCTTTGGACTGTGGGGAAAACCGGAGCACCAAACCCACGCGAACATGCAAACTCCACACAGAAATGCCAATTGACCCAGCCGAGGCTTAAACAAGTGACCTTCTTGCTGTAAGGCGACAGCGCTACCCACTGCGCCACTGCATCGCCAAAATATGTGCAGTGGTTGATAAATAAACAAATAAATCATTTAAAATAATTAAATACTGTATAAAAAAATTATATTATATAAAGATATTCATAATTCTAACCATTCAGAACTTAGTGGCTCAGTGGTTAGCACTGTCGTCTCACAGCAAGAAGGTCGCTGGTTCGAGTCCCGGCTGGGTCTGTTGGCATTTCTGTGTGGAGTTTACATGTTCTCCGTGTGTTTGTCAAGCTCTTCTGAAATTCTCACAAAGTACAAACACATGCAAATTATACCTTTTTACTAGGGCTGTGCAATTAATCAAAATTCAATTTTGGCTTCTAAAGATTATAAAAAAACAATAATGGAGATAAAATGCTTATTGCATCATATACCACCCCATTCCAGTTGTACACATTTGTTGCTCTGCAAAGCTCAGTTTCACATGAAAATGACTAAAAGCATGCATTGCAATTTAACGTTTGCAGCAAGGAATGCGCATCATTCATTAATGTACACTCAAATCATTAATGTTTTTAAAAGAGATCGCATGCTGTTGTGTGTATGCGCTCAGCCTCAGAGACGAGCAGAGCACACACATCTAAAAGTCATCTTGATGTGAGCGCTAATGGTCAAATACATGCAAATTTGTGTCAAAACGCGGTGTTTAGTGATTATTCATATTAACCCTCAATTATGTAGTAAACAAACGAGTAGAGAATCAAAATACATGGGAAAGTGAAACCGTAAACCAGAACCGTACTGCTCTTAAAGTGACAGTGCACAATATTCCTGCTGCAGAATGTTTTTATCATTAATCAAACAACAAAAGGACAAAATCACTCACTGCTCTTGAGTAAAGGTCTTTTGTAGCTATATTTAAAGATTTTTTTTTTTCTTACAGAAAAGGGTGAAAAGTTAAAGCACAGTTTGTTTAATATTTTTATTCTATTGTATTTATTTCCCTTTTCTTATTTACAGGGAGGAAAATAACTGTATATATATATATATATACTAGGGTTGGGCCGATAGACGATGCCATCGTCTATCGCCGATGGCCGATAGACATCACGATGCTGAGCCGGCATCGTGATCCATCGCCCCGTCCCCGTTGCAAACCCGCTCGTGAAAAATACACATTCAGGCCCCGTTTACACTAATTCAGCTTACTTTTAAAATGGCATTTTAGAACGAAAATGACCCACGTCCACACTGGTGTTTCATCTAGCATTTCTGAACAGCCCTCCGTCCACTGAAAACACACATCACGTGACCACACCCACCCACACACACACACACACACACACACACACACACACACACACATTGTCATGCACTCGTCTGAGCTCCAAAAAACAGTGTACGTCGGACAGTTTATCAAGGACGTATCGCTGGATCGTGTCTCACTATAGTTGTTAAACGTGATATTTAATTAATCTTGTCTCTATCCAGGGCTTAATTTGTGCCGGATCCGGAACCTCTGAAATCTGATTCGGCACATCATTTTACCGACCTCCCTCCTCAACCGCCCTCCTCCCCTGTCCGCTGTTCATTTTCACTTTCTTCCGCGACTCTTCAACCCTCTTCCCTTTCGTCCACGAAACCCACGCTCCGCTCACTTTCGTCCGCAAGACCCCTGCGCCGCTCACTTTCGTTCACGACACCCCTCCGCCATCCACCGCACCAAACAAATGACTGATAGATCACTCTGCCTACTCATGCCAGAGTCCCACGAAAAAAGTGATTGACAGGTGGTAATTTGCGTGTTACTTATCTGTATTTATGATTTGGTTATGAGTAAAACAAAGACCAGGTAGTTGAAACGGTAGGCTACAAATAATAAATTCGTCATGAATGAATTAATTATTATTAATTAATCCACCTATGAAGACGATGCCATCGTCCATCGCGATGTTTCACATTAGACATCGTACAATGCTTAATTGGTCAACATCGCTTAACCCTAATATATACAGTTGAAGTCAGAATTATTAGCCCTCCTGATGACTGTCACAAACGCCAGCGAAGTAGCGATCTGCAGATTGCTAGAAAACATTCACTATGACCCAAATTAATTCTGCCACTACATTTCCCATAAGACACCTCACACACACAGCAGTTCCGGATCACCTCTGATTACTTGCACACACCTCTAGCTCATGAAGACGGATTAGTTGGACGATATATACACCTCACATTCTCACACACATTGCTGAGTCTTGTTCACCTGTAATTTTACCAAGCGTTATTCCTATCTAGCCTTGCCGTGCCTTTTGAGACTTGCCTTGTTTAATTGTTTATGCTGGTTGCCACCTGCACCGACCTCTTTGTAGTGGTGGGCAAAGCAAGGCTTAATAAAACATTGAAATAGTCGAAGCAAATGTTTCAAAACCCGTCTCTACATTTTTATGTATTGTTCTGGAACAGCTTCAGCAAAGAAACAGTTAAGCAAATTGAGGTATTAAACCCCACATTGTAGAGTTGAGACTTCAAGTGATATAGTGAAGCGATGAGAGTTCCAGACTAGCATGCCGATATAACATTCGAATGAACACTTTGTGAATAAATATGTCTAATTTTGGTCATAAAAAAGTACCATTATTACAATACATAAAGTCATGATTTCTGAGTATTTGTACAGGTCGGGATTCAAACGCAGGCAATTTGCAGCACAGTTACCCTATGCACATGCATGGTATACTGGGCTAAATGAGATGGTGGTTTTTTTTTTTTTCGACTGTGTCAGTCAAACGCAGATTCGCCTGGTCTCGAAACGCTTCTAATCTAGACACTGTCGAAACATCAGTTTCGCGTCAGCCATGCCTATTTGTTTGATTGTTTAAGCTGTTTGCCGCCTGCACCAACCTTTTTGCCTGTGACCATGACTTCGCTTCTGCATTACCCTTAAGATACAGTTTGAACCTGTTGACCATTCCCTGCCTGACGATTCGTAAAAAAAACTGTCCAGCGTTCCTACTGTTACAATGACGGTACATAATATTTTACTAGATACTAGTATTCAGTTTAAAGTGCAATTTAAAGGCTTAACCAGGCTCCTTAGGTTAACTAGGCAAGTTAGGGTAATTAGGCAAGTCATTGTATAATAGTGGTTCGTTCTGTAGACTATCGAAAAAAAGGGGGCTAAAAATATTGACCTTAAAAATGTTTAGAAAAAAATAAAACCTGCTTTTATTCTAGCTGAAATAAAACAAATAAAACTTTCTCCAGAAGAAAAAAATATTATTGGAAATACTGTGATAAATTCCCTTGCTCTGTTAAACATCATTTGGGAAATATTTAAAAAAGAAAGAAAATTCACAGAAATGCTACACATTTTTACTTCAAATGTATATTAAGGAAACTTACTGTTTAACAGGTTACAATTTTTTACTGTACCATTCTTACAGTATTGCTTTACTGTTCTTGGAATCACAGGCATGTTTTTACTGTGTACCTGCATCAGGACATCAGAGCGACTCCTCCAGCCAACACACTCCCGCTATCATCCACATAAATCCCGCATTAGCTGAATGACCATTCCCAGAGTCCTCAGAAAGACCCTTCATTGCCTCTTCTCCATCTAGCGCTTTTAATTTCCCTGCTAATTAGGAGCCATCTGTGGGCCGTCACAGGCTAGAATGTATGGTGCTGAAGCTAATGGGCGAGATGTGTTGAACCCGGAGAGGGATTTTGACAGGGATGCCTTCAGGCTGGCACCCAGCTTTTACACACACTCGCTAAACTGACACAAAGTGAGAACTTCGGGTGATCGTAACGCTGGCGAATGAACTCTGGATGCCCCGTGTAATTGGATCATTTTTCAATCTAAATTCTCGAGCACTTTGCACTGGCGCTGATACTTTTTTTTTTTACAGTGCCAACCTCACAGTCCTAATTACACTGAATTGGCCATTTACAAAAGGCGAATGTGTGTTTTTCACTTGCATTGTCGTGACGGTCGTGACGATGACAGTTTGGTGATAAACTGCAATGCTGAACTGTGACCTTGGACTCATTGGATCGTGAGATCAGCGTTTGGTGATATGATTTATAATTTGTACTCAGAGATTCACAACATAATTGTCAGGTTTTATGGTGTAGCAAAGATGTGATGATATGATGACATGAGCCACAGAGAGTATTGCGACTGGTAAGAAAAAGGATGAGGACCAGAAATAATGAACTTAATTTTCCAGAAGTATTTTTTTCTTTCTGTTTAAATAATCAATTCTTCACAATCAATAAAATCTGAAATGATTTGACAGTTCAAATGTTGTGTGTTGTTGTTTTTATTGTGATCAGAATAAATCAAATGCTTTAATAACAACAACAACATTAATAACAATGATAATAACAACAACAATAATAACAACAATAATAACAATGATAATAATAATAACAGTAAAAAAAATAATAATAAAATAATAATAATAATAATAATAATAATAATGAAGTAATAGTAATAATAATAGTAATAATGGTGATAATAATGGTAATAAAAATAATAATAATAATAATAATAATAATAATAATAATAATAATAAAAATAAATATGCATGCAAATAAATCACAATAAAAATTTAAAAAGCTACCAAAAATGAAATGAATATATATATATATATATATATATATATATATATATATATATATATATATATATATATATATATATATGAATATATAAAATATGAATATATTAAGTACTTAATTTATGTAACTATATTATACACAATCATCAAACCCTATTATCAAAGTCATATTGTTGAGCTGTTAATGTTGCAGTGTTTTTGTTGTTGGTGTTGTTTTTTATTGTGACCAGAATAAATAAATAAATAAATAAATAAATAAATAAATAAATAAATAATAATAATAAATAAGATAACAAAATGGAATGAATGAATTTATTTATTTATTTGTATTTTTTTATTTAATCTATATATCTTTTTTTTAAACATGCTGTTAATACATTTAAGCATTGTTCTTGTTTTTATTGTGACCAAAATTAATTACTAAATATCAATATTTTATTGTTTTTTTAATCTGTATTATACACAATCATCAAATATGAAAGCCTTGTTATTGAACTGTTAATATTTTGCAGTATTGTTGTTGTTTAAAATAACTAAATATTTATAAGTTATTGTTTATTTAATCTGTATTATACACAATCATCAAATCTGCACGCCTTATTATCAGACTGTTAATATTTTGCAGTATTTGTTATTGATTAAAATAAATAACTAAACATGTATACGTTACTGTTTATTTAATCCGTATTATACATCAAATTATAACGCCTTATCAGACTGTTCATATTTTGCAGTATTTGTTAATGTTCAAAAATAAATAACTAAACATTTATGTTATTGTTTATTTAATCCATATTTTACGTCAAATCTGCACGCCTTATTATCAGACTGTTAATATTCTGCAGTATTTGTTATTGATTAAAATAAATAATTAAATATTTATACGTTATTGTTTATTTAATATGTATAATTCACAATCATCAAATCTGAATGCCTTATTATAAGACTGTTAATATTTAGCAGTATTTGTTATTGTTTAATAAATTACTAAATATTTATATGTTATTGTTCATTTAATCTGTATTATACACAATCATCAAATCTGAATGCCTTATTATCAGACTGTTAATATTCTGCAGTATTTGTTATTGATTAAAATAAATAATTAAATATTTATACGTTATTGTTTATTTAATATGTATAATTCACAATCATCAAATCTGAATGCCTTATTATAAGACTGTTAATATTTAGCAGTATTTGTTATTGTTTAATAAATTACTAAATATTTATATGTTATTGTTCATTTAATCTGTATTATACACAATCATCAAATCTGAATGCCTTATTATCAGACTGTTACTATTTTGCAGTATTGCTGTTGAGTTTATTGTAAACAAAATAATGGTTAAAAAATTTGTTCAAGGTAAAGTAAAATAAAATGACTTTTTTTTTTTTGGCAACTAGCTGAATTAAAAAGAATATCCAATAACCAGTCAATAAATTAATAAAAGAAAGAGGCAGAAAACTAGTCATTTTCTCTAGACTGAATATTGACTTTACACCTCATACAGGTTTGATTAACCAACAGAACAGGACAAAGCAATATGTCTTATAACCAAATCCCAATCAATAGAAGCCAATATCCATGACATTTCCTTCTCTAGAGTCAATAAAACCTCAGCTAATCCTTATCAACGACCCTAAATCAATGGCACATAGCCATTTGAAAAGTTCTGTCATGCAAACGCCTCTTTCTGAATAAATGAAGGTTTGTTCGCTGTCCTACACACTCACAGACATTTGCAGATATGAAAAGGTGAAGGGCAGCTGGCTTACAGAGACTGAGACTGACGCATTAATGCACAATTGGCTGCTTAGAGGGTGGAACATGCAGTGATTTTCTCAAGTGCTGCAGGGGCGGAACGTTGAGGACCGGCAAGACACAAACGACAGCTGCTTTATACAAATTAATCACTGGAATAACACACATGCTGATTTCACTGAAAAAAAATTAATTAATAAAAATAAAATCGGGAAAAAAAATACCAATGTTTATTATAACATCAGTAGAGCCACTGGGAATCTGTTACTGATTTTTTAGGTACACGTGAAAACAAAATTTATCTTGCTAGCGCACACTGTTAATATTTAGGTTTCTATTTTATTTATTATGATATTATTTATTTATTCCTTATTACTTAGATTATTATTTAGATATTATTTCACTGCAAAAAAAATAGTTTTAGTAATCTTTATCAACTTCATGGCAGTTCTTCTCTGATGACATCACTTTTGATGGCTTTAGCCACAATAATCTTAGCCATGTCCCTCTTACTGTTAGTTTGCTTCGAGGTTATAATGCATAAAAAAAAGCCCCGCCCCCTACTCAATATTTCATTTCAGTTGGGAGAACATCAACATGCATGCATCCTTTCCTAAGAACAGGCATAGGCTGTTTTTTCCCATCATTATTTTTTCTTCCATCAAATAAAAATAGCAGGCTACCTCAATATGCAGAAAATATGCATTTAATTAATGCTCTGCTGTAATTCTTGATGAAAGACAATGACAAGACTCATATGTTGACTTTTTGTAAAGTATAGGCTAGGGCTGGGCGATTTTTTTAGATTTTTTCTATTAATCGAATTCACGTTTTAAGACAATTAAATGTTTTATAAAATCGAGGTATCGCAAATTTTTTAAATAAAAATATTAAAGCAGCTTTTCCACTATCGTGCCAAACCGTTCTAAACTGTTAGACAACCTTGCTGAATTGTGCTGATAGATTCTGTGTGTTGACGTCGCGGCTCTGTTGAGCTACCACAGCTGGCTCAGCGCAAGCGCGCTAGCCTATTGTCGCGAGGTGCGCGCACAGTCAGCGGAGGCGCGCGATGCGGCGCCAGGCGAAAGTATAAATCCAGCTTAACACTCAGGGCCGGGGCGTCCATAGAGGCAACCTAGGCAGAATAGTGAGCGAGAACCCCCCCAGTCCTCACTTTTATCCGCAACACCTACCCCCTCCCGGTCCTCTTTCATCCGCAAACCGGTAAGTTTCTATTTCACTTTCGGGATGAGGGCTGCGTGATTGCTGTTCGCCTAGCGCCAGTTCAGCTTGCTCCGGCCCTGATTACACTATATACATTACACAAAATAATAAAATAGGCTAAAAGTTTTATTCGTGGCTAGAGCTTAATTAATTTGATTGACATTTAGGCAAGGAGACCTTTACTTCGCCTGACTGAGCGTGAGTTTATTGCATGCTGCGCTGTATTCGGTAGCACAGATCGCTCTGATCTGGGTGAGAACTTTACCAGCGACTACATGCACTGCTGAAAGCCTTTTTTTCCTGCTGCGCATCGAATCAACAACAACATATATCCATGGAACACAAACTTGCAGACTCTTTGAACAACGAGGAAATAATTGCACCTAATTCAAAGCCCAGACGTCTGGTTTTGTATTTTATACCTGCGCACCACCTGAAGGACGGTTACGGCGTGTTGTGAATGTCGGCTGTCACCGCAGAAAGTCAAATCTTTCTTTAATTTGGACTTAAGCTGTCCAAGGTGCTATGAATTAAATCATAACCAATATATGCCCCAATAAACAAGTAAAATGAATGAATAAATAAAATAAATATGGATTCTTAAATGTCTGTATTGTTTTTACTCCAAAAAAATATCAATACGTTTTGACAAATGTTTTATAAAAATAAATTGAGCAATTTTCAACATTTCAGCTATAGGCTGTTATACGATTCAGTTAAATATAAGATAGACATTTAAATATAGATAGATATGTAACAGGTTTCTGTGAGGTTTTTTGTTGTTCACAGTGATCTTTAATATATACTGGGTGGTGTAGCTACGCACAAATATTTTCTGAAACGTCAAGCAGGAATTTGTCAATAGGAATGTAATAGGCTACACCTTGTTGACCAATTTATGTATGTATGGCCATTAAAAATACATGTTCCTTAACCAGATGGTTTTTCAAGTTACTTATAGAGAGATTGTTACTTCAGTCATGTTGTTGTAATGTTTTAAGTTGACTATAGTTACACAGTAAAAAAATAAAATAAAATAAAAAATAAAAAAATCGAAATCGTGAATCGGTCAAACTTTATGAAAAAAATCTAGATTTTTTTTTATCCCAATGAAAACAGACAATTTCCAAAATGTTGACAATGTTGATAAGTTTAGTATCTGATATCTAAAATGTCTGTTTCACATATAACAAAGTTAACAAATAAACTTACTACTTTTTTTGTTTTGTTTTACTCAAATTAGGGTGAAGCAAAAATGAGTATACACAACAAAAACTACAACAGAAACTACATTATCTGGTAGTTTGTATGGCCTCCATGATTTTTAATGACAGCATGAATAATAATAGCATGAATAAAAATATACATAAAAAATTTTAAATTAAAAAAAAAATTGGAGAAAGTAGCTTTTAAAATAAAAACTTTATTAGTCTTTTTTTAATAGACAACACTGGAAAAAATACTATGTACTATTATAATATAATAGTACAACAAAAAGTACTGTTAATCTGTTATCAACATCCCATTTTGAAAGTCATGTTAATTTAATTTACCATGTCAGTATTAATATGTATTATGCCAGTGCGTAAACTATTAAAGTCATTTAAAGTAATTCCATCTAAAAGTGAAAGATTCAAGAAAACAAGTATGGTAAATATAATAAACATTACGTCTGTAAAATAAACTATTAAAAGTGTTGATAATCACCAGTCTATGACTGTAAGTGTTGTATTGTCGTCTTTCAGATTGTATTTCAGCTTTAATGAGCTTTTTAAATGAAGAAATAAAAAAACAAAGCAGCTGCTTGCCATCGCGACAGCAATAAGACCCAATGGACAGCCGATCGCTTTCACTCCAAAATGGTGCTGCTGTTGCAATGGAACGTTCTATTGAGTGTCGCCTCTTGGTGATTCTAAACTCTTTGCTATAGCATATAAAAATGTAGTGATATGATATTGCATTAATTTGCATACATGTTTTATAAGCTATACATGTACAGCCAGCAGCCGTCTCTCTGCAACTCTCACATGGTCGCCCACTGAAGCTAAGCAGGGCTGTGCTTGATCAGTACCTGGATGGGAGACCACACGGGAAAGCTAGGTTGCTGCCGGAAGTGGTGTTAGTGAGGCCAGCAGGGGGCGCCCAACCTGAGGTCTTTGTGGGTCCTAATGCCCCAGTATAGTGACGGGGACTCTATACAGCTCAGTGAGCGCCGTCTTTCGGATGAGACGTTAAACCGAGGTCCTGACTCTCTGTGGTCATTAAAAATCCCAGGATGTCCTTTGAAAAAGAGTAGGGGTTTAACCCTGGCATCCTGGCCAAATCTGCCCACTGGCCTCTGTCCATCATGGCCTCCTAACCATCCCCATATCATAATTGGCTTCATCACTCTGTCTCCTCTCCACCAATCAGCTGGTGTGTGGTGTGCGGTCTGGCGCAAAATGGCTGCCGTCCATCATCCAGGTGGATGCTGCACACTGGTGGTGGATGAGGAGATCCCCCCTATGTGTAAAGTGCTTTGAGAGCTCAGAAAAGTGCTATATAAATGTAATGAATTATTGAATTATTATTATAAAATCAAAGCCTCAGTTTGGTGCGGAGTTATCATTATGCAAAAATCAAGAAAATCTTTGGATTAGTTTGATTCGTAGATTATGCTATGCAGGCTATTTTAAAATGGATATTTTCTAAGAACTATTAATAAGTGTAATTTTACAAATGGCCACATTGCCTGTTGCTGAAATTGCTGATGCATTGTGTGATTTTAGGTTACTGTGTAAGAGCAAAGAGCATAGAATCACCAATAGGCGACACTGTTGTTGTTTGGGAAACAGCCACTAGATGTGTCACGCGGCGGTCATTTTGGAATGAAAATTCCAATAGAACAACAGCATATTATAAGTCTGTAAAATAAACTATTAAAGGGTGCTGATGATTCTCATAGTAAGTGTTGTATTGCCGTCTTTCAGGTTGTATGTCAGCTTTAATACGCTTTTTAAATAAATAAATAAAAAACAAAGCAGCTGCTTGCCATCGCAACATGCAATGAGAATCAACGGACGGCAGATCGCTTTCACTCCAAAATGGCAGAATTACGAGGCTGTTTCTGGGCGCTTCTGTTGCAATGGAACGTTCTATTGAGTGTTGACTCTTGGTCATTCTAAGCTCTTTGGTAAGAGTTAGCATCCCTGTTTGATAAAGTTAGCAACAGTAACTAGGGAGCGGGACTTAAAGGGTGAAATACACAGTGATTGCAAGTGCTTGAGGTGCAGAACACCAAAAACATGAGGAAATTACAGCTGCTTAACACAAATGCATCACTGGAATAAACACATATGCTGATTTAGCTGAATAAAACCGACGCAATACTGGCAGTTCCTTATAACACAGCTGATTGGTATTCACATCGGTGGAGACATTTCTGGAAAAGAGGAAAAGCCGTCTTTCAGCCTGTCCTGATATATCCAGCATTCTGGTGGATGCCTTTCCTTATCGGCAAACGCAGATAAGCAACAGACAAATCAAACATGCTGCGATAACCAGTCTCCTGGCAAAGCTAGTCGAACTCAAGAGGACACATAGAGGCAAAATACCATATAAGATTGAAGTAAAAACATTCACAACCACAATGTGACCATGAAGAAGATGATGTGACAGGTTGTTTTTATGATATGTATGACAGAAATGGATAATAAATATAAACGGAATACAAATGTTTAGACAGGTACTGTAAATAAAGCAGTGCATTAGTAAAGCACAATAAAAGTTCAAACGTTTCTATCGATGATTTCAATCAAAATGCTAACTGTATGTTAATTACTCTCTTCATGCTTTGATTAAAAAAAGGGTTTTAATACAGTCTCAGTGTTTTTCTTCAGGTTGTTAGGTGATTATTAAAATGTTTTAACATGACATTACTGTCACGATCACTGACATTAACACTGATGCTGAACTACAACTCCCGTCAAGCACCTCACACACACCAGTTCCAGCCTAAACCGTTGATACAAGGCAGGATGGATCAATGCTTTCATGTTGTTGACACCAAATTCTGACCCTACCATCTGAATGTAGCAGCAGAAATCGACACTCATCAGACCAGGCAACGTTTTTCCAATCTTCTATTGTCCAATTTTGGTGAGCCTGTGCGAATTGTAGCACCCGGTGTGGTCTTCTGTTGCTGCAGCCCATCCGGAGATGCTCTTCTGCATATCTCAGTTGTAACCATAGACTGTAAAAGATATGGACGTAGTGTCCGTGAAGCCACAAGTAGGCGCGGCCAACCGTCGCCATTTTGTTAGCGTGTCATCGAGCCAAACGCGGCATACCAAATAAGGGCAAAGAGGCGGAGAGTGAGCGGAGCTACAGACATGCTGGATTCTCAGCATTTTGCTTAGACGTGGCTAAAAACAGATTTATTACTTTGGGAGAACGTTTAATACTTCATTACCTGTGACTCGTTTGTGTTCTGACCACATGTGCTTGGTTGTACACTATATCAATAAAGTGTTTAGACTTTTAAAAACACTGTTGTAACACATTGAGCCACTAAACATTGTTCTTATGACGTTTTTCGACAGGAGGAAAACGCGAATTACTATCAAACACTTCAGATATAGTCTGTGTTAGTAAATGCAAGGCTGTTTATAAAAATCCAGCAGTAACACTGTATGAAAACGCTTCAGATGACTGTTTTATAGCCTACAACTAATCAATCTGTCAGATTCTGGAGTGCATTACAGCTCTAAAGAACATGATAAATGATAAATGATCTTAAATAAAACAAATACATTTATAGAGATGTTATAGAAGTATATAATTTCTCTCACCTGTGAAATGGAGGCAACTTGAACGGTTTGTGAGCACAATTAAATCCACACATCATGCCATATCATCTGATAATTGCAGGAAATAATTCCAAAAGGCAAATGACAGTGTAAAGAAACATTAATCAAAACAAAAACGATGTATATGCCGAGCTCAGCGGCTAATTAGCCAGAATCAGCTGAGGTGACGAGACAGCGACCAGCGAGGGCTAGCTGTCACTCAAGTGGCCACGCCCTTAATTATGCAAACTTAATATAACCTAATAAAAACGAAACAGATGAGTTATAAAAAAATTCACCCCCCTCACAGTTGTCATGAAGGGTAATCATGGCTATATGCACCAAAGCCATCGTTTGTACCAGGCTGTAAACATGTTTTTATCAGCTGTAAAAATGGCCAATTTACCAATGCAGAAAGAAAGCCCTTGGACTTCCTGGAGCCAGCCCCCCAAGGCGAGTCGATGAATTACAGTTTTAGTTACTTCCGTATTGGCTTCCCGAGGGAGAGCGGGAGGTTGCCGCTTGGTTGTAACGAGTGCTTAATTGAGTTACTGTTGCCTTCCTATCAGCTGGAACAATCTGGCCATTTTCCTCTTACCTCTGACATAAACAAGGCATTTGCACTCACAGAACAGCCACTGACTGGATATTTTCTCTTTTTCTGACCCTTCTCTGTAAACTCTAGAGATGGTTGTGCGTGACAATCCCAGAAGATCAGCAGTTTCTGAAATACTCAGACCAGCCCGTCTGGCACCAACAACCATGCCATGTTCAAAGTCACTTAAATCACCTTTCTTCCCCATTCTGATGCTCAGTTTGAACTGCAGCAGATCGTCTTGTCCCTGTCTACATGCCTAACGAGCGTGTGTTAAAATATATGTTTAATATATCAATCAGAATAAGTATGTTGTTTAATTCATACACAAATATGATTAGACGTTAGAGACTAAATGACAATGGAAAATAATTTACCCATATTTGACATTTTATTTTCACATAATTTATTAGAAACAGTATATGAGATTTTATAATATAGTATACAAGCAGTTCTTTATATGAACATAAAATCACTTTAGTAAGTTTAATTTGATGCAGACACCAACATGAGTCATTTGTATTTTATATTGCTCCATTGTATTTCTTGGAGTGAGCTTAGCAGCATGAACATTCAAAAACATAAAAACAAGAAATGAAAGAAAACCAAACAGGTTGGGAACAACATGATGGTGAGTAAATGATGTGAGAATTTTCATTTTTGGCTGTTCTATTCCTTCAACTGCAGTGTTGAGCGAGATAGCGAGGACAGAGCACATGCAGTAATGAAAGCCAGAAGAAAATGGGATTCAGGGCCGGTTTGATTCAGTCTCTTTGGCATGTGGCATCCTTTATCATCAGCTTTTGATACATAAAGGAGTTCGACCATACCCGAAGCAAAAACACTTTCCACAGCGAGCGAGCGAGCGTATGCAGACGCCACATGCGATGTGAAAGTTTCAGCGTGTGTGAAGAACTGAATTATGTAAGTGTGCATAAATCATTCATTATCTGGGATTCCCTGAACAGAGCCATCAATAAAACACATCCAATAACCAGCTCCAATAAAACCTGCCACAAACAATCGGCTCCAACATTATTCCCTAATCAGCCAAGGGGGTCTGTGGCTCAGTTCCTCTTTTTCATCAGAAAAAAAAAAAAAAAAAAAAAAAAAAAGATACAAAATCAAATCCATTGGCTTTTTTTGAATATGCATGTGAGTTTATTTTACAAGACACTGCACACCTTTAAAAACAGTGGCTTAAAAATGTACAGAATAAAAATAAATAAATCAAAAACACAGTTAAACACATCGTTTACCCAGAAATAAAAATATGCAATTAGGGTAGTGGCCCCATGATTAGTCCCGCACAGAATCTGCACCAGCAAAAACACTGCAAATTGTCAAATTTTTTGAGCCCATTATTAAGTCTTTATATTTACTTGAAGTAGATGTATTTAGATATATATTTATTTAGTTTTATACTCATATTAGCAATGGCATTAAACAATATGTAAATGTTTAGATGATTTGTGTACAATATAGTTTATCAAACAAGTGATTCTAATTGGATTTGCATAACTTTTATATACAGTCGAAGTCAAAATTATTAGTCCTTTTTTAAATATTTTGCCAAATGATGTTTAACAGTGCAAGGAAATTTTCTCAGTATTTCCTATAATATTTTTTCTTCTGCAGAAAGTCTTATTAATTTTATTTTGGCTAGAATTAAAGCAGTTAACGGTCAACAGAACAAACCATTGTTATACAATAGCTATGTTTCCATCCACCTATTTTTATGCGAATTTTGGATATGCGCATAAAAAAACGATTGATGGAAACGCCATGATGGGCATAAATTTTGAAAATGTGCATAAAAAACATATGCGCATGACTGAGTAGGATAAACTTTTTATTCGATAAGAAAAGATGTGCAAAAACTACGATGGAAACACTTTTACCGCACAAATTCCAGTATGCGCATTAACAAAGGTCATGTGATTTTGTTATAAGAGATCATGTGATGATAAAAATGTGTGTGAATGGACAAACCAGCAGGCTGAGCACACTGTAAAACATCTGAAATGTTGTTTTGGTCATTCTAAAACACCTTACCTTTTAAGTATTAGTGTTATTATATTATTAATGACTTCCAGAATTAAGAGCGTCTGTGCTCCGCGCCTGACACCTTCAGACGCCACAGCGTGTTCATTGTGTGTCAGCATTGCCTTCTGAGGCGCAAGTCATTTATTAGATGAAGAAAAGATTCATGCAGCTTCTCCTACTGCAGCAAATTCAGTTTTTACTGTTGATATTTGGCGCCAGTTAATCAGGAAGTGACTATTTTGTTTGTTTTGACTCGTTATAATGAAACGCTGCTTTATTCGCCCGTCTTTTATGCAATAATCCAGTTTTGCGCATGAAGTTCATTCGCATTTTTGGATGGAAACATAGCTAATGACTAGCCTAATTACTCTAACTTGCCTAATTAACCTAGTTAGGCCTTTAAATTGCACTTTAAGCTGAATACTAGTATCTTGAAAAATATCTAGTAAAATATTATGTACTGTCATTATGGCAAAGATAAAAGAAATCAGTCATAAACTATTTATTAAAACTAATATGTTAAGTAATGTGCTGGAAAAAATCTTTCCGTTAAACAGAAATTAAGGAAAAAATATACAGAAGGACTAATATTTCTGGCTTCAATTATGACTACAAGAATATTTTAAACAGTCTGTTGTAGTCATTTTCGAAAGTGTACTTTTTAGCTTAAATATTACTTGTTTTTTCAATTTGTTAATTGTACAGCAGAAGTCATAAGGGCATGACAAACAAGACTCCAGTATGCCATAGGAAAGGAAGTGAGTCAGACATAATTTCTGAACACTTCATACATTTTAGTTGGGAAAAAAAAATCCTTTTTGGAACTTATTTCATTTGGTATAATTGTTAATGTCTTAATTTGAATTATATATTTTTCAATTATTTGTAAAATAAACAAGAAGGATGATTAAAGGTGAGTGAAAATGAAGTGCCGAAGCAAATCATAAGAGCAGAGCATATAGAATACAGTATAGAATACACGACACACGTCACTCGTATAGTTTTGAATGGGTAAAGGTGTAACTGTCGATATGGCGAATAAAGACCCACCTACTAGCACAGGAGCCAATCATTGATCGATATAGACTGGGGCGGGAGAAGCTTGGACCAAACGTGTACTTTTACGACAGTTTATGAAGTCAACAAACACACTGGAATCTCAGCTAGTACTTGCTTCACAGACATATATAAATATTGCTTGAAATCTGTATTTAAAAAAGAACCAAATATATCTGTAAACTAAAGTTTTTTGGTTCTGTAATCTGTATGAAATCAACTAGAGGCACAGTCCATCCTGTCGAACGCATATCACATGACAGCAACTACTCAAATGCCCACAAACTTGTAAACAAAGAGTCGCTGTCATTTCTGGAGGAGATTCGCCATCAAGACCAAGTTGTGAATTACTTCAGAAGAGCAGTGCGATCTGACAAAGTATTATACAAAGGATGATAAGGTGTAGAACGGCCATAAATGAGGTTGGTGTTGTGATCTTGTTCCTTTCGAGTGCGCATGTGCATTAGCAACCTGAAGAAAAATACAGATTTTGTTTGATTTGAATGTTTAGAAAGGAAACCTATGAGACAGTTGTTTAATTTTATTGGTGATTCCAAACATGTAATGTAATCATAAGCTTGGCAAACAGTTTAGAGCTCAAGCATACTGCCTGAGAGGCATTTAAATTATATGGCTAACAAGTGAAATGACTTGCCTTACAGGGACTTTGACCAGAGCACAGTCTTGCATATGTCAAATCTATGCTTTATAAGGCCTCAATGTATCATTAAAAGCCATAGGTATTAATATTAGATTGAATTAAATGATAAATATAATTTTTAGATGTGTGAGTGTCCCAAAACTTACATAATCAGTAATGAAAGTTTGGGGCGGGGCTATATTTTTGACAGACCAATTGCTGAATAGAGCAGCAATCAGGATCAAACCATTATTGCACTTCACCTTTAACAGTATAATTGAGGCAAAAACAAAAATTATCCTTGCTGTGTGATTTCAAATTGACAACAGATCAGCAATAGACCCAAAACAACCCGCTCAGACTTCACCACAGACAGTCAGCATTTTGCAGCCCCGCAAATTAGCATTTAAATGGTAAACATCTGCAAACTAGTTTTCTTGGAGGGAAATCTGATTTCCATCACAAATGCAGGACTCCTAACAGACTTTTTGAGATGGCGTCTCTGGATCTCAAGGGAGGAAGAAAAGACACTAAACGAGTGTGCAGCTAAATTGAACTCACCATTTCTGAATTCCCTCTGAAATGGGCCAAAATTTTAAGAGATGGACAGTGAATGAATAGAAAACTCAGTCACAGTGGGTTATTTAGGATTTAAAAGACTTTCAGAGCTTATGTAAAATAACGTCTGGCCGATCAAACAACATTTAAAGGTGCTGTGAAGTGCTGAAAATGTGGATATTTTTATTCGATGTTTGACTTAATCTGAACTGAAAAATGAAGAGAGGGTGGGATAATGAGTAGCTCCTCCCCTTTAAAAATAAAAAACAGCCAACTAAATTTTGTTTTTAATCACAGCTCTGCCAGGGAGAGTGGTTGAGCTCAAGCGCATCAAACAAAAAGCAAATGAGAAGTGTCTTGAAGGGGCGGGGCATGTCAAATACTTGAAAAAAGTCATTGATCCATTTAGGTGGAAGTGACAACATGCAAGCTTTAGATGTTTATATCAGTTTTATAAATTCTAAAGGCCAATTTTGTCATTGTTTTGGAGCACACTATATTATAGACATCCTTAAAACAGACTGAAACAACCCAGACTCATTCTGATTATGTACCCCTGTATACATTTCTTGAGAGTGCCAAATACGAATCCACCAGAGGCCTGCTCTGAGTTTCAAATCATCCGACGTACACGGCAAACCACTGGACAAACTGAAAACAGTGGAAAAGCCATCCATACGGAGGTAAGTGGTCAGCTGGTAAGCGCGAAAAGGAATGGTGTCATACCACCCCGTAGCATTCGTTTTCAAGACAAAATGTAGACGTACGTTCCTCTGGCTACATAATTTGAGATCTCCAGAAATGTATATAGGGCTATGTTTTCATAAAAAGCCTATGTTACAATGAAACTAACATCTAAATGTTTCTATTTTAGTTTCACAAAACCTTTTAAGGTTTATTTCATTTAAAAAAAAAGGGAGGAATTACTCATTTACTCGCCCTCTCCTTTTATTCCAAATCAATACAAAATTGGTTATCTTTGTAACACAAGTGAAAATGTAAATCTGAGAGATTTTTGTACCTCCATTGAAATGCTATTGACCCCAAATATTTGATTTACTGTACATATCAGCACGGATCTTCTAACAATGTTTACAGCGGTCAAATTTGATCACAGAAGCTTGAAAGCTTGTCTGACGTTAAAACAAGTAGTGACGCTACTAGCGTAACTACATTTCTCAGTAGCGTGGTGGTAGCATACCTACTTTCTAAATCATGGGTGACCAACCCTGTTCCTAGCGATCAACCTTCCTGCAGATTTCAGCTCCTACCTTGATCAAACACACCTGAAGCAATTAATTAGAACCTGAGGAGCACTTGATAATTACAGGCAGGTGTGTTTGATATGGGCTGCAACTGAAAACTGCAGGAAGGTCGATCTCCAGGAACAGGGTTTTGAGCACCCCTGGTCTAAATCAAGTAGCTTTTCAAGTAGTGAAGCTATTTTTTTAGTTAAGTAGCGCAGTAGCGTCCACACAAGCTACATTTAGAATCAGAACCAGAATCAGTTTTATTGCCAAGTGTGCTTCACACACACAAGGAATTTGTTTTGGCTACAGAATCTTCCAGTGTACATAAAGTGACAACACAAAATAAATCTGAAAAAAAGGCGATAAACATTATACCGATCGATTTACCGATCGCGTGTCAATAAGTGATGGCACCAACATTCATGGAGCTGTGAGGCCGGTGTCTAGCCGATGAAAGTAAATCCATATGATGGTGAGAGTGATGATTTCTTCTTCTTGTTTTATGGTGGTCATCAACAAACTTTTTGCTGCACTTCTGCCACCTCTCGCTCTGGTCGGTGACCTCGCCAACCAAATAGGCTAACACGAGAAATCTGCTTGTTGGAAAGATGACTGAGGGAGAGGAGTTATTTCTGAAGCAGGATTCCTCATGACCAATAATGTTAATTCTGATGCTGTACTCAAAAATTGTTTAGTAATTTTATAGTAAGTACTATAATGTTTTTGAACAACACAAGAGTAAAGTAGTCAAATTAATTGTGGTACATATATATATATAGTTTACTGTAGTAAGAGCAAAAGTATACTATAGTAATTACTATTACCATATTACTACTAGTTTCTGATAGTTACTAATGATACTACATTGTGTAGTGTAATGCATTAATGAAAAGTTGTAAATACAGCATATTTACAATACAATGCTTATTCCTAAATATTTCCCTTTACTATAAATTACTATAGTATTTTAAATGTGTAACACCTGGTTTTATTGGATTTTTTGTTTTTGCTGTTATATACTATCATTTGTTTCTGTTTGGTACAGCATAATAATTGCAGTAAATAACTGAACTGAACAATCATGCCTCATATTTCATTGACAGATTTATTGATCACTTAGATATGATTAACATGGAATTAAGTTGCTTCGTTTTGAAAATGAAAACTGCAAAAATAGCTAACATGTAGATAAGCTACTTTTGCCAAGCTTTTAGATTACAGTAACTTGCAAAATTTTCAAAAGGGTAGATTTTAGTGTAGTTTTAAGTAGAGTAGCTAATAGCTTAGCTCACTGATTTTTATAGCTTGCCCAAGTTCATTTCCCAAAGCACTTTCAGTTTTGCAATTTAATCATATAATTGTGTGATTGTTTCTCTTGAAAAGACTTGAATTAAACCACTTGTTATTTCCTGATTTCTTTATGAATGTTTCGGCTTTATGATAGCGCAGAAATCTCTGAGGAAATTTCCATTTTGGCTAAACTAGCTCTTTTTTACTTAAGACTTCAATTTCTGTCAGGCTTTCATAGAGTTTCCCCAAAAATAATCATAATGCAATAAATGCAGTGTAAAAAATGCTGGGTTCCACACAATTGAGCCATCGCTAAGCCACACCCAAAAACCGCCATGCACCAATGGTGGCTTAGCAACCATAGCTATGAGCAGGGGCTCCGTCAAGCTTTCGATCGAGGGAAACAAGCCAAAGCGTTGTGCATATGGATTGTGCAAATCTGACAACCGGTATCCTAAAAGGAGTGGAGTTAAGTTGGTTTTGTTTTGATATTCCTGACACATTTTGTAACAGACCTACAGCAATAACTCACACACCTCTTATGTTACCCTAAAAAGATTTTAACTGTGTTTCCTACAAAAATACAAAGCAGGTTATGTTTCACAGCTGTCTTTGTCTTTTTTTTCGCTCGATATTATGAACACTGCTCCGCTTAAGCCTTCGCCATAGTCATACTAATAGCAGTCATATTTCCATCTGTTTCAAGCTACGAATATTTAAAATAACAAATCAACAGAATAAAACTGAGATGTGATCACAATCTGAGCACTTGCGATATACTTTAAAGTTACCCGCAGCTGTTTTTCAGTAATTTATAAAGAGCACACAAACATACTGACAGTTATAGGTATCTTACTGTACATTATTATGGGTCAATGATGCTAATATTTGGCACAAATCCATCAATTTCCCCTTTCTGGCTGTTCTTTCTGTGAATGAATCATGTAGAAGCACTGTCCATGCGTGTTTCCTCATGGGTTAGTAACGCTGTATTTCATTGCACAACAATTAATCCATCAGGCTTTTTGGCTAAAATAAAGAAATTATGGTTTAATTTGTTATTATTAAATTATTTTTAGATCTCACCTCTCCTGCCGTGCATGAACTAACCAGTTGAATGGTCAGCGTATGAGGCGGCTAGGCTAACCTAGCTTCAATTTTGATTTAATTATTTTCTAATTGTTTGTCTATCATGTCGTGAATATACCCCTGTAATGCATACTGCAGTCCTTTTTTGTCTGGCGTTCTTGAATACCTCACCTGTTCGCCAAAAATGACAAATTATATCCCTGGGAATGTCTAACACCAGCGCATACACATTGTAATAGACGTGCCAGGCACGAAAGCTTGACAGACGTAGCAACAGGAGGAGGGCGGGGCTTAGCGAAGGGGCAATTGATTTGTGTTGGGGCCAAGCGGCAACCTCCCGCTCTCCCTCGGGAAGCCAATATGGAAGTAACTAAAACTGCAATTCATCGACTCGCCTTGGGGGGCTGGCTCCAGGAAGTCCAAGGGCTTTCTTTCTGCACTGGTAAATTGGCCATTTTTACAGCTGATAAAAACATGTTTACAGCCTGGTACAAACGATGGCTTTGATGCATATAGCTATGATTACCCTTCATGACAACTCTGAGGGGGGTGAATTTTTTTATAACTCATCCGTTTCGTTTTTATTAGGTTATATTAAGTTTGCATAATTAAGGGCGTGGCCACTTGAGTGACAGCTAGCCCTCGCTGGTCGCTGTCTCGTCACCTCAGCTGATTCTGGCTAATTAGCCGATGAGCTCGGCATATACATCGTTTTTGTTTTGATTAATGTTTCTTTACACCGTCATTTGCCTATTGGAATTATTTCCTGCAATTATCAGATGATACGGCATGATGTGTGGATTTAATTGTGCTCACAAACCGTTCAAGTTGCCTCCATTTCACAGGTGAGAGAAATTATATACTTCTATAACATCTCTATAAATGTATTTGTTTTATTTAAGATCATTTATCATTTATAATGTTCTTTAGAGCTGTAATGCACTCCAGAATCTGACAGATTGATTAGCTGTAGGCTATAAAACAGTCATCTGAAGCGTTTTCATACAGTGTTAGTGCTGGATTTTTATAAACAGCCTTGCATTTACTAACACAGACTATATCTGAAGTGTTTGATAGTAATTCGCGTTTTCCTCCTGTCGAAAAACGTCATAAGAACAATGTTTAGTGGCTCAATGTGTTACAACAGTGTTTTTAAAAGTCTAAACACTTTATTGATATAGTGTACAACCAAGCACGTGTGGTCAGAACACAAACGAGTCACAGGCAATGAAGTATTAAACGTTCTCCCAAAGTAATAAGTCTGTTTTAAGCCAGGTCCAAGCAAAATGCTGAGAATCCAGCATGTCTGTAGCTCCGCTCACTCTCCGCCTCTTTGCCCTTATTTGGTATGCCGTTTGGCGCGATGACGCGCTAACAAAATGGCGACGGTTGGCCGCGCCTACTTGTGGCTTCTTTTGCAGTGCTCAGAAACCTATGGGTGACGTCACGGACACTACGTCCATATCTTTTACAGTCTATGGTTGGGGCAACATGAAGGAATTAAGTTAACTTATTAGTTTTTACAAATTTAAGTGAATTGAGCATATAAGAATTAAGTTGTCTTCAAAAAAACTCAAGAATTGTGTTGTTTCAGCTCATTTTAAATAAGCAGTTTGGAAAAACGGCAAGCATAATTTTTTTTGAGTGCGTGCACCAGACAAGCACACACAAATTGTACACAAGCTGTGCTAGTTACACATCTCCCCTATCGCTCCCTGGACCCTTTCTTCTCATATTGCAAAATAATTTAGCTCAAATCCATATTTCATGTTCATTCATTTATTTATTAAGTAACTGAGTAATAAGTGATGTAATGTACAGTCAGCCAGTTGTTTTCCACAAAAATAAAGTCCTTTAGTGTGATGCAAGACCCCTGTGATTTGCGTCAAGGCTAGTTGAACTGTATCCTTTACAGTACACATTACACTATTTGGCTTTATAGTTTAAAATAATGCGATATAGTTAAAAATTATGGATATAGTTATCCATAAAGCTGCACAGACTACAGTAAGCAGAATGCCAGCATTCAGAACACTGTCTGCCGCTCATAGTAAAACGCATCAACATAATGCCTGTTTCAGCCTGAAGCTAAAAGTGTAGCTTACAATGCAGCAAACGACAATTAGAAAAAAGGCTGTGAAAGACAATAAATTCCCTGTCAATGTCTGACCTCGAGCTTTAAAATGGAAAAAAAAACATGTAATTTGTAAATGATCGCGTTAGCATTAACTTATACAGCGCTCTGTGGGGTTTCCGGTAAGACGGTGTGAAATACAGAAATCTTGGGGTGTGTGTGTATGTATATATTGAGCTAATCCACTTATAAGCGCTTACTGAAAATGAAATGTGTGGGAATGGAAGCAGTGTGGTTTTACATTTAGCTCCAGGGATCCATTTTTATTCAGCGACTGAAGGAATGTAAAATGAGACCGGGCTCTCAAAGAGGAGTCAATTTGTCCTGATAAAAGCGGCTCAGTGAACGCTCGCATTCTGTTGCAAAGGAGCGAGTGTAGGTCAAAACACATACATATTGACCTGCCCGTCTATTCTGACGCTTACCATTTCTTCTCAGGATATGTAAATAGACAAATGCATATTCATTTGCGCATGTTCGCAATCAAACAGCATAAACCGAAGCCAGCGTAAGTTAAGCATGCTACTGCATGTCTTTGGACTATGAGAGGAAACCGGAGTACCCAGAGGAAATCCACACGAGCATGGGGAGAACATGTATACACACAGAGACGCCAACTGGCCCAGCCGGGACTTGAACCAACGACCTTCTTTCTGTAACAGTGTTAGCCACTGAGCAGCCATGCCTCCCTGTCCTGATTAGTCTAGGAAAGAAAAGGAGGAGTAGGGGTGGATGGGGGATTCTTCAAGGTGAAGATGACAAGGAAAGATAAGGAAATCTGATTATTTATGTGAGTTTCGATTGGTAAATCATATGATGGCTAATGCAGGACCAGCTGTGGTCAATCGTAAGCACATGATCCTCTAGAAATTAGTTTAAAAATAAACTTCACTTAATTAAATGATAAATATATTTTTAGAAGTCTGAGTATTTCAAAACTTACATAATCATACAGTAAATATAAATGATATAACACAACTTACATATTTTTGACAATGAGTGTAGGTTAAAACACATGCATAAAGACCTGCTCATTCGCTCTCATTCTGACGCTTATCATTCCCTCTAAGGATGTGAATATAGACAAATGCATATTCATTTGCGCATGTTCGCAACTAAACAGCACAAACCGAAACCAGGGTAAGTTTAGCATGCCACAGGCTTACATAATAGCACCCCGCTAAAAGGCTAATGCCTTCATTGTCATGGTTTGAAATACAAATCTCGTTGTAAATTAATCTGCATTTCTCGGGGCAATGCATTTCACAGTGCGCAGGTAGGTAAGAAGTCGAACGGGCTGACAATTGAGCGTACAAAGAGGAAACTTAATGGGAAAATGGAAAAGCTTTAGCCCTGAAAGAAATGAAAATCTGCAAAAGGAGAGAGCGGTTTTGAAAAGGAGCCAAATACACTGGAGTCATACAAAGAAGCACGCAGGGAGCAGTTAAATATTCCCTCTCTGCCTTCAGATTAAAACCAGTCACGATTTTGCAATCTCTTTTAAACAAGTGACACAGTTCTCACACAAACCAAAGGGAGAACCTCTTTCTGTGGTGTATCCCCTTGCGAGAGTCAGTCGATTTTTGTTCAAGTGCAAGCGTCTGAGGGCCAGGGTTATATAATGGCAGAGCACATCACGCTGGAGGGTGTAATGCTTCAGCGGGAGGCAAATCAGAGCTGAGTCTTTTCCTACTGGCTGGAGTTCATTTGCTTCTGCTTCAGACCAGAGGTGGCATCATTAATGCCTTTGCAAAAAAAACGGTGACCTCAGGCGCCACCTGGCACATCGGAAACTTTTTGCTCAGAACCACAGCCCCGGCATGAAGTCCGCACAAGAGACTGTCAGTAGACTTCTCCTTATCATCCAGGCACCTTGTGTCTTCAAACCGACCTCAGTCTGGAAACACAGATTTCTCTGGTCTTGCATCACTGCATATCCTGGAGCATTATGCCACCGAACGACTCCGGAAACAAGAGACGGAGAGGAGAAAAGACAAAGAAAGTAGAGAAAGCAGATTGCGCAATTCAAATTATATAATTAACCACCCAAAAATCCAGGCCAGGTTCGTTAATAAACACAAGGAGCTCCTCCAGAGTTGTTGGCTAATACTGGAATGCAAGACTTTAAATTAGAACGATTGATGCAAATGTTGTTTCGCTTTTCAGGTGAGAAGAAACTAAAGGCATGATTACACCAATCTTTGTTCTGTCACATAAGTTAGAGTTACAGGAGTAGAATATTGATTATTATTAAAGAGTTATTTTGTGTAATATTGTTATGAGCTCAGTGGCATGGTCACCAAACAGCAAGAAGTTCACTGGCTTGAGTCCCGGCTGGGTCAGTTGGCATTTCTGTGTAGAGTTTGCATGTTCTTCCCGTGTTAGCGTGGGTTTCCTCTGCATGTTCCGGTTTTTCCCACAATCCAAAGACATGCGCTATAGGTCAGGAATTCCCAAACTTTTCAGCCCGTGACCCCCAAAAATACAATGCCAGTGACTCGTGACTCCCACTATCCTCTTAGGTGGTTATAAACATACACAAACCATAAGGCCCAACACACACTAATAGGCCCAAGTCTAATCTTGGTGTCATTTTGGAGACCTCCACCTGGAGACCATTCTCCATGTTCAGTTGTGGCCTGTATTTATTTTCAGTGTTTTAATGTTAAGTTTAATCTGGTGCCATATAATCAATCTACTGTATCTGACATTATTGCTGTGTCTTTAATATAATGTAATTTTCCAATCCAATTGAAAAAAAATAAAATCAAAAGGCTGATGGCTTTTTATTTACAGTACATGTTGTTGTTTTTTTAATGTAACTATTACCTACTATTTTTATTTTCTGTAGGTTTTGGATGAAACATGTTAATTCTAATAGATTTTTGGAAATCACCAAGCGACCCCACCTCATTATCCCGCGACCCCCACTTTGGGAACCACTGCTATAGGTAAATTGAAGAAACTAAATTGGCCATAGTGTGTGTGTGTGTGTGTGTGTGTGTGTGTGTGTGTGTGTGTGTGTGTGTGTGTGTGTGTGTGTGTGTGTGTGTGTGTGTGTGTGTGTGTGTGTGTGCGTGCGTGCGTGCGTGCGTGCGTGTGTGTTTGAATGTGTATGGATATTTCCCAATACTGGGTTGCGCCTGGAAGGGCATCTACTGAGTAAGGCCCCATTTACACTAATAAGGTTTAGTTTTAAAACAGCGATTTAAAATGAAAACGATCCACGTCCACACTAGCGTTTCACCTAGTGTTTCTGAAAATATCTCCTTCCACAGTACATCACTGAAAAATGCACATCACGTGACCATACACACACTCTGAGCTCCAGGCAGTCAGCGGGTGCTTTAAGCACTGAACCCCAGGTGAGAGGTGTGCATGTCGGAAGGTTCATTAAAGAGCCCCTATTATGGGTTTTTGAAAATGACCTTCTATGTAGTGTGTAACACAGCTCTAAATGAAGTGAAATATCCAGCTAAGGCTTAAATTTGAAAGTGGACAGTGTTTAAAACTATTGATTCATCTATAAAAGAGTCGACTCATAGTGGCTCGAATGAATCGTCTTGATAACGAGTCTTTAGCTGTTTCGGCGTGACATGGATACGAAACATAAGCCCCACATAAGTCCATCGTCTGTATTTACATTCACCCACTGCCGAAATCCACGCCTTACACTAATATGAAGCTTGTATGCACTCTGACTACTTCTATATTGTTGATGAGCTGTGCTGGGCATTTCACTCTGTCTCGCGCTGAAGGCTGTCAGTGTCGACCAATCGCAACAGGCTGTCATCGGTCCAATCAGCACTGATTAGCTTCGCGCTAAGGAGGGGTTTGGGAACAAATGAATCGCTGAACGATTTATATGGGAGTCGCTGGGATAATTAAGTAAAAAAAATGCATATTAAAAGAACATGAAAGTGTTTTTGACCTTGCATGCTTATTAGACTGTTGTTGGAGACCCTTACAACCAAAATATGACCCTATTTAATGTATAATAGGGGCTCTTTAAGAATCTACCACTGGATCTAATCTCACTATAGTTGTTAGACATGATATTTAATTCATCTTGTTGTCTATATCTAACGACATATTCCCTGACTTTGGTCTTTTGAATCTATTACTTGTTCTCGGGTAACGTGCGCAAAGATAAGTTAATATAATAATTTATGTAACCACGTACACTGATTCTGCATATTTGACTAATTGCTTGCCTTTATTTTCTATATTGTATAAACTTATCGTACGTTATACTTTTATAATGGCCATTATTGATTATTAAAACTGATATTCAGCAAAAGAGAGGGTATGTCTCATATTTTTCACTGAAAATGAAAGGGGGCGGTTATGTTATAGGCTCCGTTTTGTTATGCTTACAGTGAAGATGGCAGTCATATGAATATATGTAGCTACACAATGCCTCAACATTTTTAATGTCTGTTAAGTTGCTAATATCAAAATAAAAATAGGCAGGTCCTTATATCATGTTTTTATTTTATTGTTAAGAGAGTGAAACAACATAGCCAGGGTGATGTGAATGAGGTTATAAAGTACACTGTTCCCTTTGAAGATTTACCCGACGTGTCCTCAGGAATTAGTTTTCCATATCAAACTTGCGAAATCTGAACTTACAAGGAAAGTCTGAACTGTGTGTACTTAATATTGAGGAAAAGCCCCAATCAGATAGGTGAATGTCTGCAGCCACGCCTCTGTTTTCAGATGTCTCCGTTTTCCCCCATTCACACTGACATGGAGCAGCAGCATTTTGAAACCAAAACGACGTCTTCAGTGTTTTCAAAATGCTCAGTTTTCGGAGCTTGAAAACTCTGAGGTATTGTGGACGGAAGGCATAATCATAGCAAAACTTATGCATTTTAAAACAAAAACGTATTAGTGTAAACGGGGCCTAAAACATATGCTGGAATAGTTGGCGGTTCATTCCGCTGTGGCGACCTCTGAAATAGAGACTAAGCCTAAGGAAAATGAATAAATGTTATGAGCTCAAAACACTTTTACGATTGTGTGATTTTTGTATACAATTAGAATACAACTTTGCAAAATATACCCAGTATATAGATTTTCTGATGAAACTCGCCTGATACTTGAACACTGAACTTTCAGAACAGAACATTGTATATTGTGATTCACTAAAAAAAGTTTTCAAAGACTTAGAAGTTAGCAAGGTTGCTTCAGCAAATTAGTTTGTTTGTTTTTTTTTTCTCATTTTTGCTTTTGTTAACATTAACATGGCTCAAGGCCAGTTCACACCAAGGCCATTGACTATAACAACAAAAAAGTTGACTATAAAAACACAAAAGGATAGCACAGTCCAAACAAATAACACGAAGCTGAAATCATTTGTATAACATTTATATGCAAATGAATAGTGAACAGTAAAAATGAGAATGAACTTTGATTGATAACTGATAATTAAATTGAATTGATAATGCAAATTCATAACAAACAGTAAAACTATTTGACCACCAATCAAGATTACTTTTATTTTAAGGATTTTCTACCCTGTGTCCATTACAATAAACATCACAGGTCAGCTCATATTTCTTTGCCAATTTTTTAAAGATTGTATGTAAAAAAAAAAAGAGGGATTGCACTTACTCATTAAAGTTTAAAACCTTCTGTAACGTTGCAAGCTTTAGATCAGGATTTTCTCAAATATGTCTGTCCATTAGGATGTACAATGGGTTTAAGATGTGTTACTGAAATTAAATTTCCAGTAATGCTGATTGAATTTTCTTATTTAAAAAATCTATATCGATGTACGAATTCATTGCTGAAACAATTTCATATGCAGAATACAGAGATCTTGAAGTTCATGAGCATATAAAAGATGTAAATATCTCATATGTGGACATTATGTGCAGTGAGGAGGAAGATGAAGATGAAATTTGTTATAAACGATGCAATCTGTACAACAAAAACCTCAAAATTAAAGTCAAAATGTTACAATCTTAATGTTTGGGATTCTGAAAAAAAAAAATTATAAAATGAAATAAATAAATTACCTTTTTTATGTTTTTTTATATATATATTTTATGTACGTATAATGTTTGGGATGTACAACTATTCTGACCTGATTGAAATGGACAAAAAATATATACTCAAAGGGTGTTGAATTTGTATTATTATAATTTGTCATTTATAGGAGCCTCAAGAACTGTGAAAATATACTTTTACATTTTTCAGAAACGTGGAACATAATTCAGGTCTGAAGGGGTTAAAGTGGCAAGAATGGTGGCACTATAGCACAGAAAGCTGCTTTGAAAACTGCTGTTTTAAGAAAAAAAAAGCCTTTTGAAAAAGAACTGATAGAGAGTGTGTGTTATCTTTGGTGTCAGAGAACAGAGAACTTTATGATAAAAGTCAAAGTGACTACAAACACAACGACTAAAAAAGTTATGTGGCAAGAAATTGCATAAAGAAAAGGGGTTTCAATGGTAATATTTTATTCAAGTCATAGCATGATAAATAGTTTGTGTTTCTGGTGTAAAGGTTTATCTTAATTACATTTTGTATGACCTACACGGGACAAACTTAAAGCCAAGAAAAAGAAGATAAACAAGAAAAAAAAAAAGTTATTTTTAGACATTCCATTACACTTTTTTTTAACACCCCTCAATATACACTTCATTTCTAACATTGATATGCACAATATCAAACATAACACTTTGCAAGACTTATTTGGAAAAAAAAATTACATACTCTTAGCATTTTAAATACATACAGTTGAAGTCAGAATTATTAACCCCAACCCCCCAGTATAAAACCAGCTTTTAATTTTATAAAAACTATTTTAAGGACAAAATGATTAGCCCCTTTAAGCTAATTTTCTTTCGTTAGTCTACAAAACAAACCATCGTTATACAATAACTTGCCTAATTACCCTAACCTGCCTAGTTACCCTAATTAACCCAGTTAAGCCTTTAAATATCCCTTTAAACGGTATAGAAGTGTCTTGAAAAATATCTAGTCAAATATTATTTACTGTCATCACGGCAAAGATCAAATAAATCAGTTATTAGAAATGAGTTATTAAAACTATTATGTGTAGAAATGTGTTGACAAAATCTACTCTCTAGTAAACAGTAATTGGGGAAAAAACAAACAAGGGGGCTAATAATTCTGACTTCGACTGTACATTTCCTTTTTTAAAGTCTCGCGAAACACTTAAGAATCCCATCATGTCGCCACAGGCACGTTTTCAATAAGCTTGGGTTAGAAATTCACTTTGTATTCATTGTGCATGCTGTTCTGTGACCCATCCACCATGATTCGTGAGTTTCTGAACTTGTATTGGAAAACTTTGACATGCTACAATACAGTGGAGGGAGACACTGTGGGTATTAGATATTAATATTGTGTTTGTACAAAACCAACTCGGATAGCATAAGCCTGGAAACAACACTTGCCCCACGGCAATCTGTGGATGATGCTGATAACGCTCACTTGGGCTGGTGAGGAGTGAGAGGCGGCGTTTGATTGCGTAAGACCACCACATCATCCGCCTCCCCCCTTGGAGACCCGATCTCTGGCCTTCCCCCACACAGAGCCCAAATCCTCCCACTGAACCAGCAAACAGTGAGTCAGCTCTTACTGCACAAAGCAACTACACAAGAAGGGCAACACTTGCACCCTCTCTTGGGCCGCACCACTGCAAAGTGGAGGAAAAAAAAACACACAAGTGTTTATGCTATTGTTTTAAAAAAAAAAACAAAGGGATTCATTAAAATATACATGGTCAAAAATTTTAATTATGCCATTATTAACTCACTCTCATAGGTTTGTTAAAATTGTGAATGCAAGATTGTTCATGTTTTTTTTTTTCATGCAAACAGACATACAGTTGAAGTCATAATTATTAGCCCCCCTGTATATTTTTACCCTAATTTCTCTTTAACGGTTATTTCAACACATTTCAAAACATGATAGTTTTAATAACTTATTTCTAATAACTGATTTTATAATATACATACACAATATTCTAATAAAATATTGTTCAAGATACAAGTATTCAGCTTAAAGTGCAACTTAAAGGCCTAACTAGGTTAATTAGGTTAACTAGGCGAATTTAGAGAATTAGGCAAGTCATTGTATAATGATGCTGTGTTCTGTATGGTCGAAAAAAAATATTGCTTAAGGAGGCTAATAATATTGACCTTTAAATGGTTAAAAAAAAATCTGCTTTTAATCTTGCTGAAATAAAACAAATAAAAAAATATTATAGGAAATACTGTGAAACATTTCTTGCTTTGTTAAACATCATTTGGGAAATATTTGAACAAGAAAACAAAATTCACAGGAGGGCTAATAATTTTGACTTCAACTGTACGTGGAAAATGTGCCCAGGGCTACATGTCTGAGAACAGAGAAATGTGCCTCGGAGTACATAATGGCCAGACTTGGGAGGAGGAGGCAGAGCAGAGGGAGTCCAGCAAAGGACAGTTCCAGAAAAAATGGCAGACTCAAAAATGTACACGCCAGCTTCTAGTGCATTTGTGAAAACAAAAACTGCAAGAAAACATAGTCAAGGGTACATATTTATTGGTTCTCAAAAATGTAGCCCTCAGCACATATTTCCAGTGAGCCTGGGTTGCGATATTCAATACATCATGATGATGAAAACTAGGGGTGTGACGAGCTGCCTACTCCACGAGACACGAGATATATATATATATAATATATAATATATAATTATACATTTTTTTTCTAGACATATTATATAAAAATATGCATGAATTAAAATATACAAAAATTTGAAAAAGTTTTTCTTTTTTTGTGGTTAAATTTACACATTGATATGTATTATTATTTTTTATTTACATTCCATCACTCTTTTCTCTGATTTATTTTAAAACAACATTGTTCTCAGTATTAACAGATAATGTAAATAGGCAAAAAGCAAAGAAAGATGGAAAGATGTAATGCAGCTATGTCCAATTTATGAATAAGGCTTTTCTTTTTTGTAAATCAGATTAACTGCTTCATTGAAAAAACAAATCATTCATTCATAAGAGTGATCTAGCTATCAACTTTAACCGACTGAAATGAATCAGTCTCAGCTGCTAATAGCTTCCTTGAAAAGCAGGTTATCAGTAAATAAAAACTAAAACGGTGCTTTGTTCATCACACAAATCTATTTTATTACTTGGAAAGACAGTACGCACATCATTTCAACTATGTTTACGATGCCACGTAATGATGCATACCGAACAACAAAAGTGTGAATAACAGCACTTCATTTTTTTTCAGTCAATTACTCTTCTGAAACGTCTCCATGCTGTCAAAAGTCACCATTATAGCCGATGTTTGAATGCATCCTGATAGTTTCACTTATAACACTCTCATATGATGACTCATCTATCGCCAATGCAGCTATCGACTTTCAGACGTCACATAAGAATTGAATGTTTCACGTTTTTTTATTTTTATGTTGTTTTTGTTTTTTCACTCTTCAGCCCTTCCTCTACAATCGTGACTGCACTAACAAAGGGACTTGTCGAGGGAAGTTGCCGTCGATTTGCAGGCATGTTGGTTGCCTGGAGACGGGTTTAAAGTTGTGCGTGGCTGACGGCTGGTCCTCTGCACTGCGGTCTCTGAGCGGGGCAAACGCACGTGCCACAGGCCACATCACATCAGCCAGGCTATTTAACACCTCTGAAACTAGGAAGAGGGGAAAAAAAAGAGCTGCTCGTCATTGAATGAGGGAGTTTAAGGCAGGGGTTTACAAACTCTATTCCAGGACACACCTAGATATACAGTAGTATAATCAATCTTGAGACCCATAGAAATATGAAAGGAAATGGATACTGGTTTAGGAAAGAGTAGGGCTCGGTGAAGTGACAAAAATCTCATATCACAAGATAAGTCATCTCTTACCCTCATGGCGATATATATCCCGATATAATAACATTTCTGCATTTCAATCAAATAATAGTATATATATATATACGTATATATATATATATATATATATATATATATATATATATATACACATATACACTCACCGGCCACTTTATTAGGTACAACTAATAATACATAATTGTTACATAAGAAGTAGGTTCATTGTTCAACTGCTCTTTAATGCAAATTTCTAATCAGCCAATCACATGGCAGCAACTAAATGCATTTAGACATGTAAACATGGTCAAGACGATCTACTGCAGCTCAAACAGAGCATCAGAATGGGAAAGAAAGGGGATTTAAGTGACTTTGAATGTGGCATGCTTGTTGGTGCCAGACGAGCTGGTCTGAGTATTTCAGAAACTGCTGATCTACTGGGATTTTCATGCACAACCATCTCTAGGGTTTACAGAGAATGGTCTGAAAAAGAGAAAATATCCAGTGAGCAGCAGTTCTGTGGGCGAAATGCCTTGTTGATGCCAGAGGTCAGAGGAGAATGGCCAGACTGGTTCAAGTCGATAGAAAGGCAACAGTAGCTCATTAGGATGGTAGGCAACAGTAGACATTAGGATGGTAGGGTCAGAATTTGTCATCAACAACATGAAAACATGGATCCATCCTGCCTTGTATCAACGGTTCAGGCTGGTGGTGGTGGTGTAATGTGTGGGGGATTTTTTTTAACACACTTTGTGCCCATTAGTACCAATGGGTATTGCTGCTGACCATGTCCATCGCCACAAGCCCTTTTCTTATGCCCCATATGGTGATGCCTACGTCTCCAAAACCAAATCAAAACTTGTTTTTGTTGAAACAAATATAAATATGCATATAATAAATAATTTATTAATAACAATTTGCTAATATTAACATTATACAAATGCAAATTGTCATGAATAAACTGAAAAAGCCCCCAGATATGAAGCATGGAGGTAGTAGTTTTTTTATATTTATGTAGTAAATAATAATTTTTGTGACGGTTTAATTCTTTTTTTCCATATGTAAAGATATTTGTGCATTGCTGTACATCCTGTGTGCCTTAAGCAAAGTGTAAGCGTTTGGACCCGCATAGGTGAATAAATAATGTGCTCTGCGCTGGACTTTAGACCAGCTTTTAGTTGGTCAACGGTGCAGTCAATTTCAGTTTCTCAGAATAGCAACGCATCAACAATGCGTCTTAACACACCTCCTTTTTAGACTGGCACACCCATGAGTCCACAAAGTGGTGCAAATAGATTTGCCATTTAAACAACATTGCACAAAAAAAAATGGACAATGGAAACAAATCGCGCCAAACACATGTTGCACCTTATTGCGCTGGGTGTATGAAAGGGCACTTAAATTGCTGACATTTTCTTTGACAAAATTCATCCATGCAGTTTTCATTTGTAAAAAAAAAAAAATTGAATCTTTAAAAAGAAGATGGAAAAAAAAAAAGTATTTTTAAAAGGAAACCAACATGTCTTATGACAGAATCACAATCATTCTGTTGTTGGCTGTGTTGGTAGAAGACTTTCATTCTGCCAGCCATAAGCGTGAAGGTGGATTTATAATATCAAGCTTCGTCTCTGCATGTGTGTGCGTGCGTGTTTTTTTTCCCCTCTTCTCATGTATGATAACAGTCAGTGGTTCTGGTCTGACCTTTGCCCACAAGTGTCTGGAAGAAGATTTTTCCATAGCAACACCTCGGATCAAAAACTGAGGAACGCAAGAGATCAAGCAACCCTGCGAGGCCTCCCTCTTTACCTGACCTTTAAAACAATCAGGCCCTCAGAGGCTCTAATGAAGTGCCTGGATTGTTCACCTTCAGCTGCACGACACCCAACACAAGACACCTGCCAACCTATAATCTCACCAAAACACGGAAAACCAGCCTTCCTAGTTTCAACATTAAAGTCAGCTCAATATAAAAGAGATGTTCTCAGACTGTATTGCTTACCAACTCCCTAATAACAAAACGCTGCTCTAGTAACATTTTGACCTGGTTTTGGAGCCTCGGTTTGCTTTTAGATGTTTTCATGCATGTCAGTGACACAAAATATGAAGTAGGGACAAAAGCAATCAATCAAGATTTCTTATATATATATATATATATATATATATATATATATATATATATATATATATATATATATATATATATATATAGATATATAGAGGGAGAGAGAGAGGGAGAGAGAGAGGTAGAGAGAGAGAGAGAGAGAGAGAGAGAGAGAGAGAGAGAGAGAGAGAGAGAGAGAGAGAGAGAGAGAGAGAGAGAGAGAGAGAGAGAGAGAGAGAGAGAGAGAGAGAGAGAAAGAGAGAGAGAGAGAGAGATGGTTTACAGTGTGGAGTCTGTAAGAGTCAAAAGGCTTATGCTCAATGTATGAGACAAAACGTATAGCAATAATAGTAATATTGTTAAATATGACTCTAATCTTATTAAAAATGACTGTTTTCCGTTTGTACACATTTACAAAATATACTGGATGCAAATATGGATGGATGGATGGATGGATGGATGGATGGATGGATGGATGGATGGATGGATGGATGGATGGATGGATGGATGGATGGATGGATGGATGGATGGATGGATGGATGGATGGATGGATGGATGGATGGATGGATGGATGGATGCAAATATGGATGGATGGATGCAAATATGGATGGATGGATGGATGGATGGATGGCTTGATGCAAATATGGATGCAAATATGGATGGATGCAAATATGGATGGATGGAATTAAAAGAATGATGGATGGGTGGATAAATTTAAAAGAACGAAGGATTAATGAATAAAATTAAAACATGGATGAATGGATAAATCAAGTTAAAAGATGGATGGGTGGATGGATAAAAATAAGAGAACCATGGACGAATGAATGGACAGACGGATGGATGAATAAATGGATGGATGGACAATAATCCACATGAAACTTTAATTTAAATCAATATACAGTATAATAAACACATTGCAAAGACTCAAACATAGCACAGAAATTATTGAGTATTCTGAGTGCATGGCCATTCTGTCTTTATACTGTAGATATCTTTATTCTTATATTATTTATTTTAGTAATGTTAGCAATTTTTTACAGATGAAATGATTGTTGCACTGACTGGAAAGCACCTTTTCTTTATTGTGTTGTACTTGTGACAATTATAATAAATTCTATTATATTCTACTACAATTGTCTTATGTGTGATTTAGAGGTTATGAACAAAAATATTTGACCACAGATTTCTACGACTGACAAATCAGAATAACGTTTGCGTAATCAGATCTATATCAGCTGTGGCAGTGTGCAAACTCTATACAATCTTAAAAACTGCACAGTGTTATCTCAGAAATCGCTCATGTAAGCAATTCATAACCAAAATACGAGCAGGAAAAAGACAGAGGAGTTGCATTTTGAACCTGTTCTCCAGCATGACATGGACCTCCAAGCTGAATCCCTACCGTACAATGTTTTGAGATGAGAGGTACGATGGAGTCTGTGTATATATATATATATATATATATATATATATATATATATATATATATATATATATATATATATATATATATATATATATATATATATATAAACCTAGCACTCAGTAACACATTTCAGCACACTGAAACTGCTGATAGCATTTAAAAGCAGACGCTCTCGAGTGCATGTTTTATTTTCCACTTGACAGTGCTGGTGCTTCACTAGAGAGGCAGCATGACTGGGCCATGGCTGTCAGTCAACTCTGACTCCATCTCCATCATGGCTTCATTTAATTTTAATTAAGGATGTTGACGATTAATCAATGATTATAGTTTAAAGTGATACTATGTTTCAGAGGTAGCGCACACAATAAAATTCATAAAGCAAACATGAGTTCATAACACAACGGAAATAGGCCACAATGGAATCAAGTCACGACATAATGAAAACGTAAAAAGCTAATGTGTGTTCAAAATAGATGCAACAAAAGCCCCTTTCACACATACAGACCTTACCGGAAAATTACCGGCAATTTTCCAGAAAGGGCCCTTTTTGAAAATACCGGTAAATTAGTTTCGGCAATTTTCCGGAAAGAGAAGTTGTAAGATTACCGGTAATTTGCTGGAATGCTGAACGCGCTGACGTGAGATGTCTACTCCAGCCAATCAGAACAATCAGACTCATTTACATGATCTTTCCATGTTCATTATTAACACCAACTGTGTAAAAAATTATCGATAAAATGCTCATGATAAATCGATGTTTGTTTACCTTCAGTTGCTTGACATGTGCATGTGATGGAGTGCTCCGGTGAGTGCCAGCACACACATATATTATGTACATCTCGACATGCAAAAGTGTTCCTCCATATGTTTTCATCGAAGTTGATCACAAAACTTGTGATCCACAGAATTCTTCTGCCTTTGGGTGTCTCTGGGACAAAAGCAGCATGAATGCAAAAGCTTAAGTGAAATCATTAACAAAAGCCAGACCCTTTCTATGTTTAAAAAATACAAGCGCAGCCATTTAGAGGTCATTTAACTGGTTAATGATGTCAGAATTTACAGGTATTTTTTTCCAGAAAAATTCCATAATGTCCTTGCCTGTGTGAACAGAGCTTTTTTAATTTTACCGGTAAAGTCATTCCAGAAATTTTCTGGATATTTACTGGTTTCACTGTGTGAAAGGGGCCACAGACTTCTCATGGTTCCAATTCGGTTTTCAGTTTTGGTCATGGTTTCGGTATATGATATGTTCAGTAAAAAGAAGCACTGTCAAATAGAAAAAAAAATAACTTCTCAATATTATCATTAATATTATTACTTCTATTTTGGTTATTATTATTATTTCTATTCTGACTTGTACTTTTCCTTATCTCCACATTATTATTAGTAGTAGTATTTCTAGCAATATCGCTACTGAGGTTAGATGTAGTGGTAGTAGTAGTAGTAGTAGAGGTAGTAGTAGTAGTAGAGGTAGTAGTAGTAGTAGTAGTAGTAGTAGTAGTGGTGGTAGTAGAGGTGGTAGTAGTAGTAGAGGTAGTAGTAGTAGTAGTAGTAGTAGTAGTGGTAGTAGAGGTGGTAGTAGTAGTAGAGGTAGTAGTAGTAGTAGTAGTGGTAGTAGAGGTGGTAGTAGTAGTAGAGGTAGTAGTAGTAGTAGTAGTGGTAGTAGAGGTGGTAGTAGTAGTAGAGGTAGTAGTAGTGGTAGTAGTAGTAGTAGTAGTAGTAGTAGTGGTAGTAGAGGTGGTAGTAGTAGTAGTAGTAGTAGTAGGTGGTGTTGTTGTTGCAGTAGTAGTGGTCGTAGAAGCAGTGGCAGTAGTAATTGTTGTAGATACAGTAGTAATAGCAGTAGTCATTTTTAAGTAACAGTAGTAGTAGTTGCTGTGGTAGTAGTAGTCATTGTAGTAACAAGCAGTTGTGGTAGTGGTAGTAGTAGTTGTAGTAGTGATATAGTTTTTGTAGCAGTAGCAGCAGTAGTTGCTGTAGCGGATGGATGGATGGATGGATGGATGGATGGATGGATGGATGGATGGATGGATGGATGGATGGATGGATGGATGGATGGATGGATGGATGGATGGATGGATGGATGGATGGATGGATGGATGGAATTAAATAAATGATGTATGGATGAATAAAATTAAAAGAATGATGGATGATCATAATCATCATCATCATCATCATTAGAGGTGTGAACCTACACTGGTCTCACAGTTCTGTTACGATTATCATGCCATCGTTTTGGTTCAATTCGATATCTCGGTGCATCACGGTGCATTGACAATGCTTTCCATACACAGTTTTATATTTTCTTCACAGCACAGCAATTCTTGTATTAAAATGTATAAATATATTTATATACTATTTGTAATACAATTTTGTAATTTAATACAAACAGTAAGACATATAAACTGTACCTTAAAAAACAAGAGCAATTATAGCAAATAAACAAATATAAATATCCCGATCGCTCTCTGAGCCTTATCTTGGTCACGCGCTCAACAGAAAGGGCTGTGATTGGTGCTGGCGCTCTTCACAGATGAGTGACACTGATAAACTGCAGCGATGATCACAGCTGATCCATGATAGACGCGGTGGAGAAGACTGCAGACACGCGCCCGTGTCTGTATCCAGAAGCATCACTGTAACAGCCGAGAGGAGAGGAAAAGTCACGCCAGGGGGTCAAATGCATCAAGAGCTCGCCTCCCTCGCCATAGTAAGCTACCGCAACATAGTGCATATGAGATAAATGACGTCAGTATATAATAACCGGTTATGATTATTACTGAACCGATACCGAATTGTCCGCGTCTGCATCGCGGTGCACAGAAGAAACAATTAATTTTGACACCCCTAATCATCATCATCATCATTATCATCATCTATTAGTTTTTCACTGACAGCCCAAATGTAGCCCTTGTTTTAGCCAAGATGACTATGTCTATACATCTATAAGGTGTCTAAACAAAATAGCTTGGTATTTAGCAGTTCATTGACATTCATGAGAAGACATTGACCTTTTCGCAATCTCCAGATTTTCATTAATACACACAATATCCTATGAGCATTTAGGACTTGCTAACACGGATGCACCAGCGTAGTTCTATTGAATCATAAATCATTCATTCTATTCACAACTTTAGTTTCGAATGTCATTTGTACATCCCGTCATGCTAATGCGCCACTGATGTAGACATACTTACTTAATTACTCCCAGGGCCGTTTAAATCGAAATTAATATTTAGACGCACCATCTTGGTGTTTTGTAACATCTAATTTTTACGAAATGGGTTGTTGACCCAATGCTCAACCCCCAACCTGAAGGACTAGGACATACACACATACACTACAGACAATTTAGCTTATCCAATTCACCTATGCCACATGTCTTTGGACCAGAGCACCCGGAAGAAAACCCACGCAAACACAAGGAGAACATGCAAACTCCATACAGAAATGCCAAATGTCCCAGCCGGGACTCAAACCAGCGACCTTTTTGCTTTAAGGCGACAGCGAAGATCACTGCACCCCCGTACCGCCTGAAGTAGACATATCTTGCATTATTAAGGTTAATGATTAATTGATCGTATATTTAAACTATGATCAATCAGGGGAATTTGTGGAAATTGACATAACTAATGGTAATGCATCTGTTGAAGGGTCCAGTGCAAGGTCCAGCTCCGCTCTAACACACACATTCCTCTCTGGATACGAGGAGCACCAGTTCAGGTGAACTCTTCGTTTCAAGCCATCTGGCAGCTCCCGTCAGCTACAAAAGGAAATAAATCAATTTGTCAGCCAGACAGAGGGACGTGCAGCAAACAAGGTATGACCTAATTTACGGGGGCCGTGTCCAAATCGACAATGACCAAACGTTATCAGGCGAATCTGACGGTAATACGAGAGGAAAGATTAAACGCGTTTCAAATGAAGCAATTTGGCCCGCGATTGCATCAGTGCAAACGGGGAGTCAAAAAAAGACATGAGCCGCGTACATTCAGATTCTCATTGAAGTCCTTCAAAGGGCCCTATGGCAAACGAGAGTTTTACTTATCAAAGCGCAAGGATCCTGTTGAATTTAACAAGGTAAATATTTCTGCTTTTATTTAACAAAATGAGCAATAAAAGTAATGATCATGACATTGAGGTTTATGATGAGTTTACAAGTCCTCTGAAACAGTTGGAATAGAAAAGCAGTTCAGAACATGCGCAATTTAGATCAACCAAAAATGAGAATTTGCTGCTATTTTTAGAGAATTAAAAAACATATGGAGGTGAAACTAAAAGGTTGAGTCAAACACGGACAAACACAAGTGTCGAGTAAAAAGTGTCTGTCCATCCATATAGGGCTCCACAATATATTGTTTCAGCATCGAAATCACAATGTGCAAATCTACAATAGTCACAACGCAAGATCTGCAATGTCAAGTTGGGATAGACCCATTTCACAAGCCTGTTAAGAAGCGTTAAACGGTCATCGGCATCTTAAATCCTTGAAAGTTTTTAATATTTAAAAATTTTTTAAAACGTATGAACATTTATATGTGTTTAGGTATGTAGTATATCATCTTTGCTTCAAATTACAAAAAAACAAATCACCACTTGTGTGAGGCGTTTCTAATGCAGCGTCTATGGGACAGGGCAGGACGTCATCAGTCTGACACTATTTTTTTTTTCCTTTTTCTGAAAGTCTTGATAACATCATCATGGAGTTTTTCTTTAATTAAGCATATTGTAAATAAAAAAATATTTGTTGTACTCTCCCATTGGATGTACTCTCCCATTCTGTTTCAGAAGTTCTACTTAGATCTGGACTTCGCTGACTCCACAATACAGCACCATGTTGATTTTCTTTTCTCTGTTTTTGCACTGTTTATCTTAACCAACAGCCATTAAAGACCTTGCATCTTGGATCCTTCCTTCTTGTTGTTTTATTATTTTGGGGATCGTGACAGCGCTCCCTAACAAAATCATCTCAATCGATGTAAAATTAGGAATTCTTTATTATTATTGTTATCTTGAGAATTTATAATCATATTGCATCAGATCTCTAGAGCTTACAGAGAATGGTCTGAAAATGAAAAAAATATCCAGTGAGTGGCAGTTCTGTGGGTACAAATGCCACGTTGATGCCAAAGGTAAAAGGAGAATGGCCAGACTGGTTCGAGCTGATAGAGGCAACAATAACTCAAATAACAACTCGTTACAACCGAGGTATGCAGAAGAGCATCTCTGACTGCACAACACGTCCAACTTTGAGACAGATGGGCTACAGCAGCAGAAGCCCACTCCAGGTGACACTCCTGTCAGCTAAGAACATGAAACAATTCAACAATTCGCACAGGCTCACCAAAATTGGGCAATAGAAGATTGTAAAAACATTGCCTAGTCTGATGAGTCTCGATTTCTGTTGCGACATTCAGATGATAGGGGTCCGAATTTGGCATCAACAACAAACGTTTCATGACAATGAGTTCACTGTACTCAAATGGTCTCCACAGTCACCAGAACTCAATCTAATAAAGCACCTTTGTTATTTGGTGTTATATGGGAGAGTCACATCATGGATGTGCAGCCGACAAATCTGCATCAATGCAGATATACCATGTCAATACGAACCAAAATCTCTGAGGAATACTTCCAGTACCTTGTTGAATCTATGCCACAAAGGATTAAGGCAGTTCTGAAGGCAAAAAGGGGTCCAACCTGGTACAAGTAAGATATACCTAATAAAGTGGCCAGTAAGTGTATACCGCAGAAAAACTAAATATTGAAATCTCAGTTTTTTCCAATATTGTGCAGCCCTATATTTGACCCAATGTTGGGTTAAAACAACACAGCATTTTGCATGGCTTCTGATGGCAATAAGATCTTATAAAGCAAAAATTGCTCTTCCAGTATTTTATGTATTTTTATTTGCATTGTTACAGTGTAGGAGCATGCATAATTCAAGAGAAAAGTAAAAGGGATGATGATACCTTAATGAACTGATATTCAAGTCTTCCTTAAAGCCATTTGCAAATGTTAAAGCTAACACCTCCTGTTATTTTTTTTTTTTCACAAACTGACTAATAAAACTAATAGTTATCACACATTGCTCTACAATGAGCCCCCAAAGTGCTATCAAGTCAATTAAAATGGTCATAACAAAAAAAAAAAGATCTTATAAAATGCACAAATATCATTAAATATAGTTGCAGTAATGTTTCTCTTGAGCCATAATAACTCAGATATGCCGATATTAATTTTGTGTCACCTTATTTTGTTACTTATTTTGTTACCATATTAGTATACAAAACAATACAATAGCAGAATAACACAACCTAGCCTCATGTGTAATGTGTTTTCAGGCTGCATCGCTGAGGTTTTATTTTTTAAATTATGGACTGTTTGTCAGAAAGCACAAGCAGGTCATGAAGTCAGCATGGGATTTGAGGCCATAAAGTCGATGGGCGAAATATGTATCCGTCCAATGTTGAAGATTCCTGCTGTGTGCCCTCATAACCTTAAGTCCTATCCCTCGTCTCACACACATACGCCCATCCATTGCACGCGGATTAATTGAATTAAAGCGCTGACCACTGCACAATTTAATCTACCATTCCTCCTGGCGCTGTGACCTTGGCATCGCCTATGCCGAGGTCCCCGTTGGCATGGTAACCACCCTCGGCCTTAAGGGTTAGTCAACCAGCCTAGTGCTCAAAAGCTGAACTTATTAATGCACAATGCGGTCCAGCATTGATTTAACAGGCATGAGACAGCCTACACATTCAGAGCTTGCAAGGCAGCGCTGTACTGATGATCCTCGCATATTCTGGTTATAGGGCTTGTTGGAAACCATTAACCCTAAAGCCAAAACTACACTCAGTTTGTTCATGGGTACATTAGTGTATGTGCCCAGTCAAATGCAGTGTTTTCCACAAATGCACAATCGATACACAAAGAGATCTCTGTAGCCATTTAGTTGTGTCTATCTTTTAATTTCCTTACACATGTACTTTTTTTAGACCTTTTTAAAACCATTACTAATTAGGTTACAGATGTAGACAAATCTAAACGCTAAAGATTTTTCTAATGGCCTAGTAAAAACATAAAAAAAATGAAAATGTATGTTAAAGCGGTGGTCCAGAGTGTATTTTTTAAGGCTTTGGTTGTGTTTATAAGAAGCAAAGCAATAGGGGTTTCAAAATGAATTGTTTCTTCGGTGCACCACGATGCAGACGCAGACAATTCGGTATCGGTTCAGTAATAATTAGCGAGCGCGAGTGTTTACAACGCTCCAAGTACTTAAAAACACAGAAGCTGTGCACAATTTCACTGCATGTGTGTTTGCTGGACAGTCTTTCACTAACACTTACAGCAGAAGCCCCTATTTCACTGCGATTGAGAGAAGTAAACTCCATTTCTCTCTCTCTTACTGTGGCCCATTTTACCTGCTGGCGTGACTTTTCCTCTCCTCTTGGTTGTTACAGCGATACTTCAGAATACAGACACGAGTGCGCGAGTTTTCTCCACCTCGTCTATCATGGATCAGCTGTGATCGACGCTGCAGTGTTGCCAGATGTAGCTGACTGATTCTAGCCCAAAAACTATCCAAAACTCGCCAAAATGCCTATCCAAAACCGCCCAATCTGGCAACACTGCACCGCTGTCGTTTATCAGTGTCACTCATCGGTGAACAGCACTTGTAAAGTAAAATCTAAAATTGTGTATGGAAAGCATCGTCAATGCACCGTGATGCACCGAGATATCGAATTGAACCGAATTGATGGCATGATAATCGTAACCGAACTGTGAGACCAGTGTAGGTTCACATCTCGACAAGCAATGTGTGCTTATGCTTCATTTGTAAAAAATCACGTTATTTTTTTCATATTTCTTACTTTAATTATATACAGCTACTCAGCTAACATAAAAATTACTGTCATATTACCTAGTTCCTCCAAAAGCCCGCCCTCAAGAGGCTCTGGTTGGTCAGCTAGCATAATGTGCTGTGATTTACGGATCGGCTCCACATCATCAGTAAGCGTCACGCCCAGTCACTAGCACGCACTTGTCGCATTTCCACTGTCAGGCCAGTGCAAGCCAGGGTTTTTAATCGGGTTGGGCTGTGCCAATAGCCCAGGAACATGAGCAGTGAGCCTGAAATCATGTCCCATTTCCACTTTCGGGCTAGTAGCTAACAGCGTGTCACGCAAACCCGGCCCTAGAACGTCCTCCGAATCAAACGTCACACAACACGCCCAGTTCAATGGGAATCAGGCAGGCAGATAAAGCACAACATCGCATCATCATGAAACAACTAAATTGAAGCCAACCGAAACAAACAAATCACACGTTATTGTACAGCAGGGGTGTCAAAGTCAATTCCTGGAGGGCCGGAGCCCTGCAGAGTTTAGTTCCAGCCCTGCTTCAACACACCTATCTGTAGGTATTAAACAAGCCTAAAGCACTCAATTAGTTTGATCAGGTGTGTTTAAGTGGGGTTGGAACTAAACTGTGCAGAGCTCCGGCCCTTCAGGAACTGGCTTTGACACATGTGCTGTACAGCATTACATTATGTCTATTTGCATAGGCCTATGTATTTTTCGACTGTTGGCATCGTGCATCGAGTGGTCTCGCCACTAACGGAGGGATGACCCAGCGCACCACCCATAATATAAACCACAGAAATTTTCTGGAAATAACTCCATATAAAATGTATTTTATAACATCCTCGTTTTGATGGACGCCATCAAACATTCAGCCCAATGCTCTGGAGAGATCCTAAAACATACTAATTTTTCCATAGGCTATATGACACTTAATGGGTAATTCCCCTTTATTTAAGAGAACAATTTAAATATGTTGCATATTATTCTGTTATCTTAAGTAAATAAAACTGTTAAGTGTTTCAGGACATAAGGGCTAGAAAGAAACCCAGCCGCTCACGGCATCAACAGAGTGAAGTGAGCGCTCTTTCGCCTGGTCTCTCACGCACATGCATCTAAACGCGTACGCTTCATGCACAAACACACCTTTTAAACTTGACAAAAACTTTCGACAACTGATAGTTACTGGCTGCTGTGTCTTTAATATGGTGTAAGGTTTATTATGCATTATTGAAACATCAAGAAGGACGCAGCAAAGAAATATCACTTATTAAACTACTTCATTATTTTATGCAACAGCCTTGCATTTAAAAGGGAAACATAAGGGCGATCATAAGCAAAAAGACCACTAGCCTATAAGGTTTTTATGGAATAGCCTATCTTAAACTGACCAGCTATATGTTTTTCTTTACCTTATTAATTTATTGTTTTGCTGCATGTACTCGTGTGCGATCGGAAAACGAGTTTAATGGCAGCACTCCATCTTTACCAGACTTAGGCAACTCCGCCTCTCCTTTCACTCCGCCCTGAAGTCCCAGCTGGCCCTTTTTGGCCCAAGGTATTCGGTGGGCCAAAAAAGGCCGGCCGCTGGCCCCAAGGAAGCCTCACTTTGGCCTGATCAGGCCCCGGAAGTGACAGTGGAAACACGACTGGCCCTGGCTCGCTCGCTCGCTTTAGGCACGCTAGTGGAAACGCAGCTACTGTGCCTCTGCTGTGTAAATACTGTCAGTCTGTAGCGGTGTCAGTGTGAGCCTGAATTAGACATAAAATGAAGAGGACACAGCTGAACCTCATGCCTGCTCTCTAAAATAAAATCTGACAAGTGTCTTTCACATATATTCGGTTATAAGCATGTGTAAGTAATATGAAACGTTCACATATCTTTTGCGAGTTTGTTATTTATCATGTAAAACACCGGGAAAGCGGCTGCATAGAGAGACACTGCAGCCCTGGTAAAGATTGTGGCTCTTTACAGCAGTTTGACTGATGAATATGAATTTGTAGCTAAATTGTTAATGGTTCCAAACAGCATTTCCCGTTGTTTACATCCTCGCTACAACATACCATTAACGCTAGACACTATGCATGTAACAGATAAATTTTAACAAATAAAAATACTTACAGGTTGTGGCTCACAATCCACAAATTCTGCTATTATGGTTGGAGCTGCTCCATTGAGAAGTTATTAGCCGAATCCAGCACTGAAGTGAGAGAGATTCTGGAAGCTGTCCTTTGTCAAATGCTAGCTATAAATATATATATATATATATATATATATATATATATATATATATATATATATATATATATATATATATATATATATATATATATACACACACACTTTTTAATTATCTGGAACATAATTAAAATTAAATTGTAAGCACTTCTCTCTGTGTCATGTCCTTTGAAAGCCTAAATACAAAAACAGAAGAAGCTCTGTGGAAATAGCAGCACTTGGACGCCATTTTAGCTTTCTCTGCTATAACATTACAGCATCTCTGGCCATTCCCCTTCACTGCGTGTGGTGTATGCGTGTAGCCTGAAGGGTTTATAATCTCATTAACCCTGATGTATTTTTTTTGTAGTCCTCAAACTTCGTTCGCTGTAGGCTTTGCTAAGCTAACTCTGTAAAAGCCAATGTCTCCCTTTGCATTGAACTTTAAACGTATTACATTTAGAGATGTTGTTTAAGTTCACACAGCTACATTACAAATCAACTAAAGTTTATATATCGTGGTGGACCACCCCTTTAAAAAAGTAGTTTAAACAAACAGGAAACATAATGTTTTGATTTTTTGATCAGACCAATTTTCAGTTTTTAGTCACCCACAGTTCCTGCTATGGAAGTCGGTGGTAAAAAGATCCCAGCGTTCTTTAAAAGAAACTTGAACAGGTTGTAAACAAGTAAAAGGGAGAGCAAATTATGCCATAGTTTAAATTTGTGGGTGAAATATCCCTTAAAACTGAAACAGGACAAATACATTGGCATAAAAAAAACTACATTTTTAGGATGAAAACACTTATTTTGCTGCCTTTCCTATTTTTCCAGCAACTCTTTCTCATTCTTGATGACTCACTATTAAGAATTCTTCAATGAAAAACATATGAAAGAGGGATTGAGTGAGGAATGCAATTACCACGCTCTACATCTGTAATGTTATCCAAATAACGATCTAAAAACAGTGGCTTGTTTTATTTATAGAGTCATACGTGGTCTCTGACTCCAGTCTGGACGTCAATATAGATGATGTTTCTTCAAAGCTTGCAAATGAGCTGAACTCACAGAGAATATCAAAGACAAACAAACAGCGAAGAGAGGAATCTCAATTTCTGTCGCCGCACAAAGGATTAACATGTCCTTACTGTCACAAGGACGCAGCTGCCAATCCAACATCTGAAGGACATTTACTCAGTCAACAAAGCACTGAAACACAAATGCAATTATAGAGAGAGAGAGACACATGTACCTGTACACACCTCGAGCACACACAAACACCAATCATATTTCTTTGTGTTCTCCAAACTAAACAAAGTGAAGCGGCAGTTCTAGGGCTGTCAGTAGAGGAGAATGTGTAATCAAATCAATTATACAGCACGCAGAATAAACAATGGCAGTTAATTGAATATCAGCATTCAGTGGGAGTATCTGTTCTAAACTCACACCTCACAATTATGACATTTGGGCAAGGAATTACGAATTTTACACCTCACATTTCTGACTTTCGTTCTCAGAATTCTAAATATTACACCACAACCCTGACAGTCATTCTCAACTTATACATTTTTACACCCCAATTCCAACATTTGTTCTCGGAATTTTGTATTTGCACCTCACAATTCTGACAAACTTTTCGGGAACTTTAAATATTACACTACAAACTGACAGTCATTGTCAGAATTCTTAATTTACACCACAATTCTGACATTTGTTCTGAGAATTCTACATTTACACCTCACAATTCTTAGAAACTTTTCGGAATTCTAAATATTACAGCAGAATTTGAAACATCTGTTCTGAGAAATCTAAATTTACACCTCACAATTCTGACATCTTGGCTCAGAACTCAAAATTTCAATCACAAAATTTGAAATATTACACCATAAATCTGACATGCATTCTCAGAATTCTAAATTTTGCACCACAATTAGAATATTTGTTCTGAGAATTCTAAATTTGCACCTAACAACTTTGACATTCGAGCTCGAAACTCAAATTTCATGTCAGAAATATTACACCAGAATTCTGACAGTCATTTTCAACTTATCCATTTTACACCCCAATTCAAACATTTGTTCTCAGGATTCTGTATGTACACCTTACAATTCTGACAAATGTTTCAGGAATTCTAAATATTGCACCACATTTCTGAGTCTCTCAAATTTCTAAATTTTACACCACAATCAGAGTATTTGTTCTGAGAATTCTAAATTTACACCTCACAATTCTGACGTTTGTTCTTATAATTTTACGTTTTACGCCTCATAATTCTGACATTTGAGCTCGAAAATTTTGTCAAACAATTCTAAATTTACACCTCACAATTCTGACATTTGGGCTCAGAATTTAAAATTGTATGTTTCACAATTCTAAATTTTACGCCTTACAATTCTGACTTTCTTAGAATTCTAAATTTTATACCTAACAATTCTGACAGTCATTCTCAGAATTCTAAATTTTACACCACAATTCCAACATTTGTTCTCCAAATTGTATATTTACATTTCTTATAATTCTAAATGTTGTACCTCAAAATACTGACATTTGATCTCAGAATTTTAAATTTACACCTCACAATTCTGAGATTTGTTTTCAGAATTCAAAAATTTACACCTTGCAATTCTGACATTCGCTCTGCAAATTCTGAATTTTACACCTCTAAACACCTCTAAATTCTAAATATTACAGCAAAATTCTGACAGCCATTCTGAGAATTATACATATTTGTTCTCAGAATTCCACATTTACACGACAATTCAAGACATTTGTTCCGAGAATTCTAAAAGTATACCTCACAATTCTGACAATTGGCTAGTATTTCAAAATTTCACATCTCAAAATTCTGAAATTAATCTCAGAATTCTAAATAATACACCCAAAATCTGAGTCATTCTAAAAACTCTAAATTTTAAACCATAATTATAACATTTGTTCATAGAATTTTCACCTTGTAATTTTGACATTTGGTCTCAGAATTCAAAATTCTGTCTCACTATTTTGACATTTATTCTAAATTTACACCTCACAATTCTAATAATCATTCTCAGAATTCTAAATATATCCCACAATTGTGTCATTCTCGCAATTTTAAAAAAATTCTGACGCTTGTCCTCAAATTCACAATTCCCTTTTAATTCTGACTTTGTGCTCAGAATCCTACGTTAATCCTTTCAGTTCTGACATATGTTCTCAAAATTCTACATTGTATGCCTTAAAATTGAGACATTTGTACAAAAATTTACAACTTGCATTTATGACTTTTTTCTCAGTATTTAGATTGAATTTTTTTTCAGGTTTTATTTTTCACAATTGCAAATTTATACAATTGTAATTTAGTTCAAACATCCTAAAAATCCCTTTATTTTTCTGAGAAATTGAGAGAAATATACATTTTTAGACACAAATAATTAGTATTATTATTTGTATTATTTACTATTTATATTATTTATTATTATTCACTACTATTATTATTGTTATTATTATTATTAATTATGTGTGAAAATAAGCTTTTATGGTGCTTAATAGTGGTGTAACAGATCCCAAATCTCACGGTTCGGATCACATTATTGTTTTTTAGTCATAGATTGGACCATTTTCAGATCAACCAAAAAAGGGAGGAGACAAATGTAATTTGCATTCCATTTATTACAAACAGTACTGCTAGAAACTTTCGGTTTTAACAAACAGAATTAAGAACCTGAAAAATCAGAAATTATCAGCTGAATAAAAATAAATTGTAAAATATTTAGTACTGTAATAAATTCAGTTACTACTACTACTGATAATGCTTATATACTATTATACTGTTGCTGATAACACAATGTATAAATGTAACAATTTGTGCAACCCATATTTATTTTTAGTCTCATTTTCAATAAATAATTCAGTTATTCACTCATAAAACTTTATTTCATTGCTAGATGGATCATTTCTGAAGAATTATTCAGTGGCATATTTTTGATGGCTTGTTGTCGCCACCTATTGGTTAAATGATGTAATTGCTGCCTACAACTTTCATTTTTGAGTGTCAAGTTAAATGCATATGATTGTGATTTTAATCTTTACCATAAACATCAGTGTTTATATCTAAACTATAACCTGTTATCCCAGTACTTCAGTGTTATTTGACTGTTTGTAACTTCATAACTAACTAAAAAGACTAAAGACAGAATCTCTTTCTTGATTTTTGCATCACACAAACACAGAATTGAATGCAGCGATTCGAAGAATTAATAAATATACAGTATGCACATCATCATAATTTATAATTTCAAGAGTTCACACTTAGCTCATGATTTATACATAGCTTGTTTGGCGTGCTGTCCCGGGAGAGAGCCCTGAGCTGAAGGGGTCCTCGAGCCCAGGGCTCCCCCCTCCCCTTTCGCAGGGCGAGGGGAAATTGAGCTCAGGTTGATCTCAAACTCCCCCGCTGCTGAGGCCAAGGTGAACTGCCCGAGAGTAAGACATTAGAAAGAAGATTTAGGCTTATTTTATCCATAATATGGAGCATATTTGGACAATGGGAGGAAACCGGGGAACCCAGGGGAAACCCACGCAGACACGGGGAGAACATGCAAAATGTGCACAGAAATGCCAGATGGCCCAGCGAGGACCCGACGCCATTGGTATCCTTGCTGTGAGGCAACAGTGCTAGTCACTGGGCCACCGTGCCACCAATTCTGGAAAAAGGTGGAGGGGGGTTTCTTCCAGACGAAGATAGTTGTAGAAAGGAAATGAGGATATATATAGTGACTTGGTATCCTTTGATTGGAGGATCATGATTAGCTAATGTGGGCCAGCTGGGTCAATCATGAGCACGTGCTCCTCTCGAAATTAGTTTAAAATTAAACTTCACTTATGTTGAATGGGTGTTGAGATCCTGATCTTTTAATGATTAATCGTGCAGCTTACACGCAATGCATTAATGCAGGCTAAACAAGTAGTGACAGAAAACACCTTTAATAACCTAAGAAACCCACCACATCCTGAATACCCTACCACAACTTCTTCCGTCATCGTTATATTTTACAGGAAAGCCTAAATGCTTTCATACATGTAATTTAAATGGCACGAAAGGCGATCTCTCTGCGATCGTTACATATTTAGGGTTAATCTACAAGTAAAAAAAAAAAGTATTAATTCGCAGGTCATGTGTGTTCTGAACCATGGGTTGTGATCCGGACAAATCACGTGCTTAAAGGGCCACGAAACCCCCTGTCTCAGCAGGGTGTTTTCACACCTCTGTTTTGAAAAAAGTCAGGAAAGTTGGGCGTGTCCAGCTCTGGGAGTGTGTGAGTGTCGGGGGAGGGAAAGAGGATAAGATTTTGCATAGAAGGGAGTTAACATTTGGGCACGCGCTAAGTTTGACAGGAAAAACAAACACACAGAGGCTGATTTGATACGGCGAATAAGAGAAAAAAATCCTCCGCATTTCTCTGTAACTTATGTACTCGGTAGGTAGCGTCAGAAAGCCGTGTGTGTATAGACTATCCTGTCACAAATTGCAGCGAAAATCCTGCACGACGGGAATAGTTTGTGTTTACATGTTTACACTCGGAGAGCAGCATTTAAACAAAGGGCAGTCCACTGCAAACACTTACCAAATCTGTAGACAGACAATCAAACTGGAGCTGTGTCTTTTTATTAAAAGTAGACGAGCGACAAATCCGGATTTCACCATTTCCAGATGAGAAAAAGCTCTCGGGTAAAAATGTTCCTTACAAACGCGTTTCTGTCGCGTGTCGCTTGCACTGTGATCCACACGTGAGTCCAGCTGCTCTCTCATAAAGGGAAAATGAAAACAAAACCTTCGTTGCAACACACTAATAACACCTACGAATTTTGTCTTGAAATTCTTGTACTTTCACTTGTTTTAGTAACACATTGTGGCGTCTCTCTGCCGTCTGTACAGTGTAAACTGGTAAACAGTCTCCGGAGCTATCATGCATATTAATGAAGTTTCACGTCATACACAATAGAGCGCGCTGATTGGTTTGAAGCACGTCTTTCTCATGAATGAATACTACACACTCAGATACGTCAGAACGTCCTAGAAAAGACAGACAGCCACTCTCCGGCTGGATTTACACCTAAGTATCTCATGGTCGTGACGCAGCTTCAAAAATTAGTTTCAAACCGGAAGAACGAATTTGCTCAAAATAACGCAAAAACAACCAATTTTCACTTTTTAGTGCAATATATGTGTCCTAATAGTGTTTATAGCAGCGTGGGACACATATATGACTGTCAACAGCTCAAAAAATGTGTTTGGGTGTTTCATGACCCTTTAATAAACTGGGTAGGGGGGGGGGGGGGGGGGGGGGGGGCAGACAAATATTGTGCTTAATATATAGACATTGCAATTTGACTTTCAGGAGTGTAGTTAACAAAAAACTGTTTTAAAAGCCCCCCAAAAGTTTAAAGGTAGATTATAGGTGCTGCTCACAGTAGGCAGTCTGCAATATTTTTTAAATATTGGTGGTACTTCAAGCTTGAATGGCTTGCATGGGTCAGATGGCATGATTAATTAAGTTCATTTTGTAACCATGCTTTTTTATTAAAAAAAATAATTAATCACACTCAATTAAATGACAGCCCTAGCAAGCTCAGTTATGCAAAGCCCTCACACACACTCTCTCTCTCTGTGTTTATTCCAGAGATACAGGCAACTCGAGATCAAGAGCTTGTGGTTTTACTGACAGCGCACTTTAAGTTGGGTTTTGGTTGCTCTGATCTGTTCTTGTTGTAAAGCTAATATATATTCTGCATCCTTAAGCGCTGTCTTCATGGATACGGTCCATTGGCACAAACACACACACACACACACACACAGTATATTCATCAACATTACATTTTCAGCACTACTAAAGGGCAAGATCAAGGCTTGTGTGTGTGTGTGTGTGTGTGTGTGTGTGTGTGTGTGTGTGTGTGTGTGTGTGTGTGTGTGTGTGTGTGTGTGTGTGTGTGTGTGTGTGTGTGTGTGTGTGTGTGTGTGTGTGTGTGTGTGTGTGTGTGTGTGTGTGTGTGTGTGTTTCGGTTGGCAAGCCATTACAAACAGACGTTCCTGAAGGAGCTGAAACTTATCTGAGTGCTGATTTGGCACAACACCTCCAGGCTGAATCAGCCCATTACTCAACGGGTGCTAATTACAATGAGCATGACCATGTTACTCTGTGTGTGTGAGTCCAGAGAGATACTTTTCTACTCACGTTTTAATGGATTAAATGCGTTCCTTTACTTCTCTCTGCTTGAAGACAGCATGGAGTCCTTGACAGGTGGATACAATAAGAGAACGGCTAGAAACTAACAGGGATTTGAGTCTTCAACTGAGATTATAAGTTGATTTATGTATTACAATCTTATTTAGAACATCCAGTGGGTTTAAGTACGTGAAATGTTAATAGACTACATTTTTGTTATTTCAGACTAACCTTCAAGGCAATATTTGCATCGCAGCACATTTGAGCACTGTAATTTGACATATTTAGGTGACGCAAAACATTTCAAGAGTTCACACTTAGCTGATGATTAATAATAAAGCTTGTTTGGCATGCTGTCCCGGGAGAGAGCCCTGAGCTCATGAGATCCTCGAGCCCGGGGCTCCCTCCCGTTGCAAGGCGATAGGGGAGATCGAGCTCAGGTAGATCTCGAGAACTCCCCCATCGTAGTGATTGAAGTGCAGATAGTAGTTCTCTTTAAAGAGATAGGTACTAGGTAGTGAGCAAGTCTATAGTGTTGATTAATAAATAACTTAGGTTGCATGTTTTTAAATCGGTGGGAGGAAACCGGAGGACCCGGGGAAAACCCACGTGAGCACGGGGAGAACATGCAAACTCCGCACAGAAAATGCCCGCTGGTTTGGTAAAGCCTAGAAACATTGACATTCTTGTTGTGAGGCAACAGCGCTAAGCGCTGGGCCACCCTGTGACCCATCTAGAAGAGAGGAGGAGTAGGGGTGGAAGGGGGGATTCTTCAAAGCGAAGATAGTGGTGATATGAAACCCGGGGTATTTATAGTAACTTGGGGATCATCTGATTGGTGCGAGGTGATTTGGATAATGTGGGTCCAGCCGCTAGCAATCATGAGCACGTGATTCTCTCGAAATTAGTTTATAAATAAACTTCACTTAGTAGGAAATAAAAGACGATGGAAAAAGATTTCTTCATCGGGTTCCGTTTTGGCAAAATTAGGCTGATATTATTGGCCTTGGTTACATCAGTTGAAAAATAATTTCAAAGGCAGAAATAGTTTTATTTTTGAAACATTTGTATAAAGGATTATTAGAAAACTTTTGTTTTCCCATTGAGAACAACTGTAGAACTGAAATCTTTATTGTTTACTCACACAACAGCAGTGTTTTTAAAGGGGACCTTTTATGCAAAAATCACATTTATAAGGGGTTTAAACAGTAAATGACTGTAGCTGTCGGAGAACCTACAGAATTAAAGTCAGTTGATTGATTTTCATTTATATAACTGTATTTGTTTTAGGTTGTCTTATCCAACTCTCTCTGCATCAGCAGTGTTTACTTATCTGCCTTGTAAATGCATTCAAATGCATTATATTTCTGATAACGATATGTCTTAATCTTCAACAGAAATGTGAATTGACTTGCTGATTAAATTTCTGATGAGAAAGACTCAAACTGACTCTCGCATGTCTCATGTGAGCGGCTTTCACACTTTCAGCTGCATGAAGTCCAGAGTTAATCATTAATAAAATAGTTAAACCCTTAGATTAGACAAAAAGCTTACACCAAAAAGAGCAAAATGACGTAATCAGATAATAACAAGGTTGTATTTATCTGGTTTTGTCTAAACAAAACTTACTCTGAAACCCAAAGTTTGTTAAAGGGTCATGAAACCCCCCTCTTTCAGTTCAAGTCTACCTCAGAATTTTTCCAAAAATTGTTGTTTCAACTGTTGTCAGTCGGCTCACAAAATGAGACACAAACCGTGAGGAGACGCATGATTTTATAGTTTACAAAGTTAAAACGCAAAAAATAAACAGTAATCTAATGCCCAGCTACATTTGTTATTCGTAATTTCATATACACAACCACAATTTGTTATATCACTATAAAGATTAGGGCAGGACAATAATTCGATATCAATATATATCGCGGTAGATTTTTGTTCAATAACGATGATATGATTTTTAAACCCATTTCCGATATTTCGATATAAATTTGCATATATATACGATCACTTGTCACTGAATGACGTTCAGTGCTCCGCCGTCAGAAAGAGCGTGATGTTACTTGCGTGATGACGTACACCACAGACACGCTGTCAGCACTCAGCACACTGTCGCAGAAAGTTTTAGCTACAAAATGAGTGCCCTGAATACAGATGTGAATGAACAAGCTTCCACAAGTAAGAATGCAGACGAAATCGTTGATAAGAAAGGAAAGACTAATGCAGTGGTGTGGAAGTGGTTCGGCTTTTTAAGTTCTGATAAACTTAATTTCAGTGCTCTGCAAATTGTGCCGGAGAGTGTTGCTGACTAGCAGCGGGAACACATCAAATCTGTTTCACCATTTGAAGCAGTTACCCCTGATAAAACATACTGAGAGTCAGAAGATGAGCATCATAAAAGTTTAAGCCAACCTGTGGCCTCACCATCACCACTATCCACCTCCCTGACACCGAAATCAGCGGTGTCAGAAAAGAAGGCAATGAAGCAAACACAGATGGCCATGAGATGCCGTGTAGGATTTCAATCAAACTTTGCTTATCAACACGTGCATATACACCTATAAATTACTCGCATATACACCTATACTATTGAATGTTCAAAACATGTATGAAACTTGCGCATATACATAGAAACTTTATGCAAGCAAACACCCACATACACACGCACATGCATATAAACTCGACAATCCTTGCATATACTCCCACATTAACCCACGCACATACAAACTTGATTCTTGCATAAACACCCAAATTAACACTCACATACACATGAACTCGCTGCATGCTGGCATATAGCACTCGCGTAAACTTACAAAATAAAATTCACAAACATATTTATCAGGAATCAAGTTATTGCAAAGCTGATGAAGTAGAAAGAATATGATTAATAGAGCTATTAAATCTGTTAAATAATGAAAATGTGTTATATAAAATAATATAAAATATTAGTCTATATAAATAAACTATATAAAATATATAAGAAATTTATGTTAAACCTTTTAATTTAATTAGGTAATTACATAAACAAATATAAATAGACAAATAAAACGCTTAAAGGACGTTCAAGATGAAAAGCAACCAGAACTATGAATATACTCAAACAACTCTTCTATTGCAAATATTAATGTAGCCTTTACTCTTTATGATTTTTTTATTATTATAATTATTATTCTTTTTCTATGTTTTTTTTACGATGTGGATGTCATAATTGGAAGATTTTGGTATTAATTTGATTGTTAAATATTCAGCATATACAAAAAACAAAACACTGATAAAAGTTTCTGTTCATCACGTTGGTCAAGCTAACCCCCACAAACTGTCTATAAGCTGAGTCTGAGAGTTTTATTTATTTGATAGTTTTTTTCACATTTCTTGTTTGTAAAAGCTAAATACAAATAAAAAGTGAAAATTTTTTTGTACTGTTTTTATTTTTTTAAAAAGTTATAAAGAGTCTGGATGTTATTATAGACTTTGCAAATTCACTTTGCATACATTTGTAGGTACAGACATCCATTGTGTGCGTTCTTGGCAGTTTTTCCTGTCTTTTTAATATTGTCCATATCGATATCTGAATTGTATCGACCGAAATTAAGAAATATATCGTGATATAAATTTTTGCCATATCGTCCATCGTCCGATTAAAGATAATCGTGTTTATACAAACACTATAAATGAGGACGACTTCTCTCCTCCCAAATCCCCGGGTCTGAATGCAGACACAGTGGATAGCAGTGTAGCAGTTCTCTTGCCCTATCTATTCCAACCATTAAACCTGCTGGTAATCTAGAGGATTTGAATAATAGGCGAACACAACAGCACGGATATAGGCGATGTGTCTGAATGGTAAAAAACTTAACTGATAAAAGTCCGCCATTCTCCAATTCTCATACAGCTCTCCCGACAAAAGATGCTTGCTGCAAACCAACAGCTTTGCTGTATCGGCCCAGACAGCATTGCGGGGAAAAACATGCAATAAACCCTGTGGATCATGGAAACAAACACATACATATATTATTGAACAATATTTTTGAAGTGTTTCAGTCAGGTTTCAGGCCTCATCACAGTACAGAAACCGTATTAGTAAAAATAACCAACGATTTACTCTTAGCTGCTGACCAAGGGTGCATCTCGCTATTAGTTCTACTCGATCTTAGCACCGCATTTGACACCATTGACCACAATATTCTCATAGACCGCTTAAATTCTACAGGTGTCCAAGAACAAGCTCTTGAATGGTTTAGGTCATACTTAGCTGATCGTTACCAGTTTGTGAATATTAATGGACAGCTTTCACAAGTCAGGCCAGTAAAGTACGGGGTCCCCCAGGGATCAGTTTTAGGCCCTTTGCTGTTTACATTATACATGCTTCCACTGGGGGACATTATTAGAAAACACGGGATCAGCTTTCACTGCTATGCAGACGATACTCAATTATACATTTTAACTAAACCTGATGAGATGTCTGAACTGTCTAAGCTAACTGAGTGTATTAAAGATGTTAAAGACTGGATGACCAACAATTTTCTTCTCTTAAACTCAGACAAAACAGAATTATTACTTATCTGGCCTAAATCCTGTACACAACAGTTCTCACAACTGGACCTGCAATTAGAGGGATACAAAGTTAGCATTAGCTCAACTATAAAAGACCTGGGTGTCATATTAGACAGCAACTTAACTTTCAAAAATCATATATCCCATGTCACAAAAACTCCCTTCTTTCATCTAAGAAATATCGCTAAATTGCGAAGTATGCTATCTATATCAGATGCAGAAACGCTAGTTCATGGTTTCATGACTTCTAGGCTGGACTACTGTAATGCTCTGTTTGCTGGTTGCCCAGCATCCTCTATTAACAAACTTCAGCTGATGCAAAATGCAGCTGCCAGAGTTCTTACCAGATCTAGAAAATATGGTCATATCACCCCAATTTTATCCTCCTTACACTGGCTGCCTGTTAAGTTTCGTATTGAATTTAAAATATTACTCCTTACCTATAAAGCTTTAAATAATCTAGCTCCTGTTTATTTAACCAACCTCCTGTCTCGCTACAACCCAACCCGCTCTTTAAGATCTCAAAAGAGATCAGGGCTTCTTGTAGTAGATAGAATAGCTAAATGGAGTAAAGGAGGTCGAGCCTTCTCATTTATAGCCCCTAAACTCTGGAATAGGCTCAGACAAACTCTCGCTCTTCAAAACTAGATTAAAGACCTATCTTTTTAGCAAAGCATACACTCATTGCATTACATAGCGCTATGACGCATGATGTGCCCCACACAGGATTTTGCTTCTTGTTTATATACACTATGAACAGCAGGTACGCTAATTATTCTCCTTATTCTGTATTTCCACCTGGGGGTACTCATCCCGAGGCCCTCAGACTATGCAGTAGTGGTGTGAACCTACACTGGTCTCACGGTTCGGTTACGATTCTCATGCCATCGATTCGGTTCAATTCGATATCTCGGTGCATTGACGATGCTTTCCATACATAATTAGATTTTTTTTCCTTATTGACAGCTGTCATGCGTCCTTATTTTAATTTATGACGATGAACAATAAGACATTGTAAGCAAAAAGCTGCGTTTTCATTTTGAATGGTGACACTAACAGACATAGTCACCAAATATAAATCAGAGGTAAGACTTTCTCATACATAGCAGTTATCCATTAGGCTTTACATTATAGAGAGAAATACCAGATAAACCAAGACTGCAGTTCGGTCAATTTTCCTAACGTATAAACAGCTCTCATTAATGGTTAACATGCTTTCACTTTCGTATTTGACATGAAATGCACATTTACCAGTAGGAACGACATCCCGCTCTACTCATAATTCTCTCTTCATATAGCCGTATATATGCCTATTACATATCCACAAAACACTGTGATATAGCCTGGCTCAGATCGTATTGCTTTCTCACTACAATCAATCCGCTCCAGAGTTTGTTTCAATCGAGCCGAAACCACCTCATTCAGGCGATCTCGGACCGATTGTTTTGGCATGGATCCGAGCGCGATTGCTGGATTCACATATGCCAAACGAACCACACTAACTCGGGGAAACGCACCAGGGTCCAAAACAAAAGTCTAAGTGTGAAAGCACCCTCAAAGGAAAATGTTCTAAATATTATAGTTAATTCATGTTCACAGCTAGGTTTTTCATATCTGATCAATTACATCAGCTTTTTTGTTCATTATTTGTTTTTTCCTAATGTCTTTAAGTGCATTCTCTAATTAAACTTTTACATCTTTCTGATATTGTAAGTCAAACTAAAGCCTATTTGTTTTAGCAAATTGAATTCATGTTTTAGGGAATTAAGGCTATGAGCACAGCTAATCTTTGCAAGCATTACTAATTGCTCACAAATATCAATATGTGTTCATTATTTGGTGATTAACAGTTGTTATAGCAGAAGTTGTTAAAGTAAAGCAAGTTGTTTATCTATGCATTGTCATAATGTACATTTTGATGAGCTTCTAATTATATAACTTAATTACATTTCTGTTTTTGATAATTAAGTATTATGTTGAAGTAAAGTGGCAGCATATTAAAAGAACATATAGTCTGAGAAACAAAACTCATCTTCACAGCAAGCTTATTCATACAATATCTCCATTTGAAAGCACTAATTGTTCCCAAATAGCAAAAATGTGACCATTCTTCTATGATTTCATGATTATTCATTTGTCTACTCCCTCTCTGGTCAGCTCCAACTGTTAGAAACATCTGTGTGTGGGAGTCTGCAGCTAAAAATGTTTTTATATCACTGAAGAAACAAAACATGTTTGATATTCTGTTGTGTTTGAGTACCAACACAGAGAAGTGGCTCAGACAAAAAACAAGAGTTTGACAAACCAATCAGGAATAAAGGAACACCACAAATCATCCTACCGCAACATACATACAAGGGGAGGAAGAGTAATTGTAATTCAGGGGTCTAAACAGTTTGATGTCCCTTTCTTTATTTATGAGACAGACTGTCCCTCAGTGCTCAAAAAGAGAAGTTTGAGAAATGCGCTAGAGTTTAATCAAGTTTAATTTGGCAGCTGTATTCGGTTGTTATGAAGTGCTTCTTTATGACTAATAAATCAAATCAATAAATTAGGCTTTGCTGTAACTCAGGTGCCAAAAGTGCCACAAAAAAAAAATGTTAACACAACCTTTCCCAAGAGGAAGAAGCAGCTTGGGTGGTAAATAAATCTTCTTTATAAAGAATACAGTGTGGTTCGCTGAACTGTACATATACACTTTTGCCTGTAAAAAAACTAATGAAAAAATTGAGCAATACAACAATGATCACAACATAGGCTCATTCTGAAAACGTAGCCCTATATACATATCTGAAGATCACGAATTAAATAGCCAAAGGTACGTATGGCTGCATTTTGTTTTTTAAACATGAATGCTGCGAGGCGGTATGATGCCGTACCTTTTCGCGCTTACCACCTGACCATTTACCTCCATATGGACGGCTGTCCCGCTGTTATGAGTTTGTCCAGTAGCTCGCCATGTACGTTGGTGGTCTTAAGAGGCAGAGAGGAGTTGACCACGATGACGGGGTTCGAGTCTGGCGAAAAACGATTCCAGAAAGTGGGTAAAGTAAATAACAGGGTGAAAATGTGGTAAAATCTGAAAATATGGTAAAAATCAGGTGAATGGTGGGTTTATGCGAGAACAGCAGGTGTGAATGGCACTCGTGAGAGAAATTTGAGATCTCAAAGCGTACACAGTGGCCTCTGGTGGATTTGCAAAAACAAAACAAAAAACTGCACAAAAACGAACCTCCTGGGACGTATTTGGCACTCTGCAGAAATGTATATAGCGACACGTTTTCAGAATGAGCCTGGGTTGAATGATCATGGGATCTGCAATAAAAAACAGCAACAATACAAGATCTCTGAGGGAGTTTGAAGACCTTTCAAATTGTTCTTAAAATGTGGTGCAGTTGGAAATGTATTGATTGATGAATAAGAAGGGAGGTCAGAAATATTGATGTAAAATACTGAGGTTTTTTTTTTTTCTTTTGTTATTTTACTCCTGTATTATTTGAGTGTAAAGTGAAAATGCAATAAAGATATAAAAAGCAGCAATATATTTAGCCAAAAAGAGAGAAAAAGCAGAGAAGATGCTGACAAAAAAGCCTGCATGTGTTATATGAATTAGTGAAAAAATAATGTAATACCCTTTTAAAAATTACGTGCAATGTCCAATGTACAAATCTAAGTGTTTATTAGAATATAAAATATGCTATCTTAAAAAAAAAAAAAGAGTGTTTTAAATATATAAGTTAGGAGAACAAAGTAATGCAACTGCAAACTGTGAACTTTCTTTCTAAATGTTGGTGTAAAAGTATGCTATGGTGTAATTAGCTTAAGTCATTATCTATTTGGTTGTACACTATAAAAAAATGCTGTGTTCCACACAATCGATTTGTGTTGGGACAACATGAAGGAATTAGGTTAACATATTAGTTTTTACAAATGTAAGCAGATTGGACATAAAAAATAATTAAGTTGTCCGCCCCAAAAACACAAAAAAAAAACAAAAACACAAAAAAAACGCACAGCTGTGTGGGGTGAGCTACACAAGTAAGAAAGATTAAGAAACCTGCAGACTACAAGGAAGCAAAATCAAGGTGAAAATGAAGAATAAAACCCCTGCAAAGCACTGGAATAATGGATTTATTAAGTTGGTTGAGTTTGTCTGATTCATTCATCATTCAGAAAAGAGAGAGATGACAAACTTGGGAAAGAGTTAGTGTTGGCCCAAAGCCTGGAGCAGAGTGATACTTCAATGCCACGACCCAGAACACAGATCATAACCTGACTCTGCCCAGTGTCTAACTCATCTCCTCAACACACACAAGGCAGACTTAACCTTTAAGTGGCTGCTTGGAGCCCCCGATATATGAGGCCCCACAATAAATATCTATACATTTCCATAAACTGTATATATAATTTCATCAATAATCATATTTTGTACGTTGAGGGTCTAACAAATCCTTTTTTTTATGTAACTATTTTACCCAGCATTGACTACAGAAAAGAAGATTGAGTGAAAAATGTAATAAACAAACAAATAAGTAAAAGGGTGCATACGGACTCATGGCTGGTATTGCTTAGATTGATGTGAGACCTTCAAAATCACTAAATCTGCCACTGCACTTACACACTTGTGTGTGCACAAAAACACACAGTAGATTCAATATGTTCAAAAATCAATGAAACATTCAGCCAAACATGACTTCTCTAATCCACCCATTAGCCTCATCTCAGACTTGCATCGGTTTCCTTTATCCCTTCAGGTTCCGTTATCTTTAAACAGATATTTAACAGAACCAAATTATCTAAGACTAATGATAATACAGCAACACATCTGGCATTTTCCATTAATATAGTAAACCTTTTTTTGTTGCATTAACATTCAGAAAGTAAATACAAATACATGTCATTAGGGGCGACATGGTGGCACAGTGGGTAGCACGATCGCCTTACAGCAGGAAGGTCGTTGGTTCGAGCCCCAGTTGGGTCAGTTGGCATTTCTTTGTGGAGTTTGCATGTTAACCTCGTGTTGGCATAGGTTTCCTCCGGGTGCTCCGGTTTCCCCCACAGTCCAATATGGAGCTAACAATATGCTAAAAATAATCTGAATTTAATTTGATGAGTTTAATAAAGTTTAATTTTACAGTAGGCTATATGTAGATAAAAAAAACATTTATTTTTTACCTATTTCCAAACCCCCACCCTCATAATTTGCACCCTGTAATTTGTCCATAGCTATGAATCAAGCAAAGGCAAGTGATTCTTAGTTTGACTTTTCGGTGATCATCTACTCTTCCCTGTTGATCACACCTGACCCACTTTCTGCGCAATCTGAATTTCATAATCTGAATTTCTGGTTGTTTGAATTTTAGAATAATAAATTTGAAAATTTGAAACTTTATTTTTACAAACTTGATATCTGCAGTATGACTTCAGAACACAAACAAATCTGAAGTTTGAAAATACATCTATAAAAAAAAAATCAGCCATGAAAAATTCAGTTGTTTTAAAATTCAGATGTTCAATATTTAAGTTATGGAAATCAAATTCAAATTAAGAAATTTAAATTAAAAAATTAACGGCATACAAAAGAATTCAGATTTACTAAATGACAATTGTCAATAATTCAAAATAACACAATTCAAATTCAGATTGTTTTGGCATATTATTAGCTCCATAGTCCAAAGACATGCGCTATAGGTGAATTGAATAAACTAAAATGGCCGTAGTGTGTGTGTGAATGCGTGTGTTCAGATGTTTCCCAGTACTGGGTTGCAGCATGGAAAGGCATCCACTGTGTAAAACATATGCTGGATAAGTTGGTGGTTCATTCTGCTGTAGCGACCCCTGATGAATACTAAGGCGGACTAAGCCGAAAGAAAATGAATGGATGAATGTAAAGTGTCTACTTACAAATTCTAAAAAAATCAAAAAAAAATTTATTTATTTATTTAATATATATAAATATAGAATTTGTTTTTTATTATTTTATTTTATTTTTTATTATTTATTTTTTTGCAAAAAAAAAAAACATTGTTTATTTATTGATTTATTTTTGCATAGTGTAAATACAATTAAAAATTAAATTACTTTCATTATCGACATCTTTACAGAAAGCAAATATTGCTTTTTAGAACATTGATCTTGTGTTATCAAAAAATTATATAAATTGGTCTGGAAAACATGGAAAGGTTTTGTGATTTTTGCCAATTGTCACTTTATGCAAAAAAGACGATATTTTTACTATAAATTGGGCAAATATAATCAGTGATTTACAGATTTACCCAAAAATATTATAAATATAATTATTCATTCATTCATTTTCTTTTCAGCTTAGTCTCTTTATTAATCTGGGGTCGCCACAGCGGAATGAACCAGCATAAGCTTTTACGCAGCAGATGGCCTTCCAGCTGCAACCCACCATTGGGAAACATCCATACACACTCATTCACACACATTTAATACAGACAATTTAGCCTACCCAATACACCTATAGCGCATGTTTTTGGACTGTGGGGGAAACCGGAGGACCCGGAAGAAACCCATGCGAACACAGGGAGAACATGCAAACTTCACACATAAACGGCAACTGACCCAGCCAGGGCTCGAACCAGCAACCTTCTTTCTGTGAGGTGATCGTGCTACCCACTACACCATTTAAATTAAATTTAATTTAATTTTAATATTGAATTTTATTTTAAGATTTTTTTTCCTTGATCAAGTTTTTGTATTTGTACACATTATACGAACCAGCGACCTTCTTGCTGTGAGGCAAACGTGCTACCCACTGCGCCACCTTAGCAGCCACATAATTATTTATAAATCATACATTTCGCAAAAAGCTAATAAATAAATTACATAATTTTCATTATTGACCCATATATACAGAGACCAAATATAGATTTCTCAATATTCTTATTTTGTAATTCTCAAAAATATCTATTTAGAGTAAGTGAGCTGTAAATGCGTCAAAATCAATCATTTAGTCATCAAGTCCCAATTTACACAAGCTCATGCTTCACTTACTTTACTGTTAAAGAATATAACATGGCTAACAGCACTCTGAAGTCAAGCTTGAGCCCTTTCTGCACCCTGTAAAGAACTTTACAATCTTTTGTTTTGTTTGATTTAAATATTTCACGTTTCCAAATTTCATATTTAAATTTTAAACATTCACTTCTCTCTCGCTCTCTCTCTCTCTCAGTTAAATGACATCTCCAATTTCACCTTGTAAGTACATAGAGGACGTTTTAGCAGCCTGTGGTTTTCACGGAGGCCTGACTGCATTAGCATAAATGTTCAACTGTGCTGAAGTCAGAGAGCCTGTCAGAGAAGGGCTTCAGATCGCTGGAAACCTGGTTAGTGGAAAAAAAAAAAAAAAATTTGTTCATAGAATCGCCTTTGGCATTGAACGATCAATATACTGTAGTCAAGTCAGGTCATGTTTATTTCTATACAGCGCTTTACACAATAGGCAAAGCTGGCCCAAAGCATAAGCGAACTAAGTGGCTGCTTAGGGCTTTGTGACCACCAGGGGGCCCCCATGAGTACATAAAACAACTTTGACTTTGTGTTTTCAATTTTATATACATATGTCAATATATTAAGGGTGCAACAATAGACGTCTCAAGGTTCAGTTTTCAATTTTAGGGTCACCATTTCTTTACGGTACAGAATAGGGTTGTCAGAAGCATTGCGTGCTGTTGAGATCATTCTTAAACAGCCATGATTGGCCATTGTGTTCACATGCTCAACAGATTTGACTGTGATTGGTCGCGGAGGTCATCAGTAAACCACTCTTCACCAAGGGCAAACATATATACATAAACACTAGATAATTTCACATCTAAAAAATGCAAGATGCAATGCTTTGGACTGCTTTGAAAAAAAGTGCAGGATAAAGCATGAAGGTATCCGGACACAGCCACAGCCACAGTGCCTGTAAACAGAAACGTGCAACAAAACCCAGAAGTCCTGATCTCCACTGCTATGGAACTGACAGTGATGAGCAGCGCTACATGACACGGCATCTAAAAACAATAGAAAAGTAGGGCATTTGAAAGGAAAAATGCATTCTGTGTGAATAACGCAAGACCCCACAACAGCTACCTTCTGATATAACAGTAAACAATTATCTAAACCTGTTCTCTCTTCCTTTCTTTTGGATTTCCCCTCTTATCGCATTGTGTTTTCCTCTGCTCTAAATTGGATTATAACATGATACAAGCTGAATCATCAAAAGAATACAATAACGCACATTACAACACACTCTGCTGCACCAAAAGCAAGCACACACCAGATCACAACAAAAAAGTAAAGAAAACCCCACTCCAAACTCTAAGAGACCCCCTCTGATTCACTTTCCAGTCCGAATACAACACCATCTTTATCACCTAAACCACCATGCTGCACCAAGTCAATCAAATTTATTTATTTTTTTTTATATACACTCAATTGAATATAAACTTTTTGAACTCAATACAAGGATCATGCTCATTTAAGTCATGCACAAACAATTTAGGAACTTTGAGACAGCGTAGAATTGAGACAAAAACAGCGGTGCCCAATCTCCCAAACTTTCAGGTGTGTCTAATTGGGGTTGGAACTAAACTCTGCGGGAGTTTGCCCTCCAACACTGGCCCTCCAAGACAGAGTTTGGGTATTCTTGCGATTGACACTCTCACCAAGGAAAATAACTTTTCCTTGGATTCAGTTTGCACTTACCCCACAGCTCACTTCCGATGTCGCCGAAAAGCAAAACAATGAAAGAAAATATCATGGACTTGCAAGTGCACAGTATGAAGGATGATCTAGTATTCACAAGAATCCCAGAACAAACTCCAGAAGACCCTGAAAAATCGGTCAAGTACTTCATGACAAAGCAACTCAAATTACCACCCAAAACCATACAAAGTTCACCACATCCGATCCCAAAACAACAATAACCAACCACGAATGATCTTCACCAAATTTGAACACTGTAAACACAAGCAACTGGTTCAGAAGGCAGAAATCAGCGCATATGGACTCAATGAACAATATTATGGGATCAAAATCCAAATGTATCATGGCCGTGGATCGAAAAATAATAAGTTAGTTACAATGTATATCTATAAATATTTTTATGAATCCCTTGAGATCATTGACTGGTGTCTGTATTATCTGAAACTCCTGGAACAAATGCATCTCCGCCTGCCACACTGAGCAGCCATGAGTTGCATTGGAGTGACGTCAACTACCCCTTCGTCTGATTGGCTAGAGGAGCAACTGTCAATCTCGACTAGTGGACCAATGCTGACGCAGAAGCCCGCACATGATTTAAGTGAAGTTTATTTATGAACTAATTTTGAGAGGATCATGTGCTTATGATTGCTTGCGGCTGGTCCAGCATTATACAATTTATTATTCACCAATCAGACGATTCCAATCCAGTATAAATACCCTAAGTTCCATATAACAGCCATCTTCGTTTTGAAGAATCCCCTCTTCCACCCCTCCTCCTCCTCCTTTACTAGATGGGTGACACGGTGATCCAGTTGTTAGCACTGTTGCCTCAAAGCAAGAACGTCACTGGTTCTAGTCCTTACCAATCCAGCCGACGTTTCTGTGCGGAGTATATACGTTCTCCCCATGCTCACGTGGGTTTCCCCTGGGTTTCCCGGTTTCCTCCCAAAGTCCAAAAACATGCAACATAAGTCAATTGACTAATTCAAATCGGCACCATAGACATGCTCCTAGTAAGTAGTTATCTCTTAAGAGCAATCACTATCTGTTCATTAGCTACTACAGCAGGGGAGTTCTCGAGATCTACCTGAGCTCAAACTCCCCTCTCGATTTGCAAACAGGAGGGAGCCCCGGGCTCGAGGATCTTATGAGCTCTCTCCCAGGACAGCATGCCAAACAAGCTTTATAATCAACCCTCAGCTAAGTGTGAACTCTTGAAATGAAACTCGAAATGCATCTTTTTGAAATGCAAGCACAGAATGTGGGAACAAGTGCGAAGGGAAAAAAACCATAAGCACACAAAACACTCAAATATGAGCGAAAAAAAAAAAAAAAAAAAAAAAGATTTTGTTTGCTATTAGGAAAACGTAGAATTCCAGTTTCAGGTTTTTGCAATGTAATTCTAAACGCGTTTTCATTTTTGATTCATGCTCATTACCTTTCAGTACGTGACCTCATTGCTTCTTATTCTGTGATTAGTTTTTGCTTTTGCATGTTATTATTTTACATGCAATGTCAATTTTTTAATTTACACTTATTATTTTTCGATCTGTGACGAGATGCATTTGGCAGGACTTTGATCCCATACACTACCTAACAAAAGTCTTGTCGCCTATGCCAGTTTTAGGTACAATAAATATTAACTTGACTTCTAGTTGATCATTTGGTATTAGAAGTGGCTTATATGAAAGGCAAAGAAAGGCCTCTAGATTATGCTTATTTTACCAACACAAAATATGATCATGCCTTGATTTTTAATTAATTAGGACAGTAAGGTCCTAATTAGACAAAAGTCTTGTCACTTCACAGAAATAAAGTACAGTATAGAACAGGGATGGGCAAACTTGATCCTGGAGGGCCGGTGTCCCTGCAGACTTTTCCTTCAACCCTAATCAAACACACCTGCCTGCAGCTTTCTAGTGATCTTGAAGACACTTGCTGCGTCCCTATCCGCATACTATCCGTCCTAAATAGTATGTAATAGTAGAATTAGTATGTCCTAAATCGTAGTATGTTGAAAAGAGTATGCCAAAAACTCCCGGATGGTTTACTATTTCCGGTCAAATTTTAAGTGTGGAAGCATCCATACTCTAACCGCTGATATTGCCCACAGTATATTGCGTGTTGGACGTGAATTCGATTAGAACTACAAAACGTGGGTGAAAAAGTGTAAACAAACTACAAACATGATGGACGCGCGAGACCAACCGTCAAGCAGAGAGGCTTCGGTAAAGATGTTTGTATGACTGTTAATTAATATCTAGCCCACTGGAGACTATTTAAATAGCGTTGTCTTTGTTACATTTCATCTGCAACAACAATACTGAACTTAAAGACGTGTTTGGACATTACCGTCTGAATGCAGAATTATCCAAAGACCTGAGGAGATTTCTCTGCATGAAAGACTCGTGAATGGGAGATTATCCTGCTGCTGCTTCTCCAATAAGGTAGGAAATTAAATATGTCAGAAATGTGGATGATTGACAGGGCTCTTAACTAAGCAACACAACGATCTGTGTAATGAGGAAGTAGTATGTCCCAAAGCTTGCATACTTTTCTGTTACTCACTCAAAAGTAGATATTTTTCGTCCACAAAAAAAGTATACTTTTAGGTTGTAGTATAAGTATGCGAATTGGGACACAGCAACTGATTAGTGTGTTCAGGTGTGTTTAACTAGTGTTGGAGCAAAAGTCTGCAGGGCCCTCCAGGATCAAGCTTGCCCATCCCTGGTATAGAATATAAAGTCGTGGTGCAGTGGAAAACGGAATTAATATTGTGTATGACTCCTATGAGCTTGGAGTACTGCATCCATACATCTCTGCAATGACTCAAACAACTTATTAATAAAGTCATCTGGAGTGGCGAAGAAAGCATTCTTGCAGGACTCCCAGAGTTCATCAAGATTCTTTAGATTTATCTTCAATGCCTCCTACATCTTACCTCAGACATGCTCAATAATGTTCATGTCTGGTGACTGGGCTGGTTAATCGTGGAGCACCTTGACCTTCTTTGCTTTCAGGAACTTTGATGTGGAGGCTGAAGTATGAAAAGGAGCACTAATCCCACTGATGAATTTACCCTCTCCTGTGGTTTGTAATGTAATGGGCAGCACAAATGTCTTGATACCTCAGGCTGTTGATGTTGCCATCCACTCTGCAGATCTCTAGCACGCCCACATACTGAATGTAAGCCCAAACCTTAATTTTTCCTTCACCAAACTTGACTGATTTCTGTGAGAATCTTGGGTCCATGCAGGTCCCAATAGGTCTTCTGCAGTATTTGTGATGATTTTGATGCAGTTGAACAGATAATTCATCAGAAAAATCTACCTTTTGCCACTATACGCTCTGACGAATAGTGGTGTCGGGAAAACCACCTCTCACTCAACATCAGCAAAACCAAGGAGCTGGTGGTGGATTTCAGGAGAGAGAAGAGAGAACACACTCCCATCACCATCAACGGGACACCAGTGGAGAGAGTCAGCACTTTCAAGTTTCTTGGAGTACACATCGCTGAGGATCTGACATGGACTGCCCACACAGACGCAGTGCTGAGGAAGGCACAACAACGTCTCTTCTTCCTCAGGCGTCTCAGGAGGTTTGGAATGAGACCCACATCCTCCGCTCGTTCTACACCTGCACTGTGGAGAGCATCCTCACTGGCTGCATCACCACCTGGTACGGAAGCAGCACCAGCAGCAATCGCAAAGGTCTACATAGGATCGTGCGTACTGCTGGTTGTGTAGTAGGAGGTGAGCTTCCCTCCAGGACATCTATACCAGGAGGTGCATGAGGAAAGCCAAGAGAATCATCAGCGACTCCAGCCACCCAAAGCCATAGACTTTTCTCTCTGCTACCCTCAGGCAGACGGTTCCGCAGCATCCGGTCACGCACCAGCCGACTGAAGGAAAGTTTCTTCCCTCAGACTATCAGGCTGATGAACACTTAACACACCCCACACAAACTCTTCCATACCCCGCACTGCACACCGTCAAGATGTAGCATGCACTGCACTTTAACAAATCCATACTTAAAACAATACTGCCTACGTATCGCTGTCAACATTGCCAATTTTACATTGTCTTGTTTTTTTTTGTGAGTATGTTGTTGTATACTGCACTGTCTGTATTTTTGCACTGTCTGTATTTTGCACTGTCTGTATTTTGCACTGTCGTTGTATTTGCACTGACTGTATTTTGCACTGTCGTTGTATTTACACTGTCTGTATTTTGCACTGTCTGGAGCCAGCACCTAAGCTTTTCACTCTTCATAGCACACGTGCTGCTGATGATGTGACAATAAAAGTGATTTGATTTGATTTTGATATTCTAAATGATCAACTAGAAGTTTTTATTTGTTGCTTTTACAACTGGGATCGATGACAAGACTTTTGTCAGGTAGTGTACAATATCCAAAGACTTACTATCTCTGAAAATTAGGCAATAGTTTTAACTTTAGAAAAAGCTCCTTGATTTAACAATTAAAAACAAGACAAAACCTTAAAGAAAAGCATGTTGCCGCAGCGCAGAGACCTCAAAGACAAAAAAAAAAAAAAGAAAAAATGTCACTGATTTGAGAGAGAAAGCATCAGTGGTGTAGTCGGGGCTATACGCACGTATACTCAGTATGCCTACTTTTTTCCATGAACTGTTTGAGTATTACGACTTCTGAGGATCAATAATTGCGTATACCCTCGGTATACTCACTTGTTTTTCTGATTAGACTTCCCTAATTTATGTGTATTCGCGTCCCCTTTAACTGTATACCAATGTACCAATGTATACCTATATTTATTTTACTTGCATCTTATTTGTTGCAATCAGTGGATTTTTGTTAAATTTGCGGCATTCCCTCGCCCCCTGACGACCGTAGCAGCTGTGAGAAAATTTCGGGAGTTTTTCGATAACGACGACAAGTCAACTAAATGATGTACCGCTGAAACACTGAGGCAAAATTATTTTAAAAAAGCATGGGCATCGCTTTAGCCCCCTATATTTCTATTCAGTCCTTCGAAATGTTTTGCGATTTCCTCATTAACTGTACACTACTAATGATCACCTTAGTCCCCTTTAAATTTGATATGAAAACGGCGGCAGAGTTCCGCTCCTCCGTTTTCAACTCGTTTTTCGTTTAATCAGCAAACCACAGCTTTGCAGAGTGAGAGCAGAAGGTGTGTTTATCTATAGATTGTTATAATATCTGCATATTCACAGTTCTTTGCTATAGAAACACTTGTATCACATGTACCAATCGGGTTTCCCCATCTACTGCTTCCTTGGCGCTTCCCTCATCATCACAGCTGTTTCTCCAGCGAAAATGCAACTCTTAACGAACATTTATCAATTAACTATGATTATAAAACACATTACAGTGCATGTGGCATTATATATATCACACATTCATGCACAGGATTAAACACAGTGACAGAACCACTCAGTGAATGTACTCATTTTAACTGCATATCAGAGTGAAACATTATGTGTTGTATATTGTTAAAAATTATTTCCTATTATGACTTAAATTATGATAGTAAAATATGTAAATTAGCCTGTATATATATATATATATATATATATATATATATATATATATATATATATATATATATATATATATATATATATATATATATATATATATATATATAGTTTCGTCGTTTCTTTGCCTACTTTTAATATTTGCGATGGGTGGGTAATAGTACACCACTTTTTTTTTTTAGGACTACACCACTGGAAAGCATGGCATATTCAAGAAAGAAGTTGACAGGGGAGGTGATTTCAGGTCATATGCCCTCAAAGACACCATGTCTATGAGACTAACTTTGGCTGCTGGCAAGGATATGGCACATTTAAAAGTCCACGTTCACCCTGGAGGCGAGAAGAAAGAGCCATTGGGTCAGCAGGACAGAGCTGAGGGCGACGACAAGATGAAATCTGTCTGTCAAAGCAGGTCTGAGGGACACAAATCCACAGCAGAGACATGTCACACTGCATAACATATGATCCATCTGTTTCTCATGCTGAAGACATGGCATCTGATATCATTACTAACATTATAGCAGCTGTGAGTGTGTGAAAGTCTTGCTTAAAGGATGTTGCAGCTCATAGCAATTATAGTTAAATGTGCCCTAAAGTGATGTACATGAATGGCATATAGTGTGTTTTTTTAATACTGTAGATTGCCAAGGTTAAATTTAATCTTACTCTATCTTAGAAGTATTTGAACATTGAAAAAATTATTCAAATAAATACATTTATATATTTTTAATTTTTATTTTAAATTAAGTTTCATTAATTTTTGTCATTGTTATGGCTTTGGAATTATGTGCCTCAGTACATTATCAGTCCTGCATAGTATTGTATAAGTACTGTAGTTTAGGCTTTTAATGCATATACCGTCAGCATGGAAAAAATACAATTTAAATATGAACTAAAATAAAAATAAAAGTTAAATAAATTATATAAGTTAAATAAAATTTTATATATATATATAAAAAAAATTTATTTATTTTTTTATTTTTATTTTTTTTTAAATGAAGAGCCTTTTCAGAAAGTGTTGTCTCCTTCTGTACTGTACATTATCTTTTGCTTCTGTATACTTTAAATATTCCATGTCTAAGCTTTTAGATTGAATATACAGTATTGTCTTTCTCTGCTAAAATGGTTCCAAGTTTCACCATGCAAGTGCACAAATTAAAGTTTGAGATTTAATATTAACCCCCATGATAAAATAAAATATGTTATTTTTATGTGTGGAGTTTGCATGTTCTCCCCGTATTCATGTGGGTTTTCTCCGGGTGCTCTGGTTTCCCCACAATTCCAAAGACATGTGGTATATGTGAACTGAGTAAGCTAAATTAGCCATAGTGTATGTGAGTGTGTGCAAGAGTGTGTGGGTGTTTCCCAGTGTTGGGTTGCAGTTGGAAGGGCATCCGCTGCGTAAATTATATGCTGGATAAGTTGGCGGTTCATTCCGCTGTGGTGACCCCTGATTAAGCCGAAATGAAAAGAAAAAAATTTAATAAAATTAAATTACATTAAAAAAATACATAATAAAACTAAACTAAACTAAACTAAACTAAAATTAATTATCTCCATAAATAAGGAAATTAACAAAAACTTTACTGGCTTTTACAGGTAGTGGAATGTAATTACAATTAAACACTTGATATGTGCTTTGGGTACTAATAATTACTTATTACATATACTGTAAATATTTCATGTATAAACTTAATATTTTAATATATTGTATTTCTTAGCTAAAAAGGTCAAGTACACAAATTAAAATAGTTTGGGATTTAATAATAAAATTATTTAAACAAAACTAAACTAAACTAAACTAAATTTAATTTAATTTAATAAAAATAAAATAGAAATAAAACAAAAACATAAGGATGGCTAAATCTCCGCATAATATCAGACCCCAAGAACTATCACCTCATATTACCTGAAGAGGAAAGAGGCAAGACCAGGAGAATTTTCATGCAATAAAACAATAAACTTTCTAATCTGTGAAGATCACAACTGTCTCGATCACGCATCCTAAGACCCCTCTCTGCCCTCGACTTTTTAATATGGTGCATCTTGTGGATATATATACTCGTGTTTGGTATCATTTTAAATATCTCTGTGTGATTGGTAAAGTGGTTCCACAGTAATATTTCATATATTCACTTGTATATGTTGATCTGGGTTGATAAGATGTTTGCCAGATGCTCCATTCCAGAAAAAATGGACTTCATATTAACTCATGACCAGACAAGGGTCAGTGTGAAGCTTTTATTGTCTTAAATTTATGATCGTTTGTTGTGATTTGAGTATTTAAGGAAAAAGCTACAGGATACCCCATTGCAGTGTGTGAGTCTCTGAGCTCTCCACCAAGACTTCTATGCTCCAACGTACTTCTACAGGGTCAGGCATTAATCTCTAACTCTTAAATGTATCTTTGGGTAATTGATGTTGTACATTTCTGAATTGGCTTATTTAGGTTGAATCATGTGAATTGGCATGGAAAATCTTTACTTGACCAATAAAATTTTATATTTGATATATTTTATGTTCTACTGAAATCAATTAAATCTAGATAGTTTAGGCTGATGTTTCTGCAGCCTACGACCAAGATACATCCAGGCTCAATGGATGGAGCACAGCATTATAGACCTGTTGATTTCTGACAATCACTGACTTAGTATAATATAATCTAGTGGCTAAATCAAACTTTATGTATGAGCAAGCATGGGGTGGCCTAATATCACTTAAAGGAAATTAGCTTACAGTTATATCCTCTATCTAAGAACCAGGGGCCTCATGTATCAACGCTGCGTACGCACAAAAACTTTGCGTACGCCAGATTTCACGCTCACGTTTGGATTTACTAACGATGAAATTGACGTGAGCATGTGCGTTGGTCCTCGCCAACTTCATGTCTGGCGTACGTGCATTTCTTGTGTGTGTTTGGTTTATTTCCATTGGCGACTCCTAGAGGCAATTGTGTCAAATTGCACACTACAAAGTTTCTTTGAGCCGTGCAATGGCAGCTGTTTGGGACAGGATCATCCGCATGTCTAGCAGGTATTTAAGGTTTCCATACCATGTAGTTGACCAGTATTTTTTAAAATAAATGATATACAGTACATATATTTCTAGTCTACAAAAATGTAACTTATTTTTAAAGCACACTTTGAAAAAAAAAATACTAATAAAACAAGTGAAAATTAATGGATTTTAATATACTTGTTCAGGTTCACTGAAGCAGTGCTAAAATTTATATGTAAGGGTATTTTTAATGTATAACTTCTACAAACGTATAATGCATATAACTTGGATATAACACCTCTCCAATCCAGTTCAGTTCTATCAGAGTCTTCCATAATACACACACTTATTAATGAATCCTACTTGTCTCCCTCATGATGAAGAGTAGGCAAAATCTGATATGTGGTGGGGGAAAAAAAGAAGAATGAGTTCATCAGATGCTGGATTCGAACCGGGTTCATGAGCTATCGTGTCAAAACATGTTGCCATGCACTTTACGAGCTACTCCACTCACGCTGCTTTTTGCCGCTCTCTTCAGTTATGTTGTCTCTGTCAATCAAATGGTGATGGGCGGGAATCACTCAACTAGCTCATTCCAATGAGGTGTGCTATTTGCACTTAGCCTAAATAATCCGGCCCTGCCCACAGACACAAATACTACTCCAGACAGTAAAGTCCACAATTGAGGAAACTCTCTCCTCAAAGGGTGTTAGTTCAACATCCTGTTCCCCCGCCTGTTCAGTCCACACTTTGACGGTGTGCCGCTGTTCTCCTCTTAACCTGCACCTTTACATCAGACCATTTCTTTTTTAATTCACTCACAGTACGATGTTCAGACCCCACTGCGTTAACTGCGTCAGCTAAACTCTCCCACTCTATTTTTTTTTTGTTATTAATTCCGGAGGACAAACTTGCAAGGACAAACACAGTTTTTCTCCAGTCTACCTCCGATAGGAGCACCTCCAATTCACATTCTGTGAAGTTTCTCTTCCTGCTTGCTTTTGCCATTGCTTTTTCGTTTGGTTTTGCCAAAGTAGAGTCATTACCATATTCAGACGGGGGAGGAGGCAGGGAGGGGTTTTGTGCTCGTGCACGTGCGCTCAATTTCACATTAATTCGGATGTACAAAGAGAATATGCATGGATTCTGCGTATGCAGTGTTTCATACACCTGAATTTTTTTACTGCGTACGCACATTTACAGCTTTGTACGTACGCAATGTTTTAGTATTAATTCGACGCAAGTCTTTGTACATGAGGCCCCAGAACTGGTGAGGTTGTGATCACTTGAAATTAGAGTCAGATGAAATAAAACATTTATTTTCAGATGTGCTAGAAAAGGCTTACACGCATTTAACCATCACCCATGCTGTTAGTTCCGTCATAGGACTAATAGATGGACCTTTACACAAAATATCTCCATAAATAAGAAAATAAACAAAAACTGGACTGGCTTTTACAGATAGTGGAATAGAAGTACAAATAAACACTTAATATAAATGTTCTTTGCATCATCAAAAGGCCATTTCAGATAATTCCACACCAACTGAAACCTGAAATCCTGCTACCAAGCGACATATAACGCATACAAATTTGAATGGCATCCCACAGAATCATCAAACCCTATATAATCCCCTCCACCGGTAATCGTTACCCAACACTCACCCAATCCACACACAATTTACACAATTCTCTTCAAACATCAAAGCACAAGCGAGCTTCTCTCATCCTGTCCATCAGCAGCGTAAACGGCCCCAAGACTCCTTCAAAAGTGCAAATAAAACTTTTTTTTTTTTCCTTTGGCTTTCAAATACCTTAATTCTCCAAAGAGCTCAGAACGTCTGATTTGACTGAGAGGCTTGATTGTTGTGTAGCGAGGCTTTCTTTCTCCGCTCTTTGCCTCTGTCTGGCTCAGGGCTGTTTCCAGAAAACACTCTTCAATGTGTAACCGCTTTCAATTAGCTGCAATATCCTCTCATTGTATTCTGACTCAGCTGCTCGATTATAGTCTATAGACATACAGAGAAAAACCAATAAAACGACAGATTGATATTTTCTCAATATATGAACAGTGATGCAATAACCTTGATTCTTTATGGGCGAAATGTTCTACATTTCAAAATCCCTGGTAGTCTTTTGGGCAGGCACTCTTCAGTTCTTGGTAGCCCAAAATAAATTGAAGTGGCCTGAATAGAAAATAATTTAAACAAATTAAAAATAAAATCAAATGCATTTACATACGAATAATTAAATACAAGTAATTAAATACTAATAAATAAATAAATAAATGATATTGATTATAGAGTACAAACTGTTAAAGCCACAATTATTACAGTAGCCCTCCTGTTAATTTTATCTTCTTTTTTAAATATTTCCCAAATGATGTTTAACAGAGCAGAAATTTTCACAGTATTTCCTATAATATTTTTTCTTCTGGAGAAAGTCTTATTTGTTTTATTTTGGCTAGAATAAATGCAGTTTTTATTTTTTAAAAACCACTGTAAGATCAATATTATTAGCCCCCCTGAAGCAATATTGGTTTTCGATAGTCTACAGAACAAACCACCGCTATACAATGACTTACCTAATTACCCTAACTTGCCTAATTAACCCAATTAACCTAGTTAAACCATTGCACTTTAAGCTGAATATTAGTATTTTGAAAAATATCTAGTAAAATATTATTTACTGTCATCATGGCAAAGATAGAAAAAAAATTAGTTATTAAAATTATTAAGTTTAGAAATGTGTTGAAAAAAAATCTTATTTACATTCAACAGAAATCGGGAAAAAAATATATATACAGCAGGCTAAAAAATCTGACTTAAACTGTATATTTGGCAATAATCTCATTTTAATTATTATTTTTTTATTTATTGTATTTATTTATTTATTAAATATTATTTAAAAAAAATAATAACAAAAGCACTGAAATAGGCTAGATTTTTTCTCCCATTAAGATAGTCCAACGGTCAGGATTTTTGTAGCCCAACTGGAAAACATGATAACCTCGGGACATCGGGATAGCAGTTTTGCGAGCCCTGCGATTGCTGATTTTCTATTAGCTAACTGGCCAATTCTGATACAAATGTACATTTTTTTTAATTATTCCTTTTTAACGCGAGAAATAAGTACATGTGAGTACAAGGTGAACAAGTTTATTTATCACAATGCTAAACATTCTGCAGTGACTTCCAATTAGAGGAAACCACTGCACTCTAATGCAAACCAAACAACAAACTGACAAGCTTGTAGACGTGCTGATATTCAATAATATATGAACAAATGATATTCAAAATGAACATGCACAATATTGATATCATGGGCACTTCAAAATACATTGAATAAGTATTTACTATTTAAATGTTTAGAGTGCATTTTAATAATATTCATATTATTGGTGCTTAAAGACTTAATAAAGCATTTATTTTTACACAAACTTTTTTATATTAATCTGCCCTATGATACTGAAAATTTGGTGACTATAGTTTTTTGCTTGTTAACAGTAAGGATTCATTCACACGAATGCATCTTTGCTTCTAAAAATTTGAGACGCAACATTCAGGAATTATTTTTTTTTTTAGTGCAGCATAAAGCACAAGGGTATTTGGACACTTCCAACACCTTTTACTCTTGAAAAGTTGGACAAAGTGACTTTTATTAATATTTGTAATAGTATAAAGGTATATATTGTCTTGGTTGGTGTTGTATATTATGCTACAAAAACCTTGTAACAAACTGCCAGTACATTTACTGTTATTTTACAGACTTATTTTTTTTATATATTATTTCTTATACGTTACATAATTTCAAACTACTAAAATGTCAATAAAAGTCACTTTGTTAACCCTCAGGGGTCTGAGGTGATTTGGGGGCCCCTGAGATGTTTTGAGATGCCCTGACATTTGGGCTAATTTCAGCTACTTATTACATAGTACTGGCCAACATGTATTTTATTTGTATTCAGCACAAACTGTGCTACAATAATATGTGACAATTATTTATGTACATGCTTGTGTTTTTTAGAAAACAAATATTATGCGTGGTTAGTAGGATTTGGAGAAAAAAAAAATAGCTTTTGAGTAACCATTCTTGTAGGCTAGAATATTCACTTCACAATTATGTAAAAATAACTTTTTTCTCTCATTCAAAGGAAACATTACAAAGATTTACATTTTGTTAAGTTTGTTTGGCTCATCTCAGGTCTATGTGTGAGTGACAATGGTCATGAATAATTCACACCTGGAGCGACAAAAGACACCCCCCATTCACCCATCAAGGGCATTGTAAAGCAATGTCCATCTGCAAAAGCTAGCCCAAACTAAATGCTTGTTACATTTAGTTAAAATTTTGTTATTTTAATATTTTAATTTTAATATTTTGCTTGACTTTTATTGTATTATCTTTCAATTTCTGAATATATTTGGTGACTAAAATATTATTTTAATAAATATATGTTTAATAAATCTGTTTTGTTTAAATGCATCAAAATACAATGGAGGGAAATATTTGAAATGGTGTAAAATGTGTTTGCAAAACTGTTGTAATAAAAACTTTCTTGTGCATTAATCCAGCATTTAATAATAATTTCTGAATGATTCTGGCATAATGACAAAACACAAGAATAATCTAAATAATATTTTAAGACCTTTTATATATTTTTTGCCCAAATAGTTGCAGCCTTAGTTAACTTTTTCCAAACTTTAACAGGTTCAACTACGGTAAAATAAATAAAAATTAAATTAATAACATGTATAACATGCGTCACGTTCTAGCCAGCGCGCTGTGGGCGTGTGGGCAGCTTACGTCATTGTTTGTATTAATGGCGGAAGTGGGAAGAGCCGGAGTGATGCGCGCTCTGCCGGGAGAATTGTATGGATTACCTAGCGAGACAACATTTGCTTTCAAAATGAGTTGGAAAGTTCACCCTCCAAGCTTTAATCAGGTATGTCTGTCATGTGTATGTCTCATGTATTCGTGGAGATTCCGCTGTTTTTTCTGACCTCAGTTTACAAGGAGCCCGTCTCACGTGGTCTTTTGTAATAACAAAGCCTCCTGGGCGTGGTCGCATTAAAAATAATGAGCTCAGACAGAGAAACTAGACAAGCAATATTTGTTTTCAACATGCACTTGCTGCATGTAAAAGTAGACACTTCAAGCTTTCTATAGATATGTGTCTCATGTCTGTGTGTTTAGTTTTCGCGGAGTTTCAGTGCATTTTACTGATGCATTTGGAGAGAGAAAAGAGAAAGTGCCTTCACTGTTTATTTTCTCTATTTTGCAAAAGCACACACATTTGTTGTTATTGTGAGTGTACACAAAAAAAAGTAAACACCTAACAGATTCGATTGATGTATTGCTCATATCTGTGCGATCAAAACTGAAGTATAATTTAAGGTTTTTTCGGCGTTATCATGTGAAAACGATTCAAAGCACGTATACAGGGTCTTCGACCTTTGGGGGTTAAACTGCAGAGTTGAACTTTCAACATCAAAAGTCGACAGCAGCGATCAAGGTCCCATAATGCAATTCATAACCAAAATAAACAAAATACACTTAGGAATCACAAAATACGGAAACTGTTAATTAACAGATATGTTTTTACAACGTGCCTGAAAACCAAAACTTGCAATGGTTGCTCCGCCTCCGAGCTCCTCTGATTGGTCTACCGCTGTGGAATTGCTGAAGTATGAAATGAACAAAGGTCAATACTAGTTTAATTTGTTGAAGTAAACACATGCACAGAATCAGTTCATCCATCTTAATGCTTCTTTACACACTTTGCACTGTAAAATGATTGTGGTGCAGTTTGAATTGAAGTCTGGATCAGAGATTGGCCAAATGAAGGAGAAAAAAAGAGACAGCTTTGATTTCTCATTTCTGTCCAGATGATCAGTGCATCTCTACATATGAAGATGATCTAAATAATACAGCTTAACAGTGGTGACCTGAGTTCACACCAGTTAGTGGATGTGTGTCTGTGTTTTCCATGAGATTTCTGACTACAGGCCAGTTTACAAGGTCATAACCCGTCAGTGTGAATCAAATCACTCCACGCAGCTACACACACACACACACACACACACACACACACACACACACAAATAGAAAGTCTTTTTTAGAGCAAGTCACTCACATCTTAGTAATGCCTCTGGGTGACTATTTTCAGTATAATTTGTACAAATACAGAAACTTGATCAAGGAAATAAAATAAAATGGCTGGCACGGTGGCGCAGTAGGTAGTACGCAAGAAGGTTGCTGGTTCGGGCCTCGGCTGGGTCAGTTGGCGTTTCCGTATGGAGTTTGAATGTTCTCCTAGTGTTCGCGTGGGTTTCCTCCAGGTGCTCCGGTTTTCCCCCACAGTCCAAAGATATGTGGTACAGGTGAATTGGGTAGGCTAAATTGTCAGTAGTGTATGTGTGTGAATGAGTGTGTATGAATGGTTCCCAGTGATGGGTTGCAGCTGGAAGGGCATCTGATGCGTAAAACATATGCTGGATAAGTTGGCGGTTCATTCCTCTGTGGCAACCCTAGATTAATAAAGGGACTAAGCCAAAAAGAAAATGAATGAACATAAAATAAAATAAATTAATTAAAATTTAAATGGCCATTTAAATGGCTGGGTCAGTTGGCATTTCTGTGTGGAGTTTGTATGTTCTCCCCATGTTTGCATTGGTTTCCTCTCGGTGCTCCGTTTCCCCTACGGTCCAAAGACATGCGCTATAGGTAAATTGGACAAGCTAAAATTACAGCAGTGTATGTGTGTGAAAGAGTGTGTACGGGCGTTTCCCAGTGTTGGGTTGCAGCTGGACATATGCTGGATAAGTTGGCGGTTCATTCTGCTGTGGCGACCCCTGATTAATAAAGGAACTAAGCCAAAAAGAAAATGAATGAACATAAAATAAAATAAATTAATTAAAATTTAAATTAATTTTATTTATTTTTTTTATTTAAATTTAAAATTAGTCATTGAAAATTACTGTTAGGAAGTTTTGTTTAACTCAAAGCTTCACCAATGGACCCATACAGGATTTGAGGAGACTAATAGACTACATATTAATGAAAACAACTAATTCCCTTACACATCTGTTAAATTTTTCAGTCTGCCAAATAAACACCAGAATAAATACAGCAAATTCACTTTTGTATGTTAAACTTTGTTTAATGTTGATTTTTGTACAGTTCATTAAGCAAATGTTTGACAACTATCCTAAATAAAAATTTATTTCCAGTAATATAACTTTATGCACCACAAAATGTAAAAGTTTTATCCCTCAACCAATTAACTTTTTTTCTGTTTTCATTGTAGACTAAGATTTAGGCTCAATCCCAATTGTACTTTTGTACCCCTACCCCTTCAATCCAAGTGTGAAGGGGAAGGGCTTCAAAATGTACCCCTAAGAAATGGGACAGCACTACAGCATCTGCACACGTCATCATAAGTCATCGTGAGCTCTTGCTTCATATGAGATCAGACGATGGCGACTGCTGCAGTTATTTTAGTTGCTTTATTTTTTGGTATTTATCTTCAGGAAATCACTGAAGGCAAGGATATCATGTTATCATAACGATATAATGTGGCAATAAGATCGTAACTGTACTGTGCATTTACACCCTGGCCATATTCATCTGTGTAAACAGAACAAAACAACATCAACATTATAGCAGACACTGTAAAAAGCCCATTCCCAGCCACTAGACTTTTCTGACAGGGTATTCGAGTGGACAGAATGTTGTGGGACTGCTATACAGGAGTTATTATTAGGGATGATAGCAAAATTTAGCGTTTTTTTTTTTTTTTTTTAAAGCATGATGATAAAACACAAATGCAGTTATAAATATATTAAAACATATGTTTGTTTGTCGTAAAAAATTGTAATAATGACAAAAAATACTAAAATTGTGCATCTCCTGACTTCTGGGTGCAGCTTTGCTGCTGTTGTAGATGGTGTTTTCTGGGAAATTTTCTTACTCCTTGGTTTTGAGTGTGGTCCGAAAAATCTCTCTTTCGAGGGTTATCTAACTCTTCCCCTTAGCCCTACACCTTCAAGCTAAAGAGAATTGGGACCCCCCTACCCCTTCACATGAATGCGCAAAACGAGGGGTAGCGATAAGGGAAAGGGCTAAGGGGTAGAATTAGGATTGGGCCTTAGTCATTGGTTTCAGTGCATTTGCCTTTAAATCTACATGGTATATTTAAACACATTTAAAGGAATAACTCAGCCAGATATCTCAGCCAGAATTAATCATTATTAATTTTTATTTACTCACCATTTATTCACCCTTGAGTGGTTCCAAAACTTTAGAGGTTTCTTTCTACTGTTGAACACAAAAGAAGATATTTGGAGGAAAGTCGAAAACCTGTAACCATTGACTTTCATAGTCAGAAAAACAAATACTATGGAAATCAATAGTTACAGATTATTTTAGTTACAGACAAGTTTTTCTTTCAATATATCTTGTGCTAAACAAGTCAAGGGTGAGTAAACAATGTCAACATTTCCAGTTTTGAGTGAAGTATCCCTGTAAAAACATTTTTATTTAAGCATCAGATATTATAATCCAACTTAATGAAATTAAACATATTTCCTCTGTCAACTAGCAGATGTCTTCCTCTGTCAGACTAGCAGTATCTAAAAGGTTTTTCCATGTAAGGTGACTGGCTCCATAAAGCACCATATCCTTTCCAGTTGCCTCAATACACATTCACTGCCTCCATTAATAATTCAACAAACAGCAAATCCTTTCTTCACACTGATACAGACTGTAAAGACACTAAACAGGGTCAAATCCTCAGTAAATAGCCTTATTGATCAAAAAGCCACACTCTTCCTGTGATATAGATGACATTTAGATTAAGTGTGATCCGACTTCAACACCGAATCAGCCCAGCATTACAGGTTTTACTGGCCTCCCAATGGAGAAATCCAGTGCACTGCACACAGAGTCAGTAATCCAGCAACAAAAGCAGCTAAGCTGAGAACAATAATAACCTTAATTCAGTGTGCAGAGATTATTCAGTATTGCATCAGAGGTGGTCTGTAGAGGAGACGCAAGAGAGAGACTTTGAGTAAATCACTTACAAAACCTGCAGAGCCAAGATAAAATACAAGCTCCTGCATCCTCCATAGAAAGAAAGAGTCTTGAGATGTTAAAAATCTAGAAAATGAACAAACGTTCCTTGAACCTTGACCTTGGTGATTCAACTGTAATCATACGAAGCTCCAAGAACACTTTTGTACACCAAAAAGAGTACTCTAGTTTATTTGTGGGATGTTTTTCTGTCTCATGGAAATTTTCGACTCAAGCAAAAAAAACTTGTGCCAAATATTTAGGCAAGATTTAGATGATCTGCAAAATCGTGTTCACCTATATTCAGTGCTTAATTTGTGAATTGCGAGGTCCCGGAATAGATCGGAGTAACGAATCCGGCATGTTACCGAGGATGGAGATGGTGTAGCGCACGAAAGTGGGGAGTGGGGAGCGGGGGGGTGTTTGTTTGGGCGGGTGTCACGGCCGAAAGTGAGCGGGGCGGGGTTGTTGTGGACGACAGTCAAGAGGGTTGGGGAGTTGCGGAAGAAAGTGAAAGTGAACAGCGGACGGGAGAGAAGGGCGGTTGATGAGGGAGTCAGTAAAATGAGGTGATCCGGAGTGTTCCGGCACAAATTAAGCCCTGCCTATATTCACACATTTACATTGACTTTGTATGTAACTTGGTCCTGCAAATACTTGATTCTGCATTTAGTGTTAAACCAGCATAATGGCAATGCAAAACACTGCTCATAGTAAATTCCGCCCTGACATGGACAACATAGGCCAACAATGTCATATTGACAGTTTTTTTTTTTTGGTGCAAAAAATTGTTCTTGGAGCTTCATATGATTATAGTTAAACCACCAAAGTCACAGGGAATGTTTTGACAAGGTTTTTCCCAGCAGGCACATAAGACGTCATAGACATTCATTGTCTAGCCAGGGTCTAAGGACAACATTATTTTGATGTCCAATAACGACGTCAAATGACGTAGATATTTGGTTGATGTCAGGTTGTGTTACAAAGTGACCAAAATCCAACGTTAAGCCAACATCTTAAACTGACATCATATTAACGTCAAACGCTGACATTTATTTGTCAGGTATGACAACCAAAATCCAACATCTGATAGACATCATAGTGGTAATGTCCACACAACGTCAAGCTGTAAAATCATTAGATGTTGATATTTGGTTGAATTTAGGTTGTACATTGATGTTGGCCTGATGTTGGGTTCTGACGTCAACCCGATTTTCATTTCCAAACAAAATGCAACGTCCCCACGACATTGGGGTACAAGATCAATCTGACATCCTGTGACTGCTGGGTTGGTTCCTTTTTGGACTCTGAACGTCTCTTGACTGTATGTTCTATAGAGGATGAAGGAACTGACGTGGAAGACATAGGCCAACGATGTCATATTTACAGTATTTTTTGGTGCACAAAAGTGTTCTTGGAGCTTTGTATGATCAAAGTTGAACCACTAAAGTCACACGGAATGTCAATATTTTTGGTTCCTTTTGTGAACATCTCGGAACTGTTTCAGTCTATCAGATTTCAGCTAAAATATCTTGCTTTCCGAGATGACCGAAACACTCAGGGGATTGTAATGACCTGAGGGTGAGTAATTATAAACAGAATTGTCATTTTTGGATGATCGAAAGCTTTAATAAAAACAGCTAACAACCACACTTTCAAATTGATGTGCACAAAAAAATGGTGGAATCTTCAATCTGTAATAATTGAGCAATGAAAACATTTCAGTATACTGAGCTCGCAACAAAATCATAAAGTGGCACTGTGGATTGTGCAGATTAGCACATGTTTTAAAAGATTCTCCACAACAACAACAAAAAAATGGACATTATGCATATGCTTGTTGTGAATAATGAACAAAAAGAAAAAATTTGATTTTAAAACAAATTTAATTAAATCTATGTTTTAATAGGGCTGCTCAATTATGGGAAAAATCCTAATCACTTTTATTTTGGTCATAATTGTAATCACGATTATTCAAAATGATTATCAGTTGAAATCAAGATTATTCTCCCTCTTGTGAATTATTTTTTTTATAAATATTTCTTAAATGATGTTTCACAGAGCAAGGAATTTTTCACAGTATTTCCTATAATACTTTTTCTTCTGGAGAAAGGCTTATTTGCTTTATTTTGGCTAGAATAAAAAAAAGTTTAAGTATTTTGAAACCTATTTTAAGATCAATATTATTAGCCCCCTTAAGCAATATATTTTTTTCATTGTCTGCAGAAGAAATTACTGTTATTCAATGACTTGCCTAATTACCCTAATTAAGCCTTTGAATTGCACTTTAAGCTGAATGCTTGTATCTTGAAAAAATATGTAGTAAAATAGGATGTACTGTCATCATAGCAAAGATAAAAGAAATCAGTTATGGGAAATGAGTTATTAAAGCTATTATGTTTAGAAATATTTTCCGTTAAACAGAAATTGGGGAAAACGTATTAAGGGGGGCTAATAATTCTGACTTCAACTGTGTGTGTGTATATATATATATATACACACACATTTATTTTCCTCCCTGTAAATAAGGAAAGGAAAATAAATACAATAAAATATGAAACAAACTGTGCTTTAAGCATCTTCACTGTAAGGAAATAACTTAAATATAGCTACAAAAGACCTTTAGTCAAGAGCAGTGAGTGATTTTGTCCTTTTGTTGTTTGATTAATGATAAAAACCGTCGGAAGCAGGAATATTCTGGTTTATGGTTTCACTTTCACATGTCTTTTGATTTTCAACTCGTCTGTTTATTACATAAATAAGGGTTAATATGAATAATCACTAAACACCGCGTTGACACAAACTTGCATGTATTTGACCATTATAGCGCTCACATTAAGATGACTTTAGATGTGTGTGCTCTGCTCATCTCTGAGGCTGAGCGCATACACACAACAGCATGCGATCCCTTTTAAAAACATGAATGATTTGAGTGTACATTAATGAATGATGCGCATCCCGTGCTGCAAACGTTAAATTACAATACATGCTTTTAGTCATTTTCATGTGAAACTGAGCTTTGCAGAGCAACAAATGTGAACAACTGGAAAGGGGTGGTATATGATGCAATAAGCATTTTATCTCCATTAATGTTTTTTCATAATTGTAAGAAGCCAAAATCAAAACTGGAATTTCGTTCAATTGCACAGCCCTATGTTTGAATGAATTTTCCACAAAATTGGGAAAAGTTTCATTTTTCCCTGATAAATATTCCAATATGAATACAATTTCACCAAATTGCCTCTTTTTGAAAGAATTTATCATTTTAGATTGAATTTTAGAATTTATCATTGTTGATTCTCAACAGTGGGAGTGCATCTGCATAAAATCCTAAAAATGATCTATAAACATAGCTAAATACAGTAAAGAACAGGATACAATTCAGGGCTCGACAGTGCGACCATTTCGCTCGCATTTGCGACTAAAAATAGATGTGTGCGAACTGGAAAATTTATTTAGTCGCACATGTGCGACTTTTTTTAATAAGCTTGAATGAGGACCTAATTCACTCAGCCACGGTGAAACAACATGCTCTTCACACTAAGTTATGGTGCATTATGTTAGAAATCTATCGTCACTGTAGCACACACAGGCGCGATCAACAAAAGCACATCTCTAACGTCACTGGTTTATTTACGGTCTTTATATTGTTTTGAATAAGTTGCTGAGCAACGCCAGGCACCGTATGGTGGCGGTGCCGCACATCGTGCGAGGCTCATAGAAAACGTTTACAAGTCGGTCATGGCATATCGTGGTTTATTTAGTGTATGCCCCAATTCAACACCAGCGCTTCCACACATAGGACTTTACCTGGGCGACCCGGTTCTGTGTTCGCGAGAAACTGAAAATACTCCGCCACAGACTCGCATGCTCTGCTGCTGCAGACTCACAGAGACGCGCTGGACACAAAACTACCTCTTCTGAGTTTGGTAGTACCTTTAAGAATAGCGCGAGGACTTGAAAAGAAAAGCCTTTTACTAAATAGACGTACCCAGCTATACATCCTCTTTTTCCCGAACATGTCCTCTTTTTGGGACTTAAAAATGCATTCGGTCGGGATTTCTAAATCGCCATAAATGTCCCGGAATCTGCTTTCGCTTTCTATAGCTGCGTTTTGCATTACTTTATATGCACACTTTGGCCCGTTGCGTATCAATCTCTCAGCAGCAGAGAGCGAGCAGATTTGACCTGTCAGTGGTGGACATGGATAGTAAGAGTGTCATGCAAAAGGTGTTAAATGCTTAACATTTTAGTTTTTAATTGTCTGTTAAATAGGAATAAGAAATCATTCTGTTGCTGAAGGTTATTAAAGTTTAATAGAAAGGATGATATTACTTTGGGGCAGAAGGAACATTTAATTCATAGAGGCATTCCTATATTAGGCCTACGCTCTTCTTTAAAAAGCCCAGAAAGATAAAGTGCTCAGATAAACAGTGTCAGCTTTGCACATGAGGTTGTATTTGTGTCTTTCTTTACATTGTCTTATTTTTCCCATGTGGGAAGTATAGGGTGGAATCGGTGGAATATATTATGCAAATAATATAAATTTTGATAAAATTATTCTCAAAATTCACAATATTTTATGTGCTGTGGAGAAAATGTGTTTCAATATAGCTACGGCAAGTATATTTATATTTAAGATAATATGTACAATATATATATTATTGTAAAATTAATAATGTTTTGTTTGGGAGCATTGATACAGCCATAATTTTCTTATGATACAAACACAGATTAAATAGCTCTGGTCATGTGAATGTATGCACTAACCATACTGCACATTTTTATTAACTTAATAACTTATTAATAATTCTCTATTTCTGCTGCCCCGTGTGAAAGATTTTTCAGCTCGAAACTGGATCAAAAATTGAACAAAAAGCTGCCTACTGTAGGCATGTCTACCACTGAAGACTTGATTCAGATCACTTTAGAGAGGCCTTCAATCATTCATTCATTTTCTTTTCTGCTTAGTCCCTTTATTAATGTGGAATCGCCACAGCGGAATGAACCGCCAACTTATCCAGCATATGCTTTACGCAGCGGATGCCCTTCTAACTGCAACCCATCACTGGAAAGCAACCATACACACTCATTCACAGACATACACTATGGACAATTTAGCTTACCCAATTCCCCTATAGCGCATGTGTTTGCACTGTGGGGGAAACTGGAGCACCCGGAGGAAACCCACGCGAACACGGAGAGAACATGCAAACTCCACACAGAAATGCCAACTGGCCCAGCCGAGGTTTGAACCAGCGACCTTCTTGCTGTGAGGCAACAGCACTACCTACTGCGCCACCGCATCGCCTGAAGAGGCCTTCATTAGAGCAATTAGATCCCAGTCCAGCTGTGGACCGCTAGCTAAACTCCATACAGCTTAATTTATAAATAATTATTAAACACTATTTAAGCTGTTGTTACAGTAAAATAAAACCTATATTGGACTTATTGTATTCAAATGAATGACATCGCTTTGCTTCTAAAGATCTCCTCGCGCACATTAATTAGGCAAAAACACTATTTATTTTATATATTTTCACTGCGCTCCTAAAATTCTTTAATGTGCTCCTAAATTTCTCAACTTAGGAGCGCATGTGCTACTCCTGAAAAAAGTTAGCGTCAAGCCCTGCAATTGTCTCCGCATTGATCCTGTGGGCTAGCCTGAACACCTGCCGGTGACCTACTCATGGACTCATGGAGCTACGAAGGATGTCTAGCGTTCTCCAGTCTCTGGCACCTAGACTGCAGCTCCGCACAAGAAGCTTGGCCAGAGGAGAAATGGTCGTGCCCAACAGAGCCTGGTTTCTCTCTAGGTTTTTTTTTTTTTTCTTCATTTCGTCAATTGGTGAAGTTTGTTCCTCGCCACTGTCGCCACTGGCTTGCTTGTTTGGGACTTGTGGAGCTGTGCATCAATTGATTTGTTCTTCAGTGTTTGGACTTTCAGCAGTGAAAATTAAACCACACTGAACTGAACTAAATGAACTTCAACACTAAAAAACTGGACTGAGTTTTAATTTACTAGAACTTCCATGTTAAGCTGCTTTGACACAATCTACATTGTAAAAGTGCTAGAGAAATAAACATGAATTGAATTGAATTTAAAAAAAACAATGATTTATTGTTTACAGACAGTATTCAGGTAATTAAATTGATTAAAAATAATTCAATTAAATTAATCATTATTAAAGTTACAATTTTTTAATGCCTGAATGCTTTTAAAATATCAGTCACAGGCCTCAAAAACATGCAAATGATAGACATGCAAATGATTCATTGGATTTGATACAATTTAAGGTAAGTGGTTGCAAACAATTTATACTGAAATTAAACAAACAAATTTAATTTAGAAATGTTCAACTTAATTTGTTTGTTTAAATTCAGTCCATATAAGTTGATTGCAACCTTTAACCTTAATTTTTTTTTTGCAAATCCAATGTATAATTTTTTTCAGTTTAACATCGACATAACATTGCATATCTTTCGATGTGACTATTGTGAACGATCACATTGCAATATCAATGCTGAAACACTATATTGCGCAGCCCTAATCCCCCATTTCAAATAATGATGATTTTGTACTTTTGTATTTGTTCACACTCTTGGTAAGAGTTCATTTGAGCTCCTGCTGGCATATAAAAACACAGTTTCAGTCTCAGAGCAGAAACACAAATCTACCCAGAGACATGTGAAGAAAAAAAACACATGCACTTCAAATTGTCTTTGTGGACATAATCTGCTGAACTTGTACTCCATGGAGCAGATCGCTCTTAAAGAGACACCTCGACTTTCTCCACCCATCATGGAGGACTCAGGGCAACAGCTAACGTCGTCATAGTAAAAAAAAAAAAAGAGCAGCTCATTTTAGCAGGCAGGATTATCGGAATGTGCTCTTTCCTGATAAGTGGATTATTACGATATTTCTCCATTTCACTATGTAGGGTTGAAGCACATTAGGAAAAGCGTGTGTGTGGCGTCTGGATTACAGGAGTGTGAGTGTGTTGCTGTATTTCTGAGCAGGGAAGCCCTTCACTCTGCACAGCCATAATCACACATCAGCCTTCACCACATCACACACATCTTACACTCATGCCTGCAATATTAACATTTATATAAGCACAGCAATTCATGAGGACGATCAAGCAAATGCCGAGACCTCAGAAATGTTCTTGGTTTACAAAAAGAAAAGAAAGTTGACATCTATGAAACATAAATAGAACGAAATGAGACATTAGCAAAAAATGTTTTAAATAAAATCCACCAAATAATTAAGCTATAGCCAGGGGTGAACTTAACCAATAATTGAGGTAAGCAGCCACTTAGGGCACCAGGGAATAAGTGCCCCAACCAATGCCAAGAAGCCTATGTTAATCATATACTGCAGCTCTTTCATAAATGTTTATCATACGTTTTAAAATCTCAGGTTGGAGAAAAGTCCTTACCCCAGGTGGCGGAGTTCAATTATATTGGGGTTTTGTTCACAGCAAAATGTAGTAATGCGGTCAATGTACCAGTCTGTTGTGGTAAAGGAGCTGAGCCGAAAGGCAAAGCTCTCGATTTACCAGTCAATCTAAATTCCTACTCTAACCTTTGGTCATGAGCTTTGGGTCATGACCAAAAGGACAAGATCTCGGATCCAAGTGGCCAAAAGGGTGGCAGGGAGCACTCTGTGAGTAGAGCTGCTGCTCCTCCACATCGAGAGAAGTCAGCAGAGGTAACTCTGGCATCTGTTTCGGATGCCTCCTAAACATCTACCTAGGGAGGTGTTCCAGGTATGTCCTACCAGGAGGAGGCCTCGGAAAAGACCTAGGACATGCTGAAGAGTCCATGTCTCTCAGCTGGCCTGGGAACGCCAGGATCCCCCCGGAGGAGCTAAAGGACATGTCTGAGGAGAGGGAAGTCTGGGATTCTCTCCTGAGACTGCTACCCCTATGACCTGGACCCGGAAGGAAGGAAGGAAGGAAGGAAGTGAGGGAGGCAGGCAAGTCAGAATGCAGGCAGGCAGTCAGGCAGGAAGCAAGGAAGGAACAAACGAATGAAGAAACGAATGAAGGAATGAACGAAGGAATGAAGGAACGAAAATCTGTCTATAACCGTTAAGATTTTAACGTTATTATTTTTCAGAACTGGGGGCCCCTATAAAAAAATGGCACGTTGCTTCCATACTGCACATGCGTGAGGTGTGAGCATTTCAAAGACACTGGCAGTCTGCTAGCAATCAGAGTAGAGCTGAGGTAGAGGTAGGCAGAGTGTACAAATAAGACATCTACGAAACGCAGTTACCTCCGCGATCATTGTTAAGAGAGGGTCTGTTCAGCATCAACATTTGACGGAGGCGCATCTGAAGTTGGGGCTGACGCGATCGTCATAGAATCATCAGCCAATGAAACAATTCCACAATCAGCAACTGTCTGAGCTGGGGTATTTGCATGAAGCGATCTGATTGGCTAACGCTTTGGTGCTTGAAAAGTTGAGAAATTCCCAAATTCTGCAGTGATCAACACCGCTGAAGCAGTGCCGGCGGACCCACAATTCAGTTTGGCATTCACCCATTCAAACTGAATGGGAAGCGTTGACACTGACACCCCGTGTAATTGGGGCGTAAGTCGGCCCCTGGCTATAGTATACAGTATACCTTTGTGTAAAAGTTAACTGTAAGTCATTATAAGCATATAATTTTGCTTATTTGCCAAACAGTAGTTCTTAAATCAAAACTATTTATCTCATGTAAAATTAATGTGCACAGTGAGATTTGAAAGGGAACTTTTATATTGCTTTTCTTCTATTACACACAAAACTATATTGTAGAACCTCACAACTCTTGCTACTGTAGATGGTCTAGTTCTGATTACAGTACATTCAATAAACCTGCTTCAATCAATCAAACAGACAAACAAATATGCATCATCATCATTATCATCATCATCATCATCATCATCATCATCATCATTATTATTATTAATCTTTAGTAACCTTCCTAAAAGAAATGGTTTTCCCCCAAAATAAAAATTGTCACAATTTTGTCACATTTATATTTGTGGGATATTCTGCCAAAACACATTTGGCAGATGATAATGAAAGTGATGACCGGAGTTAATTAAACAAAATCATTATCATAAAAGCACTGTATAATTAAACTATGAAATGTGTCACTAAGCCAAACAAAATAAAAAGTATATAATAAAATAACAATTAAAAAATTATTGCATGGCTTCAGAACACATTTTGAATCATATAATTATAATTACATCAATTATTATTATTATTATTATTATTATTATTATTATTACTCAAAAAAAATGTAAATAGATAACTTCAATAATTCCAACATGATGGTTTTGAACATCCTTTTTAACTTCTCAATTTAAATTCTATTGAAAAAATAAGATAAAAGTCTGAAATGATATGAGAATGATACAGAATTACTTTTGCATGAACCATCCCTTAAAAAAACGTTATCTTTAATGCGCTGAAATTAATGCAGAGATCTTATTTTACATTTCTGAAACTCTCCTTACATTGCAAATTACCTTTAATGTATAGATCTTTGAAGCCGTGGAGCGAAAGCAGTCATAATGTTTATTTTCAGCTTTAGACTGTAAATTGCCTCTATCAGCAAGCGGCTATCTGAAAGCTCGCTTTCTCAGTCGAAGGGAAGTCTTGAATGTTGATTCAATGAATGAGAATATTACAATAATGGTTTCTATGCATGGTTATGTAATTGAAAAATAAGGAGGTTCAGGTAAAAGAAAATCTCCTCAAGGACGCACAGCCTGCTGAAGCATGGAATTGTAATTCATATTCATGCACCAGAGGAACAGTGGGTGGCTGTATATCTGAATTAAGGGGTGTGACTAAGAGACGGTCTCTCTTTAAATCACTACCACCCTACGGCTACATGCAGAAGCACGGGACAACATGCTGGAGACACAGCCTGATCACCACCTGACATTTCACCCCTGTGAAGCCGCCATCTCTAGTACATTGAAAAGCATGAGAATATGTTTAGAACACAATACAACATGCCTACCTGAAGGACAAGTTTGTGCGAGGTTATATTAAATCTTGGCAGTATTGGGACGGATTAACAGACAGTCAATAGTTATAGTTATATGGATTTTATTAAAAGAAAAACAAGGTGATGATGGATGGACAGACAGAAAATAGTTGGACGGATGGATGGACGGATGGATGGATAGACGGACGGACAAAGTAGTCCGATGGATGGACAGATGGAGAGAAAACAGTCAAATGGATGAATGGACAGAAAATAGTGGGATGGATGGATGGGCCAAAAAATAGATAGATGGACAAACGGACCACTAGAAAATAGTCGGATGGATGGATGGATGGATGGATGGATGGATGGATGGATGGATGGATGGATGGATGGATGGATGGATGGATGGATGGATGGATGGATGGATGGATGGATGGATGGATGGATGGATGGATGGATGGATGGATGGATGGATGGATGGATGGATGGATGGATGGATGGATGGATGGATGGATGGATGGATGGATGGATGGATGGATGGATGGATGGATGGATGGATGGATGGATGGATGGATGGATGGATGGATGGATGGATGGACAGAAAATAGCCAGATGGATTGACAGAAAATAGTCAAATGGATGGATGGACAAAAAAATAGATAGATGGACAGACGGACAAAAAATAGTCAGATGGACGGAGAGCAAACGGATGGCTGGATGGAAAAATATGGAAGAATGAACAGAAATAATGGATGGACAGAAAATAGTCGCATGGATAAATGGATGGACAGAAAATACTCAGATGGATGGACAGAAAAAAGTTAGATGGAAGGAAGGACGGAAAATAGTCGGATGGATGAATGAATGGAGAGAAAACAGTCAGATGGAATAGTGGACAGAAAATAGTCTGGTGAATGAATGGATGGACAGAAAATAGTCAGGTGAATGAATGGATGGACAGAAAATAGTCAGGTGAATGAATGGATTAGTGGACAGAAAATAGTCAGGTGAATGAATGGATTAGCGGACAGAAAATAGTCAGGTGAATGAATGGATGGACAGAAAATAGTCAGGTGAATGAATGGATTAGTGGACAGAAAATAGTCAGGTGAATGAATGGATTAGCGGACAGAAAATAGTCAGGTGAATGAATGGATGGACAGAAAACAGCTGGCTGGATGGAAGGGAAAAAGAGTCGGATGGATGGACAGAAAATATTAAGATGGATAGACAAAATAGGCGGATGGAATGACAGAAATTAGTCAACTAGATGGATGGAAAGAAGAGTTGTATGGATGAACAGAAAATAGTCAGATGGATGGACAGAGGAGTCAGATGGATGGACAGAAGAGTTGGATGGTTGGACAGTAAATAGTCAGACTGAATGACAGAAAATAGTCAGATGGATAGATGGATAGAAAATAGTCAGGTGGATGGACAGAAGAGTCAGATTAATGGACAGAAAATAGTCAGATGGATGGACAGAAAATAGTTGGATGGATGGATAGAAGAGTCAGATGGATGGACAGAAGAGTTGGATGGATGGACAGTAAATAGTCAGATGGAATGACAGAAAATAGTCAGATGGATACATGGATAGAAAATAGTCAGGTGGATGGACAGAAAATAGTCGGATGGATGAATGGACAGAAGAGTCAGATGGTTGGACAGAAAATAGTCAGATGGATGGATGAACAAAAAATAGGCGAATGGATGGATGGACAGAAAATAGATAGATGGACAGACAGACAGGTAGAAAATAGTCAGATGGATGGCTGGATGGGAAAATATGAAAGGATGGACAGAAATAATGGATGGATGGATGGATTGATGGATGGACAGAAAATAGTCAGATGGATGGAAGGACGAAAAATAATCGGATGGATGGACAGAAAATAGATAGATGGACAGACAGACAGGTAGAAAATAGTCAGATGGATGGACAGAAAATAGTCAGATGGATGGACAGAAAATAGTCAGATGGATGGAAGGACAAAAACTAGTCAGAGGGAATGATAGAAAATAGTCAGAGGCATGGATGGACAGAAGAGTCGAATGGATGGACAGACGAGTCGGATTGATGGACATAAAACAATCAGATGGATAGACAGAAATTAGTCAGATAGGATGACAGAAAATAGTCGGATGGATGGATGGACAGAAAAGTTAGATGGATGGATGGATGGACAGAAAATAGGCGGATGGATGGATGCATGGATAGAAAGAAAATAGGCGGTTGTATAAATGGACAGTCGGATACATGGAAGTATCCGGAATGGTCTGATACATGGATACATGGTTGGACAGAAGAGTCGGATGGATAGACAGAGATTAGTCAGATGCAATGACAGAAAATACGTAGTCGGATGGATGGATGGACAGAAAAGTTAGATGGATGGTTGGACAGAAAATAGGCGGATGGTGAATGGACAGAAGCGGATGGATGGATGGACAGAAAATAGTCAGTAGGATAGACAGAAATGCTGGCAGGGAAAGAGTGAAGAATTGTGTTGCTTCAAATCATTAAAAATTAGTAGTTTGAACAAGGAGCAAGTCATTTTTGAGTGTAAAATGTGTGCTGCAATGTTGAGCTTTATAGAACTGAATCCCAAATCAAATTGCAATACATCTGTCCAAAAAAATCTAAAAAAAAAAAAAAAGCAATTCGATACTTCCCCAAATCACCCAGCACAGGCAGAAAGGTTACAATATACTGAGCAACACAAAGCAACGCTCTCCTGTATAAGAGAGGTCAGTGGCCAAAGAGGTTATCATTGTAGTTCTGCACGGGGAAGACATTTCCAGACCTCCAGAGACAGAGCGCATTGTACAACTGTCAAAATATCAGGATGAACAAAAGGTGTTTACAGTGGGACAAAGCAGAGAGAGCTTTGGAGGAGGTTTTTAGGAGACAGATGGCTGTTTTTCAGCTTTAAGAATTCATAAACAACATGCTCCTTATTTTCATGCTGTGCTCTTCCCTGAACATGCTCAGCACGTACAGCGCCGTCAAAACACGTTCATCGATGTGCCACTTTACAGGTGGCTTACGAGAGAGACGTTTTGTTTGTTTCATAGAAAGACCTTGAAAGTTTTGAAAGAGCTTAGGGTTTGTGGTTTCATATATTTTGGTTTTCTACTCAATACTGTCATGTAATCATACCTTGTCCATCTGCTGCACGTATGAGGTTTCGCAATCAATGCAGTTTAAAACAGCAGAGACAGAAGTTGCATGTGTTTCTGCAACCTGCTCAAACTCCCTTGTCACAGCAGACTAAAGCATATTGCACACTAAACTGAAAAACACACTCTCTATCTGGCAAACGTCTGCTCTAACCTGAGTGGTTGACTTTACTTTAAGTGTTTAAGATCTGGTTATGCTAGGTTTCTCCATCTTAACCTGCATTTACGCTCTTTTTTTAGCTTCTGAACAATGCAAATCTTTAAATTACACACACACACACACACACACGCACACACACACATGCACACGCACACACACACACGCACATTTTAATGGTTGTAATGCAGATGGATGATTATCTAATCCTGTTTAAATAAATCGAAAAATAAATGTAATAATGCACAGATGAAATATATTCTGACAGCATGGCATAACAACACAGGATCAGAATGTTCAAAATCACAAACGACATTAAGATCAACCGAATAATCTGATTAAACGAAGCAAAGTAAAAAAACAATTAAACAAAAAGATGACTTTTTGACCCCAAATAAAAAGAAAATAAGCAATTGTGATGACACACACCAACAAACATGTGCACACACACACACACACACACACACACACACACACACACACACACACACACACACACACACACTTTTATGCTGTGAATAAAATAAAAAGCAATTATGATTATGTAAAGCAACTTGTGAAATAGGGCTGAACAATATGTCGTTTGAGCATCAATATCGCAATGTGTGTATCCGCAATAGTCACATTGAAGGATTAGATTATTAATTAAAGATTAAAAGACAAAGACAGTGTAACGGAAGTTTAGCTAGTGAAGTGCTATGCAGGAATAAACCTCACACCACTGACCTCAAAAGGTGCTTTACCGACAGAGGCTAGACCCCATGGTCTTTAGCCTCCTTGTCAGAGCAACCGACTCCCATGCAAAGAGCCACAGGTTTGATCCCAACTCAGCGCGAGTTGGGTGCAGTAGGACTAATGGGTTACACACGGGGGCTCGTCTGGGATGGGAGTGAGGTTTTTTTTGGGGGGGCGGGGGGGGGGGGGGGTGTTGGAGTGTCACGGAAGCCAGCTAGCGAAGTGCTATGGTAAACCTCACTCCTCTGACCTCAAAAGGTGCTTTAGCGACAGAGGCTAGATCCCATGGTCTTTAGCCTACTTGTTAGACCAACCGACTCCCATGCAAAGAGCCACCGGTTTGATCCCAACTCAGCGCAAGTTGGGTGCAATAGGACCAATGGGTTACACACGGGGGCTCGTCTGGGATGGGAGTGAGGTTTAGGGGGGTGATTGTAACGGAAGCCAGCTAGCGAAGTGCTATGGTAAACCTCACTCCTCTGACCTCAAAAGGGGCTTTAGCGACAGAGGCTAGAGCCCATGGTCTTTAGCCTACTTGTTAGACCAACCGACTCCCATGCAAAGAGCCACCGGTTTGATCCCAACTCAGCACGAGTTGGGTGCAGTAGGACCGATGGGTTACACGAGGGGCCCGTCCGGGATGGGAGTGAGGTTTAGGGGGGTGAATGAAACGGAGGCCAGCTAACAAAGTGTTATGCAGGTAAACCTCACTCCTCTGACCTCAAACGCTGCTTTAGCGACAGACTCTAGAGCCTATGGTCTTTAGCCTACTTGTTAGAGCACTGGACTCCCATGCACAGAATCGCCGTTCAATCCTAACTCAGCGCAAGTTGGGTGCTGTAGGACCGATGGGTTACATGTGGGGGCTTGTCCGGGATGGTAATGAGCTATGAAGTGCTATGCTCACTCCTCTGACCTCAAAAGGTGCTCTAGCGACAAATGCTAGAGGCCATGGTCTTTAGCCTACTTGATAGAGCAACCAACTCCCATGCAAAGAATCACTATTTGGCCCCAACTCAGCGTGGGTTGTGTGCTGTAGGATCGATGGGTTACACGTTGGGGCTCGTCCGGGATGGGAGTGACTGTAACAGAGGTCAGCTAACGAAGTGCTATGCAGGTAAACCTCACCCCTTTGACCTCAAAAGGTGCTCTAGCGACAGACGCTAGAGGCCATGGCCTTTAGCCTCATTGTTAGAGCGACCGACTCCCATGCAAAGAATCACCAGTTCGATCCCAGCTCAGTGGGGGTTGGGTGCAGTAGGACCGGTGGGTTACAATATTATTAAAATTATTTTTAGATCATTGAATTCAATTATTTATACAAGGATGACCATGTTATTTTACATTTGTTTGTTTAATTTTTGTATTTAAATACTGTTAGACTCCCCCAAAAAAACATAAATACTGTTTTTTTAACTTTAATTTGCTCTGTCGTATTTGAATATGCTGGTAATTTATTCAATTTATGCAGACGTGCTGCATATAAAAAGACTTGATTACCCCAGTCAATCTAAACAAATGAATTATTTCCAAATAGAGCTTTTCAAATCATCCAGTGAAATTATATTCATATCACAGCAAAACAAAATAACGCAATGTCAAATTTTTCCAATATTGCGCAGCCCTATTGGGAAACAAATGAAACAATACATAATGTACAGTATGCCAAATAATTGACCAAAAATAAATAAATCATGATGACACAGAGCAACCTGTGGACCACAAACAAAACTTGTACATATACATCAAATGATTTTCCAAATTTGCAGTATTTACAAATGACAATTATTGTCATTTCATCTCTTTATCAGCCTGTAATTCAAAACACGCTCATAAAGGACACGCCACATGCTTTAAAGTATAAACCAACAACTGACTTACCAAGAAATCCTCCAACCCATCTGTAGGCCTGTCCTGATCCTTCATGAAGTCAACTGCATGAAAACTGCATTGGAAAACCAGTGAATGCCTCCAGATGTTTCCAAATAGCACATCCAGATGTTATCTCATTTACCTAACCACATTTTGACACACAAAGAAAAAACAGAAAGCAAAATTACATTAGGTATTGTTTACAGGTGAAAAGAAAATTAGTGCAAGTACAGGGTCACATGTTCTATTTGGAAACTTTTCATTGGCTGTCAGTTAAAAATGTGGTGTTGCGGGTCAGTCTGTTAACATGGACATTTTAGCTCTCAATGGTTGATGTTGTATATAATATATATATATGATATAATAGTGATGCTCCGATTGATCGGCCACTGATCACGATCGGCCGATATTGGCTAAAAATAGCTTGATCGGCTAACCCCAAAAGCGCCGATCAAAAAAGCCGATCACTTGATGTAAATTACTCGCACGACGTTTTCACACGTGCAAGCACGGCGCCCAGGTAAACAACGGCAGATTGGAGCTTACCAGTGGCAACATAAGTTCCCCTGTCTTTTTCAAAGTGTCCAATAAATGCGTAAAGTTAGCCCTTTGCAATGTATGTCGTGATGAAATCCCTCAAGCAAGCAACGGCATTTTTACAGCACTAACATGATTAAGCATCTTAGAACACGCCACACAACTAAATATGCCGCGTATGAGAATCCCTCAGCCAGCCGACTGTGAGTGATGCGTTTAAACGACGTGAACCATACAGCAGGGATAGTCCGAGGTGGAAAGACATCACGTTCAGAATTATGGAATTAATTTGCCTCTACGAACAACCTGTGATATATGTAGTGCAGGCGCCTGTGCAATGTCCCTGCTAAGCTTAACAGCACACTTTATTGACTCAAACTTTGAAAGACACAACATTGTGCTACACTGTCAGGATTTCACATGGTCACATTCTGCGGAGGCTTTGGTGAACTCATTTTGCAGCATGTTTCAGTCACGGGGAATCTAAAGAGAAAAAAAAAATCTACGCAATTTTAACACACAACGCCAAAAATATGCAGAAAGCAATGAGAGAGGTAGATTTCCCTGGCCTGCCATGTGACCTTGCTGTGCATGTATGGCAAGCCGTTTTTACATTTTATTTATAACCCGTACTAGTATCTATTTTCATGTTTATTTATTAGATACTAGTATCTTTTCCATTAAATACTTGTGCTTATTCATTAGATACTAGTGCTTTTTAAAAAATATACTAGTGCTTACTCATTATAGGCTATTTTATTAGATACTAGTACTTATTCATTAGATAGTACTTATTAAATAGATACTAGTTTTTATTTATTAGATACCAATTATTTTAATAGTGACCAGTAACTTTTCTGTTGTTACTAGTAACAAATTCTAATTTTTTCTATTGATTTCTTTGGGATCTGTCACTGAGATATCAACTGTTCAGTTTTGACTAGTTTGTATTCCAATTGGGACTAGTACATATTTTTATGTACTGCTAGTTAATCATTAAGTACTGGTACTTATTACTTAGATACTAGTACCTAATTAATAGATACTAATACTTAAGTATTAGATCAGGGGTGTCCAAACTTGGTCCTGGAGGGCCGGTGTCCAGGAGAGTTTAGCTCCAACTCTAATCAAACACACCTGAACAGCTAATCAAGCACTTACTAGATATACTAGAAACTTCCTGGCAGCTGTGTTGAAGCAAGTTGGAGATAAACTCTCCAGGACACCGGCCCTCCATGACCGAGCGTGGACATCCCTGTATTAGATACTAGTACTTATTCATTAGGTACTAGTACTTAATCATTAGATACTAGTGTCTATTTAATGTACTAGTACTTATTTTTTGAATACTAGTTCATCAGGTTGTTCCTCCTTGATTATCTGCCTTGTTATTTAGGAAGGATGGCATTGGCTTACAGTAGCTTTTTACATTATTGCATTTTTTAGATCTGATAGTTGGTTCCTCAACTACATCGGACGTTCATAATAATAACAGAAAAAAACACTTGCCATATTGTCCTTTGTGGCAGTAGCCAGTTTTGGTGTAACAAGTTTTACATTTTGCTGCCAATTATAAAATGTAATCAGTGTACTAAGAGGCTACATCCCATTAAGCTGATCTGATGTGTGTTTATGGCGGCAAATCAATGCCAATAATAATCGAGCGCAGCGGTGACGTTTACGCGCGAGGAGAAGTGAACCGCGAGCAGATTACAGGCCTACACGCGAGAAAACTACTGCTCGCGCGCGCGCAGGGGCTGTTCACGCGCGCGCTGAACTGATCCACCGCGAGGAAACGGGCGCTCGTGAGCTCGTCAGAAACCCTCGCGCGCGCACATCATCATCTGTGCGCACGAGAGCGAGCGAGGTCATGCCTCACAGCGCGCGCGCGCGATCAGTTTTTCTGCTCGCTCGCTGGCTCTTCTCTGCTCGCGCGAAACATTTTGGAGTTTTGTCAGTCTTGGGGCGGGACTTGGTTTACTTGTTATCTCTAACGCTATTGGTTACTCTCCCTTTCCGGTAGTTAGCCGGGATTGGACGGGATGGAGTTTACCTATTAAATAAAAAACATTATATATATATATATATATATATATATATATATATATATATATCTTATCATAATGTGAAACTATAATAGACTTGTTTTCTCAGTAATAATAGGTGATGACTTTTAGTAATGAGATATTTATTGTAATAATCTCATAATAATGACTATTATGACTGTCATGACAATTATATGAAGTCATATAATGACATATCAAAATAATGAGATATATTCTTGTAACAAACTTTATTAAAGTACAACTGGGGAGAGAAAGAGAGAGTTATGCCATGTGTTGAAAAGATCTCTCCATTAAACAGTAATTAGGGAAAACTATACACGGGGCTAAATCAGGAGTCAGGAGTAATAATTCTGACTTCAAATGTGTGTGTGTGTGTGTGTGTGTGTGTACTATTTACAGATGTGCTGTCTTGTATTTTTTTAAATGTCTGTGTTGAAAAAAATTAAATAATAGGTATTCTAATATAATATTTGATATCTCCAGCTGTCACATATTTGAACGATTTGATGAAGTTTAGCACCTACATTTAAACTGAACTCAAGCCAAACGTCTTAATTGATAAAAAAAATCTTTATTTTTTTCTCAGACTCATTGGCCTTGGCTCATTTTCTATGAAGAACATAAGTCAGAATAAATTGGATGGACAGTAGTTAATAAAATAGGCTGTACATGCATGAAGTGCATATAGTACATCGGCTTACAGTAAATATATTGCCATTAGTCTGTTATTCCACTATATATGTCACCTCTAAGATGTGGGCATGTTGTATAGAAACTGGTATTTGTATGCCTCTGAAGTGGAATTATGTAATGGATATATACAGTGAGTAGAGCAAAACGAAGATTGTAGGTATTAAATTGTTGCTCCAATAGGTGGCGATAAACACCCATCTAAATGTCTGTCACTGTATTCTTCATGTTTGATTGGATTAATAATTTTTTTATGTCTTTATTAATCAATCATCAACTGAAAATGAGATTGAAAAATATCAACCTAAAGTATATAATATACTAATATATATGTATATGTACAGTTGAAGTCAGAATCATTAGCCTCCCTGAATTATTAGCCCCCCTGTTTATCCCCCCCCCCCCCAATTTCTGTTTAACTGAAATATTTCTTCAACACATTTCAATCATAATAGTTTTAATAACTCATCTCTAATAACTGATTTATTTTATCTTTGCCATGATGACAGTGATTTGCCATGATGACAGTGATTAAAGTGACATTTAAAGGCTTAACTAGGTTAATTAGGTTAACTAGGCAGGTTAGGGTAGTTAGACAAGTTATTGTATAATGATGATTATCGGAAAAAAAATTAGCTTAAAGAGGCTAATAATATTGACCTTAAAATCATTTTGGAAATATTTAAAAAAGAAAATTCAAAGGGGGGCAAATAATTCTGACTTCAAGTGTGTGTGTGTGTGTGTGTGTGTGTGTGTGTGTGTGTGTGTGTGTGTGTGTGTGTGTTCCCCTAAGGAAATCCTAGAACCACCATTTTCCACTGATCTATATTATTAATATTGTTAACAATTATAATAATATATAAAGCTGCACTGCGCATATAATATGCATTATATGGAAAGATCTAAAAAGCAAGTATCATCTAAACTCTTCTATAGACAATATTTCCTAGAAAGATTATATCCCCAAGTGTCATAATGAGCACTGCCGTTGTGGTTAATCAGCATAAAAGTAAAATTCAACAAACCAGACAAGTGCTGTACATGGGACAAATCAAATGGTTCAGAAAGCCATTTTTACAAGAATTATTTTAGAAGATTAATCATTATTATTTGACAGTTTCTCGAGATTAAATCCTCAGACATCATCTTAGAAAGTTTCTTATGATTATGACTTGCAAATTATATATATTTAATGGCGTTATCTTTTAACCTGCGTCCAATCCCGGCTAACTTCCGGAAAGGGAGAGTAACCAATAGCGTTAGAGATAACAAGTAAACCAAGTCCCGCCCCAAGACTGACAAAACTCCAAAATGTTTCGCGCGAGCAGAGAAGAGCCAGCGAGCGAGCAGAAAAACTGATCGCGCGCGCGCGCTGTGAGGCATGACCTCGCTCGCTCTCGTGCGCACAGATGATGATGTGCGCGCGCGAGGGTTTCTGACGAGCTCACGAGCGCCCGTTTCCTCGCGGTGGATCAGTTCAGCGCGCGCGTGAACAGCCCCTGCGCGCGCGCGAGCAGTAGTTTTCTCGCGTGTAGGCCTGTAATCTGCTCGCGGTTCACTTCTCCTCGCGCGTAAACGTCACCGCTGCGCTCGATTATTATTGGCATTGATTTGCCGCCATATGTGTTGGTCTGCCTGATCTAGGGCTGGGCGATATGGCAAAAAAAAAAAAAAATCTAGATTTTTTTTCATAAAGCTTGACAGATTCACAATTTTTTTTTCTTTTTGACCGTGTAACTATAGTCAACTTAAAACATTACAACAACATGACTGAAGTAACAATCTCTTTATAAGTAACTTGAAAAACCATCTGGTTAAGGAACATGTATTTTTAATAGCCATACATACACAAATTGGTCAACAAGGTGTAGCCTATTACATTCCTATAGACAAATTCTTGCTTGACGTTTTAGAAAATATTTGTGCGTAGCTACACCACCCAGTATATATTAAAGATCACTGTGAACAACAAAAAACCCCACAGAAACCTGTTACATATCTATCTATATTTAAATGTCTATCTTATATTTAACTGAATCGTATAACAGCCTATAGCTGAAATGTTGAAAATTGCTCAATTTATTTTTATAAAACATTTGTCAAAACGTATAGATTTTTTTTGGAGTAAAAACAATACCGACATTTAAGAATCCATATTTATTTTATTCATTCAATCATTTTACTTGTTTATTGGTGCATATATGGGTTATGATTTAATTCATAGCTACAGTACCTTGGACAGCTACTGTGCCACTCCGTAAAGCTTTCAAGCAAAAGTCCAAATTAAAGAAAGATTTGACTTTCTGCAGTGACAGCCGACATTCACAACACGCCGTAACCGTCCTTCAGGTGGTGCGCCGGTATAAAATACAAAACCAGACGTCTGGGCTTTGAATTAGGTGCAATTATTTCCTCGTTGTTCAAAGAGTCTGCAAGTTCGTGTCCCATGGATATATGTTGTTGTTGATTCGATGCGAGGCAGAAAAAAAGGCTTTCAGCAGTGCATGTAGTCGCTGGTAAAGTTCTCACCCAGATCAGAGCGATCTGTGCTACCGAATACAGCGCAGCATGCAATAAACTCACGCTCAGTCAGGCAAAGTAAAGGTCTCCTTGCCTAAATGCCAATCAAATTAATTTAGCTCACTATTAATCTCGCTCACTATTCTGCCTAGGTCACCTCTATGAACGCCCCGGCCCTGAGTGTTACGCTGGATTTATACTTTCGCCTGGCGCCGCATTGCGCGCCTCCGCTGACTGTGCGCGCACCTCGTGCCAATGGGCTAGCGCGCTTGCGCTGAGCCAGCTGTGGTAGCTCATCAACAGAGCCGCGACGTCAACACACAGAATCTATCAGCACAATTCAGCACAGTTGTCTAACAGTTTAGAACGGTTTGGCACGATAGTGGAAAAGCTGCTTTAATATTTTTATTTAAAAAAATTGCGATACCTCGATTTTATAAAAAATTTAATCGTCTTAAAACGTAAATTCGAATTAATCGAAAAAAAAAAATAATTGCCCAGCCCTAGCCTGATCCCTCTTTGTTTGGAATAATTTTAAGTTACTCTGCCTTATTTGGGAAAGATGGCACACTTTATTGACTCATTGACTTTATTGAATGGCCATTCTCCTGCCATTCTGTGATCGGCAATCGGCAGATCATGATTTTGGTGATCGGTAATCTGTGATCGGCCCCAAAAATGCTGATCAGAGCATCTCTAGTATATAATGAAAAAAACAAGTAAAACTGTGAAATATTATTACAAGTTGAAGTACACATTTTGCTATATGAACGTATCTGAAAAATGTTTATTTATTCCTGTAAAGCAGGGGTGTCCAAACTTGGTCCTGGAGGGCCGGTGTCCTGGAGAGTTTAGCTCCAACCCTAATCAAACACACCTGAAGAAGCTAATCAAGCTCTTACTAGATACACTAGAAACTTCCTGATAGGTGTGTTGAAGCAAGTTGGAGCTAAACTCAGCAGGACACCAGCCCTCCAGGACCGAGTTTGGACACCCCTGCTGTAAAGCTACATTTTTGTACCCACTTCAGTGTAGTCTAAAGTGTCACATGATCCTTCAGAAATTAAACTTATTTGCTGACTTTGTTTAAAAGACATTTGTTCTCATTATCAATATTACAAATCGTTTTGTATATTACCAGGATTCTTTGATAAATAGAAATTTCAAAAATCTTTACTAGAGCAATATACACACACCGGCCACTTTATTAGGTACACCTGTCCAACTGCTCGTTAACGCAAATTTCTAATCAGTCAATCACATGGCAGCATTTAAGCAAGGTCAAGACAACCTGCTGCAGTTCAAACTGGGTATCAGAATGGGGAAGAAAGGTGATTTACATGACTTTGAACGTGGCATGGTTGTTGGTGCTAGACGGGCTGGTCTGAGTATTTCAGAAACTGCTGACCTACTAGGATTTTCACACACAACCATCTCTAGGGTTTACAGAGAAGGATCAGAAAAAGAGAAAATATCCAATGAGCAGCAGTTCTGTTGGCGCAAATGCCCACAAATCCCTGGCTGACCTTGAGGTCAGAGGGAAATGGCTAGACTGGTTTGAGCAGATAGAATGGCAACAGTAACTCAAATAACCACTCGTTACAACCAACATATGCAGAAGAGAATCGTTGAATGCACAACACGTAGAACCTTAAGGGCAGATGGGCTACAGCAGCAGAAGATCACACCGGGTGCCACTCTTCTCAGCTAAGAACAGGAAACGGAGGCTAAAATTTGCACAGACTCACCAAAATTGAACAATAGAAGATTGGAAAAATGTTGCCTGTTCTGATGAGTCTCGATTTCTGCTGCAACATTCGGAGGGTAAGGTCAGAATTTGGCATCAACAACATGAAAGCATGGATCCATCCTGCCTTGTATCGACGGTTCAGGGTGGTGGTGTAATGGTGTGGGGGATATTTTCTTGGCACACTTTGAGCCCATTACTACCAATTGAGCATTATGTCAATGCCACAGCCTACCTGAGTATTGTTGCTGACCATGTCAACTGCTTTATGACCACAGTGTAGCCATCTTCTGATGGCTACTTCCAGCAGAATAAACCGCCATGTCATAAAGCGCAAATCATCTCAGACTGAATTCTTGAACATGACAATGAGTTCACTGTACTTAAATGGCCTCCACAGTCACCAGATTTCAATCCAATAGAGCACCTTTGGGATGTGGTGGAATGGGAGATTCGCATCATGGATGTGCAGCCGAAAAATCTACAGCAACTGCATGATGCTGTCATGTAAATATGGACCAAAATCTCAGAGGAATATTTCCAGTACCTTGTTGAAACTATGCCGGGAAAGATTAAGGCAGTTCTGAAGGCAAAATGGGGCACAACCCAGTACTAGTAAGGTGTACCTAATAAAGTGGCCGGCGAGTGTATTGTGCAACATTATACATCAATGCATCTTTACTAAATTAAATCCTTCAAACAATGAATATTTGACCCAGGACATTTGAAATATAGTAAATATTGCTTGTATTCCATTACACTGTAGTAGGTGCTCACCAGAAATTCAGAGGGATTTTAAAAGCATGAAATGGACTATATATGTCTGTCAGCATCTGGATCTCCTCAGTACTGAGAAGTTTATAGAGGACATGGAGGGAGGGAATGATTTAATGCTTGTTAAAATATTGCTGATTGGATGCTCCCGGATCACTGCACACAGCTACAATGTTATTTTCTTCATAACAATAAAACCAGTAAAATGTCCCATAGTAAAACGAACAGTGCTAAAATATGGTCCATATCTCTGTCCAGTTATCGTGTTGTCCGTGAACCAGTTCTGTTCAATTTTATTGGCTCCCGTTGGCTTTCACCCAGCAAATAAATGTGGCCTTTGATCACAACTGTTTAAAATGTTGTGCTTTTTGTAAGGTGCGTCACGGTGGCTCAGTGGTTAACACTGTCGCCTCAGCAAGAAGGTTGCTGGTTTGAGCCCCGGCTGGGTCAGTTGGCATTTCTGTGTGGAGTTTGCATGTTCTCCCCATGTTCGCGTGGGTTTCCTCCGGGTGCTCCGGTTTCCCACACAGTCCAAAGTAGGGATGCAACGATTAACAGGTTTCACTATTAACCGCGCTTTAATTATTCACGGTTAATTAATCTTAAAGGCTTCTCAACACTGCGTTTCTGCATGGAACAAAACTGCAGCAACTAAACAGTTATGCTAATTGTGCGCTTGTTTGTACACTGAAACTAGCATTTTTGAACACCCCTCCGTCCACTGAAAACGCACATCACGTGACCACATCCACCCACACACACACACACACACACAGCCACAGATACACACACACAGCCACACACACACACACACACACACACAGCCACAGACACACACACACACTGTCATGCGCTCGTCTGAGCTCCAGAGAACAGTGTACGTCGGACAGTTTATCAAGGATGATAGTGGATCGCGTCTCGCTATAGTTGTTAAACGTGATATTTAATTAATCTTGTCTCTATCCAGGGCTTAATTTGTGCCGGAACACGCCAAATCCGGAACCGGCACCTCATTTTACCAATCTCCCTCCTCAAATGCCCTCCTCCCCTGTCCCCTGTTCATTTTCACTTTGTTCCGCGACTCTCCAACCCTCTTCACTTTCGTCCGCGACACCTCAGCGCCGCTCACTTTTGTCCACAAGCAACCCCTGTGCCGCTCACTTTCGTCCGCGACACCCTATTAATTCGTTATGAATTAATTAATTACTCATAAATAATTAGTTCACCTCCGCCTATGAAGACGATTCCATCGTCCATCGCGATGTTTCACATTAGACATCGTGCGATGCTAAATTGGTCAACATCGCCCAACCCTAGTACACAGGTTTGCAAACCCACTTAAGGTCACAAATAATGGCGCCGATAAGAGCGATCATGATGTGGTGAATGTTGATCCGCCAGCCGAGGTCAATCGAATGATTTCGGAGAGAGTGCTGAAAGACTCAGAGTGGATCAGCTGTTTAATGGCCTGAATCTCAATGCGTTGCATTCACCGCGTGTTCAGCGCAAATGTCCGCTAAAATGTAAAATCTAACACTGTATACATAATCGCCAAAGAAGCTCGCCTTTACGAAGTTTAAAATGAAACTGCGACTCATGACAAGGAACAGTATTGCGCCGGTGGTCATCGTGAGAATCCTGCTCGCCCCGCTTATATATTGGGTCAGCTGACTCGCCTGCTTTATTCCACAAACACAGAAAAATGAAGATCAGGTCATAACGAGACTGAGCCTTCACAATGACACAAATTCAAACTTTTAAAAAGGTGTAGAAGTGAGACTTTTCTTTCTTTCTTTTGTTCATTCTTTCTGTTTATTTAATTGACATGCATATAAAACAATAGTGCAAAATAAATATTTCTTACTGCAATAGCTAATTTTTGTTTGATGCAAACCATAGATATATTGTTCATATTGTAACAGTAGGACTTTTTATAGCAGATAACTCGCATTCAAGGCAGCATGATAATGAGAAATGTAGTTCTTTGTTAGTATTAATGTCGTCATCTTCATCAATAATATTCTATAATTATTAGACATTCATTTTGGAATTATTGCGCAAATATCAATAAGTCATCACAGAATTAGTTAGATAGTTGTTTCTGGTTTTTGTTAGTCCTAAATGATGTAGTTTTCAAATACAATAAATCCGTTAATATACAATTTGCAGTGGTGCTCAATCATTTTTGGTGGGTACTCCTACATTGTTTCTAGTGCTCCTACCTTTTTTTTTTTTAAGTTGTGAGCACCGGTGCTACCAGGTAAAAAAGTTCATTTCAAGCGCTGCATTAGACAAATACTGTTTTTTTTATTTATTTTTGTTTATTTATTCATTGTTCTGTCATTTATTTACAGTTTAAAATTATGTTACAGTGTAAATTTATGTTTAAATGTCAAAAACATTCCATTACTTTTAAGCACAAAGAGAAAAATGGACTATTGTTTGCTTTTAATATTATTTAGTGCTCAATTAATTGGTTACTGAGCAGCAATAAATAACACTGTAAAATTTAAGGAGTTTTCATCTTATTTTCTAAACTAGTGGTGTTTAATATTAATGAATGCATAATAATTGTGATAACCGTGAAACTGTGATTATTTCACAGACTATAATCGTACAACCAAAATCTATAATCATTGGATCCCTAGTCCAAGGACATGCACTATAAGGGTGATTTGGATTAACTAAATTGAATCAGGATCAGAAAGAGCTTTATTGCCAGGTATGTTCACACATACGAGGAATTTGTTTTCGTGACAGAGCTTCTACAGTGCAACAGAATTACAGAGACAGGACAAAAAAACGATAATAAATATATTTTAAAAAGTATTGAATGCAAATATACAAATTGACAAGTGTATGTACAGGTATATTACTATATACAACATTATATGTGCAGCTGTTATGTGCAAATTGGCATGTAAAGTGTGTTGTTAAATAAGTGTATATGTGCATAAAAGTGTACATTAAGTAGTGATGTTGGTTCCACAATTATTATCATCAAGTGTTCATGAGATGGATTGCCTGAGGGAAGAAACTGTTTCTGTGTCGGGCTGTTCTGGTGCGCAGTGCTCTGTAGCGTCGACCAGAAGGTAAAGGTTCAAAGAGGCAGTGTGTGCTGGGTGTGAGGGGTCCAGAGTGATTTTGGCAGCCCTTCTGCTCGCTCTGGATAAGTACAGTTCTTGGAGAGTAGGGAGGGTTGTACCAATGATTCGCTCAGCAGTCCGGACTATTCGATGTAGTCTTCGGAGGTCGGATTTGGTAGCAGACAGTTATTGATGTGCAGATGACTGATTCAATGATGGAGGTGTAGAACTGTTTCAGCAGCTCCTTTGGGAGGTTGAACTTCCTCAGCTGACGAAGAAAGTACAGCCTTTGTTGAGCTTTTTTGACAATGGAGTCAATGTGAGTGTCCCACTTCAGGTCCTGAGAGATGGTGGTGCCCAGGAACCTGAATGACTCCACTGCTGCCACAATGCTGTTTGTAAATTGCCCATAGTGTATGAGTGTGTGTGTGAATGAGAGAGCGTATGGGTGTTTCCCAGTACTGGGATGCATCTGCTAAGGCATCCGCTGTGTAAAACTTATGCTGGAATAGTTGCCGGTTCACTCTGCTGTAGCGATCCCTGATAAATAAGGGACTAAGCCGAAGGAAAATGAATAAATGAATGTTTTTTGTAAGAAATGACTTTTCTAGCAAGAATTCGATAAATTCATCAAAAGTGACACTAAAGACATTCATATCACAAAAAGATTATATTAAAACAAATGTTCTCTTCAACTTTATCAAATCAGAGCTCACAAAACTGCTAGCCTGACGTCCCAGGGCTATTGTGTTTTCCAGTCTGGCTACCAAAATGAATCTACCCTGACCGTCAGGCTATCTTAGGAGAACAAATATATTTCAATAGTTTTCACATTCTCACAAATTGGGTAATTTTTTTGTATGTAATTCTCAGGCATCAAGGAGTCACAATCAAAATGTGTTTGAATTTGCATGGTACTTCAGTACCAAGTTGGTAAAATATAATACCAGGTTTTCGAGGACTTGGTGGGGCCAGATTTGTGCATTTACATTAAGGTTGGGTCGATAGACGACGCCATCGTCCATCGCCGATGGCCGATAGACATCAAGATGCTGAGTCGGCATCGCGATCCTCTGCCCCGCCCCCGTCACAGCAGCAACCCTCTTGCAAAAACTACACACGGTCCCATTTACACGAATTCGTCTTAGTTTTAAAATGGCATTTTAGAACGAAAATGATCCACATCCACACTGGCGTTTCACCTAGCATTTCTCAAAAGATCTCCGTCCACACTATATCGATGAAAACGCACATTACACACACACAAACACTCATGCGCTGAAGTGTAGGCTATGCACACATCTGACTCTGTGCTCCAGCAGTCACCCCAGAGCGCAGTGCACGTCGGACAGTTTATCAAGGATGTACCGCTGGATGGCGTCTCACTATAGTTGGTCAACGTGATATTTATTTAATCTTGTCTCTATCTAATGACTTTTGAATATATCAGGTACTGTCACAGCATCAGTACACTGCTTTAATCTTTGTACCAAGTTTGTCGACGCCATTATAACGACACAGATCACTATTCATGCTAGAGTCCTGCAGAAAAAGTGATTGACAGGTGGTCATTTGTGTGTAACATATCTTTATTTATTTATGATTAAGTTATGGGTAAAACAAAGACCATGGGGGTAAGGTAGCTGAAACGGTAGACTACAATTAATGAATTCGTTATGAATTAATTAATTATTCATAAATAATTAATTCACCGCCGCCTACGCAACGATGCCATCGTCCATCGTGATGTTTCACATTAGACATGGTACAATGCCAAATTGGTCGACATCAGCCAACGCTAATTTACATTTAGCAGATGCTTTTATCCAACGAAACTTACAATTGAGGCATTCGGGGATTCGATAAGAAGAGGCAATACACACAGGAAGTGCTAATTATACAAATGAAGTGTTTGTGATCAAAGAACTAAGTGCTAATTTAGGAGGATTTTTATTTATTTATTTTAGAGAGAACAGTGTTTTTACAGGTGGTTTGTCAAGCCCACTCACCTGTGTAAATCTCACTTCATATATATATATATATATATATACATATATATATAATTTTTTTTTTTTTTTTTTTTTTTTTTATAAAATAAATCTGGAATATTAACCCTGTAAAGCCCACTGTTGTAGAGTTATAACATCACTTTTAGAAACCAAAAAAAAAATGTTTGTTTGTTTTTTTCTCAAAACTACATTTACATGAATAATGGGTCCTATTATGTGTGCTCACGATGCAATTGCATAGAAAAAGTGTTTATAGGTCTGGTCTCCCTGCCATGAACTTACTCGCATTGAGCTGATCTCCTTTTTTTGCACGTCTGGATTTGTCAAGATTTAAGTAAAATTCTTTATATATATTTTTTTGTGTTTATTACAATGTCTAGAACACATACATATTTAGTTATTTTAAAAAACATTAATCAAATTTGAATTAGAGCTTATGTCTATGTTGTATTGTTGAGGGACAGGTGCGAATGGTCTTGAATGTGAACCTGCTAGTGCTATGGGGAGATGCATGTGTCCCTTTTAGTATGATAAGTTGAGACCATAATAGGCCATTCAGTCAGTATTGTTTGAATGCAGTGGAATTTTGATTAGCATTTCCATTGAAATGGCATTGAAATTGTCGGCAAAATGTAAATCTGCTACAACATAAGTGCTATATGTAATATTCTATATGCTCTCTTCATATCAACTGTGAGACACAGCAACCGGCTGTGCTGCTGATACGACAACAATTAATCCACTTGTCAGTAAGAAAGGAGAAAAGACACAATATAAACAATTAATGCCCAAATAGTTTCTCTGTCAGTTCATTCGCTTTTTCTATTCTGTACTGAAAGAAACTGAAACAGGTTTGTGTCAAGTGAAGGGTGAGTAAATGATGACAGATGATTTTATGGGTGAACTATCCCACCATGCGGTTTCCATGGAGAGACGTGCCATGGACAAATACTTGCATAATTTAAAAATGAACGATCATATCATTTACAGTCTAACTAAATATGGTATCTTGAACTTATTACTGAACAACTGCTTATAGATATGATATTTTGATTTTGCATATTTCTGATAGGCCTAACATGGTGTGAAATACTTAATTACAGATCAAATAGAAAGGCATGTCTATGCAATTCAGTGGTAAGAAACGTTAAATGTGAATACATTTCAAGTCTTACTTAATAGTTTATCTGTAATTGTCCCTGAATACATTTAATTTCATCAGGATCACGTCACATTAAAGCACTTTCAGCTGAATATTTTCCTATATTATTCTTTTCACTGAATTTTACAATATGTTTCTGTCATCTGTAGGATATCTTGGATGTAAAAGGAATAGAGGATGATATGAAGATAAGGGTGCTTTCACACCTGCCTTATTTAGTTCGGTTGAATCGCACTCGAGTTCGTTTTCCCTCTTGGTACGGTGCGGTTCGTTTGGGCAGGTGTGAATGTAGCAATCATACTCGAGTGCACACCAAAAGCGGACCAAAAAGCGTACCGAGACCTCCTTGAAGAGGTGGTCCCGGTATGCTTTCAAACAAACCCTGGAGCGGTTCGTTTGTGGTGAGAATATGATCCGAACTAAAATTTAAATTACTGCACCTTTTTGGACTAATCCAGCTGCCATAGGTTGATGCGCTGTGCATTATGTAATGTGGAGGAAAAACATTTGTTGACAGCGCTTTACCAAAAAAGAGAGAGAGGGGGAAAACATTACCTGATGGATCGTTGGTAATGTTTCCGGAAGATGACCATGTCGCAGTTTAGCTAAATTAATTCACGCCTTCACCTGAAGTGATGTACGATGTGCCTTTGCTGTTTGCAATGGCTTAAAACATTGTTTTTCAGCCGCAGCAGCACTTCATTCTCGAAATGTATAGTTTGTCTAAAGTGATGTATACAAACTATATAGTATACTATAAGCAGGGATACAATCAGCCAGCGCAGTCGTAGCTCCATAGTCTAAAGCGATATTTTGTGTCTGCCGGTTTGTTTACATGTGGGAGTTGCATTGGTATTTTCCCGCACGTGAATTCTGACCAATCATTTAGCAGATTTGGAAATACGCTTAACAACATCTGGCCAATGAGTGATGTTGGTTTTGTCAGATGACTGCATTTTGGTTCTTTTCAACTGATTCGGACCAAAAGCAATCAGTGTGGTGTAAAAAGGACCCAAAGACGGCAGAAAATGCTACAATGTATCATTTGTTGCCCTTAGTCCGGACCAAATGAACCGAACTACAGATGTGAAAGCACCCTAAGATTACCTTTCTGAGGTTTTTAATAATAACTCATCAAATAGTAAAGCTCGTTTCATTAACATTTGTGGGTGACAATCATTTTTTTGAACAATCAGTAATCAAACAGTTTTTAAAGGAGTAGTTTGCCCAAAACTGAAAATCCAATTATCATATATTAATTTTAATGTGTAGTGCAGGTTGCTATTTTAGAGTGACCTCAAACATTCCTCATCATTAGAATCCATTACTGTTTTGAGTCTTGTTTTTAACCCAAGTATTATATAATATGAAGCAGCTGTTCGCATACTGATGCCAGACTTAGCATTAATCTGTTATAAAAATCAAAGCTTGTGCTTGATTTTTAAAGTATTGATATTTTAAAGCATTAGTTTTATTGACTTATTAGAAATGTGTGATGTTAATGAGCGTGTCTGCTCATTAATACAAACAGTTAATCATCCAATCAGACTTCAGCAACTCAACGCACATACAGTTGAAGTTAGAATTATTAGCCCCCCTGAATTATTAGCAACCCTGTTTATTTTTTCCCCAATTTCTGTTTAACGGAGAGAAGATTTTCTTAACACATTTCTAAACATAATAGTTTTATAACTCATTTCTAATAACCGATTTTTTTTATCTTTGGCATGATGACAGTAAATAATATTTGACTAGATATTTTTCAAGACACTTCTATACAGCTTAAAGTGACATTTAAAGGCTTGACTAGGTTAATTAGGTTAACTAGGCAGGTTAGGGTAATTAGGCAAGTTATTGTATAACGATGGTTTGTTCTGTAGACTATCGGAAAAAAAATTAGCTTAAATCGGGCTAATAATTTTGTCCTTAAAATGGTTTTTTAAAAAAATTTAAAACTGCTTCTATTCTAGCTGAAATAAAACAAATAAGACTTTCTCCAGAAGAAGAAATATTATCAGACATACTGTGAAAATTTCCTTGCTCTGTCAAACATCAATTGGGAAATATTTAAAAAAAGAAAAAAAAATTAAAAAGGGGACTAATAATTCTGACTTCAACTGTATACTGTATGTGATCAAGACAATCTGATAAAGCCGAGCAATGTAATCAGGAGAAAAGGTGATTTGTGTGACTTTGAATGTGCGATGGTTGTAGGTCCAGTTTTGCTTTGAGCATTTCAGAAACTACACTTACATTTTACATTTATTCATTTAGCAGACGACTTTATCCAAAGCGATTTACAAATGAGGAAATTATAGGATAAAAGAAGCACTTAAATTCACCAGAGAGACACAATATATGGATGCCACGACAAGTTTAAGTTATTTTCCTTTTTATTTGTCACCTTCCACTTTATTAGGTACCCCTTTCTAGCACCGGGTTGGACTCACTTTTGCCTTCAGAACTGCCTTAATCCTTCATGGCATAGATTCAACAAGGTACTGAAAATATTCCTCAGAGATTTTGCTCCATATTGACATGATAGCACCATGCAGTTGCTGCAGGTTTGTCAGCCGCACATCTATGATGCAATTCTCCCGTTCTATTACATGCCAAAGGTGCTCTATCGGATCAAGTTCTGGTGACTGTGGAGGCCATTTGAGTACAGTGAACTCATTGTCAAAAAACTCGTGCTGCCCTCACGGTGTTCGTTACGCCCTTTCACGGATGAATGTGAAGAGCCGAGGGGGTGTTGGGGGGGACACAACGCTCAATTGGTACTAATGGGCCCAAAGTGTGTCAAGAAAATATCCCACACCATTACACCACCAACACCAGCCTGAACTGTTGATACAAGGCAGGACAGATCCATGCTTTCATGTTGTTGCCAAGTTCTGACCCTACCATCCAAATGTCGCAGCGGAAATCGAGACTCATCAGACCAGGCAATGTTTTCCAGTCTTCTATTGTCCAATTTTGTTGAGCCTGTGTGAATTGTAGCCTCAGTTTCCTTGTTCTTAGCTGACAGGAGTGTCACCCAGTGTGGTTTTCTGCTGCTGTAGCCCACCTGCCTCAAGGTTGGACGTGTTGTGCGTTCAGAGATGCTCTTCTGCATACCTCGGTTTGTAACGAGTGGTTATTTGAGTTACTGTTGCCTTTCTATCAGCTCGAACCAGTCTCCGTTCTCCTTTGACCTCTGTCATCAACAAGGACACAGCACACCGTGACCACTTCTGTCAGCTTTGAATTAGAAGACTACAATTTGCAACAAAATCAGACACCAAACACAGAAATAAAAGATTGTGAAAAAATTTCCTGATCTGACTAATCTCTATGCTGATAAATTCAAGTCTAAATTTGGTGTAAATAACATGAAAGCATACTCTAGATTTATCCTGTCTTGTTTCAACAGTTCAGGCTGCTACTGGAATAATGTTCTGGGGCATTTTTTTCTTGGAACATTTTGGGACTTTTGGTACCAGCAAAGCATCGTTCTAAAACCACAGGCTACCAGCAGGATAACATGACATGTCACACAACTCTGATCATCTCAAACTGCTTTCATAAACGTGACAGTGAAGTCACAAAACACAAAAGGTCTCCAGTCATCAGATCTCAATCCAACAGAGTACCTTTGGGATGTGCCTGAACGGGGGATTTACATAACGCATGTGTGTGCGCACTTGATAAATCAGCACCATCTGTGTGATGTTTTCATGTCAATGTCGACCAAAATCTCAGAGGATTGTTCCAGCACCTTGTTGAATCCACGCTATGAAGAATTAAGGCAGTTCTGAATAAAATTGTTGTGCAACTGTAACTAGCTATAGAGTGTTGTGCAGGTAAACCTCACTATCCTGATCTCAAGAAGTGCTCTAGTGACCAAGAGTTAGAAAGAGTTAGAGCAATTGCCTCCCATGCAGGAATCGCTGGTTTGATCCCTGTTCAGAGCAAGTGGGCGGGGAAGTGCTCTAGCGATCGATAGTTAGAAAGAGTTAGAGCATTTGCCTCCCATGCAGGAATCACTGGTGCAATCCCTGCTCGGAGCAAGTGGGTGGTGTAGAACCAATTGGGCTACACAACCAAATACTAGCAAGGTACACTAAAAAAATAAATGCTAGGTTGTTTTTATCCAGCATTCTGTCAAATATGGACAACCCAATGTTGGGTTATCTTTTAAATACAATTTAAATTATACTTTTTAACCAAACAGTTGGGATTGTACATATTTGACCCATCATAGGGTTAAAACAAGCCATCATTTTTAAAAGCGTATACCTACACACAGTACAGTATATATCTTTTTGACTTAAATCCTATTCATTTGTACAATCTCATTCATACATTTTAGTACTATTAGCAGCTGTTTATTATTGGGAGTTCGCTGACAGGAACAGTGAACAGCTCCGCCTGTCCGCCAGCGCGTCTGAAGCTCATATGCAAGTTTATTTTACGTTCTACGGCAGAAACACCATTGAGCCTCGCTAGATCCACCTGTATGTGCGCGCGTCCAATATAAAATACTCACAGGACATTAATTTGGACAACTATGCAGATATTTTAAATAAAGACTTTCACTTTCACTTTACGCAGTTTGTGAATGAACAGACTTCCGTGTACTAGTTGCAGACACGATATTGAGGCTGTTTTTGCGCAGAGTTCGAAGTAATTAATCAAAAAACAGGAGAAAGTGCATTACTTCGATAATTTTAATATAGCATATTAATAATAAAATCCAAAAATTATAGTATAATTTTGAGAGTTAATTTTAAGCTATCTCGCGGCCCACCTGCAGGATCGATGAGGCCCAATAGGGGGTTGAAGGGGGTGCGCGCAAACTGAATTGCGGAGGCAGGGGGGTTTGGTTGTGGAGGGAGATGGGGGCGCGCGAACTGTAGAGCGGGGAGGTTGCGCACGAACTGAAGAGCACACGCACATGCACCAGGTTTCACGCCGGACTGTACCAAAATGCTGAGGAGCGGGGGGGTGGAACTCCAGGACTTTTACGGGAGACAGAACAATACTGGAGATGGGTCTGAAATACGGGAGACTTCCGGGAAAAACGGGAGTGTTGGCAAGTATGAATAAAATAATCGTTCATTAATTGTAATCAAGTTAACATGTTCAATTAATCAAATCGCCCAGGCCTATACAAACATGCATATATATTTTTTTAATTCTTGACAGTAAGTAAATAAAGTTCCCAGTGAGTATATAATAACATAAAACATTTTAGTATTGAATTTTTCACCCATAACAATTGCACTTATTTCTCAAATAATTTTCACAATTCAGATCTGAAGCCCATACTAGGTTACTTTGTTCAAATGAACGAGGACTGCAGAGTTTACATCTACAGCACTGTGAATCTTAAAAACCCACTGACTAATTTAACCCTCATCCTTGTTAAACATCATCATCTGGGACATTCTGGTATAGTGGGTTTCGCAGCGGATGACTGGGCTCTCTGTTTTGATGTGTGCTAGTTAGCAGGGCAGATGTGAGAGGAAGGCAGACGGGCTGTAGTATATACTCCAAACCTCTCAGAAGAGTGCTTGACTATGTCACTGGCTTTAAGAGGACAACTCCACTTCACACGCTCATTCTCCAAGAGATGCCACGGCCATTTGAGCTGCTTACATAATAACTGCAACACACTTATACACACAAACTCACGCTCGTCCCTTCATCTGAGATCCGCATATGCTCATGGGACTTCCAAATTTGAGTGTTTCTTTCGTTTTCTGTGTGTGAGAGAAGCACATTTTGCATGTATGATTTCACGCAAACACCGTTCGCACTCCGAAAAACAAAGTAAGGGTTTTTATCTGTGGCCGTCCTTGCAGAAAAGCAGGCCAGCAGCTAATTAATCATTAAATCTGAAATTAGCATACAGCATCCTGTGCCTGTGTTTGCAGAGGCCCATAGGAGAAGAGAGAGAGAGAGTGCGAGGGAAGAGAAGGAGAGCAGGAGGAAGAGAAAGAGGAAAAACGACAGGGAGAAAATAGATCTTGGGTCTCGAGGACTGATTCACTGGGAATTTAAACTTCAGGGGTGGTCACACCACATTTTCAGCATGTTTAAAGCTATTTTAGACTCAGTAATATAATATGATTCATTAGAATAGTGGATTTGCATATTTTCTGAACATTTATATTTTTGTTGCTATGTGGTTGCTAAGGTGTTCTGAATAGTTTTTAGTGCACTACCTATATTAATGGTGCTGTGAATGGTTGTTTGGTGGTTATTTGCTGGTCTAGCTTTACAAATGAAAAAAAAAAAGTTGTCTTAAATTGAATATAAAATAAAATTATATAATAAATTAAATATAATCATTAATTAAATATAATTACTCCAGTTTATTGCGGTTATATAGTAATCTTACACTTTTTCAAGGAAATGTTGATAAAACAAATCATCAGTTCCCTCAAAAAATGATTTTTGTTGCTTGTTCAAACTAATTATTTAAAATGAGCTGAATCAACAATTCTTGGGATTTTTGAGGGACAACCTAATTATTTTATGTTCAATCCACTTAAATTTAAGTTAACTTAATCGATGTGTGTTGTTTTTTACAGCATAGTTTAAAGAGTAATTATTGCATTTTGCTCAAAACCGTTTCAAGCGATGTATATATGAACTAGGGTTAGGACATGTTGAACAATTTGGCATCGTAAGTTGTCTAATGTGAAACATCATGATGGACGATGGCATCATCGTCGTAGGCAGGGTGGGGGTGGTTGTTGAAAATATCAATTAATTCATAACGAATGAATTAATTGTAGCCTACCGTTTTCACTACCTGACTCACATGGTCTTTGCTTTACCCATAACCAAACCATAAATAAATAAAGTTACACACGGATTACCACCTGTCAATCCCTTTTTTTCCGCGGAACACCGGCATGAATAAGCAGAGTGATCGGTGTCATAATGGCTTTTTCCCACAGCTGGTGGTGGAGACGAGAGTTCGATTGGAGTTCACTGTAATTTGTATTGTGATTGATAACTTATTGTATTATTATTATGAGGAAATAATAACAAGTAAAGATGCAAGGGCTCGACTGTTTTGGTCGCATATGCGCCCGAAATTTTATGCAACCTAAAAATATATTTGGGCATAATATACTTGTGCATAAATTGTTGCTGTGCGACCTGTTTTCAATGCAAAATCCTCACCACGTGTGCGGATTTAAAAGACATTTATGCAGAATGCATATTTGCACCTAAAAGCGACAAACGCAGCGCTTAGAAACAGACAGATGTTATGTGAACTTGCTGAAGTAAAAAAAAGCCTGCAATGCTTGCCCCGCCTTTGTGCTCTTTTTATTGGCCCACTGCTCTAGAACTGAACGCGAATGGATTGGTTAATATCAGCTGTCAATCACTCAGTCAATGCCTTCTGCCTTCACATGACAGGAGCTACAACCACGAAAATGTGACGCGCTGAAGAAGAGAGAATAAAAATAACACTGACAGATTTTGTTTTAGAAACCACCTAAAGTTATTAATAATGGCACATCTTATTAGTGATCATGTGCTAAATGCTAATCTACCATTTACACTTTTCCAAGAGTGGATAAAAGACTTTCAGTGTTTGCCACTGAATCTACACATTTAAGTGCGAGAGGTACTGTATAATCCTTCATTTAATCCTCACGATGCTGTCAGCCGTGCAAGCGGCATCTATATGTAAAATTTAGCACAGTTCATGAAAAGACCATCATTACTATTAAGATGACATGAAAATAATAAGTTATATATCAATATAAATGTGGGGCGGGGCTAGGATCGCGATGCCGGCTCAGCATCGTCAAGTTATCGGACATCAGCGATGGACGATGGCATCGTCTATCGGCCCAACCCTATTTTGAACAACAATTTTCAATCATTTTATTAGTTTAGAAAAATGGTCCTCAATTTAGCTGTGAACCTGCAATGATCTCATGGTTCGGTTACGATTATCATGCCATCGATTCGGTTAAATTCGATATCTCGGTGCATCACGGTGCATTGACGATGCTTTCCATACACGGTTTTATATTTTCTTCACAGCACAGCAATCCTTGTATTAAAATGTATAAATAGATTTATATCTACATGCTGTTTGTAATACAATTTTGTCCTTTAATACCAAAAGGCAGATATATTAAATGTGTCTTTAAACGACACAAGCATTTATAGCAAATAATATAAACAAATATGAATATCCGCCTCGCTTTCTGATCCTCGTCTACCAAGTTCTCTTACACCCCTATGATTGGTCACACACTTAACAGAAAGGGGTGCGATTGGCTCTTGTGCGCTGCGCTCTTCACAGATGAGCAACACTGATAAACGGCAGCGGCGATCACAGCTGATCCATGATAGACGCGGTGGAGAAAACTCCGCAGACATGCGCTCGTGTCTGTATCCAGAAGTATCGCTGTAAAACAGCCGAAAAGAGAGGAAAGGTCACGCTAGCAGGTCAAATGGGCCACAGTGAGAGAGAAAAATGGAGTTTACTTTCATTCTCTCAATCTCAGTGAAATAGGGGCTTCTGCTGTTAGTGTCAATGAAACACTGTCCAGCAAACACACACAGTGAAATTGTGCACAGTTTCTGTGTTTTTAAGTAGTTAGAGCGTTGTAAATACTCACGCTTACCTCCCTCGCCAGAGTGAGCTACTGCGACAGAGCATATGAGGTAAATGACATCAGTACATAATAACCGGTTATGATTATTACTGAACCGATACTGAATTGTCCGCGTCTGCATCGCCGTGCACCGAAGAAAAAATTAATTTTGACACCCCTAGTCCTCAACCACCGGACCGCACAAGAAATCATAAATTATTTCCGTTTTATTTATGATCCGAGTCTGAATGATCTTTTATTTTGAAAAATGTTTTATTTTGAAAAATGGCCGTATTTTCTCGCTTACATCTCGGTCACTAGAGCGCACAAATTTAACCCACAAGCAGCAAAATGAGTAAGAAACAGACGTCTTTGGAAAGTTTCTTTGCTAAGTGGAAGAGACCCAGTGAAGGACCCGCGCACTGCCAAGGAATAGATCCGCAACCCATTTGTCACCAAATTAGGTGAGTTCAGCATGTCTGTACAAAAAGATCAACTGCTGAACATCGCAAATGATGGCGGCCTTTTAGGGGCCATTCGCATATTGCATGTTTTCACGCAAGTTCGTTATTTCTACTGAAGGTGCGCAGCTTGCGCGCAAATGGAATGACGCGCTCGAGTCTTCCAGACACCCCCAGTTGAATGAATGCCGGGAGTGCACACAAGTCATTTGACAGGAACTGACCGATCAGCTTCAGCTTGTATGGAATATACACATTTCATTAGACTAATTATCTCAGACAAACACAGAACACCCAAACACTGCAATGCTTTGTAATTTTCTCTATAAATAAAACTTCTATCAGAGGGACAGCAATGTTTTGTCAGCTTGTCATCCTCTGAGAAAATGGTTGATGGTCGCCTAGCAACCTACTAAACCACCGAACCACCCCCGGTCCGCGGTAAAATTGTCAAGCGTTAACCGGTCCGCGGTGATAAAAAGGTTGGGGACTATTGGTTTAGAAGGTCATTTGAATAGCAAATCTGATACAATCTGGAACCACATGCTTGCATTTCCAGCAAACTGCTTGCATATGAATAGAACATTAAATGTATAGTGTGCATGCTCCTTTAACCCATAAACATGGTTTATGGCATTTGGCCTACTGAAAATGTCTTTCACAGAGTTACAAATGAGCTAAAGTTGTACAGGCACTAATTAGCAGGCTCTCGCTCTCCCTCCTCTCTGACTTTGCTCAATGGAATCCATTTACATTTACTACTGAAAGGTCAGCATCTGTGTAAAGCCTGCCTTAATCACATGCACAAATGAAAAGGAGGACAGCAAAGATAACTCCTAATCTAACATAATAAGCCAATAAAATGAGACAAGCATTACCGTAATGCATATATAAACGCATCTAGCACACACAGCAGTCACACTTGAGAAAATGTGTCGGGTTTAATTTCAATTAAACTTTATTAACAGCATTTGCATTTGTAAAAGCAAAGGTGAAGATGAGAATGAATATGCATATTTGTGTATTTGTTTTGAGCTCACCACCCTCCAGCTTTTCACCAGGCTTTGGATTTAACAAAAGAGACATGTTAAATGTAATACTAAATGTAACGTAAATTAATATATTTTTCAGCCATGTAAATCTTTCAGCCATGAACAATCAAGATCTGCGCATTATTTAATTTGTCGCAGAGTATTTTTGGTTTTATCCCTTATTTCAAGGAACAAAATTGGCAACACTACATCTTTGTCAAATTTGTACTATGGAAAAACAGATAAAACTAAAAATTCAGAGCAAAAATTTAGAGATGCACTAGGGCTGAGCGATTTTTTTCGATTAATTCGAATTTACGTTTTAAGACGATTTTATTTTTTTTTAAATCGTGAAATCGCGAATTTTTTAATAAAAATATTAAAGCCGCTTTTCCACTATCGTGCCAAACCGTTCTAAACTGTGCCATAATCGCGTTTAGTCACACGGTTGCTTTTCTTTTACAAGTGAGCATGAAAAAAAAACTAGTTTCGGCATTTATTTAAATTTAAATGAACAAGGTAAGCTGGTAAGGTAGTTACACAGTAAAAAAAATAATAATAATTAAAAAAAAAAAAAAAAAAAATTCGAAATCGAAATCGGTCAAACTTTATGAAAAATATCTAGATTTTTTTTTTTGCCATATCCCCCAGCCCTAAGATGCACAGATCACTTTGATTTTTCATGGCTGATTCTTACTGCAAGCAAATTGGCTTTTTAACCTAACTTTTACAAAGCTAAAAAATAATACTAATAAAATAATATAGAACAAAGTGTTTGATTTATCACAGGCTTTCAACAAAGTTGCTGAAATGACTAAACATAACGTAAAAAAATATATAATGATCTGTTCATTCCGCTGTGGCCGAAAAGAAAAGCCGAAAAGAAAATGAATGAATGAATTCATAATTTAGAAATATATTTATATATTATTGTAATACAATTTTATCCTTTAATACAAGCAGTCAGATATATGAACTGTACCTTTAGTTTTACCTGCTCAAAGAAAACACTCTTTTTCAGTGTATCAAACAAAACTTAAGTACACGCACAGAACATCATGAGCATTTATAGCGAATAAGCAAATGTAAATATTATCCCACTTGCTTTTTAAACATTGTTAAGTGAGTTCTTAAACGCCTGATTGGTCACATGCTCAACAGAAAACCGTTCTTCGGGTCTTCTCCCTTGCCATAGTAAGCTACCGCCATATAAAGCATATGTGATAAATGATGTCAGTACATAATAACGGATTCTGATTATTACTGAACCAATACAGAATTGTTCACGTCTGCGTCATGGTGCATCGAAGAAATAATTAATTTTGACACCCCTGAAAACCGTAGGCAGACTAAATGAAAATGCAGATTCACTTTCTGCCAACAGGAGGTGTTTAACAACAGGAATAATGATGTTTCCTTGGTTACTGCTGTAAACAAATCAGATGTGCTTTTTTTGGAGAAAATACCAAATAAACTCTCCTGAAGACAGTAGATTCCCTTTATAACAGCACTGCTGTGTGGTTAAATCAGCATAGAAGTCAATAAACAGGACAAGACAGGTCTAGTACTGTATGTGACGAATCAAACAGAACAAACAGACTGTTTTAGGACAATGAAAACAGCAGTCTAGAATAAAGATAAAAACGTGAAAATAATGAAATTCCTGAATTATTAGCCCCCCTGTACTGTATATTTTCTATTTCTAACACATTTCTATACAGTTTTAAAGGGGTGGTCCACAGTTTAATCTTAAGGTTTGGTTGTGTTTATAAGATGCAAAGCAATGTGTGCTCATGCTTCACTTGTAGAAAATCACGTTTTTTTTTCATATATCTTACTTTGATTATATACAGCTACTCGGCTAACATGAGAAACAACTGTCATATTTCCTAGTTCCTCTGAAAGCCCGCCCTCAAGAGGCTCTAATTGGTCAGCAAACATAAAGTGCTGTGATTCGCGGATCGGTTCCACATCACCACGTCATGCCCCTACAAGCGTGCTTTTGCGCTGTGTAAACAGTCCAGTCAGAACAGCTATTATCAGCATTAGCTACCTGAATCAGACAGAAAAATTAAGAGGACACAGCGGAACCTCACGCCTGCTCTCTAAAATAAAGTCTGACAAGTGTCTTTCACATATATTCGGAGTAAGCAAGTAATATGAAACGTTCTCATATCTTTTGCAACTTTGTTATCTGAGATGTATAACGCACGGAACGCGGCTGCATAGAGAGACACTGCAGCGTTGGTGAAGATTGTGGGTGTTTACAGGGCTTTGACAGATAAATATGAATTTGTAGCTAAACTGTTAGCGGTGCCAAACAGCATTTCCCGTTGTTTACATCCTTGCTAAAACATACCGTTACATTAGACACTGTGCATGTCATAGATCAATTTTAACAAATTAAAAATACAGGTAGTGGCTCACAATCCACAGCTTCCTCAGTTAGAGGAGTTTTTAGCCGAATCCAGCACTGAACTGAGATAGATTCTGGAAGCTGTCCTTTGTCAAATGTTAGCTATATATATTTTTATAATTCTCTGGAACATAATTAAAATTAAATTGTAAGCACTTCTATCTTTGTGTCATGTCTTTTGGAAGCCCAAATAGAGAAACAGAAGAAGCTCTGTGGAAATAGCAGCGTTTGGACGGCATTACATCGCCTCTGGCCATGCCCCTTTGCTGCGCAGGGTGTGTGCGCATGGTGAACGGAAGCTCTTGTGATCTCACTAGCCCGGATGTATTTTTTTTGTAGTCCCCATACTTCATTCGCTGTAGGCTTTACTAAGCTAGCTCTGTAAAAGCCAATGTCTTCCTTCGCATTGAACTTTGAGCATATTACATTCAGATATATTGTTTATGTTCACACAGGTACATTACACATCAACTAAAGTCTAAAACATAATATCGTAGTGGACCACCCGTTTAATAACTAATTTCTAGTAAGTGGTTTCTTTTATCCTTGCAATGATGACAGAACATAATATTTTACCAGATATATTTTTAAAGATATACTAGTATTTAGCTTAAGGTGACATTTAAAGGCTTAACTAGGCTAATTAGGCAAGTTAGGGTAATTAGGAAAGTCATTATCTTATAGTTTTTTGTAGAAAATCAAAAAAAATATATATATTGCTTAGGGGGGTAATAATATTAACCTTAAAATGGTTTTAAATCATTTTATACTACTTTTATTCTAGCAGAAATAAAACAAATAAGACTGTCTCTAGAAGAAAAAATATTATAGGAAATACTGTGAAAAATTGCATCATTTGGAAAATGTTTGGGAAAAAAATAATTCAGAGGAGGGTCTCGCGGACGAAAGTCAGCGGCGCTGGGGTGTCGCGGATGAAAGTGAAGAGGGTTGATGAGTTGTGAAAGAAAGTGAAAATGAACAGCGGACAGGGGAAGAGGGCGGTTGAGGAGGGAGATCGGTAATATGAGGATCCGGAGTGTTCCGGCACAAATTAAGCCCTGGATAGAGACAAGATAAAAAATTAAATATCACGTTTAACAACTATAGGGAGACACGATCCAGCGATACATCCTTGATAAACTGTCCGACGTGCACTGTTCTCTGGAGCTCAGACGAGCGCATGACAGTGTGTGTGTCTGTGGCTGTATGTGTATGTTTGTGTGGGTGTGATCACGTGATGTGTGTTTTCAGTGGACGGAGGGCTGTTCAGAAATACTAGGTAAAACACAGTGTGGACGTGGGTCATTTTCATTCTAAAATGCCATTTTAAAACTAAGCTGTATTAGTGTAAACGGGGCCTGAGTGTGTATTTTTCACGAGCAGGGTTTGCGACGGGGGCGGGGCAGAGGATCGGCAACGCCGGCTCAGCATCGTGATGTCTATCGGCCATCGCAATGGACGATAGCATTGTCTATCGGCCCAACCCTAACTTGCCTAATTACCCTAACCTAGGGCTGGACGATATGGCAAAATTTATATCACGATATATTTTTTTATTTCGGTCGATACGATATAATTCCGATATCGATATGGACAATATTAAAAGAAAGGAAAAACTCCCAAGAACGCACACAATGGATGTCTGTACCTACAAATGTCTGCAAAGTGAATTTGCAAAGTCGATAATACCTCCAGACTCTTATAACTTTTTTTAAAAATAAAAACAGTACAAAAAAATTTGTTCACTTTTTATTTGTATTTAGCCTTTACAAACAAGAAATGTGAAATAAACTATCAAATAAATAAAGCTCAAAATTCATAAAAAAATATGCAAAATAGTTTTTAGAAAAATAAGTTTTGTAGTATAACCAGCAGGACAGCAGTGATGTGTGAACTGAATTTGGTGAGAGTACAGTAATTTACAGTACACTTATTGAATATGTTTGATAATAAAATTCATAAAAAATATGCAAAATAGTTTTTTAGAAAAATAAGTGTTGTAGTCTAACCAGCAGGACAGCAGTGATGTGTGAACTGAGTTTGATGGCAGTATAATGAGTTAGAGGGAAGTTATTGACAGCTTTTGTAGTACTGTTTTTTTGCGTTTTGCTCTTTGTAGACGGTCCCTAAGCATCGGTCTCTTTGCCGCCTGCGCATAGAGATCAATATAATGCGTCCAGCGCGTAGGAAAAGCTCATTTTTAGGAAATAAGGTTGTAGGTGTGTATGCATTGCGACAGTTGAGAAAATGTGCTATTTGTGTAGGAACAATGTTTCGGTCATGAGTTATTGATCCGGAAAAGACGAATCTGCGAATCTGTTGCTAACTTTACTGAACTGGACCACTTCTACACCACTGCATTAGTCTTTCCTTTATTATCAACTATTTCGTCTGCATTCTTACTTGTGGAAGCTTGTGGTTCATTCGCATCTGTATTCAGAGCACTCATTTTGTAGCTAAAACTTTTGCGGCGCAGCTAACCACCTGCTGTGCTGAGCGCTGGCAGCGTGTCTGTGTTTTTCGTCATCACGTAAGTGAGATCAGATCTCTCTTTCGACGGCTGAGCACTGAACGTCATTCAGTGACAAGTGATACATGTATAAGATCTTATATAAATAATAATATATCTATTTATATATATATGCAAATTTATATCGAAATATCGGAAATGGGTTCAAAAATCATATCATCGTTATTGAAAAAAATTCTATCGCGATATATATTGATATCAAATTATTGTCCAGCCCTACCCTAACCAGCCTAGTTAACCTAATTAACCTAGTTAAGCCTTTAAATGTCACTTTAAGCTGTATAGAAGTGTCTTGAAAAATATCTAGTCAAATATTATTTACTGTCATCATGCCAAAGATAAAATAAATCTAAAAACAAATAAAAACTTTTATGTTTAGAAATGTGCTGAAAAAAATCAGCTCTCCATTAAACAGAAATTAGGGAAAAAATAAACAGGGGGGCTAATAATTCTGACTTCAGCTGTATCATATATTTCTGACAACTAAAATCTGTGCATTATCAATGGGGACAGTACTGTATGTAACAAATTCATACATTTCGAGCTGTTTCTTCCCATTCTACACTTTTATTTCTCTCTGCCCCAACTCACGCGCTTTCTCCTGTTCCATCTCTTCTTGCTCTACCAGGATAAGAGCCCTAATACTCCTCAAATTACTGCACTAGTCAATCAACAACAAACCCCCCACATCGTAAATAGCAGCCACACTCGTACCAAACAATCGGAGAAGGTGCCACAAATAGGATGCGTCACAGCACAACCAAACTGTCTCCGCACTTCAGACGCCATGGCCCCCTACAGCAAATGACAAGTCCCTGCAGTTCATGAGGCTTTTTCCAAGAATAGTACAAGCACTGAGACGAAGAGAGAGGACGAGTCCCCGACGGGTGCTTCTAGATGAAAATATGGAGGTAGGAAGGTAGCGGAGGGTGGCCCGACATCCAAAGGTCCCTGTGATGTCCGTGGAATTCGACAGGGCCTAGAGTTTGCCCACTCTCTTTGGGGAGAAGGAAGAAAAAGAGAGAACAGGACGGATACATCCTTCTGAGTGGTGCACAGAAAATGAGAAATAGCAGTGCCGGAGGTGGCAGAATTCATATGCAACAGATTCAGACATGGGCGGCTTCACTGCAGGAGGGAGAAGAAATGAGAGAGGGAGGGGCGGCAAAAGCTCTAGATCCCTCAGATAAATATTTACACAGTAGAGACAAACCCCCCAGGTCATGAAAGAAAAGAGAGAGAAGAGAGAGAGGAGAGAGAGAGAGAGAGACGAGAGAGAGGAGAGATGAGGAGAGAGAGAATAAAAACCTGTATTTTAAGAGATTGTTAGTGCATTGTAAGTGTAAGAGCAGCAAAGTGCATGTACACTTATTTCTTTGGTCTTTTTTTAGGACTGAACAGGGTAAGGATACAGCATCAGTGTCTTGGCGTAAAGAGAATTTGCACTGAAAGCCCCACTCTGCAGTGGCCAAACCTTAATCAAAATGCTAGGCTAACCTTTGCAGCGGAGCATGTTGGTCGAAAGAGAACTGGGTCCAAAGTTCACTTTAGTGATGAAAGAAGTTTCATTCTCTGGGTCAAATGGGAAAAACTGACCCAAAGTCAGTAAGAAGTCATGTGAAGGTGGAGGTGAAGTGTGATTGTTTGGTGATGTTTTCTGCAGCAGGAGTTATTTGATGAGATTGGTCAATTGCTACCATTCCATGGTAGTTATTCCCAGAAAACAACTGCTGAAGCTAATGACACAAGCTCATCCGGGGTACTATGAATTATATGAATTGTTAGTAACAGGGCTTGATGTTAACTTTTTTGATTACCAACCATTGTGGCTAGTAGTTTTCCAACATTACCACTCACCATTTTCACTAGCTACAATTCTATTGTTGGAAAAATAATTTATATGCATAATTTGACTTTTGGCATGGTAAATTACTTGATTTGAATCATGTGTTATTGTCCACATGCCTCCCTCGTTCATTTAACTTTTTTGTGCCGTTGACCTTGCTCATGAGCATGAGCAAATGGGTTGTGGTTTCACTAGTCATCGCCATTTGCAATTAGTTTGATTTCACGTGACTTTTCAGGGCTCAATATAAGGATTTTACCAATTTTTTCTCTAGCCATGCCAAAGTAATTATTTCCTTGCCAGACATTTTAATAAATGTGACAAAACAAGCAAAAATATGCTGTATACATACACTTTTATTCAACAAAAATGTTCTTAAAATTGACATTTAAAAAAAAAAAAAAAGATTGTCATGTATCTAAAAACTATCAACAGTATTGTCCAGGCTAAAGGTCCCAGATCACCAGTTAATAGGGATGGGCCTTTCTGACCATTCTTCATTTCGATTAATCCACAGGTTTGACAAACGAATACTCGATTAATCGGGGGCGGGGCTTAAGCAAGGGGCGGGGCTTGCGTGCGTCATAGCGACAATTAAATAACATTCAATTAAAATATATATATATATATATGATAAAAATCACCATCAATATTGGTTAACACAGTAAACATTTAAAGAAGTGTAACAAGTGGCGTATTTAGTCATGGGCAATATGGTCCATGCCCAGTGCGGCACGGGGAGACGGTGCGAAAAAAAAACGAGCCCCAGTAAAAGCTTTGAGTTACGATTTACTTTATGCAAGTGTATTAATTTAAAGTAGTAATCCCAGAATAAAGACATTAGAGGCCATTCACATTTGGCGTATTTTGCATGTGCAGGTTTGTTATTGTCTATGTGCAACCGAAACAACGGTGGTGAAAGCAAACTGACGCAGCATGCGCTGCTCTTTTCCCGGTGTACATGCACGTCGATAAAATACATGCCCCTTATGTACTGTGAAACCGGAGTAACTTTTATACAGAGGTGTCGGCACACAGCGAGCTTTGCAAGTCGACAAAACTAAAGTTATAATATGACGATGATCTTATTTTGACTATATGGCTATGAAGCAGAAAGAGAGATGATGAATCAGGTAGGTAAGATTTAATAACATTAATTCTCAGCCATGAGTCGGGTCTAAGACAATAGATATTTACATTAAATATAGTTTTTGTATTCTAATTGTATTTAATATTCAAGCAAAAGATTTCTTAATAGATCTTAGCATATTACTCCAGTTGTCTAAATATTTTCCAGTTACATTTAGGATTGATTTCTTTTATTTATTTTCAGAAGAATGATAATTGTATGATATTAATAATAAAAATAATAATATTAATAATAATAATAATAATAATAAATAAAAATAATTTTTATTTATTTCTAAGTACATTTCTAAAAGCAGGTGGTTCGCCCAGGGTGGCATTTAAACTAGAACCGCCACTGATGTGAGGCTACATGACGCATTGTAAATAAAATTAATCATAAAGCCTAAACACAATATGAAAATGTTATATTACAAATTCTGTTTATCTACACAAAATGCATTTGAGCTTGAACTACATGCCAACCAGAAAGTGGATGTGGTTCGCAGGGCGCTTTAAAACAACGGCAACTGAAGCCACGGAGAAAAAAGAAACCAAAGTTATTTTACAGTATGTAAAATACTTCAATATGTGTCTTATTATTACAGAAAGCTGGTGAAAAACATACCACGTGTGATAATGAAAGTGTGATTACGTGCATGATCACAGTTAACGTTAGGCCCGTTAATATTCTGTTGAAAGAATGGTTAATGGCTCGCGTGAACAGGTATTGCTGCTTCTCGATTGTAAGATAACATTTGCAAGCATATTGACAAACGGTCATAAACTATAATTCTAATCGTTAGTGACGAGCCAGCACTGGCAATTTAAAAATAATTTTCAACCAGCCAAAGTGGCTAGTGGGTGTGACTGTGTAACCCGCCACAGCTTAAATCTACCCACATTTGGCTGGTTGGCAGGTGTTAATATCAAGCCCTGGTTAGTAAATATAATTATATACATATTTATATGCTTTATTTCTTATGTTTTTGACTGATGAAAACCATCTTGTGACTGATAAAAAAAATGCAAGTAGGTAGGCTGCATCCAAATGTTTGAGACATTTTTTTTTTCATTTTAAAATGATTACAGCTCGAAGTTGATCTAATAGTTTAATTCTGTGGCAAGTACTAGCCATATAATAAGCAAGATCATTTCATCACAAAACAAAGACCTTCAGTCTAAGTTTCTGGTATATTCTGTGAGAACAACTGGCTAGATCTGCATGCTCGTATTAAACAAATCCGATCTCGGCTTGTAGTACTGCGTCACATTTGTCATTGAAATAACGCCAAAGGTAGTTGGTAGATCAAAAGGCCTACCGCCACAGCTGGAAAAAATCCTAGAGGAAACACTGAGATTATATATATATATATATATATATTGCAATGTCAGAACAGCTAGCAATTTTCATGCAGCACAATGAACCCTGTCATGCAGTAAATCAGGTAAAGCAGTTCTGCAATATTGAAGGGGCCAGCCCAGAGTCCTGATGTAAACCTGACTGAAAAACTGAACACTTACAACTATTTTTTGACTTGTGTAACAATCACAATCATTTTATTTGAAACCTTCATTCAACACTGTTCTCTTTTTTTATATATCATTATCAGTAGGGATGGGCGATACGGCCTAAAATCCATATTGCGATATACATTGCAGCCTCTTGCGATAACGATATATATTGCGATATATAAATTATAATAGAACCATTTCAGAACAGGTTACATAGACCCTTAGGAAAGCCAAACTGCTATTTTTTTGTTAAAGAAATAAAGAAACGTTGCATGTCATTTTGAGAACGTTTATTGTGCAAAAGCAAAACTGTAATTAAACAACACAATGTCGCAGATAAATAAACTAAATGTAGTGCCTTTCAGAAAGAAAGACTTTTCTTTTAAGTCCTTGGTTCCTAAATGCCAAGTTGCAGAGAACAAAAAAACTGGTGTTTCGTTAAGGAACTTACATTGTACTGAAAATACTTCCAGTATTAAAAAGTCAAATAAAATTGTGTATTGCAGATACTTTAAATAAAAACATATTTCTAACCTGCAGCCTAAGGTAACACATTTGATTTTAAAACATTTTGTTCTCCTAATGAAATTACAACTGGTGTCTTGATCTGCTCTTTCTCTCTCTCTCTCTGTCTCTGTCTCGTCTGCTGTAGACAGTGTTGGTGCTGCTGAGAGATTGAGACGCACCAGACAAAGTTTGCTTATAAAGTAATGCAAAAATGAATACAATTAATATCGAAAGCGAAGCAGATTCCAGGGAAAAGAAATGTATTGTCACCCCAAATAATGAGCTGGATCAGTCTATTTAGTCTTCGCGCCCTTCTCAAAGCTGCTATAAAGGCAGGACAACAGTTCTGTATCCAGCGCGTCTCTGTGGGTCTGCATGCAGAGCATGCGAGTCTGTGGCAGAGGGGTCTCAGTTTCTCGCGAACACAGAACCGGGCCGCCCCAATAATATATCGGCCGCTAGGTAAAATCTGTGTGGGAAGCGCTGTGTGGGAATCTGTGTGACAAGCCACGATATGCCATGCATGAGGCTCGCAAGTTGTGCGACACGTCGCCATTCGGTGCCATGCGTTGCTTAGTGCTGTTGTTGAGAGCGTCAGCGTGTGCTACAGTCACAATAGATTTCCAACGTAATACACCATACGTTAGTGTGAAGAGCATGTTGTTTTACCGTGGCGGAGTGAATTAAGTTATCAATCGAGCTTATTAAAAAAGAAAATATGCGAGCGAAATGGTCGCACTGTCGAGCCCTGTCCATGTTTATTCAAGATGATGCGTTGCAGCCGGCTGCAGCTCGTTGCACTTAATTTCGCGGGTAGATTGCGTCATCAAACATGCATTATCACGATAGTGCAATAGAATTAGAATCTCTATCGTAGGCCAATTTTGTATCGTTTATATCGCATATCGTTTTTATTACCCATTACTAATTATCAGTAATCATTGTACAGTAATAGCAGTAGTAGTAAAAGTAGTATATACATAAATCACTGTTTTAGCAATATTAAGATTGTTAAAAATAATGTTTGCTTTTGGCCAGGAGACTGAACTTCTTGCAATTTCACCTGAATTCACTTGCTCTATACTAGTCTATCCCTTAAGGCAAAAGGGCCAGAACACAACTAAAGCAAAAAACAACAAATAATAATGTTTTTATGGCTACAGTATTGAGTTTCCTGTTTGTTTTGTAAGATCAGTAAGTTTGACAAAAAAAAAAAAGGTCTTCTCAAAGTACAGTATGAATGTTTGATGGTCTGAGGCATCAGAGCAGAAAGAGGGGAGTTTTGACAGCGGATTAGAGAGTAAAGAAGACGACGAGGTGATGATAGAGCGAGCCGTGCTCCAGTCTGACAGCGGGGAGAGGAGGACGGCCATATGCGCCATCTCTCTGGGCCCTCGGGGAGACAGGAGACAAGGTGACGTACTGAACACGCACGTCCCTACAGGAGCACTGGAAGCTGATCAACAACACGGGCCTGACAGTCACTCCAACAAGCAGACGCATGCGGTGAAACGGCGGGAAACGGGACGACATGAATGCAATCAAAAAAGTTACAGTGATGGAGTCAATGATCATGTAAGATCATTAGTCTCGGCTCATCAGATTTTCCTTACAAGACCTTGTGCACAAATCAATGTGCTGTATTTCACAAAAGATTAAAGTCTACACAGAGGGTTTAATGAAGCCCCCTACAGATGAATGAATTCTCTCTCTGTCTCAACAAGAACATGCTTGGCTTATTATTGTGAGATCATCTATCAGACAGATCTCAGCTGAAACGGCATATAAAAACCTAAGAAATGGGTAATACCCTACATGCTGGATGACAGATGGATGGACCGACAGAAACAGATGGTTAGACAGAATGACAGATAGACATACAATGACAGACAGCAGATAGATAAATGCATAGCATGGATGGAGAGATGGAGGGTAGTGTTGTCACGAATCACGATACTGGAATTCGATACCAATCGATACTGAAATTTTAAAAATGTCCATTTCCCGCTAACATTTGAGCGCTGTTGAGCACAGATATAGGGAAACTGTAGTGTTTTAAAGCCACGATTCATCAGCAGATTGCTTGCATGTCAGCTTATAGACAAACCAGCTGATCAAAAAGACTGTAAAACGCACCAGTGTCCCTGTATCTGTGGTTACACTCAGTAAACAGCGGTGAGTTCGGTGAACTGAAGACCTTCATCGTCAATAACAGTCATTTCTGTTGAGCACATGAACATGATGGCAAATCAGCGCTGTTTAAGAACGTGCTCAACAGCGCTCAAATGTTAGCAGGAAATGGACGTTTTAAAATTAGTATCTAATTCCAGTATTGTGACAACCCGGATGGACGGATGGATGGACTATAGAGATGGATGGATGGAGAAGAAGGCTATATAGAGAGACAGAGAAGGATTTTATACCCAATTCCAGTATCATGACAACCCTAATGGATGGATGGATGGACGGACGGAAAATATATAGAGAGATGGAGAAGGATTATTATACCGAATTCCAGTATCGTGACAACCCTAATGGACGGACAGAGACAGATAGAAGAATATATAGAGAGATGGAGAAGGATGGAGAAGAAGAATACCTAGAGAGATGGAGAAGGATGGATGGATGGATGAAGAAGGATATATAGAGGGATGGATGGATGGATGGATGGATGGATAAGAAGACTATACAGTATAGAGATGGAGATGGATGGATGGATGGATGGAGAAAAAGGATATATAGAGAGATGGAGAAGGATTTTATACCGAATTCCAGTATCGTGACAACCCTAATGGACGGACAGAGACAGATAGAAGAATATAGAGAGATGGAGAAGGATGGATGGAGAAGGATACATAAAGATGGAGAAGAGTGGATCAGTAAAATGTCCCATAGTAAAACGAACAGTGCTAAAATATGGTCCATATCTCTGTCCATTATCGTGTTGTCCGTGAACCAGTTTCTGTTCAATTTTATTGGCTCCCGTTGGCTTTCACCAGCAATAAATGTGGCCTTGATCACAACTGTTTAAAATGTTGTGCTTTTTGTAAGGTGCGTCACGGTGGCTCAGTGGTTAACACTGTCGCCTCAGCAAGAAGGTTGCTGGTTTGAGCCCCTCTGGGTCAGTTGGCATTTCTGTGTGGAGTTTGCATGTTCTCCCCATGTTCGCGTGGGTTTCCTCCGGGTGCTCCGGTTTCCCACACAGTCCAAAGTAGGGATGAACGATTAACAGGTTTCACTATTAACCGCGCTTTAATTATTCACGGTTAATAATCTTAAAGGCTTCTCAACACTGCGTTTCTGCATGGAACAAAACTGCAGCAACTAAACAGTTATGCTAATTGTGCGCTTGTTTGTACACTGAAACTAGCATTTTGAACACCCCTCCGTCCACTGAAAACGCACATCACGTGACCACATCCACCCACACACACACACACACACACACACCCACAGATACACACACAGCCACACACACACACACACACACACAGCCACAGACACACACACACTGTCATGCGCTCGTCTGAGCTCCAGAGACATGTACGTCGGACAGTTTATCAAGGATGATAGTGGATCGTCTCGCTATAGTTGTTAAACGTGATATTTAATTAATCTTGTCTCTATCCAGGGCTTAATTTGTGCCGGAACACGCCAAATCCGGAACCGGCACCTCATTTTACCAATCTCCCTCCTCAAATGCCCTCCTCCCCTGTCCCCTGTTCATTTTCACTTTGTTCCGCGACTCTCCAACCCTCTTCACTTTCGTCCGCGACACCCTCAGCGCCGCTCACTTTTGTCACAAGCAACCCGTGCCGCTCACTTTCGTCCGCGACACCCTATTAATTTTCGTTATGAATTAATTAATTACTCATAAATAATTAGTTCACTCCGCCGCCTATGAAGACGATTCCATCGTCCATCGCATGTTTCACATTAGACATCGTGCGATGCTAAATTGGTCAACATCGCCCAACCCTAGTACACAGGTTTGCAAACCCACTTAAGGTCACAAATAATGGCGCCGATAAGAGCGATCATGATGTGGTGAATGTTGATCCGCCAGCCGAGGTCAATCGAATGATTTCGGAGAGAGTGCTGAAAGACTCAGAGTGGATCAGCTGTTTAATGGCCTGAATCTCAATGCGTTGCATTCACCGCGTGTTCAGCGCAAATGTCCGCTAAAATGTAAAATCTAACACTGTATACATATCGCCAAAGAAGCTTGCCTTTACGAAGTTTAAAATGAAACTGCGACTCATGACAAGGAACAGTATTGCGCCGGTGGTCATCGTGAGAATCCTGCTCGCCCCGCTTATATATTGGGTCAGCTGACTCGCCTGCTTTATTCCACAAACACAGAAAAATGAAGATCAGGTCATAACGAGACTGAGCCTTCACAATGACACAAATTCAAACTTTTAAAAAGGTAGAAGTGAGACTTTTCTTTCTTTCTTTTTTCATTCTTTCTGTTTATTAATTGACATGCATATAAAACAATAGTGCAAAAAATATTTCTTACTGCAATAGTAATTTTTGTTTGATGCAAACCATAGATATATTGTTCATATGTAACAGTAGGACTTTTTATAGCAGATAACTCGCATTCAAGGCAGCATGATAGAAATGTAGTTCTTTGTTAGTATTAATGTCGTCATCTTCATCATAATATTCTATAATTATTAGACATTCATTTTGGAATTATTGCGCAAATATCAATAAGTCATCACAGAATTAGTTAGATAGTTGTTTCTGTTTTTTTGTTAGTCCTAAATGATGTAGTTTTCAAATACAATAAATCCGTTAATATACAATTTGCAGTGGTGCTCAATCATTTTTGGGTGGGTACTCCTACATTGTTTCTAGTGCTCCTACCTTTTTTTTTTTAAGTTGTGAGCACCTGCTACCAGGTAAAAAAGTTCATTTCAAACCGCTGCATTAGACAAATACTGTTTTTTTTTATTTATTTTTGTTTATTTATTCATTGTTCTGTCATTTATTTACAGTTTAAATTATTTACAGTGTTTATGTTAAATGTCAAAACATTCCATTACTTTTAAGCACAAAGAGAGAATGGACTATTGTTGCTTTTAATATTATTTAGTGCTCATAATTGGTTACTGAGCAGCAATAAATAACACTGTAAAATTTAAGGAGTTTTCATCTTATTTTCTAAACTAGTGGTGTTTAAATTAATGAATGCATATAATTGTGATAACCGTGAAACTGATTATTTCACAGACTATAATTGTACAACCAAAATCTATAATCATTGGATCCCTAGTCCAAGGACATGCACTATAAGGGTGATTTGGATTAACTAAATTGAATCAGGATCAGAAAGAGCTTTATTGCCAGGTATGTTCACACATACGAGGAATTTGTTTTCGTGACAGAGCTTCTACAGTGCAACAGAATTACAGAGACAGGACAAAAAAACGATAATAAATATTTTAAAAAGTATTGAATGCAAATATACAAATTGACAAGTGTATGTACAGGTATTTACTATATACAACATTATATGTGCAGCTGTTATGTGCAAATTGGCATGTAAGTGTGTTGTTAAATAAGTGTATGTGCATAAAAGTGTGTACAAGTAGTGATGTTGGTTCCACAATTATCATCAAGTGTTCATGAGATGGATTGCTGAGGGAAGAACTGTTTCTGTGTCGGGCTGTTCTGGTGCGCAGTGCTCTGTAGCGTCGACCAGAAGGTAAAGGTTCAAAGAGGCAGTGTGTGCTGGGTGTGAGGGTCCAGAGTGATTTTGGCAGCCCTTCTGCTCGCTCTGGATATAAGTACAGTTCTTGGAGAGTAGGGAGGGTTGTACCAATGATTCGCTCAGCAGTCCGGACTATTCGATGTAGTCTTCGGAGGTCGGATTTGGTAGCAGACAGTTATTGATGTGCAGATGACTGATTCAATGATGGAGGTGTAGAACTGTTTTCAGCAGCTCCTTTGGGAGGTTGAACTTCCTCAGCTGACGAAGAAAGTACAGCCTTTGTTGAGCTTTTTTGACAATGGAGTCAATGTGAGTGTCCCACTTCAGGTCCTGAGAGATGGTGGTGCCCAGGAACCTGAATGACTCCACTGCTGCGCCACAATGCTGTTTGTAAATTGCCCATAGTGTATGAGTGTGTGTGTGAATGAGAGCGTATGGTTGTTTCCCAGTACTGGGATGCATCTGCTAAGGCATCCGCTGTGTAAAACTTATGCTGGAATAGTTGCCGGTTCACTCTGCTGTAGCGATCCCTGATAATAAGGGACTAAGCCGAAGGAAAATGAATAAATGAATGTTTTTTGTAAGAAATGACTTTTCTAGCAAGAATTCGATAAATTCATCAAAAGTGACACTAAAGACATTCATATCACAAAAAGATTATATAAAACAAATGTTCTCTCTCAACTTTATCAAATCAGAGCTCACAAAACTGCTAGCCTGACGTCCCAGGGCTATTGTTTTCCAGTCTGGCTACCAAAATGAATCTACCCTGACCGTCAGGCTATCTTAGGAGAACAATATATTTCAATAGTTTTCACATTCTCACACAATTGGGTAATTTTTTTGTATGTAATTCTCAGGCATCAAGGAGTCACAATCAAAATGTGTTTGAATTTGCATGGTACTTCAGTACCAAGTTGGTAAAATATAATACCAGTTTTCGAGGACTTGGTGGGGCCAGATTTGTGCATTTACATTAAGGTTGGGTCGATAGACGACGCCATCGTCCATCGCCGATGGCCGATAGACATCAAGATGCTGAGTCGGCATCGCGATCCTCTGCCCCGCCCCCGTCACAGCAGCAACCCTCTTGCAAAAACTACACACGGTCCCATTTACAACAATTCGTCTTAGTTTTAAAATGGCATTTAGAACGAAAATGATCCACATCCACACTGGCGTTTCACCTAGCATTTCTCAAAAGATCTCCGTCCACACTATATCATGAAACGCACATTACACAACACACAAACACTCATGCGCTGAAGTGTAGGCTATGCACACATCTGACTCTGTGCTCCAGCATCACCCCAGAGCGCAGTGCACGTCGGACAGTTTATCAAGGATGTACCGCTGGATGGCGTCTCACTATAGTTGGTCAACGTGATATTATTAATCTTGTCTCTATCTAATGACTTTTGAATATATCAGGTACTGTCACAGCATCAGTACACTGCTTTAATCTTTGTACCAAGTTTGTCGACGCCATTATAACGACACAGATCACTATATTCATGCTAGAGTCCTGCAGAAAAAGTGATTGACAGTGGTCATTTGTGTGTAACATCTTTATTTATTTATGATTAGTTATGGGTAAAACAAAGACCATGGGGGTAAGGTAGCTGAAACGGTAGACTACAATTAATGAATTCGTTATGAATTAATTATTATTCATAATAATTAATTCACCGCCGCCTACGCAACGATGCCATCGTCCATCGTGATGTTTCACATTAGACATGGTACAATGCCAAATTGGTCGACATCAGCCAACGCTAATTTACATTTAGCAGATGCTTTTATCCAACGAAACTTACAATTGAGGCATTCGGGGATTCGATAAGAAGAGGCAATACACACAGAAGTGCTAATTATACAAATGAAGTGTTTGTGATCAAAGAACTAAGTGCTAATTTAGGAGGATTTTTATTTATTATTATTTTAGAGAGAACAGTGTTTTTACAGGTGGTTTGTCAAGCCCACTCACCTGTGTAAATCTCACTTCATATATTATATATATATATACATATATATATAATTTTTTTTTTTTTTTTTTTTTTTTGTTATAAAATAAATCTGGAATATTAACCCTGTAAGCCCACTGTTGTAGAGTTATAACATCACTTTTAGAAACCAAAAAAAAATGTTTGTTTGTTTTTTTCTCAAAACTACATTTACATGAATAATGGGTCCTATTATGTGTGCTCACGATGCAATTGCATAGAAAAAGTGTTTATAGGTCTGGTCTCCCTGCCATGAACTTACTCGCATTGAGCTGATCTCCTTTTTTTGCACGTCTGGATTTGTCAAGATTTAAGTAAAATCTTTATATATTTTTTTGTGTTTATTACAATGTCTAGAACACATACATATTTAGTTATTTTAAAAAACATTAATCAAATTTGAATTAGAGCTTATGTCTATGTTGTATTGTTGAGGGACAGGTGCGAATGGTCTTGAATGTGAACCTGCTAGTGCTATGGGGATGTGTGTCCCTTTTAGTATGATAAGTTGAGACCATAATAGGCCATTCAGTCAGTATTGTTTTGAATGCAGTGGAATTTTGATTAGCATTTCCATTGAAATGGCATTGAAATTGTCGGCAAAAATGTAAATCTGCTACAACATAAGTGCATATGTAATATTCTATATGCTCTCTTCATATCAACTGTGAGACACAGCAACCGGCTGTGCTGCTGATACGACAACAATTAATCCACTTGTCAGTAAGAAAGGAGAAAAGACACAATATAAACAATTAATGCCCAATAGTTTCTCTGTCAGTTCATTCGCTTTTTCTATTCTGTACTGAAAGAAACTGAAACAGGTTGTGTCAAGTGAAGGGGAGTAAATGATGACAGATGATTTTATGGGTGACTATCCCCCATGCGGTTTCCATGGAGAGACGTGCCATGGACAAATACTTTCATAATTTAAAATGAACGATCATATCATTTACAGTCTAACTAAATATGTATCTTGAACTTATTACTGAACACTGCTTAGATATGAATATTTTGATTTTGCATATTTCTGATAGGCCTAACATGGTGAAATACTTAATTACGATCAATAGAAAGGCATGTCTATGCAATTCAGTGGTAAGAACGTTAAATGTGAATACATTTCAAGTCTTACTTAATAGTTTTCTGTAATTGTCCTGAATACATTTAATTTCATCAGGATCACGTCACATTAAAGCACTTTCAGCTGAATATTTTCCTATATTTTCTTTTCACTGAATTTTACAATATGTTTCTGTCATCTGTAGGATATCTTGGATGTAAGGAATAGAGGATGATATGAAGATAAGGGTGCTTTCACACCTGCCTTATTTAGTTTCGTTGAATCGCACTCGAGTTCGTTTTTCCCTCTTGGTACGGTGCGGTTCGTTTGGGCATGTGTGAATGTAGCAATCAACTCGAGTGCACACCAAAAGCGGCCACAAAGCGTACCGAGACCTCCTTGAAGAGGTGGTCCCGGTATGCTTTCAAACAAACCCTGGAGCGGTTCGTTTGTGGTGAGAATATGATCCGAACTAAAATTTAAATTACTACTGCACTGCACCTTTTTGGACTAATCCAGCTGCCATAGGTTGATGCGCTGTGCATTATGTAATGTGGAGGAAAAATTTGTTGACAGCGCTTTACCAAAAAAGAGAGAGAGGGGGAAAACATTACCTGATGGATCGTTGGTAATGTTTCCGGAAGATGACCATGTCGCAGTTTAGCTAAATTAATTCACGCCTTCACCTGAAGTGATGTACGATGTGCCTTTGCTGTTTGCAATGGCTTAAAACATTGTTTTTCAGCCGCAGCAGCACTTCATTCTCGAAATGTATAGTTTGTCTAAAGTGATGTATACAAACTATATAGTATACTATAAGCAGGGATACAATCAGCCAGCGCAGTCGTAGCTCATAGTCTAAAGCGATATTTGTGTCTGCCGGTTTGTTTACATGTGGGAGTTGCATTGGTATTTTCCCGCACGTGAATTCTGACCAATCATTAGCAGATTTGGAAATACGCTTAACAACATCTGGCCAATGAGTGATGTTGGTTTTGTCAGATGACTGCATTTTGGTTCTTTTCAACTGATTCGGACCAAAGCAATCAGTGTGGTGTAAAAAGGACCCAAAGACGGCAGAAAATGCTACAATGTATCATTTGTTGCCCTTAGTGGACGACCAAATGAACCGAACTACAGATGTGAAAGCACCCTAAGATTACCTTTCTGAGGTTTTTAATAATAACTCATCAAATAGTAAAGCTCGTTTCATTAACATTTGTGGGTGACAATCATTTTTTGAACAATCAGTAATCAAACAGTTTTTAAAGGAGTAGTTTGCCCAAAACTGAAAATCCAATTATCATATATTAATTTTAATGTGTAGTGCAGGTTGCTATTTTAGAGTGACCTCAAACATTCCTCATCATTAGAATCCATTACTGTTTTGAGTCTTGTTTTTAACCCAAGTATTATATAATATGAAGCAGCTGTTCGCATACTGATGCCAGACTTAGCATTAATCTGTTATAAAATCAAAGCTTGTGCTTGATTTTTAAAGTATTGATATTTTAAAGCATTAGTTTTATTGACTTATTAGAAATGTGTGATGTTAATGAGCGTGTCTGCTCATTAATACAACAGTTAATCATCCAATCAGACTTCAGCAACTCAACGCACATACAGTTGAAGTTAGAATTATTAGCCCCCTGAATTATTAGCACCCTGTTTATTTTTTCCCCAATTTCTGTTTAACGGAGAGAAGATTTTCTTAACACATTTCTAACATAATAGTTTATAACTCATTTCTAATAACCGATTTTTTTATCTTTGGCATGATGACAGTAAATAATATTTGACTAGATATTTTTCAAGACACTTCTATACAGCTTAAAGTGACATTTAAAGGCTTGACTAGGTTAATTAGGTTAACTAGGCAGGTTAGGGTAATTAGGCAAGTTATTGTATAACGATGGTTTGTTCTGTAGACTATCGGAAAAAAAATTAGCTTAAATCGGGCTAATAATTTTGTCCTTAAAATGGTTTTTTAAAAAAATTTAAAACTGCTTCTATTCTAGCTGAAATAAAACAAATAAGACTTTCTCCAGAAGAAGAAATATTATCAGACATACTGTGAAAATTTCCTTGCTCTGTCAACATCAATTGGGAAATATTTAAAAAAAGAAAAAAAAATCAAAAAGGGGACTAATAATTCTGACTTCAACTGTATACTGTATGATCAAGACAATCTGATAAAGCCGAGCAATGTAATCAGGAGAAAAGGTGATTTGGTGACTTTGAATGTGCGATGGTTGTAGGTCCAGTTTTGCTTTGAGCATTTCAGAAACTACACTTACATTTTACATTTATTCATTTAGCAGACGACTTTATCCAAAGCGATTTACAAATGAGGAAATTATAGGATAAAAGAAGCACTTAAATTCACCAGAGAGACACAATATATGGATGCCACGACAAGTTTAAGTTATTTTCCTTTTTATTTGTCACCTTCCACTTTATTAGGTACCCCTTTCTAGCACCGGTTGGACTCACTTTTGCCTTCAGAACTGCCTTAATCCTTCATGGCATAGATTCAACAAGGTACTGAAAATATTCCTCAGAGATTTTGCTCCATATTGACATGATAGCACCATGCAGTTGCTGCAGGTTTGTCAGCCGCACATCTATGATGCAATTCTCCCGTTCTATTACATGCCAAAGGTGCTCTATCGGATCAGTTCTGGTGACTGTGGAGGCCATTTGAGTACAGTGAACTCATTGTCAAAAAACTTGTGCCCTCACGGTGTTCGTTACGCCCTTTCACGGATGAATGTGAAGAGCCGAGGGGGTGTTGGGGGGGACACAACGCTCAATTGGTACTAATGGGCCCAAAGTGTGTCAAGAAAAATCCCACACCATTACACCACCAACACCAGCCTGAACTGTTGATACAAGGCAGGACAGATCCATGCTTTCATGTTGTTGCCAAGTTCTGACCCTACCATCCAAATGTCGCAGCGAAATCGAGACTCATCAGACCAGGCAATGTTTTTCCAATCTTCTATTGTCCAATTTTGTTGAGCCTGTGTGAATTGTAGCCTCAGTTTCCTTGTTCTTAGCTGACAGGAGTGTCACCCAGTGTGGTTTTCTGCTGCTGTAGCCCACCTGCCTCAAGGTTGGACGTGTTGTGCATTCAGAGATGCTCTTCTGCATACCTCGGTTTGTAACGAGTGGTTATTTGAGTTACTGTTGCCTTTCTATCAGCTCGAACCAGTCTCCGTTCTCCTTTGACCTCTGTCATCAACAAGGACACAGCACACCGTGACCACTTCTGTCAGCTTTGAATTAGAAGACTACAATTTGCAACAAAATCACACAAACACAGAAATAAAAGATTGTGAAAAAATTTCCTGATCTGACTAATCTCTATGCTGATAAATTCAAGTCTAAATTTGGTGTAAATAACATGAAAGCATACTCTAGATTTATCCTGTCTTGTTTCAACAGTTCATGCTACTGGAATAATGTTCTGGGGCATTTTTTCTTGGAACATTTTGGACTTTTGGTACCAGCAAGCATCGTTCTAAAACCACAGGCTACCAGCAGGATAACATGACATGTCACACAACTCTGATCATCTCAAACTGCTTTCATAAACGTGACAGTGAAGTCACAAAACACAAAAGGTCTCCAGTCATCAGATCTCAATCCAACAGAGTACCTTTGGGATGTGCCTGAACGGGGGATTTACATAACGCATGTGTGTGCGCACTTGATAAATCAGCACCATCTGTGTGATGTTTTCATGTCAATGTCGACCAAAATCTCAGAGGATTGTTCCAGCACCTTGTTGAATCCACGCTATGAAGAATTAAGGCAGTTCTGAATAAAATTGTTGTGCAACTGTAACTAGCTATAGAGTGTTGTGCAGGTAAACCTCACTATCCTGATCTCAAGAAGTGCTCTAGTGACCAAGAGTTAGAAAGAGTTAGAGCAATTGCCTCCCATGCAGGAATCGCTGGTTTGATCCCTGTTCAGAGCAAGTGGGCGGGGAAGTGCTCTAGCGATCGATAGTTAGAAAGAGTTAGAGCATTTGCCTCCCATGCAGGAATCACTGGTGCAATCCCTGCTCGGAGCAAGTGGGTGGTGTAGAACCAATTGGGCTACACAACCAAATACTAGCAAGGTACACTAAAAAAATAAATGCTAGGTTGTTTTTATCCAGCATTCTGTCAAATATGGACAACCCAATGTTGGGTTATCTTTTAAATACAATTTAAATTATACTTTTTAACCAAACAGTTGGGATTGTACATATTTGACCCATCATAGGGTTAAAACAAGCCATCATTTTTAAAAGCGTATACCTACACACAGTACAGTATATATCTTTTGACTTAAATCCTATTCATTTGTACAATCTCATTCATACATTTTAGTACTATTAGCAGCTGTTTATTATTGGGAGTTCGCTGACAGGAACAGTGAACAGCTCCGCCTGTCCGCCAGCGCGTCTGAAGCTCATATGCAAGTTTATTTTACGTTCTACGGCAGAAACACCATTGAGCCTCGCTAGATCCACCTGTATGTGCGCGCGTCCAATATAAAATACTCACAGGACATTAATTTGGACAACTATGCAGATATTTTAAATAAAGACTTTCACTTTCACTTTACGCAGTTTGTGAATGAACAGACTTCCGTGTACTAGTTGCAGACACGATATTGAGGCTGTTTTTGCGCAGTTCGAAGTAATTAATCAAAAAACAGGAGAAAGTGCATTACTTATGATTCAATTTAATATAGCATATTAATAATAAAATCCAAAAATTATAGTATAATTTTGAGAGTTAATTTTAAGCTATCTCGCGGCCCACCTGCAGGATCGATGAGGCCCAATAGGGGGTTGAAGGGGGTGCGCGCAAACTGAATTGCGGAGGCAGGGGGGTTTGGTTGTGGAGGGAGATGGGGGCGCGCGAACTGTAGAGCGGGGAGGTTGCGCACGAACTGAAGAGCACACGCACATGCACCAGGTTTCACGCCGGACTGTACCAAAATGCTGAGGAGCGGGGGGGTGGAACTCCAGGACTTTTACGGGAGACAGAACAATACTGGAGATGGGTCTGAAATACGGGAGACTTCCGGGAAAAACGGGAGTGTTGGCAAGTATGAATAAAATAATCGTTCATTAATTGTAATCAAGTTAACATGTTCAATTAATCAAATCGCCCAGGCCTATACAAACATGCATATATATTTTTTTAATTCTTGAAGTAAGTAAATAAAGTTCCCAGTGAGTATATAATAACATAAAACATTTTAGTATTGAATTTTTCACCCATAACAATTGCACTTATTTCTCAAATTAATTTTCACAATTCAGATCTGAAGCCCATACTAGGTTACTTTGTTCAAATGAACGAGGCTGCAGAGTTTACATCTACAGCACTGTGAATCTTAAAAACCCACTGACTAATTTAACCCTCATCCTTGTTAAACATCATCATCTGGGACATTCTGGTATAGTGGGTTTCGCAGCGGATGACTGGGCTCTCTGTTTTGATGTGTGCTAGTTAGCAGGGCAGATGTGAGAGGAAGGCAGACGGGCTGTAGTATATACTCCAAACCTCTCAGAAGAGTGCTTGACTATGTCACTGGCTTTAAGAGGACAACTCCACTTCACACGCTCATTCTCCAAGAGATGCCACGGCCATTTGAGCTGCTTACATAATAACTGCAACACACTTATACACACAAACTCACGCTCGTCCCTTCATCTGAGATCCGCATATGCTCATGGGACTTCCAAATTTGAGTGTTTCTTTCGTTTTCTGTGTGTGAGAGAAGCACATTTTGCATGTATGATTTCACGCAAACACCGTTCGCACTCCGAAAAACAAAGTAAGGGTTTTTATCTGTGGCCGTCCTTGCAGAAAAGCAGGCCAGCAGCTAATTAATCATTAAATCTGAAATTAGCATACAGCATCCTGTGCCTGTGTTTGCAGAGGCCCATAGGAGAAGAGAGAGAGAGAGTGCGAGGGAAGAGAAGGAGAGCAGGAGGAAGAGAAAGAGGAAAAACGACAGGGAGAAAATAGATCTTGGGTCTCGAGGACTGATTCACTGGGAATTTAAACTTCAGGGGTGGTCACACCACATTTTCAGCATGTTTAAAGCTATTTTAGACTCAGTAATATAATATGATTCATTAGAATAGTGGATTTGCATATTTTCTGAACATTTATATTTTTGTTGCTATGTGGTTGCTAAGGTGTTCTGAATAGTTTTTAGTGCACTACCTATATTAATGGTGCTGTGAATGGTTGTTTGGTGGTTATTTGCTGGTCTAGCTTTACAAATGAAAAAAAAAAGTTGTCTTAAATTGAATATAAAATAAAATTATATAATAAATTAAATATAATCATTAATTAAATATAATTACTCCAGTTTATTGCGGTATATAGTAATCTTACACTTTTTCAAGGAAATGTTGATAAAACAAATCATCAGTTCCCTCAAAAATGATTTTGTGCTTGTTCAAACTAATTATTTAAAATGAGCTGAATCAACAATTCTTGGATTTTTGAGGGACAACCTAATTATTTTATGTTCAATCCACTTAAATTTAAGTTAACTTAATCGATGTGTGTTGTTTTTTACAGCATAGTTTAAAGAGTAATTATTGCATTTTGCTCAAAACCGTTTCAAGCGATGTATATATGAACTAGGGTTAGGACATGTTGACAATTTGGCATCGTAAGTTGTCTAATGTGAAACATCATGATGGACGATGGCATCATCGTCGTAGGCAGGGTGGGGGTGGTTGTTGAAAATATCAATTAATTCATAACGAATGAATTAATTGTAGCCTACCGTTTTCACTACCTGACTCACATGGTCTTTGCTTTACCCATAACCAAACCATAAATAAATAAAGTTACACACGATTACCACCTGTCAATCCTTTTTTTCCGCGGAACACCGGCATGAATAAGCAGAGTGATCGGTGTCATAATGGCTTTTTCCCACAGCTGGTGGTGGAGACGAGAGTTCGATTGGAGTTCACTGTAATTTGTATTGTGATTGATAACTTATTGTATTATTATTATGAGGAAATAATAACAAGTAAAGATGCAAGGGCTCGACTGTTTTGGTCGCATATGCGCCCGAAATTTTATGCAACCTAAAAATATTTGGGCATAATATACTTGTGCATAAATTGTTGCTGTGCGACCTGTTTTCAATGCAAAATCCTCACCACGTGTGCGGATTTAAAAGACATTTATGCAGAATGCATATTTGCACCTAAAAGCGACAAACGCAGCGCTTAGAAACAGACAGATGTTATGTGAACTTGCTGAAGTAAAAAAAAGCCTGCAATGCTTGCCCCGCCTTTGTGCTCTTTTTATTGGCCCACTGCTCTAGAACTGAACGCGAATGGATTGGTTAATATCAGCTGTCAATCACTCAGTCAATGCCTTCTGCCTTCACATGACAGGAGCTACAACCACGAAAATGTGACGCGCTGAAGAAGAGAGAATAAAAATAACACTGACAGATTTTGTTTTAGAAACCACCTAAAGTTATTAATAATGGCACATCTTATTAGTGATCATGTGCTAAATGCTAATCTACCATTTACACTTTTCCAAGAGTGGATAAAAGACTTTCAGTGTTTGCCACTGAATCTACACATTTTAAGTGCGAGAGGTACTGTATAATCCTTCATTTAATCCTCACGATGCTGTCAGCCGTGCAAGCGGCATCTATATGTAAAATTTAGCACAGTTCATGAAAAGACCATCATTACTATTAAGATGACATGAAAATAATAAGTTATATATCAATATAAATGTGGGGCGGGGCTAGGATCGCGATGCCGGCTCAGCATCGTCAAGTTTATCGGACATCAGCGATGGACGATGGCATCGTCTATCGGCCCAACCCTATTTTGAACAACAATTTTCAATCATTTTATTAGTTTAGAAAAATGGTCCTCAATTTAGCTGTGAACCTGCAATGATCTCATGGTTCGGTTACGATTATCATGCCATCGATTCGGTTAAATTCGATATCTCGGTGCATCACGGTGCATTGACGATGCTTTCCATACACGGTTTTATATTTTCTTCACAGCACAGCAATCCTTGTATTAAAATGTATAAATAGATTTATATCTACATGCTGTTTAATACAATTTTGTCCTTTAATACCAAAAGGCAGATATATTAAATGTGTCTTTAAACGACACAAGCATTTATAGCAAATAATATAAACAAATATGAATATCCGCCTCGCTTTCTGATCCTCGTCTACCAAGTTCTCTTACACCCCTATGATTGGTCACACACTTAACAGAAAGGGGTGCGATTGGCTCTTGTGCGCTGCGCTCTTCACAGATGAGCACACTGATAAACGGCAGCGGCGATCACAGCTGATCCATGATAGACGCGGTGGAGAAAACTCCGCAGACATGCGCTCGTGTCTGTATCCAAAGTATCGCTGTAAAACAGCCGAAAAGAGAGGAAAGGTCACGCTAGCAGGTCAAATGGGCCACAGTGAGAGAGAAAAATGGAGTTTACTTTCATTCTCTCAATCTCAGTGAAATAGGGGCTTCTGCTGTTAGTGTCAATGAAACACTGTCCAGCAAACACACACAGTGAAATTGTGCACAGTTTCTGTGTTTTTAAGTAGTTAGAGCGTTGTAAATACTCACGCTTACCTCCCTCGCCAGAGTGAGCTACTGCGACAGAGCATATGAGGTAAATGACATCAGTACATAATAACCGGTTATGATTATTACTGAACCGATACTGAATTGTCCGCGTCTGCATCGCCGTGCACCGAAGAAAAAATTAATTTTGACACCCCTAGTCCTCAACCACCGGACCGCACAAGAAATCATAAATTATTTCCGTTTTATTTATGATCCGAGTCTGAATGATCTTTTATTTTGAAAAATGTTTTATTTTGAAAAATGGCCGTATTTTCTCGCTTACATCTTCGGTCACTAGAGCGCACAAATTTAACCCACAAGCAGCAAAATGAGTAAGAAACAGACGTCTTTGGAAAGTTTCTTTGCTAAGTGGAAGAGACCCAGTGAAGGACCCGCGCACTGCCAAGGAATAGATCCGCAACCCATTTGTCACCAAATTAGGTGAGTTCAGCATGTCTGTACAAAAAGATCAACTGCTGAACATCGCAAATGATGGCGGCCTTTTAGGGGCCATTCGCATATTGCATGTTTTCACGCAAGTTCGTTATTTCTACTGAAGGTGCGCAGCTTGCGCGCAAATGGAATGACGCGCTCGAGTCTTCCAGACACCCCCAGTTGAATGAATGCCGGGAGTGCACACAAGTCATTTGACAGGAACTGACCGATCAGCTTCAGCTTGTATGGAATATACACATTTCATTAGACTAATTATCTCAGACAAACACAGAACACCCAAACACTGCAATGCTTTGTAATTTTCTCTATAAATAAAACTTCTATCAGAGGACAGCAATGTTTTGTCAGCTTGTCATCCTCTGAGAAAATGGTTGATGGTCGCCTAGCAACCTACTAAACCACCGAACCACCCCCGGTCCGCGGTAAAATTGTCAAGCGTTAACCGGTCCGCGGTGATAAAAAGGTTGGGGACTATTGGTTTAGAAGGTCATTTGAATAGCAAATCTGATACAATCTGGAACCACATGCTTGCATTTCCAGCAAACTGCTTGCATATGAAGAGAACATAAATGTATAGTGTGTCATGCTCCTTTAACCCATAAACATGGTTTATGCATTTGGCCTACTGAAAATGTCCTTTCACAGAGTTACAAATGAGCTAAAGTTGTACAGGCACTAATTAGCAGGCTCTCGCTCTCCCTCCTCTCTGACTTTGGCTCAATGGAATCCATTTACATTTACTACTGAAAGGTCAGCATCTGTGTAAAGCCTGCCTTAATCACATGCACAAATGAAAAGGAGGACAGCAAAGATAACTCCTAATCTAACATAATAAGCCAATAAAATGAGACAAGCATTACCGTAATGCATATATAAACGCATCTAGCACACACAGCAGTCACACTTGAGAAAATGTGTCGGGTTTAATTTCAATTAAACTTTATTACAGCATTTGCATTTGTAAAAGCAAAGGTGAATATGAGAATGAATATGCATATTTGTGTATTTGTTTTGAGCTTCACCACCCCTCCAGCTTTTCACCAGGCCTTTGGATTTAACAAAAGAGACATGTTAAATGTAATACTAAATGTAACGTAAATTAATATATTTTTCAGCCATGTAAATCTTTCAGCCATGAACAATCAAGATCTGCGCATTATTTAATTTGTCGCAGAGTATTTTTGGTTTTATCCCTTATTTCAAGGAACAAAATTGGCAACACTACATCTTTGTCAAATTTGTACTATGGAAAAACAGATAAAACTAAAAATTCAGAGCAAAAATTTAGAGATGCACTAGGGCTGAGCGATTTTTTCGATTAATTCGAATTTACGTTTTAAGACGATTTTATTTTTTTTTAAATCGTGAATCGCGAATTTTTTAATAAAAATATTAAAGCCGCTTTTCCACTATCGTGCCAAACCGTTCTAAACTGTGCCATAATCGCGTTTAGATCACACGGTTGCTTTTCTTTTACAAGTGAGCATGAAAAAAAACTAGTTTCGGCATTTATTTAAATTTAAATGAACAAGGTAAGCTGGTAAGGTAGTTACACAGTAAAAAAAATAATAATAATTAAAAAAAAAAAAAAAAAAAATTCGAAATCGAAATCGGTCAAACTTTATGAAAATATCTAGATTTTTTTTTTTTGCCATATCCCCCAGCCCTAAGATGCACAGATCACTTTGATTTTTCATGGCTGATTCTTACTGCAAGCAAATTGGCTTTTTAACCTAACTTTTACAAAGCTAAAAAATAATACTAATAAAATAATATAGAACAAAGTGTTTGATTTATCACAGGCTTTCAACAAAGTTGCTGAAATGACTAAACATAACGTAAAAAAATATATATGATCTGTTCATTCCGCTGTGGCCGAAAAGAAAAGCCGAAAAGAAAATGAATGAATGAATTCATAATTTAGAAATATATTTATTTATTATTGTAATACAATTTTATCCTTTAATACAAGCAGTCAGATATATGAACTGTACCTTTAGTTTTACCTGCTCAAAGAAAACACTCTTTTCAGTGTATCAAACCAAAACTTAAGTACACGCACAGAACATCATGAGCATTTATAGCGAATAAGCAAATGTAATATTATCCCACTTGCTTTTTAAACATTGTTAAGTGAGTTCTTAAACGCCTGATTGGTCACATGCTCAACAGAAAACCGTTCTTCGGGTCTTCCTCCCTTGCCATAGTAAGCTACCGCCATATAAAGCATATGTGGATAAATGATGTCAGTACATAATAACGGATTCTGATATTACTGAACCAATACAGAATTGTTCACGTCTGCGTCATGGTGCATCGAAGAAATAATTACTTTTGACACCCCTGAAAACCGTAGGCAGACTAAATGAAAATGCAGATTCACTTTCTGCCAACAGGAGGGTGTTAACAACAGGAATAATGATGTTTCCTTGGTTACTGCTGTAAACAAATCAGATGTGCTTTTTTTGGAGAAAATACCAATAAACTCTCCTGAAGACAGTAGATTCCCTTTATAACAGCACTGCTGTGTGGTTAAATCAGCATAGAAGTCAATAAACAGGACAAGACAGGTCTAGTACTGTATGTGACTAATCAAACAGAACAAACAGACTGTTTTAGGACAATGGAAAACAGCAGTCTAGAATAAAGATAAAAACGTGAAAATAATGAAATTCCTGAATTATTAGCCCCCCTGTACTGTATATTTTCTATTTCTAACACATTTCTATACAGTTTTAAAGGGGTGGTCCACAGTTTAATCTTAAGGTTTGGTTGTGTTTATAAGATGCAAAGCAATGTGTGCTCATGCTTCACTTGTAGAAAATCACGTTTTTTTTTTCATATATCTTACTTTGATTATATACAGCTACTCGGCTAACATGAGAAACAACTGTCATATTTCCTAGTTCCTCTGAAAGCCCGCCCTCAAGAGGCTCTAATTGGTCAGCAAACATAAAGTGCTGTGATTCGCGGATCGGTTCCACATCACCACGTCATGCCCCTACAAGCGTGCTTTTGCGCTGTGTAAACAGTCCAGTCAGAACAGCTATTATCAGCATTAGCTACCTGAATCAGACAGAAAAATTAAGAGGACACAGCGGAACCTCACGCCTGCTCTCTAAAATAAAGTCTGACAAGTGTCTTTCACATATATTCGGAGTAAGCAAGTAATATGAAACTTCTCATATCTTTTGCAACTTTGTTATCTGAGATGTATAACGCACGGAACGCGGCTGCATAGAGAGAACACTGCAGCGTTGGTGAAGATTGTGGGTGTTTACAGGGCTTTGACAGATAAATATGAATTTGTAGCTAAACTGTTAGCGGTGCCAAACAGCATTTCCCGTTGTTTACATCCTTGCTAAAACATACCGTTACATTAGACACTGTGCATGTCATAGATCAATTTTAACAAATTAAAAATACAGGTAGTGGCTCACAATCCACAGCTTCCTCAGTTAGAGGAGTTTTTAGCCGAATCCAGCACTGAACTGAGATAGATTCTGGAAGCTGTCCTTTGTCAAATGTTAGCTATATTATTTTTATAATTCTCTGGAACATAATTAAAATTAAATTGTAAGCACTTCTATCTTTGTGTCATGTCTTTTGGAAGCCCAAATAGAGAAACAGAAGAAGCTCTGTGGAAATAGCAGCGTTTGGACGGCATTACATCGCCTCTGGCCATGCCCCTTTGCTGCGCAGGGTGTGTGCGCATGGTGAACGGAAGCTCTTGTGATCTCACTAGCCCGGATGTATTTTTTTGTAGTCCCCATACTTCATTCGCTGTAGGCTTTACTAAGCTAGCTCTGTAAAAGCCAATGTCTTCCTTCGCATTGAACTTTGAGCATATTACATTCAGATATATTGTTTATGTTCACACAGGTACATTACACATCAACTAAAGTCTAAAACATAATATCGTAGTGGACCACCCGTTTAATAACTAATTTCTAGTAAGTGGTTTCTTTTATCCTTGCAATGATGACAGAACATAATATTTTACCAGATATATTTTTAAAGATATACTAGTATTTAGCTTAGGTGACATTTAAAGGCTTAACTAGGCTAATTAGGCAGTTAGGGTAATTAGGAAAGTCATTATCTTATAGTTTTTTGTAGAAAATCAAAAAAAAATATATATATTGCTTAGGGGGGTAATAATATTAACCTTAAAATGGTTTATTAAATCATTTTATACTACTTTATTCTAGCAGAAATAAAACAAATAAGACTGTCTCTAGAAGAAAAAATATTATAGGAAATACTGTGAAAAATTGCATCATTTGGAAAATGTTTGGGAAAAAAATAATTCAGAGGAGGGTCTCGCGGACGAAAGTCAGCGGCGCTGGGGTGTCGCGGATGAAAGTGAAGAGGGTTGATGAGTTGTGAAAGAAAGTGAAAATGAACAGCGGACAGGGGAAGAGGGCGGTTGAGGAGGGAGATCGGTAATATGAGGATCCGGAGTGTTCCGGCACAAATTAAGCCCTGGATAGAGACAAGATAAAAAATTAAATATCACGTTTAACAACTATAGGGAGACAACGATCCAGCGATACATCCTTGATAAACTGTCCGACGTGCACTGTTCTCTGGAGCTCAGACGAGCGCATGACAGTGTGTGTGTCCTGTGGCTGTATGTGTATGTTTGTGTGGGTTGTGATCACGTGATGTGTGTTTTCAGTGGACGGAGGGCTGTTCAGAAATACTAGGTAAAACACAGTGTGGACGTGGGTCATTTTCATTCTAAAATGCCATTTTAAAACTAAGCTGTATTAGTGTAAACGGGGCCTGAGTGTGTATTTTTCACGAGCAGGGTTTGCGACGGGGGCGGGGCAGAGGATCGGCAACGCCGGCTCAGCATCGTGATGTCTATCGGCCATCGCAATGGACGATAGCATTGTCTATCGGCCCAACCCTAACTTGCCTAATTACCCTAACCTAGGGCTGGACGATATGGCAAAAATTTATATCACGATATATTTTTTTATTTCGGTCGATACGATATAATTCCGATATCGATATGGACAATATTAAAAAGAAAGGAAAAACTCCCAAGAACGCACACAATGGATGTCTGTACCTACAAATGTCTGCAAAGTGAATTTGCAAAGTCGATAATACCTCCAGACTCTTATAACTTTTTTTAAAAATAAAAACAGTACAAAAAAATTTGTTCACTTTTTATTTGTATTTAGCCTTTACAAACAAGAAATGTGAAATAAACTATCAAATAAATAAAGCTCAAAAATTCATAAAAAATATGCAAAATAGTTTTTTAGAAAAATAAGTTTTGTAGTATAACCAGCAGGACAGCAGTGATGTGTGAACTGAATTTGGTGAGAGTACAGTAATTTACAGTACACTTATTGAATATGTTTGATAATAAAAATTCATAAAAAATATGCAAAATAGTTTTTTAGAAAAATAAGTGTTGTAGTCTAACCAGCAGGACAGCAGTGATGTGTGAACTGAGTTTGATGGCAGTATAATGAGTTAGAGGGAAGTTATTGACAGCTTTTGTAGTACTGTTTTTTGCGTTTTGCTCTTTGTAGACGGTCCCTAAGCATCGGTCTCTTTGCCGCCTGCGCATAGAGATCAATATAATGCGTCCAGCGCGTAGGAAAGCTCATTTTAGGAAAATAAGGTTGTAGGTGGTTGTATGCATTGCGACAGTTGAGAAAATGTGCTATTTGTGTAGGAACAATGTTTCGGTCATGAGTTATTGATCCGGAAAAGACGAATCTGCGAATCTGTTGCTAACTTTACTGAACTGGACCACTTCTACACCACTGCATTAGTCTTTCCTTTCTTATCAACTATTTCGTCTGCATTCTTACTTGTGGAAGCTTGTGGTTCATTCGCATCTGTATTCAGAGCACTCATTTTGTAGCTAAAACTTTTTGCGGCGCAGCTTAACCACCTGCTGTGCTGAGCGCTGGCAGCGTGTCTGTGTTTTTCGTCATCACGTAAGTGAGATCAGATCTCTCTTTCTGACGGCTGAGCACTGAACGTCATTCAGTGACAAGTGATACATGTATAAGATCTTATATAAATAATAATATATCTATTTATATATATATGCAAATTTATATCGAAATATCGGAAATGGGTTCAAAAATCATATCATCGTTATTGAAAAAAATTCTATCGCGATATATATTGATATCAAATTATTGTCCAGCCCTACCCTAACCAGCCTAGTTAACCTAATTAACCTAGTTAAGCCTTTAAATGTCACTTTAAGCTGTATAGAAGTGTCTTGAAAAATATCTAGTCAAATATTATTTACTGTCATCATGCCAAAGATAAAATAAATCTAAAAACAAATAAAAACTTTTATGTTTAGAAATGTGCTGAAAAAAATCAGCTCTCCATTAAACAGAAATTAGGGAAAAAATAAACAGGGGGGCTAATAATTCTGACTTCAGCTGTATCATATATTTCTGACAACTAAAATCTGTGCATTATCAATGGGGACAGTACTGTATGTAACAAATTCATACATTTCGAGCTGTTTCTTCCCATTCTACACTTTTATTTCTCTCTGCCCAACTCACGCGCTTTCTCCTGTTCCATCTCTCTTGCTCTACCAGGATAAGAGCCCTAATACTCCTCAAATTACTGCACTAGTCAATCAACAACAAACACCCACATCGTAAATAGCAGCCACACTCGTACCAAACAATCGGAGAAGGGCCACAAATAGGATGCGTACAGCACAACCAAACTGTCTCCGCACTTCAGGACGCATGGCCCCCTACAGCAAATGACAAGTCCCTGCAGTTCATGAGGCTTTTTCCAAGAATAGTACAGCACTGAGACGAAGAGAGAGGACGAGTCCCCGACGGGATGCTTCTAGATGAAAATATGGAGGTAGGAAGGTAGCGGAGGGTGGCCCGACATCCCAAAGGTCCCTGTGATGTACGTGGAATTCGACAGGGCCTAGAGTTTGCCCACTCTCTTTGGGGAAAGGAAGAAAAGAGAGAACAGGACGGATACATCCTTCTGAGTGGTGCACAGAAAATGGAGAAATAGCAGTGCCGGAGGTGGCAGAATTCATATGCACAGATTCAGACATTGGGGCTTCACTGCAGGAGGGAGAAATGAGAGAGGGAGGGGCGGCAAAAGCTCTAGATCCCTCAGATAAATATTTACACAGTAAGAGACAAACCCCCCAGTCATGAAAGAAAAGAGAGAGAGAGAGAGAGAGAGAGAGAGAGAGAGAGAGAGAGAGAGAGAGAGAGAGAGAATAAAAACCTGTATTTTTAAGATATTGTTAGTGCATTGGTAAGTGTAAGAGCAGCAAAGGTGCATGTACACTTATTTTCTTTGGTCTTTTTTAGGACTGAACAGGGTAAGGATACAGCATACAGTGTCTTGGCGTAAAGAGAATTTGCACTGAAAGCCCACTCTGCAGTGGCCAAACCTTAATCAAAATGCTAGGCTAACCTTTGCAGCGGAGCATGTTGTGTCGAAAGAGAACTGGTCCAAAGTTCACTTTAGTGATGAAAGAAAGTTTCATTCTCTTGGGTCAAATGGGAAAAACTGAACCCAAAGTCAGTAAAGAAGTCATGTGAAGGTGGAGGTGAAGTGTGATTGTTTGGTGATGTTTTCTGCAGCAGGAGTTATTTGATGAGATTGGTCAATTGCTACATTCCATGGTATGTTATTCCCAGAAAACAACTGCTGAAGCTAATGACACAAGCTCATCCGGGTACTATGAATTATATGAATTGTTAGTAACAGGGCTTGATGTTAACTTTTTTGATTACCAACCATTGTGGCTAGTAGTTTTCCAAACATTACCACTCACCATTTTCACTAGCTACAATTCTATTGTTTGGAAAATATATTTTATATGCATAAATTTGACTTTTGGCATGGTAAAATTACTTGATTTGAATCATGTGTTATGTCCACATGCCTCCTCGTTCATTTAACTTTTTTGTGCCGTGACCTTGCTCAATGAGCATGAGCAAATGGGTTGTGGTTTCATAGTCTCGCATTGCAATTAGTTTGATTTCACGTGACTTTTCAGGGCTCAATATTAAGGATTTACCAATTTTTTCTCTAGCCATGCCAAAGTAATTATTTCCTTGCCAGACAATTTTAATAAATGTGACAAAACAAGCAAAATATAGCTGTATACATACACTTTTATTCAACAAAAATGTTCTTAAAAATTGACATTTAAAAAAAAAAAAAAAGATTGTCATGTATCTAAAAACTATCAACAGTATTGTCCAGGCTAAAGGTCCCAGATCACCAGTTAATAGGGATGGGCCTTTCTGACCATTCTTCATTTCGATTAATCCACAGGTTTGACAAACGAATACTCGATTAATCGGGGGCGGGGCTTAAGCAAGGGGCGGGGCTTGCGTGCGTCATAGCGACAATTAAATAACATTCAATTAAAATATATATATATATATGATAAAATCACCATCAATATTGGTTAACACAGTAAACATTTAAAGAAGTGTAACAAGTGGCGTATTTAGTCATGGGCAATATGGTCCATGCCCAGTGCGGCACGGGGAGACGGTGCGAAAAAAAAACGAGCCCCCAGTAAAAGCTTTGAGTTACGATTTACTTGTTATGCAAGTGTATTAATTTAAAGTAGTAATCCCAGAATAAAGACATTAGAGGCCATTCACATTTGGCGTATTTTGCATGTGCAGGTTTGTTATTGTCTATGTGCAACCGAAACAAACGGTGGTGAAAGCAAACTGACGCAGCATGCGCTGCTCTTTTCCCGGTGTACATGCACGTCGATAAAATACATGCCCCTTATGTACTGTGAAACCGGAGTAACTTTTATACAGAGGTGTCGGCACACAGCGAGCTTTGCAAGTCGACAAAACTAAAGTTATAATATGACGATGATCTTATTTTGACTATATGGCTATGAAGCAGAAAGGAGAGATGATGAATCAGGTAGGTAAGATTTAATAACATTAATTCTCAGCCATGAGTCGGGTCTAAGACAATAGATATTTACATTAAATATAGTTTTTGTATTCTAATTGTATTTAATATTCAAGCAAAAGATTTCTTAATAGATCTTAGCATATTACTCCAGTTGTCTAAATATTTTCCAGTTACATTTAGGATTGATTTCTTTTATTTATTTTCAGAATGATAATTGTATGATATTAATAATAAAAATAATAATATTAATAATAATAATAATAATAATAATAATAAAAATAATAATTTTATTTATTTCTAAGTACATTTCTAAAAGCAGGTGGTTCGCCCAGGGTGGCATTTAAACTAGAACCGCCACTGATGTGAGGCTACATGACGCATTGTAAATAAAATTAATCATAAAGCCTAAACACAATATGAAAATGTTATATTACAAATTCTGTTTATCTACACAAAATGCATTTGAGCTTGAACTACATGCCAACCAGAAAGTGGATGTGGTTCGCGAGGCGCTTTAAAACAACGCAACTGAAGCCACGGAGAAAAAAGAAACCAAAGTTATTTTACAGTATGTAACAATACTTCAATATGTGTCTTATTATTACAGAAAGCTGGTGAAAAACATACCACGTGTGATAATGAAAGTGTGATTACGTGCATGATCACAGTTAACGTTAGGCCCGTTAATATTCTGTTAAAGAATGGTTAATGGCTCGCGTGAACAGGTATTGCTGCTTCTCGATTGTAAGATAACATTTGCAAGCATATTGACAAACCGGTCATAAACTATAATTCTAATCGTTAGTGACGAGCCAGCACTGGCAATTTAAAAATAATTTTCAACCAGCCAAAGTGGCTAGTGGGTGTGACTGTGTAACCCGCCACAGCTTAAATCTACCCACATTGGCTGGTTGGCAGGTGTTAATATCAAGCCCTGGTTAGTAAATATAATTATATACATATTATATGCTTTATTTCTTATGTTTTTGACTGATGAAAACCATCTTGTGACTGATAAAAAAATGCAAGTAGGTAGGCTGCATCCAAATGTTTGAGACATTTTTTTTTTTCATTTTAAAAATGATTACAGCTCGAAGTTGAATCTAATAGTTTAATTCTGTGGCAAGTACTAGCCATATAATAAGCAAGATCATTTCATCACAAAACAAAGACCTTCAGTCTAAGTTTCTGGTATATTCTGTGAGAACAACTGGCTAGATCTGCATGCTCGTATTAAACAATCCGATCTCGGCTTGTAGTACTGCGTCACATTTGTCATTGAAATAACGCCAAAGGTAGTTGGTAGATCAAAAGGCCTACCGCCACAGCTGGAAAAAATCCTAGAGGAAACACTGAGATTATATATATATATAATATATATGCAATGTCAGAACAGCTAGCAATTTTCATGCAGCACAATGAACCCTGTCATGCAGTAAATCAGGTAAAGCAGTTCTGCAATATTGAAGGGGCCCGCCCAGAGTCCTGATGTAACCTGACTGAAAAACTGAACACTTACAACTATTTTTTGACTTGTGTAACAATCACAATCATTTTATTTGAAACCTTCATTCAACACTGTTCTCTTTTTTTATATATCATTATCAGTAGGGATGGGCGATACGGCCTAAAATCCATATTGCGATATACATTGCAGCCTCTTGCGATAACGATATATATTGCGATATATAAATTATAATAGAACCATTTCAGAACAGGTTACATAGACCCTTAGGAAAGCCAAACTGCTATTTTTTTGTTAAGAAATAAAGAAACGTTGCATGTCATTTTGAGAACGTTTATTGTGCAAAAGCAAAAACTGTAATTAAACAACACAATGTCGCAGATAAATAAACTAAATGTAGTGCCTTTCAGAAAGAAAGACTTTCTTTTAAGTCCTTGGTTCCTAAATGCCAAGTTGCAGAGAACAAAAAAACTGGTGTTTCGTTAAGGAACTTACACTGTACTGAAAATACTTCCAGTATTAAAAAGTCAAATAAAATTGTGTATTGCAGATACTTTAAATAAAAACATATTTCTAACCTGCAGCCTAAGGTAAAGCATTTGATTTTAAACATTTTGTTCTCCTAATGAAATTACAACTGGTGTCTTGATCTGCTCTTTCTCTCTCTCTCTCTGTCTCTGTCTCTGTCTGCTGTAGCAGTGTTGGTGCTGCTGAGAGATTGAGACGCACCAGACAAAGTTTGCTTATAAAGTAATGCAAAAATGAATACAATTAATATCGAAAGCGAAAGCAGATTCCAGGGAAAAGAGAATGTATTGTCACCCCAAATAATGAGCTGAATCAGTCTATTTAGTCTTCGCGCTCTTCTCAAAGCTGCTATAAAGGCAGGACAACAGTTCTGTATCCAGCGCGTCTCTGTGGGTCTGCATGCAGAGCATGCGAGTCTGTGGCAGAGGGGTCTCAGTTTCTCGCGAACACAGAACCGGGCCGCCCCAATAATATATCGGCCGCTAGGTAAAATCTGTGTGGGAAGCGCTGTGTGGGAATCTGTGTGACAAGCCACGATATGCCATGCATGAGGCTCGCAAGTTGTGCGACACGTCGACATTCGGTGCCATGCGTTGCTTAGTGCTGTTGTTGAGAGCGTCAGCGTGTGCTACATTCACAATAGATTTCCAACGTAATACACCATACGTTAGTGTAAAGAGCATGTTGTTTTACCGTGGCCGAGTGAATGAAGTTATCAATCGAGCTTATTAAAAAAGAAAATATGCGAGCGAAATGGTCGCACTGTCGAGCCCTGTCCATGTTTATTCAAGATGATGCGTTGCAGCCGGCTGCAGCTCGTTGCACTTAATTTCGCGGGTAGATTGCGTCATCAAACATGCATTATCGTGATAGTGCAATAGAATTAGAATCTCTATCGTAGGCCAATTTTGTATCGTTTATATCGCATATCGTTTATATCACCCATTACTAATTATCAGTAATCATTGTACAGTAATAGCAGTAGTAGTAAAAGTAGTATATACATAAATCACTGTTTTAGCAATATTAAGATTGTTAAAAATAATGTTTGCTTTTGGCCAGGAGACTGAACTTCTTGCAATTTCACCTGAATTCACTTGCTCTATACTAGTCTATCCCTTAAGGCAAAAGGGCCAGAACACAACTAAAGCAAAAAACAACAAATAATAATGTTTTTATGGCTACAGTATTAAGTTTCCTGTTTGTTTTGTAAGATCAGTAAGTTTGACAAAAAAAAAAAAAGGTCTTCTCAAAGTACAGTATGAATGTTTGATGGTCTGAGGCATCAGAGCAGAAAGAGGACGGTGAGTTTTGACAGCGGATTAGAGAGTAAAGAAGACGACGAGGTGATGATAGAGCGAGCCGTGCTCCAGTCTGACAGCGGGGAGAGGAGGACGGCCATATGCGCCATCTCTCTGGGCCCTCGGGGAGACAGGAGACAAGGTGACGTACTGAACACGCACGTCCCTACAGGAGCACTGGAAGCTGATCAACAACACGGGCCTGACAGTCACTCCAACAAGCAGACGCATGCGGTGAAACGGCGGGAAACGGGACGACATGAACGCAATCAAAAAAGTTACAGTGATGGAGTCAATGATCATGTAAGATCATTAGTCTCGGCTCATCAGCTTTTCCTTACAAGACCTTGTGCACAAATCAATGTGCTGTATTTCACAAAAGATTAAAGTCTACACAGAGGGTTTAATGAAGCCCCCTACAGATGAATGGATTCTCTAGCTCTGTCTCAACAAGAACATGCTTGGCTTATTATTGTGAGATCATCTATATCAGACAGATCTCAGCTGAAACGGCATATAAAAACATAAGAAATGGGTAATACCCTACATGCTGGATGACAGATGGATGGACCGACAGAAACAGATGGTTAGACAGAATGACAGATAGACATACAATGACAGACAGTAGATAGATAAATGCATAGCATGGATGGAGAGATGGATGGTAGTGTTGTCACGAATCACGATACTGGAATTCGATACCAATCGATACTGAAATTTTAAAAATGTCCATTTCCCGCTAACATTTGAGCGCTGTTGAGCACAGATATAGGGAAACTGTAGTGTTTTAAAGCCAGGATTCATCAGCAGATTACTTGTATGTCAGCTTATAGACAAACCAGCTGATCAAAAAGACTGTAAAACGCACCAGTGTCCCTGTATCTGTGGTTACACTCAGTAAACAGTGGTGAGTTCGGTGAACTGAAGACCTTCATCGTCAATAACAGTCATTTCTGTTGAGCACATGAACATGATGGCAAATCAGCGCTGTTTAAGAACGTGCTCAACAGCGCTCAAATGTTAGCAGGAAATGGACGTTTTTAAAATTAATATCTAATTCCAGTATTGTGACAACCCGGATGGACGGATGGATGGACTATAGAGATGGATGGATGGATGGAGAAGAAGGCTATATAGAGAGATAGAGAAGGATTTTATACCGAATTCCAGTATCATGACAACCCTAATGGATGGATGGACGGACGGACGGAAAATATATAGAGAGATGGAGAAGGATTTTTATACCGAATTCCAGTATCGTGACAACCCTAATGGACGGACAGAGACAGATAGAAGAATATATAGAGAGATGGAGAAGGATGGATGGAGAAGAAGAATACCTAGAGAGATGGAGAAGGATGGATGGATGGATGGATGAAGAAGGATATATAGAGGGATGGATGGATGGATGGATAAGAAGACTATACAGTATAGAGATGGAGATGGATGGATGCAGAAAAAGGATATATAGAGAGATGGAGAAGGATTTTATACCGAATTCCAGTATCGTGACAACCCTAATGGACGGACAGAGACAGATAGAAGAATATAGAGAGAGATGGAGAAGGATGGATGGAGAAGGATACATAGAGAGATGGAGAAGAGTGGATGGATGGATGGATGGATGGATGAAGAAGAAGAAGGATATATAGAGGGATGGATGGATGGATGGGTGGATAAGAAGACTATATAGAGATGGATGAATGGATAAGAAGGATATAGAGAGAGATGGAGGAGGATTTTATACCGAATTCTAGTATCATGACAATTCTAACAGATGAAGAGACAGATAGAAGAATATATAGAGAGATGGAGAAGGGTGGATGGATGGATGGATGGATGGATGAAGGATATATAGAGAGAGGGATCGATGGATGGATGGATGGATGGATGGATGGATAGGTGGGTGGATAAGAAGACTATATAGAGATGGAGATGCATGGATGCAGAAAAAGGATATATAGAGAGATGGAGGAGGATTTTATACCGAATTCCAGTATTGTGACAACCCTAATGGATGGAGAGACAGATAGAAGAATATATAGAGAGATGGAGAAGGGTGGATGGATGGATGGATGAAGAAGGATATATAGAGAGAGAGATGGATGGATGGATGGATGGATGGATAAGAACACTATATAGAGATGGAGATGGATGGATGGAGAAGAAGAATATATAGAGAGATGGAGAAGGATTTTATACCAAATTCCAGTATCGTGACAACCCTAATGGACGGACAGACAGATAGAAGAACATATAGAGTTATGGAGAGGGATGGATGGATGGATGGAGAAGAAGGATATATAGAGAGATGGATGGATGGATGGATGGATGGATGGATAAGAAGAATATATAGAGAGATGGAAAAGGATGGATGGAGAAGAAGGAAATATAGAGAGATGGAGAAGGGTGGATGGATGAATGGATAGAGAAGAAGGATACATAGAGAGATGAAGGATGGATGGATGGATGAAGGATATATAGAGAGATGGCGGATGGATGGATAAGGATATATGGAGAGATGGAGAAGGGTGGATGGATTAATAAATGGATGGAGAGGAAGGTTACATAGAGAGATGAAGGATGGATGGATGAATGGATGGATGAATGGATAGATGGATGGATAAGGATATATAGAGATGGAGAAGAAGGATGAATGGATGGAAAATGATATGTAGAGAGATGGAGAAAGATAGATGGATGAATAAATGGATGGAGAAGGATATATAAAGAGATGGATGGATAGATGGAGAAGGATATAGAGAGATGGAGAAGGATGTATAACGAACAAGTATATATAAAGAGATGAAAATAGAGAAGAAAAAATAGTCAAATGAATGGATGGATGAACAAATGGACAGAAAATGGATGGATGGATGGATATAGAGATATGGAGAGGAATGAATGGAGGGACAGAAAGACGGATGGATGGACAGACGAACGGACAAACAGACACAAAACAACCCACTAATTGTCTAAACTAATTTACTAGGCAACTAGTAGCAAGTATTAGTCACAGAGTACAAGTTCTAGCACATGGCACAAAAAACCTCATTCAGTGCTTGATAAAACAACCCAAGGATTCTTTAACTCCTGAGAACTTCATTAAACCATCTCTCTATGGTACAAAACTTCAAGAAAATGACAAAATTTTCACTGACAACATAAGCATTGCAGACATGTCTGTCCTGCAAATCTTTCCTAAACCTGCAATTAGTCTGTCAGGCCCCTTTAAAGTCTGTATTCAAAAAATGGCACTCTAGAAGTACAATGTTTATTAAAACATGTCTTTAGATGATTTTTTTTTCCAATACATGGCACTCTTAAAAACAAAGGCTTACAAAACAGTTTTTTTCCAAGAGTTCGCCCTCGCTGTTGCAGGGCGAGAGGAGAGTCTGAGTTCAGGTAGGTCTCAAGAACTCCCCTGCTTGATAATGGTAGATGTAGATTATGAATGCTATAGAGTGTGAATACTGGATTCAACGCTTGTCTATGATGTTCATTTAGTTTTGTCAATTTACTTGTGTTACATGTTGTTGGTCTGTGGGAGGAAACCGGAGAGCCCGGGGAAAACCCACACAAACACGGGGAGAACATGCAAACTCCACACAGAAATGCCGACTTGGCCAGGTAAGATCTGAGCCAGTGACATTCTTGCTGTGAGGCAATGATGCTAACTATTAGGCCTCCGTGCTGCCCTGACAAGGAAATGGGAGGAGTAGGGGTGGAAGGGGGGATTCTTCAAGACGAAGATGGCTAAGGTAAGATACTCTGGTTATTTATAGTGATTTAGGAATTGTCTGATTGGTGAATCATGCGTTAGCTAATGAGGACCAGCTGCTATCAATCATAAGCGCGTGCTCCTCTTGAAATTAATTTATAAATAAACTTCACTTAAAACTAATGTTATGTAAAATGAAGCCATTACACCACTCATTTCTCAACAAATGACACTAAGACACTGGAAAAAGTTCAAAAAATACATTTACAAACTGACCAATGAACACTATTTAGATGCCATCTTTATTCTTTATATTTAGCTCAACTGTCACAGAATCAAAAGCACATGATGCACAAATCTTTGCAGTTTTTTTAAACAATCAATTGAAGTTATCTGTCATGGAACAGGCAAAGAAAAAACTACAATATAATAGGCAAGAAATCACTGTAACAAAAACTATTAAAATTATAAAATACATGTATGGAAGAGGTCAGATGCAAAAACTTCTAAGTGCCGTCTGAAATGTTCTCCTAAAATGAGCATTTTTCTCAGCCTCTTATGTTTACGTTGTGTTATTTAACTGAAAAGCAGCTTTCAAGACTGAAATTAAATAGTACATTTTCCACCAAGGCAACCCGGAGTACTGAAATATAATTGGGTAAATTGGCAGTGGGCAGGTTATAAAGAACAAAACAGACTTTCTGCTACAGAATGCACATTTTCACAGGGGAATAACTGACTTTAGTATTGTTTTTCAGATCAACAAGTATGTTTACTTAGCATGTTTCTTAAAGATCTGCAAACATACAGTAATATGGTATGTTTATGCTTTAGAAGAGTTGAAAAATTACATACAGCATCATATATATTAGGGCTGCACAATATATAATTTCAGCAACCATATCGTAATGTGCGCATCCGCAATAATCACATACGCAAAGATATGCAATGTCCAGTCTGAATTAAACTCTTAAGGCCCAAAGTGTTTTTTTTTTTACATGCATTTTTTATTTCTCTTTGCTATTTGGGCTAATTGGAACCTAATTAGATTAAAAATTCAAGTATCATCTTTTGATAAGATGTACTTTTAGAGAAAAATGATGTCCATATGGACTTGTGGTCCGAATTTACATAAAACACTTTTTCCCGAATGTTCTTTTATGCATATTTAACATAGAATTTTTATTTTGTTTTTACTTGCTTTGACTATCAGGGAGTAAAAACAACATTTTTTTTCCCATTTTGGACAGTTAAAAATAGGGTTTGGGACATTTCATATGCTGCAAAACAGTTGCAGGATTAAACTGTATGTCTGTAACAAAATATAAAACATTCAAAGTATTTTAAATAGACACTTAAGAGCTAAAAATGTGCTGTCCACGTATGTGGACACTCGGGCCCTGGAGCTTATTGTTGACCAGGAGCTACAGAATTGTATTTAATCACTGCATTTATATGGACTTTATATGATTTATGCAAAAAAAACCATTTTTTACTTAAAACTTTTGTCTTGTTTCTAGTCCAAATATATACATTTCATAGAGAAAACAAGATTATTTCACTTACTCCAGGCAAAATCTTTTAATTTTCACTTATTTCTTCTCATGGTGAAAACTAAACAATATTCTTACAAAAGTAAAACTAAAAACAAGACAAAAAGTAAGAAAAGCATTTTTTTGCATTGTGATTAATAGGGGTGTCAAAATTAATTGTTTCTTCGGTGCACCGCGATGCAGACGCGGACAATTCGGTATCGATTCAGTTGTAATCAAAACCTGTTATTATGTACTGACGTCATTTATCTCATATCCGCTATGTCTCTGTAGCTTACTATGGCGAGTTTGGCGAGCGCGAGTATTTAAAACACTTCAACTACTTAAAAAAAAAATCAGAAATGTGCACAATTTCACTGCGTGTGCGTTTACTTAACAGTCTTTCACTGACACTTACAGCAGAAGCCCCTATTTCACTGTGATTGAGAAAATGAAAGTACTCCTTTTCTCTCTCTCACTGTGGCACATTTGACTTGCTGGCGTGACTTTTCATCTCCTCTCGGCTGTTACAATGTTACTTCTGGATACAGACTCGAGCGAGTGTCTGCAGTTTCCCCCACCGCGTATATCACGGATCCAGTGACATGGATCAGCTGTGATCGCCGCTGCCGTGTATCTGTGTGTATCATCGGTGCGAGCAGCATATTTATATTTGTGTATTTGCTATAAATGCTCGGGTTGCTCTGTGCATGTACTTGAGTTTTTAAAGGTACAGTTCATATATCTGACTGTTTGCATTAAAGGACAAAATTGTATTACAAATAGTATATAAATATATTTATACATTTTAATACAAGAATTGCTGTGCTGTGAAGAAAATATAAAATTGGGTTTGGAAAGCATCATCAATGCACCGTAATGCACTGAGATATCGAATTGAACCGAATCGATGGCATGATAATCGTAACCGAATCGAACCGTGAGACCAGTGTAGGTTCACACCTCTAGTGATTAATCAATTCCTGTACCCGAATACTGTTAGACTCCCCAGAAAACCATCAAATAGAGCTATTCAAACCATCTTCTGAAACAGTATACATTTGTAAGGATTCAAAGGCTTCAAGAAGCTTTGCTTGGAAAGCAGACTACACTGGAATGCAACATTTTTTCCACTTTCAAATGAAGAAAATGTTCCAGCTGACTTATCTTGTTCATCTGAAGGGTTCCATTGATGTTTTGAACCTTTATTTTTAAAAGTGTATCATGTGTGCGCATTCACATAAATCCATGGACTCACTCTGCATATTTTCATAAAAAGCACTAGGTTATGCCGAGGTCAGACTGCATGATTTTAGCCCCGATTTTGACACTTCAACAGGTTTTGAGAAATCGCCGACAAATGCCAGGCAAATCAGTACTTGTTTACATGAGTAACAATCACACAGTGTGAACTATCAAAGATGTGATCTGAGGATGCTCTCACACCTGTAGATTAATTGTTTTGGTCCAAAACAGGGATTAAAATTGTTCGCTTTTTCACAGCCAGTTTCTAAACTGACCAAAATAGTCAAAACACATCACATGCACGTAAACGGTCCTTACATTGGTCAGTTTCAGGGTTTATTTTTCAGAGTCCCATGGTTTACGCTCAGCTGTCATACATGGTTATTGTAATTTATAATGGTGAGCAATAAGACATTATAAGCAAAAAGGTGCACTTTAATTTTGACACCCATTGTCACCAAATATAAATCAGAGAGGTAAGACTCTTATACATAGCCTCATTTCAGTTGTCAAGGGTTGAACAAATCTATCTATTGTATCAATCTATTAAAAAAAACATTAGCTGAATTATGCATTATAGGCTTAAATTATAGAGAGAAATACCAGATGAACCGAGACTGCAGTCCGATCATGAAGATCAATTATGATGATCTTTCTTTCAAAGTGTCATTGGAGAAATAAACAAAACAACAGGCCTAATACAAAATATTATAAGATTAAAATATGGAAAATAAATGATCAGATGGTAATTTCGGTCAATTTTCCTAACTTTTAAACAGCACTCGGTAATATTTCAGCATGCTTTCACTTTTGTATTCAACATGAAATGCACATTTATCAATAGAAATGATGACATCCCGCCCTATTCATAATTCTCTTTTCATATAGCCGTATTTATGCCTGTTACATATCCATAATACACGGTGATATAGCCTGGTTCGTTAGTTCATTGGATCGTATTGCTTTCTCACTACAATCGAACCCTTCCAGAGTTTGTGCCAATCAAGCAGAGACCACCTCATTCAGGTAATCTCAGACCGATTGTTTTAGCACGGATCAGAGCGCGATTGCTGGATTCACATATGCCAAACAAACCGCGTTAACTCGGCAAACGAGCCAAGTTCCAAAACAAACATCTAGGTGTGAAAGCACCCTAAGAGAATCACAGATGATCACCGAATTTCCCATGCTAAATATCTGGACCTGTCGGCGATTCAATCATGTCATGTGAAATGTCTTCGGATTCAAACAATTTCTGTCTATTTGAACCCAAGAAATGGAGGAAAAACTAGTGTAAATTTGGCAGGAGCACTCGTGTCTGTTTGACGTGTCATCTGATAAATACCACAACTGGGTTAAAAAGAGAAAAAAAGTTAAGAAAAAATTGCTAATTTCCTTTTAAAAACCCAGGTGAGCAAAATAAGTACATTTTCTATCTCACTAAAGGCTTCTTTCTCAATAGTTAACAACAAAAGATATACTACGAGACCAGGGTTGTCACGATACTGGAATTCGAATTCGAATGTGCTCCATAGCGCTTAAATGTTTGCGGGAAATGGACGTTTTTAAAATTTGTGTACCGATTGGTCTCATATTCCAGGATCTTGACAACACTATATTTGGGTTGGGTCAATAGACGATGCCATGGTCCATCACCGATGTACGATGGCATCGCGATCCGGCAATTGCAATCCTCCGCCTCGCCCCCGTTGCAGCTGCAAGCCGCTTGCAAAAAATACACACGGCCCAGTTTACACTAATATGTCTTAGTTTTAAAATGGCATTTTAGAACGAAAACAATCCACGTCCACACTGGCGTTTCACCTAGCATTTCTGAAAAGCCCTCCTTCCACACTATACCGCTGAAAACGTGCATTACGTGACCACACACACACATACTAACAAACAAACACACACACACACACACACTCTCTGTCATGCGCTGCAGCATCTGAGCTCCAGCAATCAGCAGGTGCTTTATAGCTCAAAACCACAGCGAGTGCACGTCGGACAGTTTATCAATGATGTACCGCGTCTAACTTTAGTTCAGGGATGTCAAACTCAATTCCTGGAGGGCCGCAGCCCTGCACAGTTTAGTTCCAACCCTGCTTCAACACACTTACTGGTAGGTTTCGAACAAGCCTGAAGGACTCAATTAGTTTGATCAGGTGTGTTTAATTAGGGTTGGAACTAAACTGTGCAGGGCTGCGGCCCTCCAGGAATTGAGTTTGACATCCCTGCTTTAGTTGTTAAAAGTGATATTTAATTAATCTCGTCTCTATTTAACAACTCTTCCGTCTTTTGAATCTATCAGGTAAGGCCAGTACACTGCTATAATCTTTCAGTTTCAGGCTTGTACTTAGTAATTTAAGTGAAAACCTCAGATACTGTCGGTTGGTTGCGCACCTTTTTTACCAACCAAAATTGTCGACGCCATTATAACGACACAGATCACTCTGCCTATTCATGCCAGAGTCCTGCAGAAAAAGTGATTGACAGGTGGTAATTTGTGTGTAACTTATCTTTATTTATTTATGATTTGGTTATGGGTAAAACAAAGACCATGCGGGTCAGGTAGTTGAAACGTTATTACTTTGTTATGAATTAATTAATTATTCATAGTTAATTAAATCACCGCCGCCTACGACGACAATGCCGTCGTCCATCGCGATGATTTACATTAGACATCGTCCAATGCCAAATTGGTCAACATCGCCCAACCCTACCCTATACGGGACATCATGTTGTTTCCTTGTCACTTCTCTCATGTGTTTGGTTGCGATACGTAGTTTGCGGACCAAGACAAAGTTGTCGGCAATTCTTCCTATTGTAAAGTCATGCAGCGTGAAACCCCCTGTCGCCGATCCATCCTACAGTGCAAACACAGCAGTGACTGAATGCTCCCCGAGATAGTCATGCAGTGTGAAAACATCTGTGACACGACTACTTTAAAAATCATGCTCAACTCGGCATTAGAGACTGAACTGAAAATAACCTCAGCACACTTATGTATTAATATCAGCCTAACAGGCAACCATAATATAGTTGCAGACAGTGTTTGTGGTGTTTTATACATAGTCTTTTTAATTATTTTTATATCACTAGAAAACTGTTCAAATAATTTAAACTGAAATCAATATTTCACATGCACATACGGTCACCCTATCTGCTGCATGCACCACCATCATTAAGCACAATAACCTTTCCCTATCAGTCTGTCCCATGATGATTAACAGCGAGAACCCGGTCATTATTAAAATCATGCCTGCTCTGAGCACAATTAATGGTGATAAAATCCATTAGCTGTGTGTTTACTGTAACTGCAAGAGATATCAGACCCTCCGCGGTGTCTCTTTGCCTGTCTGTCCTCTGCACGGAGCTTAGATTAAATAATAAATGATCAATATCCACCCGGCAATCGCCACAGTGACTTAGTGCAGCCATCGATCTGGAGCCTGGAGGGACGTGATGAAAAAAGAAGCACCGTGACAGGTCGCATCGTCAGGCTTCAGCTCCCCAGACTGCCGAAGATCTGCAGCTCTGCTAATCTAGAGCGGCATCTAAAGTCTGGGCACACTGCCGAGTGCAGGAGCTGGGCCGTTTGTGTTTTTGGGTGAGGGAATGTGATTTGAAAAAGAGATGTGATTGAAAGAGCGATGGTTTGTAGGGGGTGACAAGGTATTGGTGCATTACCGAGTGCATTTGAGAGCTCGGCAAAGGTCACTCGCTCACAGGCAAGGAAAGATCATCTACACGTATTCTGCCTGTCTACCTGAGCTGTCTGATGTTGGATTTAGATTTATTCCTATATCGGTTCTAGCTGAAAAATAAAAACCCAAAATAAATGGAGAGAAAAACTGAATGGTATTCCAGCATATATGAGCAAATCCAGCATTATGAATGTGACATTTGCAGTAAAATCTCAAAACATAAATTCACATAGACAGTATATGTTTAGGGATGCAACGATTAACCAGTTTCACTATTAACCGCACTTTAATTCGTCGCGGTTAATTAATCATAAAGGCTTTTCAACACCGTGTTTCTGCACAGAACAAAACTGCTGCAGCTAAAAGTTATGCCAACTGTGCACTAGTTTAAAGTTCCGAGCTTGAACACAGAGGCTATTACGCACACACACTACGTTTACTATGGCTGAGGCTATTAACTAAGCGCCGTTCATATATCGCGTCTTTTGCAGGAAAGTTTGTTATTTCCGATGGAGGCGCGCGGCTTGTGCGTGCATACTGGGAGTGACACGCGGCGCGCTCACTTTCCAGGCGTACCTAGTTAAAAGATAGCTTCAACTTCATCCTTCACATAGAACAGAGATGCCCAAACTAGAGCCCACAAGTCAAAATTGGCCCATGATAACCTTTGATTTGGTCTACCATTCCATCTGACCACATAGTAAAAATGAAGGGGAGGGTTGCCTTTAACAGATCTTATCTTTTCTAATTTGTTTTATTGTTAAGCTACAAAAAAGCAAGCTTTAATTAAATGTTTCAATGAGATGTTGTAAATGAATCAGACTAACTTGAACTGCATTTTGTTATGAATGGAATTGTTTCTTTTCATTGTAATAAGTAAATTATAACATATACAAAATTATAATGCAATAGTTAACCTAATATGATTAAAGTAATGCTTTCTATTTATTTTTAAATGTTATTTCATATTATTATTATTATTATTATTATTATTATTAAATTAGGAAATTACTAATGGCAACTTTGTAATACAGTTTGCAATATTTACCTTCAGCCCGCAGCCCTTAATTATGTTTGGTTTTTGCCCCTTCATAAGAAAAAGTTTGGGAACCTCTTATATACAGTAGAAAATACACGCATCTACTACAAAGAGGAAAAAAATACAAGATGAAAATACCAAACAATTTTGTGATATAGTTGATCAAAAGTGTCTTTCAGACAGAGGTTCAGCAGCCTCTGACTACAATTGTTCTCTTTAAAAGGAAAATACTTAGCTTGTAACTTAGATTTACATTAGACAAATACTATCTATCTATTTATTTATTTATTTATTTATTTTTATTTTATTTTTTTATTTATTTCTGTCATTTCTTTTCAGTGTAAAATTATTACTTATGCTTAAAAGCCAAAAACTGTTATTTCATTTATTTTTAAGTCCAAAGAGGAATGGACTATTGTTTGTTTTTATTATTATTTGTGCTGTATTATTTAGTTACTGAGCAGGAATAAATAACACATTTAAAATATGGAGTTTAATGATATTTACTAAACTAGTAGCGTTTTAAAATTAATGAATGAATAATAATCGTGATAACCGTAAAACCGTGATTATTCCTCAGACTCTAATCTTACAACCAAAATGTATAAACGTTGCATCCCTAATATATGTTAACATTATATTAAAACATCGGTTTATATTTTTCAAAACAACAGAGTTATGAGATCAGAAATATATCAATCTGTAAACATTTCTTTACATTTTAAATGAGGAAAAATAAACATGAGTTATGGATGTGACCAAAAAAGTTAGCGAGCTTGCAGTATACAAGATGCTTTGTAGAAATTTTGTGAATTAAACTGCTAATCAAAAGGATAAGAGTTGGCACTCTATAGAACAAACATTATTGATTTTATTTAATTTTATATTTTTGCATTTATGAGGAAAAAGCTTGGTTATGGATTAGGGTTGCACATTATTGGGGAAAAAAATTATTACATATTGCGATATTTTATTTTGTTGCAATATATATTGCGACATGAAAAAAATTTCATCAGATGTATTGAATAGCTCTATTTGGAAAGATTTAATTAATTAAATCAACTGGGGTGATCAAGTCTTTTTCTATGTGGTGCATCTGCATTTAATATAATAACATTTAAATGCATTTAATAGTCTAACATTATTGAAATATAGAAATTGAACAATCGAACGTAAAATAACATGATTATTGCATAAATAATTTTATACAATGATATTTAATAATATCTTCATCCTTTAATCATTAATAAATAATCAAATCCTGTGATGTGAGTATTGGGATACACACATTGCGATATCGATGCTCAAACGATATATCTGTCAGCCATATTATGGAAGTGACACCTCTCCGTTATGGATGTGACAAATTGGCACTTGTGTGACCTGTTTGAAAACATTAACAGAAATATTTTTGAGTATTTTAACAGTACTGTAAAATACAAGCTTAGCCTACACACACACACACACACACACACACACACACACACACACAAAACTTAGAAAGGGTTTCACTATTTTGGTGGCAAGGTTGACATTTGCATGGAATTGCTCATATTAGAATATGTAGCCTATCACTTTAAAGTGACAGTGCACCAAAAAAATGAAAATGTAGCCGATAAAACTGTTTCAGTATTTATTGACCGAACACCATTGTCAATAAAGATAAATAAAAAGTTCAGTATAAAGCACTGTAGTTTTATTAAAATGTGGCTGCTGAGTGCACGCCTTGGAAGGAATGTAAATAAGCTTAGGGTTATTTCCAATCAAGGCCCAGGCTTGCATGTGCAAATAGGGAGCAAAACAAATATGGTGTGCAAGTAGCACACGTAATGCGCTTGGATTTTCCAGGCACACCTAGTTGAAAACATCTTAACTTCCCAGATATTCATGTAAGAGAAACTAATCAATCTGATTCACACTTTGTATGGAATATACACAACAAAATTTCGGTAATAATGGCAGACTAATTATATCAGACAAACACAGCAGTGCTTTTTAATTCTCTCCATAAATTAAACTTGTTTCAGAACTGCAGCAATGGTTGTCTATTTGTCATCCTCTGAGAAAACGGTTGATGGTGACCTAGTTACGAGAGACGCCAGGGAGACGCGAGTGCAAAGCACATTGAAAATGGTGAGGGGAAAACACGCGCTCACGCTTTTCACCTGCTTTTAGACGCAATATGTGAACGGACTCAGGTTGGGTCACGTCATCACCACCTTATGTCAGGATAACAATCCCTATGAAAATAAGTGCCGTATAGCAGAAGTGAGGAGATTGTAAAGAAAAAAAGATACAAGGATGTCACCAGAGTGGCTTTTTGGTTTCTTTTCTTGTGCATCCCAGCCACCAGCACCCCATCTGAAAGAGTTTTTTGATATATTTTGATATATATATTTAATGTAGTCATTCAACTTAACAATTTGTAATGTTGCAGTATGTATTTGAATAATGATGTTGGTTCCTTTACTTAAAAGCTCAGATTTGATTCTCATAATTTGCTTTGTTTACAGAGTTTGAGGTTTACTGTGTCATTATTATTGACATTTTACAGATGTTGATCTACCTTAAAGTTTGCTTTGATTGTTCAATAAAATGGTTAAATGAACTGAAAATGGTAAATATATCTAAACATATTGTAAAAAAAATATTCAATAATTTTCAATACTGAATAATATGAAACATTATATTGTGATCTTTTTTTTTTTTTTTTTGCTGTATCGACCAGCCCAATGCTGAAAACCTGTAAACCATTGACTTCACTCTCAAGAAAATGTCCAATAGGATTCGATTCAAAGAACTCAATACTACAATTCAACAAACATTGAAACCAATAGGGTTCAATGAATGCATCCTACAGCATAATAAAGGCCAGAAACTGAAACTCGTTTTGATGCTTTGATATTCTGAAAGGGTGATTCAAGACAGCCACTCATCGGAGGATTATCTCATCTGGTTTTTGAGGCCTTGATTAGTGTCTGATTTTAGCGATGTTGTTTTCGTGTGATTCAAGCTGAGAAGGATGCAGAGACACTCGACAGACTTGATTACACACACACACGCTTCGCATTCATTGGCTGAGAACGTGCTGCTCACGCTTCGCTGAGCGCTGGAACGGAAAACATTTTAAGAGGCTGAAGATCAAAGGAAAATGCCTCATGTAAACACAGCTGTCAATCAAAAAGACTGGCACACAAACGTCACTCATTTCAGCTGCCTTATTTTCCTTGTACGCTATTAATATTCAAATTACATTGTCAGCAAACAACAAAATTTTTATTTACATGCATTTTCATCATCACTTGTTTATGAGATAGCATAATATATTGCACTGTGTATACACATTACACACAGTGTAGAAAAACTACTTTAATGTCATTTAAAATGATTATTTTAGTTCTTAGTTGTTATTGGTTCTTATAATTTATATTAAAATATAATCATCTGGCACAAAAATGGGGGTGACTATTAAATGTTAACTGATACATTTATAGACCTTTTTCATGGAACGCCAAATTACCCATTATGCTTTGCGTGTATGCGCAAGGAGAATGCTAAGAACTTCCGGTCGGCAGCTGATGCGTGTAAACGGTCACATTTGGAGAGCTTTGAAATGATAGTTTTAATCTATTTTACCTGCTTTTATCATCTTTGAACTAATACTGTTGTCGATCAGCGCCACCTCCTGGACTGATCATTTAAAAAAAATGTGATCTAATACGATGGCTGAGGCATTTTTCTCTCGTTGACAGACGGCATCTTCTGCCGTTTAAATGAAGCCTCGTCATCGCTAAAGTCAAGTTTCTCTTTCTTTCAGATATATAACTAGTGTAGCCCAACCAAATATAGTTCACCAAAATGTTTAACACACACGTAGCCTACTGTACTGTCCCACTAACACACTGATTTAATAACTGTGACAAAGTGAAAATAAAGTGACGTTTTGAAATGACAGAAAAACCTAAACCGTGGTTAATACAACACACTAAATGAAACAAACGACTCGCGATTAGAATGAACAGCAAATCAGCCAGCAGAGTATCAGTAACAGACTTTTATTGGTCATTTTTATAAATTGCATGACTTACACACCTGTTATGTTTCATGCCAGTAATCTGGGTTTGCTCTATGATGCAGTGAAGTATTGCGTGGGTGTGTGTGCTAAAGAGCCGCTGAGCTAACAGCTGACAGGCAGGGGAAACACGCACAAACTGTATTTCTGACGGCAGACATGTGAACTAGGAGAACGTTTTTCTCTCGCGCTTGAACCACATCTGACAGATTATAACGGCTTTAACACACACCTTTCAAAGTTGTGTTTCACCAAATCACTCCGTAATCCACTCAAAACGCTATTGAAACCCATTTTCGGAACGCAAATTACCAGTTGTAAACACTGTAATCGGAAGTTCTAACCATTCACCGGAAGACGCTGGTCGCTATGGCGGCCTCCATGCAGCAGCCAAGAAAAAGGTCTATACTAAAGTGAAGTTTCATAAACTAATTTCGAGAGGAGCACGTGATCTGATTGAGCACGACTGGCTGCTCATCTGTAATCAGTAATAGTCCAATCAGAGTGATCCAAGCTTGCTATAAATTGATCATTTTCTCCCTACTGCTCTATCTTCGTTTTGGAAGAACCCCATCTCCTCCTTTTCCTCCCTTTTCTAAGGGGGAGCTCTCAAGACCTACCTGATCTTGGATCCCCTGATATGCTTATTGACCGGGCGGGAGCCTTGGGCTCAAGTATCTCCGAGCTCAGGGTTCTCTCCCGGTGTGGGAACTCTTGAAATACATTTATTAAAACAAAAACAATGCCATAGATTAATAATTTGAGCAGCAATGATTGAATGTTTACATATCAAAGACATTTTTTGAAAATGTACCTTTTAAAGGAAAGTTGTCCCATGATGAAAACGCACTTTTAAATTGTCGCTTTAAGGGACAATATAAAGTGCATACATATATCATTTAAAACAATCTTTTTGACACTACTAAATGAGGATATGAGCATATATTTATAACAGCAATGCTTCCCACACATAGACTTTACTTAGGCGGGGCGCCCAGGTATATTAACGGCCGCCAAAGTATATTTGGTGAGATTTTTTTTTTTTACCATTATCATCCTTTTACCCTTTTTTGTATCAGCCCAATATCCAAACATCCGCAATCGATTAACCAGTGGAAAATCTTTTCCCGCCCTACACGTTTCCTACTTCTCGTTGTGTGTGCGCGAGAACTGTCAAAACTCCCAGACAGTCTCACATGCTCTGCAGAGACCCACATGGACCCAGAGAGATGCACCTTTTTGGAAAGTAAAAATGCATCCGGCCTCCTAAAATCTCCTAAAATGTCCGGGATTCGGCTTTTGGTTTCACATTCTAAAGTTGTCGTTTGATGGTTAATTGTATGCGTTTTTGCTTTACATTTTTATTTTAAGTCTGATTTACTGACTGACAGTGCATGCACAGCAGCAAGAGAAACATTAAATAATTAATTATTTGATCTTAATGACTTTTCTATATACTCAGAGTAGGCATGGGCCAGTATAAGATTCTGACGGTATGATAACCTTGGATAAAAATATCACGGTTTGACGGCATCACAGTTTTGTGCTCACTGCTCTAAAATCTATTCTTTTTAAATGTCTGGGTAAAAAAACTAAAACTTTTTTCCCCTTTGAACACAATATGTTTTATTTTGAGAAACATTTATAATATTTTGAAGCAGTAAACATGCAAAACAGGCAAAAATAATTACAATGAATCATTGACTTCTGCTGTCTTCGTTAGTTTCAAAAACGCAGATTTCTTTACAATTAAAAAAGGCATCTTTGGATATTTTTTTTCAGCTGGAGATACTGTTGTCCTAAAACAAAAAAAATTGTAAATAAAAAATCTTACACATACATTAGGAACAGTATTACAGAAAATGTTGGCGGTTTTAAAAGCTTGACTTTTCCAAACTGCGGTATACCTTGAAAACGGTCATCGTCCCATGCCTAACTCAGAGAGGACAAAATGACATCTAAACTGGCAGCAAAATATTTGGTTGCCGTTAGAAATGGTTAATTAACATTAGCATTATTTAAATAATCTACACTTTTTATTCTTGAAATTATTATACTTATATATTGTCTGTTTGTAATCCTTTCTGTCATTTATTTCTCATTTGCTGAATATATTTTTAATTTGTCAATCTACGTTCCTACTCTCACCTATGGTCATGAGCTTTGGGTCATGACCGAAAGGACAAGATCTCGGATACAAGCGGCTGAAATGAGTTTCCTTCGAAGGGTGGCAGGGCGCACTCTTATAGATAGGGTGAGGAGCTCTGTCACTCGAGAGGAGCTCGGAGTAGAGCCGCTGCTCCTCCACATCGAGAGAAGTCAGTTGAGGTGGCTCGGGCATCTGTTTCGGATGCCTCCTGGACGCCTTCCTAGGGAGGTGTTCCAGGCATGTCCCACCAGGAGGAGGCCTCGGGGAAGACCCAGGACACGCTGGAGGGACTATGTCTCTCGGCTGGCCTGGGAACGCCTCGGGATCCCCCCAGAGGAGCTGGAGGAAGTGTCTGGGGAGAGGGAAGTCTGGGGTTCTCTCCTAAAACTACTACCCCTGCGACCCGGCCCCGGAAAAGCGGCAGAAAATGAATGAATGAATGAAAGAAATTTTAATTTGATGTTGATATTACATATTTTACATATACATATTTTATACATATCTAACATGCTTTGGCAATGCTGTACAAAATGTCAGCAGCAGATTTTTCATATCAATGAGTGCACATGGCTCCTTCTGAATAGAATAAAAGTAAAACAAAGTGAATTTTTTTATTTTTATTTCAACAGTCATTTTTTTTAAACTTCAAATCATTGAAAAGAAACGGTGTAATAATAAATAAAAATATTGGTAAAAAAAAAAAAAAAAAAAAAAAAAAAAAAAAAACACTTTTTTTGTTGTATGTAGTTAACCATGTGCCATGGGTAAAAGGTGTGTTTCAATTCAGCTACAACCGCAAGGAAGCACTAAACAGTAGAGGTGTGAACCTACACTGGTCTCACGGTTCGGTTACGATTATCATGCCATCGATTCGGTTCAATTCGATATCTCGGTGCATTGACGATGCTTTCAATACAACAGTAAGACATATAAACTGTACCTTTAAAAAACACGACCATTTATAGCAAATAAACAAATACAAATATCCCGCTCGCTCTCTGAGCCTTGTCTTGGTCACTCGCTCAACAGAAAGGGCTGCGATTGGCGCTGGCGCTCTTCACAGATGAGTGACACTGATAAACTGCAGCGGCAATCACAGCTGATCCATAATAGACGCGGTGGAGAAGACTCTGCAGACACGCGCTCGTGCTTGTATCCAGAAGTATCGCTGTAACAGCCGAGAGGAGAAGAAAAGTCACGCCAGCAGGTCAAATGGGCCACAATGAGAGAGAAATGGAGTTTACTTTCATTCTCTTAATCGCAGTGAAATAGGGGCTTCTGCTGTTAGTGTCAGTGAAACACTGTCCAGCAAACACACACGCAGTGAAATTGTGCAGAGTTCCTGAGTTTTTAAGTAGTTGGAGCGTTTTAAATACTCGCGCTCGCCTCCCTCGCCATAGTAAGCTACTGCAACATAGCGCATATGAGATAAATGACATCAGTTCATAATAACTGGTTATGATTATTACTGAACCGATACCGAAAAATGAAGGAAAGAGGGAAGGAATGACTTGCATATGCTGAACTCAACATGTCACAAAACTGCCATAAGGAAACTCAATATCAATCCAAATCAATCCAAACTACTATTACTAATCCTAAATTACTAGTTTTTTACGCCCACAAAAGCAGTTTATTCAGTGTGTTCACCTGCGTTAAAGTCTATGAAAATAAAACCTGCCTCTTGTCTGCTTAATTGTTTACCAGCAAAACCTGAGCATTAGCTTTTAGCCATTAGCATTTTTAAAAACAAATTAAGGTTACAGGCTTGCCTTCCAAGGCTATTGCTAGAAACTGGAACAAAAGAAATATGAACTTAACATAGGAAAATGAAGTAAATACAAACTAAAGTCTGAGGTACAGAAACTAAATTAGCTCCACAGTAGATTTTTGCCTCATGATTTTCATTTAAAGTGAACTCTTTACATTAGCGGTGTTCTTTGAGTTACAGTAGGACACCTCAAAGCGGATTAAGTAAATTTGTAGCGCATTATATACAGCTTTCCCATAAAGATTCATCCGATAATTTCAGTGAACGTCCTCATGCGGTATATAGTGACTGAAAACACATTCAAGAGTAAGAACACTGAAGCCTTATAATATGATTTCCGTGCATACTTATAGCTTCTCTGCTCTGTTAAAAGCACTTTATCGTTTTCTCAGATATCTCTAAGAGCATTTCCAAGCAGCGGAGGTGTATAGTTTTACTGCAGTAATACATTTGAGCGTTTGTTAGTGCCCATTAGACTTACTCAATACCCTCTGGTCAAACTCACAGAAGTAACGACGACCACAAAACAGCAAAACTAACTGCAACGTCTCTCCGTCTCTCGCACAGAAATGCACACAACCGGTGTAACCGAAACTACAGTGCTCCAGTCACAAAGTGCTTGGGAATAGATGACAAATGTGATTAGTGTGAAACGCAATATTATACGTTGCTGCAGGTGTGTTTGAGACCTGACGAACGATTGGGAATGGCTGTGGTTGCTTTGGATCCATTGTTTCTCAAATCACCTGGGGTGCATGACAGACGGGCAGAGGAATTAACAAAGGAGTAATTTAGGTTTGTTGGCTTCTTTTCTTCCTGGAACTCTATGGAGACTTCATAAAACTCTCATCCCTGGCAGCTGTAGTTAAACCATCACAGCCTCTGTTTGAAGTACAGGAAACCACCACGCTTACTAAAATAGATTAAAGATCTGGAGCCTATCGGTGGCATCCAGTGTGATTGCGAGCAGCACTCTTTATGTTAATGCTTTGAGTTGAACGGCTATGCAGTCATCTAAATGCAGTTTCAATCTGAATAAAAATCAACAAATCTGTTCAGCAGCGTTATATTGAGAGAAAAATACTTCAACAACTGCATCTCGAGCTGTACACCTAGAATTTTCCTTGCAAAAACAAATATGTACTGTAAATTGTCTGGGGCTTTTTTATTTAAGTAGGGATTTAATTTTGATACAGCATGGTTATTGAAAATTGCAATGGGGTATATGCACACAGACTTTAAATTTCAGCTCTTCATGTGAACTTTCCTTATATTATAGACCAGAGGTGGGACCAAGTCATTGTTTGGCAAGTCACAAGTAAGTCTCAATTCATTGCCCTCAAGTCCCGAGTCAAGTCCCGAGTCAAGACAGGCAAGTCCCGAGTCAAGTCCCAAGTCAAGGCCAACAAGTCTCAAGTCAAGTCCAAAGTCCTACGGTTTGACTTTCGAGTCTTTTCGAGTCTTTTTAACAGAAAAATAAAATGTATACAGATTATGTATGGTTGTAAGATCTGTATTTATTAAACAAACCTTTTTTATGAAAGAACATTGCTCAGATACATAAAAATACAAATGTAATTTTCTGAAAAAGTGCTGAACAGTGCTGCGTCTCGTCTCTACAGCATATTCCACAAGAACGAGTTCCACCACAATAGAGTCCATTTTGCCTCACATCACACAGAATTTGCAGGTCTACTGCTGTCTAATTCATTAGTTTTAGTTGTGCTATGTTATGTCTTCGGTGATCAACTTGTGATTAACGAAAATTACATAAACGACCTCAATGAGGCAGCAGTAGACCAACAACTCCTGTATGCTGCAAAGTAAAATTGAGTGAAATTGGTATTTTGTCAATGGAATCTCGTGTGTGTGCTGAAGAGATTAAGATGCAAATCTGTCTAGCAGCAATGTAAAATGGTAGCACATATTCTCAATGAAGTAGGCTACTTCATACAAACAATAACGTTGTTTTCTTCACATAACGTTGAAGAACTGTCTCTACGCTCTCTTGTGTGATGCTCGTGCACCGATTTCCTCTATTTGTAGACAAAACTGCTTGTGAGCTCTCAAATATACGCTGCTCGTGCGCAAATTTTGTCACTCTCTTAAATATGCACTGCTCACGCACAATTTTTCTTGCACGTTCTCAGAGATTATATGCAGACTCACAATTTGTGTCTTGTGTTTTCCTCTTCCTTTTGTGCTTTTCGATATGATTTATATTGGTGCAGTTTATTAACAACCAATATACTAAAATAGACGTACATATTACATTTTTAATCTAATAAATCATAAAATTTTTGGCTGTGTTGATAAAATATTTCCAGTTTCAAACACTTTAAGACAGAGAATAGAGCAGTGGCACCCCCAGAAAATTTTCTTAGGGGTGGCTAGAAGAGGCCGCACCAAATCTTGGGATGGCACACAAAAAATATATTAATGAATTCAGTGTAATGTTATATTTTTGTTTCTGGTAAATGAAATAATGTGGTTTTAATTCATTTAATTAAATACTCTTGAAACATTGCAATTTATTCCCCCGAAAAAATCTAGAAATTCAAATTCAGTAAAATAAAAAACATTTAGTTTTTAAACAAGTTTCATATATATAAGTAACTTTTCAGTTGTTTTCACATACTTTTATTGTACAGCATACGGTATATGCCGTGTCTAAAATTAATGAAGAATAATGAATGAATTAATAAAACAAACAAATAAACAAAAGGCATTACTATATACAGTTGCAATCAGAATTATTGAACCCCCTTTGAATTTTTTTTTCTTTTTTAAATATTTCCTAAATGATGTTTAACAGAACAAGGAAATTTTCACAGTATGTCTGATAATATTTTTTCTTCTGGAGAAAGTCTTATTTGTTTTATTTCGGCTAGAATAAAAGCAGTTTTTAATTTTTTTAAACCCATTTTAAGGTCAAGATTATTAGTCCCTTTAAGCTATATTTTTTTCGATAGTCTACAGAACAAACCATCATTATACAATAACTTGCCTAATTACCCTAACCTGCCTAGTTAACCTAATTAACCTAGTTAAGCCTTTAAATGTCACTTTAAGCTGTACAGAAGTGTCTTGAAAAATATCTAGTCAAATATTATTTACTGTCATCATGACAAAGATAAAATAAATCAGTTATTAGAGATGAGTTATTAAAACTATTATATTTAGAAATGTGTTAAAAAAATCTTCTCTCCGTTAAACAGAAATTGGGGAAAAAAATAAACAGGGGGCTAATAATTCAGGGGGTTGAATAATTCTGATTGCAACTATGCACACACTCACTATACAGACTCTAATAATATCATTTATCCATATTCCTTTCTGAGCCACATTATTATTAAAACAGCTTTTTCTATTGATGTACCTTAGGGTAAATAATAAATTGCCATTGCTGTCTATATTGAAGGTGTGTGCATGCTGTCAACGACGATCGGGGAGGGGGGTTGGGAAGTGAATCAGCTACATCAGTGGCGCCAATCAATCCACAATAATTTAGTGGCTGCTATTTATTTATTGAAATATTGTCCTTTTACATAAGTACATTTAAATGAATAATGTCAACAGCAAAATCATATTGGGGTGGCCACAGGGGTGGCTAGAGTTTACAAAAAGGCGCCGCTGAAATAGACGTTGGATGTAAAGAATACATTTTATTTTAAAAACATTTATTAAACATCCTAAAGGTGCACCATACTAATCAAATAAAAAACATTTAAACAATAACTAACGCAAGCAGAAATGTAACTGTGATAAAAAATAAGGAAAAACTTAAGCCTACTGTACTATTCACTCTTAACATAAATGTCACTATCAATCCCATTTTATCATGGCAACTAAAATAAAGTCTTATTGTGGCTTATGGTAACACAACATTCATTCATTCATTCATTTTCTTTTAGGCTTAGTCCCTTTATTAATCTGGGGTCGCCACAGCATAATGAACCGCCAACTTATCCAGCACATTTTTACGCAGCGGATGCCCTTCCAGCTGCAACCCATTTCTGGGAAACATCCACACACACACTCATTCACACTCATACACTACACCGCATGTCTTTGGACTGTGGGGGAAACTGGAGCACCCGGAGGAAACCCACGCGAACGCAGGGAGAACATGCAAACTACACACAGAAACGCCAACTGACCCAGCCTTGAACCAGCAACCTTCTTGCTGTGAGGTGACAGCACTGCCCACTGCGCCACTGCGTTGCCAGTAACACAAGAAGTGTAATATAAACAAATTACCCAGTGCTGTTTTTTTTTTCACACTATAGGGTATATTATATTCCAATTCACCACTTTACTGTATTAAAACTACACTCTGTAGTTCATTTCATGAGTTCACTATTCTTAATACTACAGTATGCTGAAGCATTCATTAACAAGTTGTAAATAATACTAGCCTAAAACATAGGCAGTATACCCAACACTCAAAAACACTAGAATTTATTATAGAATTTACCTTTACCTTTCAAGTTTTTCGTGTATTGTTATTAAATAGTGTAGCAATATATAAACCATATCAACATTATTGGAATAACCAATTAAACAGAATGATCTCTGGAGAGCAAAAGCACAAATGGTATGAGGCACCAGAGTGGACAAAAGTCAAACGAACGCAGAGAGACTGAATACGCGCGCGAGAGACCGAATGTACCCGCCGCGGGCGCGAGAGACCGAATATACGTGCCGCGGGCGCGAGAGACCGAATGTACGCGCCGCGGGCGCGAGAGACCGAATATACGTGCTGCGGGCGCAAGAGACCGAATGTAGGCTACGCGCCGCGGGCGCGAGAGACCGAATGTACGCGCCGCGGGCGCGAGAGACCGAATATACGTGCCGCGGGCGCTAGAGACCGAATGTAGGCTACGCGCCGCGGGCGCGAGAGACCGAATATACGTGCCGCGGGCGCGAGAGACGGAATGTACGCGCCGCGGGCGCGAGAGACTGAATATACGTGCCGCGGGCGCGAGAGACCGAATGTAGGCTACGCGCCGCGGGCGCGAGAGACCGAATATACGTGCCGCGGGCGCGAGAGACCGAATGTACGCGCCGCGGGCGCGAGAGACCGAATATACGTGCCGCGGGCGCGAGAGACCGAATGTAGGCTACGCGCCGCGGGCGCGAGAGACCGAATATACGTGCCGCGGGCGCGAGAGACCGAATGTACGCGCCGCGGGCGCGAGAGACCTATTGTACGTGCCGCAGGCGTGAGAGACTGTATGTACGCATGAGAAAGACCGAGTATTGGCGCGCGAGTATTGGCTCGGTCCAATGACTGTAAACTAGGCTCGGTCTCTCTGCGTTCGCTTGACTTTTGTCCACTCCGGCGCCATATAGTCACGTTGGACGCTGTCGAATCAAAACATTCTACGGTGCTTTGATTGGATGTCGTGCCGAATACGCGCATGCTGTCACACACACGCACAGAAAGAGAGAGAGAGCGCGCGCAGAAAAAAAAAAAAAAAGAGAGAGCGCGCGCAGAGTGGTCCGTGTCAACATACTTTTTATCTCTGGGTTTTTTATGGGAAGCAGCAAGTCTTCACAAGTCAATGGGCGCAAGTCCAAGTGAAAGTCCAAGTCATTTCTGTTCAAGTCCAAGTCGAGTTGCAAGTCTTTTGATATTTTGTCAAGTCGAGTCTAAAGTCATCAAATTCACGACTCGAGTCTGACTCGAGTCCAAGTCACATGACTCGAGTCCACACCTCTGTTATAGACCTTTTTCTTAGAACGCAAAATTACCCATTATGCTTCAGTCGGCAGCTGATGCGTGTAAACCATTGACTGTAAAAGATATGGACGTAGTGTCCGTGACGTCACCCATAGGTTTCTGAACACTGCAAAAGAAGCCACAAGTAGGCGCGACCAACCGTCGCCATTTTGTTAGCGCGTCATCGCACCAAACGCACCATACTAAATAAGGGCAAAGAGGCAGAGAGTGAGCGGAGCTACAGACGCATGCTTGATTCTCAGCATTTTGCTTGGACCTGGATTAAAACAGACTTATTACTTTGGGAGAACGTTTAATACTTCATTGCCTCTGACTCGTTTGTGTTCTGACCACATGTGCTTGGTTGTACACTATATTAATAAAATGTTTAGACTTTTAAAAACACTGTTGTAATACATTGAGCCACTAAACATTGTTCTTATGACGTTTTTCGACAGGAGGAAAACGCGAATTACTATCAAACACTTCAGATATAGTCTGTGTTAGTAAATGCAAGGCTGTTTATAAAAATCCAGCACTAACACTGTATGACAACGCTTCAGATGACTGTTTTATAGCCTACAACTAATCAATCTGTCAGATTCTTGAGTGCAATACTGGTCTAAAGAACATTTAAATGATAAATTATCTTAAATAAAACAAATACATTTATAGAGATGGTATATAAGCATATAAATTCCCTCACCTGTGAAATGGAGGCAACTTGAACGGTTTGCAAGCACAATTGCAGGAAATAATTCCAAAAGGCAAATGACGGTGTAAAGAAACATTAACCAAAACAAATACACGATGTATATGCCGAGCTCAGCGGCTAATTAGCCAGAATCAGCTGAGGTGACGAGACAGCGACCAGCGAGGGCTAGCTGTCACTCAAGTGGCCACGCCCTTAATTATGCAAACTTAATATAACCTAATAAAAACGAAACGGATGAGTTACAAAAAAATTCACCCCCCTCAGAGTTGTCATGAAGGGTAATCATAGCTATATGCACCAAAGCCATCGTTTGTACCAGGCTGTAAACATGTTTTTATCAGCTGTAAAAATGGCCAATTTACCAATGCAGAAAGAAAGCCCTTGGACTTCTTGGAGCCAGCCCCCCAGGCGAGTCGATGAACTGCAGTATTAGTTACTTCCGTATTGGCTTCCCAAGGGAGAGCGGGAGGTTGCCGCTTGGTGTAAACAGTCACATTAGGACACCTTTGAAATGATGGTTTTAATCTATTTTACTTGCTTTTAACATCTTTGAACTGATACTGTTGTTGATCAGCACCACCTCCTGGACTGATTATTTGAAAATTGTGATCTAAAGAGAATGAAAACAACTGCTGCAAGGCATTTACCCTTCCCGTCAGACTGCATCTTTGTGCGGTTTAAAGGGAGCCTCGCCATTGCTAAAGTGAACAGTTTCTGTCTTTTTTCAAATATATAACCAACCTAAACGATTGTAATTCACCAAAATGTTTGACACACACTCGTAGCCTGTACTGTCCCACTGACACATTGATTGAAAGACTGGCACAAAGTAAAAATAAAGAGGTGTTTTGAAATGACAGAAAAACACATACAGTGTTAAATACTACACACAAACCAACTAAATAAAACGTAAACGGCTCCCGATTAGAATCAACATGCAAATCACCCAGAATAGTATCAGTAACACAGCCATATCACCCTGCAGCCCAAGACCGGTTACTCACTGAAGCTAAGCAGGGCTGAGCCTGGTCAGTACCTGGATGGGAGACCACATGGGAAAAACTAGGTTGCTGTTGGAAGTGGTGTTAGAGAGGCCAACAGGGGGCACTCAACCTGTGGTCTGTGTGAGTCCTAATGCCCCAGTAAAAGTGAAGGGGACACTACACTGTCGATGGGCGCCGTCTTTCGGATGAGACGTTAAACCAAGGACCTGACTCTCTGTGGTCATTAAAAATCACATGGCACTTCTCGTAAAGAGTAGGGGTGTAACCCCGGTGTCCTGGCCAAAGTCCCTCAATTGGGCCTTACCCATCATGGCCTCCTAATCATCCCCATCCACTGAATTGGCTCAATCATATCATATCATAGCTGGTATGTGGTGAGCGCACTGGCGCCGTTGTCCTGTGGCTGCCGTCGCATCATCCAAGTGGACGCTACACACTGGTGGTGGTGTGGAGAGACCCCCCTCATGATTGTGAAGCGCTTTGGGTGTATGGCCATACACAATAAATACGCTATATAAATACACATTACATTACAACAGAGTTTTATTGGTCATTTTTGGAAATTGCATGACTTACAGTACCTGTTAAGTTTCATGCCAGTAATATGGTTCGCTCTATAATGCAGTGAAGTGTTGCGTGCGTGCGTGAATTGAAGAGCCGCTGAGTACACGCACGCACACACGCACGCACGCACACACACAGACAGTATATCTGACGGCAGATACGTAAACTGGGAGAACGCTTCTCTTTCGTGCTTGAACCACATCTGACAGATTGCAACGACTTTAACACACTTTTAAAAGTTGTGTCACAAAACACTTCGTAATCCAGTCAAAACGCTATTAAAACCCATTTTCGGAGCGCAAATTACCTGTTGTAAACGCTGTGAACGGAAGTTCTAAACATTCTACCGGAAGACGCTGGTCGCTATGGTGCTCTCCATGCAGCAGCCAAGAAAAAGGTCTATAAAACCGCCACGTTTATGATCTGATTTCTTTAAAAATCAGTGATCTTCACTGCCTGATAGAGTTACGATATAAAGTGGGTCTCAGATCGGACAAGAAGCACTGCATTAAAATCTATTTTCCCCGCCATGTCTTTTTAAAATAAGACAATTTTTTTTTTTACCCCAGTATATTCAATGGAGTTTCTACAATCACCTGCTGATCCTGACAGCGCTAGCGGTTACACTGTCTTTCATCTCGTTTTACGCTTGAACAACTAAATGAACGCTTAAGTCTATTTGCCTGAATGTATTGTAAATACATTACAACATCGATGCTGTAAAATATGGCTGTGCAATTTGCGGAAAATATCTTATTGTGATTTTTGGTCAGATGTTGCGATTTGATTTACAATTTAAATCAAGTTTCAAGCTGATTTTTATTTAATTCAAGCTTCAGCTCAATAATCTGTAAGCCATGGCAACAATTCTGCGACAGCTCTTAAAAATTACCTGTTTTTTTTTTCATTGTTTGTGACTTTAAAACCAAAATATTTCCATATTACAAATGCTGTTTTTCTTTGACATTAATTTGTCTATTAATGCTTCTGAAGCAGCAGACACCATAATCCACTTGTCAGGATTTACCTGTTTGTATTTTTTTATTTTTTTTTTATTGTGTGCGTAGTTTAGTTGCGCAATTCTGATTTGGCACAATAAAAGTATGCTCACTCAATTGGCTAGTTATAAAGCCCCGCTCAAATCATACGATTTCAGCACGATATCCTTGACGTATTGTGTCGTGGAGAGTCGTAAACGACAAATGGACGTCGTGACACAAGATTCAATCGTTTCTTCTCATGTAATGTGGCATAGTTCATTACAACGATGCCATGTCTGCAATGCCTCACGACACCATCGCAGAAAGTCTAGCATGTTTAATTTTCTGAAGTACAGCGGACTGGTTTTGAAGATGTTATTCGTTATTTTTCTTTACATATATCCATATATATTTTATATTGCAGCCTCTTGCGATTAACTAATCGCAACGTTTCAAAATGTGATTGCGATTCGATTTCGATTAATCCCACTGCCCTACTGTAAAAGGAACCTTATGTTATTGTAAATAGTCACATTAAGCTTTCACTGGAAGTTTATCATTGGCTAAAAAAACACTAGGGCTGCGTCTGAAATCGCCTACTTAGTAGGTACTCCATTTGAATTTAAACATACTTCTCTGCCGTTAGAAAAGTACGTTCTATACCAGGGGTGCTCAACCCTGTTCCTGGCGATCGACCTTCCAGCTGATTTCAGCTCCAACCCTGATCAAACACACCTGAACCAATTATTTAGAACGTGAGGAGCACTTGATAATTACAGGCAGGTGTGTTTGATAAGGGCTGCAACTGAAAACTCCAGGAAGGTCGATCTCCAGGAATAGGGTTCAGCACCCCTGTTCTATACAGTATGGCTGAATTCGAAACCGCGTACTTCTCTACTATTAGGTATGGAAAAAGCAGTATGCGAGCGATTGAGTATGTTTGAATCCGCAATGTTCAAAAAAGAGTAGGCGAGAATTATCTTAATCCTCGCGAGATTCGGCCGTACGTATACTCAGTTTGCCTAGATATGTGCATACTCACCCACAACATAATGGGAGAAAACAGTACGCGAAGAAAGAAGTACGTTTGAAACTTCAGTAATCATAAAAGTGTAGGCGAGAAATCCCCGGATGCCGTACTGCTTCTGGCCAGCTTCCGGAGTATTATCGGATGGTTACTTATCTATCCCAGGAGGCCATGGGAAAGCCTTCAGCACGGAGAAGAAGAAGCAGGAGAAGAGGATACGTCATAATATTGAGGAAAAACGGGACGCAGACGCTTTGAAACGTAAGTTACTGGAAAGCAAAGAGACGCTCCCCTGAATTAAATCGCATGTGTTGAGCTAACGGTAGTGTACAGTGAACTGTAGAGTTACTGACAGTGTAAAGATGCTTTATAGTAACGTTATGTTTGTTTTATTTTGCTCTAAAACATATTTATGTGGGAACTTGAAGCACATAACGTTACGCTTCAAACGTGAATTTACATAAACAAAAGACAATTATTAAATGTCTGACATAAATATATGAGAAGTGTAGCAGATCAGCAAATGACAACATTAAACAGACACCTGAGTGAGTGATGTGTTTGTGCTAATGTAGCATTCTCTGCTGTATAATATTAATAAACCTAAATAAAACCATAATTCATTTGTTTTATCTGTTCATTTGTATAGGTGATAATGAGACATTTATTTATTTTTTATTTTCGAACACAAAATGACATTAGTCTGTTAAAATGACTTCTTTATTTTGTATGATCTGAAATATCCTCAGGTGCCGTGTGCATTGAGGATGAAGAAGCGCAGCAGTGTGCTGGAGATGATGAAGGAGATGATGTTGGAGATGCTGTAGTGCTTTGGACAAGACCCTGACAGATGTTGCTGTGGTCTCTTCTTCTTTAGAATAGGTTTCTCAGGCATGGACAGCTTCATGTCTTAACCCCGTTTTAGTCTGACTGCAGCAGTGATGATGCTGATGATGATGACGAACACAAATGAACACCTGCTGATCATCTGCAGAACTGGCCTCGCTGTGTGGAGATGCAGCAGAACATGCGGTTCTACATGATTCTAGAACAAGTTTGAATAAAGCTTTGTTTCATGTGTTGTGGACTTATTTGTCTTAGTTATTTTTATTCATTCTTTTAATCATATAATAATGTTTCCTTTTATGGTCAATAAATGAAATAATAATTTTTCAATAATATATACATTATTTCATATTTTGACAGAAAATGAAGATGTACTCACTTTGCTACATTTGACTAGTGACTATTAATGCATAGCTGTGGCATATAAAACAAATGTTAATTTGTATTTTGCTTCATTTATAAATATGATTTGTTTGATTTATATAGATGTCCTTCATTATTGAAATTAAAAATATATATTTTAAGGTATAGAATAAATTAAAATGTTAATTCCCTGCTTCAAATTGTGGTCATGTAAAACAAGCAGACTAAAGCACTACTGTACACAAAGATGAACATCACTCTTGGATGGCCAACAGTAAGTAACAGCACACTATTGATGCCAATATAATAAAATATTACAATAATTCTCCATATCTTCTGGTATATGAAGAGTTACTTATTTATATTATTATTATAGGATTGTTATAATTATTATTAATAAAGAACTTATAATTTATACAGGCTCTGAATAACATGGTTGTATCGTTTAAAATTAACAAAACTGACGTAAATGTAATGGGTTTCTTGTATTATGAGATTATATGCACACAAATGCACAATGAGAAGGTTAAATATATCTGCATTGAATAATCAAACAAGTCAGCAAAACAAACGAGATTTAAGCAGGTTACTTGTGGATGAAAAATGTTATAAAAACAATAAAGACAACAACAAATTCATGTGAAATTTTTTAAAAATAAAAATATTAATTTAAATTAAGATTCATTCGACCTGCAATTTCTTTAAAGTTGTTGCGCTTCTAACATCAGTCACATGATAACGTAAACATGGCGGATGAGGTACGATCCTATTCATACTTAACGAGATTTGGCTGTTGAGTGCCTACTCTTTTAGTCCTCGTTAAGTAAGTACTTATTGAAATTGAGTACCTACTCATTGAGTATGCGGTTTCGAATTCAGCCTATGAATGCGAGTAGTATGAATGGAACTTGGATGTATTGTATCCGCCATTTTGTCATCACATGACCTACCCGCGTCAGTTGTATCGATTCACTACCATTCATGAATTCTATGGTATGGCATCATGGGGTAGCGTAGCATCCATCGGATGCGCACTTTAGAATCTCGCCGGAAGTAGTAGGTCATCTGGGTACTTCTCGAATTGCCTGCTGTTTTTATTCAATGAATTCGGACATACTCTGCTCGCATAACTGTTTTTAGCGTACTATATGCCTGCTGAAAAAAACAGCTTAAACCAGCCTTGTTTGGCTGGTTTTAGCTGGTTGATCAGCCTGGTTTTAGAGGAGTTTTGGCCATTTCCAGGCTGGTTTCCAGCCATTTCCAGCCTGGTCTTAGCTGGTCAGGCTGGAAAATGACCAGCTTAAACCAGCTAAAACCAGCTTGACCAGCCTGGTTTAAGCTGGATATAGCTGCTTTTGGCTGGTCAACTCCCAGCCTGACCAACTTAGACAAGGCTGGAAATGGCTGGAAACCAGCCTGGAAATGGCCAAAAACCCTCTAAAACCAGGCTGGTCGACCAGCTAAAACCAGCCAACCAGCTTAGGCTGGTTTAACTAGATTTTTCAGCAGGGATAGTATGGAAGTATGCAATTTTGGACGCAGCTTAGCGGTGCATACAGCTCAAACAAAGAGCGACAACATGATTTAACTACAAATAAGTATATATATATATTTTTCAAACTTTTCAATTTAAATCATGTTTTTCCCACACTAACCATATTCAGATTACCATAGTAATTGTGGTATATACCCTACCATATAAATAGTAAATCGGGAAATGTATTCTTCACTTTTACTATCATAAAACCATGGCCAACTAAAGAGTATGGTTTTTGTCATTCAATTCAAAAATGCGTTTTTTTTCCCCTGGTGCTGTTATAAGAGTGCAGTTTTTCAAAAATCCCTGAAAAAACTGAACATTTCTTCTCACAAGTGAAGTTTCTCTAAAAGCTTTCCAGATGCATTGCTGAAGTGTGATCAGATCTGATCAAATACATGATCTGCATAATAGAGGTAAAGTTGGTTTTATATTCGCACATTCGTTCATTTAGCAGTCTCTGTATTGTTTACCATGTTACTTTGAATATTCTATCGGAATTAGCATGCAAGTATGACTTCAAAACAACAGTAATACTATTTAATTCACTGTGAACAATGTTGTACTTTGATAGTCATTTGCTGCTAATATGATTTCCCTATTTAGAATTTGAAAATAATACTTTTCTGAAATTATATTATTAAGGAGAATGTCTGAATATCTGAATATAAAACCAACTTTACCTCTATATCTGCATAAAGAAGGTATCATATAGGCCTTCCAAACAATTTTCATGTTTGAAGTTTAAGCGCATGCAGTGCCTTTGAATGTTTAGAAATTCCTACATTGAACACTGCAAGTTTTAAAGTATCAAGCAGAAGTATATTCGAATACCTAAAACCATAGTTCATTAAACTCTACAACATGGGACTAACGTTACCGGTATATTTAGCATTATGAATTCTCATTGACAAAATGCTGCTAGTTCCTCGGGTAATCACAGCCTATGTCACAACCGAAATAAAAAGTAAATATTCAGTAACTTACATTGTCAGCCATACTGTCAATTGCATCCTCCGGTTTGTTGTTGTTGAAGTTGCGAAAATTATTCCAAACACAGCCACAACAGAAATCCAATATGCATTTCAAACACCACGTTTGAATCGTTCAAATGAATCGCTGGTACCTTGTTCCTGAATGAATCAATGAATCAGCGAGAAAGACTCATCAGTTAATTGTTGCCACCTGCTGGCTTAAATATGTAAAAATAAACAATAATTTAAAATAGTTAACTGAATATACCGCAGTAATTAATACACGACAATAACATACTAATTTTGCGAACACCATTTCCATTTAATGATATGCAACAATTTTCATTGTGTCAAATAACCCAAACTACTTAAATGTGAGGGGAACATTTTATTCTGTTGTTGTGTAACTTATTATTTAGCGTTTTATTTAAGAGTTGACAAGCAGAGTTGACATTTCCCACAATTGTGTTCTTTAGCTAAAGATGCTAATCATTTCAAACTAGATACCACATAGCATATCTAAAACAGAACTGTATGAATTTCATCCTGTCATCGCTTTTAACAAGTGAATGAGAAATGCACTGAAATATCAAAGTAAGAGTTGATGAATAATATTGTAATATTAGTGTATTGTAAACATTTCGTACAAATTAATGAGAATAGCAATGTCATGCCTTAATTACTTCAAGAGTTTTATTATTATTATTATTTTTGTCAGTGGAAATAAAATGATTTGGACTAAGTCACTTTTTTCTATCAGTGCTTTACAGATTGTTATGCTTTTTTATATAATAGATGTGATGGAGAGACATAAAACATTTTATTTTATTTTTATTACTGAATACAGTAGAAATAATAGGTGTTTCATGCAAATGTTTATATAATTTAGTAAAGTAAAAACAATTACAAAAAATATTTGAAAATAATATAAAACAATATGTCCCTAAATGGCGACACAGTGGCGCAGTAGGTAGTGTTGTCGCCTCACAGCAAGAAGGTCGCTGGTTCGAGTCTCGGCTGGGTCAGTTGGCATTTCTGTGTGGAGTTTGCATGTTCTCCCTGCATTTGCGTGGGTTTCCTCCGGGTGCTCCGGTTTCCCCCACAGTCCAAAGACATGCGCTATAGGTGAATTGGGTAGGCTAAATTGTCCCTAGTGTATGATTGTGAATGAGTGTGTATAGATGTTTCGAAGAGATTGCAGCTGGAAGGGCATCCGATGCGTAAAACATACAGTATGCTGGATAAGTTGGCGGTTCATTCCACTGTGGTGACCCCGGATTAATAAAGGGACTAAGCCGAAAAGAAAATGAATGAATGAATGAATCCCTAAATACACATACAAACATTATTTTTAAAGCTAACTTGAATATTATGATTTATTATTCAAAACTGATATGAAAGGTTTATCAAGGAGATGCTGAATGTACCTGCAAAAATCAGCCTTGCTGTCAGCGCCAGAGGCGTAGTGGTTAGTGGCACTCACGCATGGCTCACGGCGACCCAAGTTCAAGTCCTACCTCAAGGTTCTATGCCGACCCGTCCTTTCTCTCTCCTCCACACACTTTCCTGTCTATACTGTCTTATCAATAAAGGTGACAAATTAATTATGAAAAATAATAATAAATCACCCTTGCTGACTGTACATGTTTATTTGCGCAAAATTACCCATGTTGGCACACTGAAATCAAAGATGCAATACATTTATAGTCATTACGCAGACACTTTTGTCCAAAGCAACTTACAATTAAGGAGGTATTCAGTGATTCAACAAGAAGAGGCAATACACACAAGAAGTGCTAATTATACAAAGGAACTCTTATGCTGAGTTCAGACTGCATGATTTTAGCCCTGATTTTGACTCGCCGACAGGTTTTGAGCAATCGCCGACAAATGCCTGAAATCACAAGCAAATCGGTGCTCATTTACGTGAGTGACAATCACACAGTATGAACTATCAAGGACGCAACATGAGAGAATCGCCGATGAGTCGCCGACACCCGTGAGATATTTGGCATGCTAAAGATCTGGAGCTCTCGGTGATTCAAATCATGCCGTGTGAAATGAGTTCTGATTGAAAATAACATCGGCGATCACCTACAGCCAATGAGAGAGCAGCATCCACTTGTACGGGTGCCTGCAGGCCAGCGGGAGGTTGGAGGAGAAGTTAAAAGCACTCATTTTCAGTTTATTTGGACCCAAGAAATGAAGGAAAAACTAGTGTAAATTTGGCAGGAGCACTGTGTCTGTTTGATGTGTCATCTGAGCAATACCAGAATCAATTTGCAGTCTGAACTCTGCATTATGCTGCGTTCACACCAAACGCAATTCGCGCGAATGAAGTGGCGCGAGTCGAACGTTTTGCACGATTGACGCTATAACTTGCCAGAAATGCTTACTAAGTATAAAGATTTGTTCAAACATGTGTGTTAGGCTTGCCTAGTAACAACCCTGTGTACCCTAGCAACTGCCTAGCAACCACCTAGCAACTGCCTAGCAACGACATATTAATGCCTCAGCAAGTGCCTAGCGACCACTCAGGACACCCTAGCAACTGCCTAGCAACGCCTTAGCAACCGCTCAGAATACCCTAGCAACTGCCTATCAACACCTTAGCAACAACTTAGAACACCCTAGCAACTTCCTAGCAACACCTTAGCAACCGCCTAGCAACCACTCAGAACACCCTAGCAACTGCCTAGCAACACCTTAGCAACCACCTAGCAACCACTCAGAACACCTTAGCAACCGCCTAGCAACACCTTAGCAACCACCTAGCAACCACTCAGAACACCTTAGCAACCGCCTAGCAATGCTTTAGCAACCACATAGCAACTACCCAGAACACCCTAGCAACCACCTAGCAAAACCTTAGCACCCACATAGCAACCATTTAGAACACCCTAGCAACCACCTAGCAACACCTTAGCACCCACATAGCAACTATTTAGAACACCCTAGCAAGTGCCTAGCGACCACTCAGGATACCCTAGCAACACCTTAGCAACCACTCAGAATACCCTAGCAACTGCCTAGCAACACCTAGCAACCACTCAGAACACCTTAGCAACCACATAGCAACCATTTAGAACACCTTAGCAACCTCCTAGCAACCACTTAGAACACCCTAGCAACCGCCTAGCAACGACTCAGAACACCCTAGCAACCGCCTAGCAATGCCTTAGCAACCACATAACAACCATTTATAACACCCAAGCAACTGCTTAGCAACCACCCAGCAACCGCATAGCAACGACCTAGTAATGCCTCAGCAAGTGCCTAGCGACCACTCAGGATACCCTAGCAACTGCCTAGCAATGCCTTAGCAACCACTTAGAATACCCTAGCAACCGCCTAGCAACACCTTAGCAGCAACTTAGAACACCCTAGCAACTGCCTAGCAACCACTCAGAACACACTAGCAACTGCCTAGCAACGTCTTAACAACCTCTTAACAACCACTTAGAACACCCTAGCAACCACCTGACAACCACTCATAACACCCTAGCAACTGCCTAGAAACGCCTTAGCAACCACCTAGCAACTACTCAGAACACGCTAGCAACTACCTAGCAACACCTTAGCAACCACCTCACAACCACTCAGAACACCTTAGCAACCACCTAGCAACACTTTAAAGGGTCACGAAACCCCCTGTCTCAGCAGGGTGTTTTCACACCTCTGTTTTGAAAAAAGTCAGGAAAGTTGGGCGTGTCCAGCTCTGTGAGTGTGGGAGTGTCGGGGGAGGGAAAGAGGATAAGATTTTGCATAGAAGGGACGCGCTAAGTTTGACAGGAAAAACAAACACACAGAGGCTGATTTGTTACGGCGAATAAGAGAAAAAAATCCTCCGCATTTCTCTGTACCTTATGTACTCGGTAGGTAGCGTCAGAAAGCCGTGTGTGTATAGACTATCCTGTCACAAAATGCGGCGAAAATCCTGCACGACGGGAATAGTTTGTGTTTACATGTTTACACTCGGAGAGCAGCATTTAAACAAAGGGCAGTCCACTGCAAACACTTACCAAATCTGTAGACAGACAATCAAACTGGAGCTGTGTCTTTTTATTAAAAGGAGATGAGCGGCAAATCCGAATTTCACCATTTCCAGATGAGAAAAAGCTCTCGGGTAAAAATGTTCCTTACAAACGCGTTTCTGTCGCGTGTCGCGTGCACTGTAATCCACACGTGAGTCCAGCTGCTCTCTCATAAAGGGAAAATGAAAACAAAACCTTCGTTGCAACACACTAATAACACCTACAAATTTTGTCTTGAAATTCTTGTACTTTCACTTGTTTTGGCAACACAACGTGGCGTCTCTCTGCCGTCTGAACAGTGTAACCTGGTAAACAGTCTCCGGAGCCATCATGCATATTAATGAAGTTTCGCGTCATACACAATAGAGCGCGCTGATTGGTTTGAAGCACGTCTTTCTCATGAATTAATACTGCACACTCAGATACGTCAGAACGCCCTAGAAAAGACAGACAGCCACTCTACTGCTGGATTTACACCTAAGTATCTCATGGCCGTGACGCAGCTTCAAAAATTCGTTTCAAACCGGAAGAACAAATTTGCTCAAAATAACGCAAAAACAACTAATTTTCACTTTTTAGTGCAATATATGTGTCCTAATAGTGTTTATAGCAGCGTGGGACACATATATGACTGTCAACAGCTCAAAAAATGTGTTTTGGTGTTTCGTGACCCTTTAAGAACCACATAGCAACCATTTAGAACACCCTAGCAACCTCCTAGCAACTAATTAGAACACCCTAGCAACCACTCATAACACCCGAGCAACTGCCTAGAAACGCCTTAACAACCACCTAGCAACCACTCAGAACATGCTAGCAACCACCTAGCAACACCTTAGCAACTACCTTACAACCATTCAGAATACCTTAGCACCGCCTCAGAAACTGCCTAGGAACCACTCAGAACACCCTAGCAACCAATTAAAATGCATTGCACCCCATCGAATTGCCCCCCCACTCACATTTTCTTCAGGAAATGTACATTTCTAGTGTGCACGCGAGAGTGCGAGATGTTTTCTACAGGTGGTTTGTCAAGCCCACTCACCTGTGTGAGGCAGTAAAAGAGATGAGCTGATCTGAGCTTCCTATAAATGCTTTACACATTTCCAAACCAGCCAAATTCATCTGGAAAGAGAACACCTGGTCCACGGATTTCAGATGCTGCTGAAGTCTTCATGTTGTGTGACGCAACTGTCATTCAGAGGGAACAGGCTGCAGGAGAAACAGTCACAATGGGTCAGTGGCACAGCTCATGACTCAGCTCTTCATCTGAAAATGATAAATGCGTGCGTTTGTAAATCCAGCTTTTGAAAAATCTGCTTCAGCGAGCAGTTGTAATGAGATGATACAACACAAAGTGCTCTTGAACGCAATGACTTTTCTTGAATGGGAGGCTCGGCGCATCTGTTTCTGGGCAGAAAACGTTCGATCGCACAATGAACTCTGTGGTGAAAGATGTGCTGAAGGTCAGTGCGATTGTGTGTCTAATATACCCCAATACAATTAACACACTGTAACATTGAGCGCACATCGAATCTAGCTTTTCACTTCCAGGGCTGTTGAAGGGGCTCAAAAGCTTGTGGAAAAGCAAATGAATTGTCGTCTGTTTCCTTGACTTTCTTGACAGCAAGCCCTTATGAATACAGACTTAAAAGTGAGATTGATCTTGGTTAGTTTTAGGGGTCTGAAAAGAGATGAAAGAACTTTGCTGTACACTACAAAATGTCTAGCAGCATTATACTGATTTTTTAAACTTTATTTTTGTAGTCATGAAAAAGCATTTAATTATTTAACTATATCACAAAAGCATGAGAAACGGCTGTATGGATGCAAATCAATGGTTCTTTTCATTTGGTTCGCTTAAGCTTAACACGTTTTTAAGGGAAACAAAGAGTGAGCAAATCATTTATCTGTGTTTATCTTATACAGTCTGAATTATTAGCCCCCGTTTGAATTTTTTTCTTTTTTAAATATTTCGCAAATTATGTTTAACAAAGCAGGGAAATTTTCACAGTATGTCTGATAATATTTTTTCTTCTGGAGAAAGTCTTATTTGTTTTACTTCAGCTAGAATAAAAGCAGTTTTTAATTTTTTTAAAAAACATTTTAAGGACAAAATTATTAACCCCTTTAAGCTTTATTTTTTTTTCGATAGTCTACAGAACAAACCATCGTTATACAATAACTTGCCTAATTACCCTAACCTTAACCTAATTAACCTAGTTAAGCCTTTAAATGTCACTTTAAGCTGTATAGAAGTGTCTTGAAAAATATCTAGTCAAATATTATTTACTGTCATCATGACAAAGATAAAATAAATCAGTTATTAGAAATGAGTTATTAAAACTATTATGTTTAGAAATGTGTTGAAAAAAATCTCTCTGTTAAACAGAAATTGGGGAAAAAAATAAACAGGGGGGCTAATAATTCAGACTTCAACTGTAGGTCGTACACACAACGCCATTTTTGACTAAAAACGTAAAGATTTTAATATTTTGGCTGTATTCCACTCTGAGAAACCACCCTGGTTCAACATCGTAGTTCAATGTACTGTATGTGTGTGTGATTATTAAATATTAGATAAGAGAATTAGGGTGCTTGGTCTGTATACCTGGTCCAAATCCAAGTTCGACTCTTCCCCCTCGGCTGGTTTGTGTTCACATTATCTCTTTTCTTTCTGAACCCCAGTACACTTGCGTAATCAAGCTGCTGTTTTGTGTACAGCGGTTTCTAGGTGACGGCCATGAAAGCAAAGTGCCGAAATGGAGACGTCGGCATATCACGGCCATTCTGCTTTTACTGAATCTTTTGCTCTTGTTATCAAAACCAAAATACAGAGAGCCACTTGCGTCTATCTGCCACAAAAAAAACAAAACAAAAAAAACGTTCATACACACACAAATGAATGTTCTAAAAACTAAAGTTTGCTGTGTAGTTGGTGGTTCACTTCCATTATTTGGTACGATTCCATTCATATCAGAAGTGAACCATACCAGAGGTCGCACAAACCGTCCCCCTAACCAGCCCTTTCAGGTTCACAGGTGTGCACCCGAGCTCAGAAGACGGCATTCACACTAGTTAAACATACCGTACTTTGACGTCAAACGAACCCGGGTCCAAGAGTGAAAGCACTTTTAATGTAGGGAGCCCAGCAGGCACACAACGTCATAAGACGTTAATATTATGTTAAATTTAGGTCATGATGTTGGGTGATCAAAATTGAATGTACGTTATTTGGACGTCTAAAAGCAAGACATAAAATTATGTTGATATTTGATTGTTTTTAGGTTGCGTTGGTAAGTGACTAAAATCCAACGTTGAGCCAACATCTTAAACCAACGTCATATTGACGTCAAACACTGAAATTTATTTGTCAGGTATGGCAACCAAAATCCAACGTCTGAAAGACGTCATAGTGGTAATGTCCACACAACTTCAAGCTGTAACACCATTATCGGTTGATATTTGGTTGATTTTAGGTTGCGTTGGAAAGTGACCAAAATGCAACATCTGTCTAATGTTGAACACTGATGTCGGCCTGACTTTGGGTTCCGACATCAACCCAATTTCCATTTCCACTCAAAATGCAATGACCCATGACATTGGGGTACAACCTCAATCTGATGTCATGTTGATGTCCTGTGCCTGCAGGGAAAAGTGAATGTTTTTGTAGCTGGATCAGGGGATGTAAAGCTTAGGTTGTTTCTATTTGGAGAAAAAAGTAATTCAATAAAATTTTCAAATCACTAATAATATCTGGCATGGGCTGATCCAGCCGATATATATGGACAGAGCATTTAATGGCAACTAAAGTGAACTCATTGATCCAGTGGGCCAGCCTGTACACCCTCCGGTGACCTACTCACACCTGCAGCATTCTCCAGCCTCCGGTGTCTAGACTGCAGCTCTGCACAAGAAGTTTGGCCATAGGAGAAATGGTCGTGCACAACTGAGCCTGGTTTCTTTTGAGGTTTTTTTTCCTTCACTTTCATCAGTTGGTGAAGTTTGTTCCTCGACACTGTCACCACTGGCTTGCTTGGTTTGGGCACTTGTGGAGTTGCAAATCGATGGATTTACTCTTCAGTGTTCTTCAGTGTTTGGACTTTCAGCAGTGAAATTTAAACCACACTAAACTAAACTAAACTGAACTTCAACTCTAAAAACTGGACTGACAGTTTCGATTTACTAGAACTTCTATCTTAAGCTTCGATTTCAGAATTTATGGCGTTGAGTCGTGACTGTAAGTTAGATTGGTTCTCTATGAACTTTTGTTTTGATTTATCAGTGTAAATGTTTGCTCACATATATATGTGGAGCCAAACAGACTCATCACACTTTGTGCACGGCGTTTCATCAAGGGAAATTTGGATGAATCCAAACTCTTACAAAACCCGAACAGCGAAAGAAGCTGATGGTGACTGCGAAGAGAATCATAGCACTGCAATTCAATGACTTTTAGCTGCATGGTCTCTTATACTTCGTCCACGTTAACAGAGAGAGGGGTTGAGAACAGCTTAATGTCATTATCCATAGCGGAAAAATCGAGAAAACCGTAGGTGGCCCGTGGGCCGTAGTTTGGACACCCCTGATATGGACTTTATAGAAGTCATTGAATTAAAAAAAATATCTTCAGCATCAATAGAATAATGTATATAAAGGTATCAAAACTGCTAAAAATGCTGGGTTGGCATAACCCAATGTTGGGTCATATATAGACAATGTTGATTTTTTTTTTTTTTATATATTTAAGGGTGCTTTCACACTTGGTTCAATTGCCTGGACCGTACCCAAGTTCGACTGTCCCCCTTGCCACCTTCTCGGTTGGTTTGTGTTCACACTTTTTTCCTTCTGAACCCCAGTACGCTTGCGTCATCGAGCTGGTGTTTTGTTTACGGCTGTTGCTAGGTGACAGTCACAAAAGCAGCGCCAAAATGTAATGACTTTCACACTTCGCGGTTGATTTGCTTTTGCTGAATCTTTTAGTTTTGGACATACAGAAAGCGACTCGCGTCCATCTGCCGCAAAAATATTATAAACATTCAGAACATCACACAGTGTCTGCAGAAGCTGTTTTTGGAGGAGACAAGCAGACATCACTGTGTATCAATGTGTTTGCCCTGGCTCAGTCCTGCTTGCCACCCAGGTAAAATACGTGACACACACACACACATACACACACGAATGAACATTATGAAAACGATAGTTTGTTGTACAGTTGGCGGTTTACTTCCGTTATTAGGTACGATTGCATCACATTAGAAGTGATCCGTACCAGAGTTCGCATGAACAATACGCCAGACCACCTGTTTCAGGCGGACTCGGGGTACGGATCACGGGTGCGCACCCGAGTTTAGAAGACACGTTCACACTAGCTAAACGTACCGTACTATGACGTGAAACGAACTCGGGTGCGGACCAAAAGTGCTAGTGTGAAAGCACCCTAAATGACACTTTTTAACCCAACAGTTGAATTTGACGCAGCATTGCATTACAACAACCCAGCAATTTTTACAGTGTGAACATCATATTTTAATATGAAATACTGTCATGTTAAAGTAATCATGTTAACTACATAACAAAGATCAATCATGATTATTTTTAATCTGCTAACAGCCTCAGCCTACATCCAATTATAGAATACAAAAGTGTTATATTTTTGTTGTAATTTCATGCGTCATTTCAGCCTTCATTTGTGCAAACCCAAAGACCTCTGAGAGTGAATGAGTAGCTCATGATGCTCCTCCTGTCATCTCCATAGAGATATAATAAGCACCTCTTCTCTCCATGTCATCATTACCTTTGTGCAATAATGCCCAAAAATATTTAGCATGACGCACTATGGATGAAAATAAACAAGGTTGTGTGCTTTCCTTTTATAATGCCATGTGAAATGTGTTGCAGGCTTCTCAAGAAGTACTCAGCCTGTGTTTCCTGGGGTTAGTATTAGTTTACATTAATATTCATGCAAATAGCTCTCAGACCGATGACATAAACCCAGTGTGAAAGTACCCTCAATATCTAGCTATGGAAACAGAGTCAGAATCTCTTTATGTCCTTCATGTCCCAGAATGGCATGGGCTGTCCATATTGCTGCATAAATACAGCCTTTTCATAGAAGATAGCCACATTCGCAAATACTGCATGTACACACACTTATTTTATACAGTAGGTATTAATCTGATGTTTATAAGCTCTCCCACACTTGTCCATGCCTGTTGATGACAATGACAGCATATCACACTTTATGAGGTCCCATTTTATGAGGTGTGTCATAAAAGTTGTGAAATAATTGCCTACTAATAACGGTACTGCTGCCAGTGTGTTGTACAATACCAAGATAACAATTACATTGGCTGATCAGCGACAGTAAACGGCAAAATACCAGTCAAATTGAAGATGTATTACACCTACTGTACAGTGGCGCAGTGGGTAGCGCTGTCCCCTCACAGCAAGAAGGTCACTGGTTCAAGCCCTGGTTGGGTCAATTGGCATTTCTGTGTGGAGTTTGCATGTTCTCCATGTGTTCATGTGGCCCTGGAAGTAGGTAAAGTAATTAAGCAAATAAGTAAAGTAAGTAAGTACAGTAAGTAAAGTAAGTACAATAAGTAAGAAATTAAAGTAAGTAAATAAGTAAAGTAAGTACAGGTAAGTAAATTAAGTAAGTTAAGTAAACTAAGTACAATAAGTAAGAAAGTAAAGTAAGTAAAGCAAGTAAATAGGTAAAGTAAGTAAATAAGTAAAGTAGTAAATAAGTAAAGTAAGTAAGATAAGTAAGTAAATTAAGTAAGATAAGTAAGTAAAGTAAGATAAGTAAAATTAAGTAAAGTAAATACGTAAAGTAAATGCATAAAGTAATTAAGTAAAGTAAATAAGTAAAGTAAGTAAAGTAAGTAAAGTAAATAAGTAAAGTAAGATAAGTAAATAAGTAAAGTAAGATAAGTAAAATAAACAAGTAAAGTAAACAAGTAAAGTAAACAAGTAAATAAGTAAAGTAAATAAGTAAAGTAAATAAGTAAAGTAAATATGTAAAGTAAGTAAATAAGTAAAGTAAATAAGTAAAGTAATTATGTAAAGTAAATATGTAAAGTAAATAAGTAAAGTAAATAAGTAAACTAAGTAAATAAGTAAAGTAAATAAGTAAAGTAAGTAAATAAGTAAAGTAAATAAGTAAAGTAAGTAAATACGTAAAGTAAATAAGTAAAGTAAATAAGTAAAGTAAGTAAATAAGTAAAGTAAATAAGTAAAGTAAGTAAATACGTAAAGTAAATAAGTAAAGTAAATAAGTAAGTAAAGTAAGTAAATACGTAAAGTAAGTAAATAAGTAAAGTAAATAAGTAAAGTAAGTAAATAAGTAAGTAAAGTAAATAAGTAAGTAAAGTAAGTAAATACGTAAAGTAAGTTAATAAGTAATGTAAAGTAAGTAAATAAGTAAAGTAAATAAGTAAAGTAAAAAGGTAAAGTAAATAAGTAAGTAAATAAGTAAAGTAAGTAAATAAGTAAAGTAAATAAGTAAAGTAAGTAAATAAGTAAAGTAAATAAGTAAATAAGTAAGTAAAGTAAGTAAATAAGTAAATAAGTAAAGTAAGTAAATAAGTAAAGTAAATAAGTAAAGTAAATATGTAAGTAAATAAGTAAGTAAAGTAAGTAAATAAGTAAAGTAAGTAAATAAGTAAAGTAAATAAGTAAAGTAAGTAAATAAGTAAAGTAAATAAATAAGTAAATAAGTAAGTAAATAAGTAAAGTAAAAAGGTAAAGTAAATAAGTAAAGTAAAAAGGTAAAGTAAATAAGTAAGTAAATAAGTAAAGTAAGTAAATAAGTAAAGTAAATAAGTAAAGTAAGTAAATAAGTAAAGTAAATAAGTAAATAAGTAAGTAAAGTAAGTAAATAAGTAAATAAGTAAAGTAAATAAGTAAAGTAAATATGTAAGTAAATAAGTAAGTAAAGTAAGTAAATAAGTAAAGTAAGTAAATAAGTAAAGTAAATAAGTAAAGTAAGTAAATAAGTAAAGTAAATAAATAAGTAAATAAGTAAGTAAAGGTAGTAAATAAGTAAAGTAAGTAAATAAGTAAAGTAAGTAAATAAGTAAGTAAAGTAAGTAAAGTAAGTAAATAAGTAAAGTAAATAAGTAAAGTAAATATGTAAGTAAATAAGTAAGTAAAGTAAGTAAATAAGTAAAGTAAGTAAATAAGTAAAGTAAATAAGTAAAGTAAATATGTAAGTAAATAAGTAAGTAAAGTAAGTAAATAAGTAAAGTAAGTAAATAAGTAAAGTAAATAAATAAGTAAATAAGTAAGTAAAGTAAGTAAATAAGTAAAGTAAATAAGTAAATAAGTAAAGTAAGTAAATAAGTAAGTAAAGTAAGTAAAGTAATTAAATAAGTAAAGTAAGTAAATAAGTAAAGTAAATATGTAAAGTAAATAGTAAGTAAATAAGTAAGTAAAGTAAGTAAATAAGTAAGTAAAGTAAGTAAAGTAAGTAAAGTAAGTAAATAAGTAAAGTAAGTAAATAAGTAAAGTAAGTAAATATGTAAAGTAAATAGTAAGTAAATAAGTAAGTAAAGTAAGTAAAGTAAGTAAATTTGTAAAATAAGTAAATAGTAAGTAAATGCGTAAAGTAAATAAGTAAAGTAATAAAAGTAAAGTAAGTAAATAAGTAAAGTAAATAAGTAAAGTAAGTAAATAAGTAAAGTAAATAAGTAAAGTAAGTAAATAAGTAAGTAAATAAGTAAAGTAAGTAAATAAGTAAGTAAATAAGTAAAGTAAGTAAATAAGTAAGTAAATAAGTAAGTAAATAAGTAAATTAAATAAGTAAAGTAAGTAAGTAAGTAAAAAGTAAGTAAACATAGTAAGTACTATAATTGTAAATGTTCGGGCAATCACTTGGTTGGAATTACATTGACAACATTTGCAACCACCTAAATATTAGTGAACCACAGCAGATCACATGCACTCAAAAAAATTACATGTGCTGTTTGTTCAAACTCATTCATTTATTTTCCTTCGGCTTAGTCCCTTTATTCATCAGGGGTCACCACAGCGGAATGAACCGCCAACCTATCCTGCATATGTTTTACACAGCAGATGCCCTTCCAGCTGCAACCCAGTACTGGGAAACACCCATACACTCACACATTCACACACACAACTTAGTTCATCCAATTTACCTATACCGCACATCTTTGGACTGTGGGGGAAACCGGAGCACCCAAAGCAAACCCACGTGAACACAGTAAAAACATACAAACTCCACACAGAAATACCAACTGACCTAGCTTGGACTCGAACGACTGACCTTCTTGCTGGGAGGTGACCATGCTAACCACTGAGCCACCATGCCACCCTTTGTTCAAACTACTTATTTAAACTGAGCTGAAACAACACAATTCTTGAGGTTTTATTGTGGACAAGTTAATTGATTTATGTACAATCCGCTTAAATTTGTAAAAACTAGTAAGTTAACTCAATTCCTTCATGTTGTCATAACAGAAATTGTCTGTGTGGAACCCAGCATTTTTTTCAGTGTATTTGTTTAGAGCATGTGTTCTTGATTGACATAAGCCCAAACAAAACATCACACGATGCACAGACTAAGCAATAATCTTCATAGAGATTTGCTCAAGTTATTTGCTAAAGGCTGTAACTTTGCTCAAGTTCCAAAATTTGCAGATCCAATGTCTTCTGACATTGCATTAGGAATTTCAACCAATAGAAACTGGTTCTCAGGTATGGTAGTTGGGATTATTGAGCAAGACTGTTTAACTCTTTCATTTGACATCTTATTTATCATTCCGATTTCTGTGTCCAAAGATCGGGTGGACTCGGGGGGGGTAATAGCAGGATAGTTTCACTACGGCAAGGCAGATTGACCGTCAGGCCACCTCTGGCTCCTCCTGTAGGTGATGAGTCCACATGAGGATGTCTCAACTTCGCCCCTTCATTCTGGGTCTGGGTGGGATTCATAGGTAACCTGAAGGAAACCAGTTGAGGTGGCTCAGAAAACTTTTTCGGATCGCTCTATTGGACACCTACCTGGGCCCAAGCTTGTCCCACTGGCAGTAGGCTCTAGGGAAGACCCAAGATATGCTGGAGGGACTTTGCCTCTCGGCTTGCCTGTGAACGTCTAGGGATCTCCCTGGAAGTATCTGGGGTAAAGGAAATTGGGGGCTCATTGCTGAAACTGCTGCACCATGACTCAACTCTACATAAATGGTGGAAAATTGATAGATGGATGGAATGGACATTTACTGTTCTCCACAGAATAAAACGACAAAGTATTGTACATAATTATTTATGTTCGCATCAGACATTGTAAATAGTACTATATAAAAAGGACTGTACTTTATGACTTTTATGGGTACCTACCTAGAACAATAGTATGGAACCTAAAAAGAGGAGCTAAATTCACTGATGAATGCTAATGATTTATAGAGAATCGTCACTTGCACAATCAAGTCAGGAGAATAACAACTCAAGAATCGTCTTTTTTTACATACACAACTGAAACATGACTCTGTAATAATAGAATGTCAGCATGCGGCAATGAATCATGGTCAACTTAGAAGACCATCCTGGGTAGTGTCAGCAAAGAAAAAGTGCAAAGGGAACTTCATTGTGAGAAATGAAATGAGGCTAGAACCGGATCTGCTACATGTCCACTGTTTTTTTTTTTACAGCTTTCTTCTTTGTGCAAGAATCAAATCGACTTCTAGATTCTGGCATAGACCATGACTACCAAGTAAGGGTACTACTGCTAGTGGAAACACAAGCATGTTCAGGGTTATGCATCCGGAATCATACTATATTGTACTATACTATATACTGTATACATATCGAATTCTAGATTTTGGCATAGACCATGACTACCAAGTAAGGGTACTACTGCTAGTGGAAACGCGAGCATGTTCAAGGTTATCCATCCCGAATCATACTATATTGTACTATACTATATATACACATCAATTTCTAGATTCTGGCAATGACCATGACTACCAAGTAAGGGTACTACTGCTATTGAAAACACAAGCATGATCAGGCCCACACAGCAAAATTTCTCTGGCCCACACAATCAGGTTTTGCTTGGCCCAGATGCCGCATTGAATTACAGTTCATGACTGGACCAAATCTGGCTTCCAGACAAGGGCCAAACATAAACCATATCTGGGTCAAGTCTCAGCCAAGTTAATAACTCATAACTGGGCCTGAACTTGGCCAGATATTTTGGTGTGTCACAATTGCAATGAAATTGATAAACCCATGAAGCATTGCGCTAGGCACACTATGGGCATGCTTTTTCTCAAAGCGACCTGATTGGTTTAATTTTTTTCTTTACTCAAAAATAAGTTTATTGTATTTTAAATGTGGGTCAAAACAGGCCAAACTTACATGACCCACATATCAATTTTTAACATTTGGGCCAAATACTACATTTTATATCTGACCCAAATCTTGTGTGCCACCTTAAAGACGGTGCCACCTCTGCCAAACCCGGGCCATGTTTGGCCCACATGCTATATGCCAGTGCCGGATGAATGCCTCCTGTGCCAGCTTTATGTCAAATCTGGGCCAGAATTCTTAGCTACCTGGGGGGTTATCCATCCCAAATCATAATATATTGTACTATACTATATACACATCGATTTCTAGATTCTGGCATAGACCATGACTACCAAGTAAGGGTACTACTGCTAATGAAAATGCAAGCATGATCAGGGTTATCCATCCTGAATCATATTGTTCTATACCAATGGTTCTAAATCTCGATCCTGGAGGTCCAGTGTCCTGCAGATTTTAGCTTCAACCACAATCAGACACAGCTGGGCTAGCTAATCAAGCTCTTACTAGGCTTTCTAGAAACATCCTTGCAGGTGTGTTGAGGCAAGTTGGAGCTAAAATTTGCAGGATATTGGACCTTCAGGACCGAGTTTGAGAACCCCTGTACCATACTGATACCACTCAGTGGAAACAACCCATAAAAAAAATCAGCACTCATCCACCAGGATCGTATTACCTTAGTTATTCTTCACATGAGTACAATATACAATCTTTCCTCTTCTTCTTCCCCAAAAAGACACTCGTGTGTCCTGTGATTGGGTGAACCATCCATCAATCTAAGTCAGCGAGTGCCTCCTAGGCCCTTTATTTAGCCTTGCCATTGCTTTCTACAGCCCTAATGACAGGAAGTGAATTTCTGCGCTCTACTCTCCCATTCCCAAAGTGTTCAGCTTGCATTAGGTGTGGCACCAGCTGATGTCCAGGCCTCAGAGATGACCCCAGCGCTGTCAGAGCTAGTTAGCCTCTCCCCGCTGATCCAGACGGGAATTCTGCATCTCCTCGCTGTTTCTGAACAATCTGACTTCGCTGTGCCCCGAGGCCCCCGCTGGAGAGGAGAAGCATGGAAGAGAGCAGTGCGGTAGGACTCTTACCATAATTACAGCTGAGTAAGTGCTCCCTTCAGAGCCTGCCATTCGGACGTTACTGCATGGCTTCGGAGACCGTGGGTGATTAGAGCTCACAGTGGGGCAGCGAGGGGACAAATCAGTGCAGAGATAATCAGTGCAGGCTAATAACGTCATATAAAAATGTTTAATGAGATGGGGGCCCTTTTCCATAGCACCAAAATATTCTCTTTGAGCTTCGAATCTTAATGAGCCAAGACATATTTTTCTGTCAGCTCTTCACAATTAGGCAACAATTCCAGCTGACATAAATGAGGTTTTTGTTTTGCAACTGCGTGCCAGTGTTGGGGACGTTTGATACTGCAGATTGCAAAAGCTACAAGCTAATTTAAAGTAGTGGGAATGGCTGTTTCGCAAAATTAGTTAGCTATACTATAAGCTTCAAAGAAAACTACTCTGAAGTTTCTTAAAAGGACATACACATTTTTATACTGAATTGTTTTTCATGCATTCATTCCAATAAGAGTCTAGAATGTAGGCTCATTGGAATGATTGTATGACAATAAAAATACTGTATAAAACATATACATATATACTGTGTGTATACACAAATATCAGATTTGTAATTTAATCAGCTGTATTTTTTTCTGGCATAAAAATAATGATGATAAATTAATTTATGAACTTAATTAGAATGACAAGATCTAGCTTGAACAAATACATTCATTCTAAATCAGGGGTCTCAAACTCAAATTGGCGGGGAGCCATGTCAGTGACTGACAATTCATAGGAGGGCCGCTTTAACATTCAAGCACAACAAAAAAGTGGAAACCTAATGTAGTTTATGCACTCAGACATTCTTCCCCAGAGTATATGCAGTTAAAGCTCATTCTTTTTGTTTCTTATTATACATATTGAAGGAGTAGTTTAAATTGCTATGAAAATACTACAATTTAATAATAGGCATATTAATAATTATTATTATCCTGTCTCAATCAATTGTTGCTTAACCAAACGTTTAACAGATTTAACAGCACAAGAACAGCAGAAAGCAGATTGGGTAACTTTAGTGACTTTACTGGCAATTGTTCTTCTCAATATCTTTCTTTTTTTTAAACCACAACAAAGAGGGGGAAAGTGTGTGTGTGTATATAGAGGGGTCGCAGGACAATGAAGGGGGTCGGGGGATTTCCAAAAATCTATTTATTCTTATTAAACCATAAGAATTACCATATTTTATCCATAACCTACAGAAGAGAAAAAAATATTCGTTTATAGTTACTATATACTATATAGTTACTATACTAGCTTATAGTTACTAGTTCTATTGGATTGCGACCCCTGGGGTAATTACATTATATTAAAAACACAGCAATAGCGTCAGATGCAGCAGATTGATTTTATAACACCAGGTTAAACTTTCTGGCACATTTACAGCACTGACATACATTAAAAAAAGTTAAACGATGAATGGACTTGGGTCTATTGGTGTGTGTGCGCCATTGCATGCAAGGTTTCTGTATTTATAACCACCTCAGAGGATATTGGGGGTCACGAGTCACTGGCATTGTTATTTTGGGGGTCGCGGGCTGAAAAGTTTGGGAACCCCTGTATTAGATGGTCACTGACAGGCCAAATCTAGTGTATGTTTTAGACATCTATTAGATGTCCATTAAAAGTGAAACTGCTTGGAGGGATTGTACCTGTTACCTAAGACATCTTATAAGGTATATGGAAAATAAAATGTAATTAATCTAGTTTAATTGGCCATACTTCAAGAGTCTTCTGTCAGACACAGATACAGTACATTCAGTCCAGCTCTGAAAATACCCTGAACTGCTAGTCTTTGATTGTATTGTCAAAGGGCAGTAAAGTTAAATAGATTTTTACACAAACACATACTGTACATATACAATATGGTGCATTTCTGCTGAACATCATCAAGGATTGAACATTGCTACAGCAACTATATAAATCTTTTTCTGTATTTTCAATATATAATGACTTATCTCTCACATTTCACCTTCTGTACCGTCAGATACTATTTTCTATGCTGACAGCAGAAGCACTATAGGACATTTACTTTTTTATTTACAATGTCATTTGCTGTTTCTTGTCAAAAGGACCTTCATTTGTATCCGTCTGATGGCCGTACAGGTGTTTAAAGACAACATGAAAAGATTAGATCTCCAGCTGTCTGCCATTGTCCTACACATTTCGCATTGCATTCATTTACCTGCCCGTCCTTGCTGTTATCGTCATTATCGTCCTCTTCATTCTGAATCTCTTTTAAGAGTTTCTGAGGAAGAGCACAAGAAGAAATTGTTATATTTCATGCTTATTCACTGAGAAAAACGTTATATAATTCAAGACTATTGAGTTCTTTCATTCGTCTAAAGATAGACTGCCTTTTTGTTTACCATGAATAAGGGTCAAAAAGAAAGGCCAAGAATTTAAAAATGATAAAACTTCAACACAGCCAAAAAAAAAGCAAGATCTAAGAGTCAAACATATTAAGTTAAATATGAATAGCAATAGACTAACCCAGTGTTTCTCAACCATGGTCCTAGAGCAGTGGTGGGCAAACTTTTTAGACCCGAGGGCCACATCAAGTTTTGCAAACCAAGTGAAGGGCCACATGTCAAATCCTTCAAAAAATAACTTTTATTTATAGTGGCAGTATGCATGGAATAATATGTAATATCGGACAGAATCATGTCACATTAATACAAAACAGATTATGTTAATAATAGTTATAATTGAGTCAAATTTACAAGTTAAATTAATTTGCACTGCTATTTATATTTACTTATTAATCATCATAAAACAATAAAGTATAATAATACTATTAATAATAATAATAATGTAATAATTTTTACAGTGGAGAATAGAAAAGATATTGTTTGATAGAAAAAAATCTCCTATTAACACATTAAAAATAATTCTTAAATTTACTATTCCGTCAAATGTACATTAATCTACTTTGCACTGCTTTTAGAATATAGAGATCAATCATCATAAAACTTGATGAAACCTTAAATCTTTGATAAAAGAACTTTTTAAAGTAGATGTATGCATGGAAAATATATTCTATGACTAAAATTAACACATTTAACCAGCAATTATACAATTTGAGTCAGATTCACAACAATCTTATTTGAGCTTGTATTAATATGCTCATATCAATCATAAAACTATGAGATAAAAGGAAAGAAGAATCTGAGGGCGTACTCACACTATGTACAGTTGCATTAAACCGGGCCGAAGCATGCTTGTCCCCCCTCCCGCCTCCCCCGACGGCCCGCACTCACATTACATTCGGGCCTGAGCACGCTTGCGTCATCGATGATGCGCTGTTCAGTTTAGGAAGCGCTCTCGCAAAAAAAAAAAAAAAAGCGCATTTTGCATGAAAGTGCATTTTAATATACGAGAGTGTGTTCTAATTCTACTGGTTGCGCTAACTGTACCGCGTGCAATACTGCTACCAAATGGCGTTCACTTGTATTGCATCATTAATTTACTACTTCTGAAACCAAACCACTCACGCCCCATTTACACGAGGCTTCAGCTTCAACGCTTGACAGAGGGCGTGTCTGAAGTTGGGGCTGACGCGATCGTCATAGCAGCGTCAGCCAATGAAATTAGTCAGCAATAGGCCACTGTTGGAGCTGGTGTATTTGCATACAGCGATCTGATTGGGTGACGCTTCCGTCGGCGCTTGAAAAGTTGAGCATGTCCCAACTTCTGCAGCGAGCAACGCCTCTGAAGCGGAGCCGATGTATCCACAATGCAGTTCGGCAATGCCTGACGTCACCCATTCAAAGTGAATGGGAAGCGTTGAAGCTGATGCCCCGTGTGAATGGGGCGTCAGAAGCAGCATTTTAAAAACTCCCTCGCGGGCCGGATGAAAGTGTTCAGCGGGCCGCATCTGGCCCGCGGACCGTAGTTTGCCCACCTCTGTCCTAGAGGATCACCAACACTGCATGTTTTGGATGTCTCCTTTGTCTTTTACACCCATTATAGGTCTTTCAGTCTCTGCTAATGAGCTGATGATCTGAATCAGGTGTGTTTAGTTAAGGAGACAGCTGCGTCTGAATTTGCATATTTCCATAGTATGTTAAAAACAGTATGCGAGCCGAGTAGTATGTTTGAATTCATTGAATTTGAAAAACAGTATGCGAGAATTAATCGGATGAGCGACTACTTCCGGCGAGATTCTAAAGTGCGAATCTGATGCACACTAAGCTATCCCATGATGCCACGCTAGGTCACATGATCATGACAAAATGGCAGATGTAGTACGTCCGAGTTCCATTCAAACTACTCACATTCATATTGTATAGAACTTGCTTTTCTAACGGTCGAGTAGTAAATTTAAATTCAAACGCAGTAACTACTGAGTAGTAAGCGATTTAGGACGCAGCCATGCAAAATGTGCAGACCTGGTGGTCCTCCACGATCGTGCTTGAGAAACACAGGTCTAACCATTGTTTAACCAGAGAAATTATGGTTTTAGTTTTTCATCTAAAAATGAAAAACTATTATTTAGAATCAACTGAAATAATTAAAACTTAACAGAGCTCATATATACATGCAGCACACTTTTACTATACATACTGTATTTATCTAAACATCCCTCTTAACAGTGTCTGGATGTTAGCAGCAAAACACTGCAAATTTATTTCCAGCTTTAGTCAGACTAGTTTTTCATTTTTTTTTTTTTTGTGATTATTTGTGATAAAAAATATTTTTGCGAAAAAATAAATAAATAAAAATAAATAATTATATATATAATTTTGCATCTGAAATCGCATACTTCCATACTACAGTATATAAAACGCTAAAAACAGTACGCAAGCCGAGTAGTATGTCCAAATTCATAGAAATCGAAAAAGAGTATGCAAGAAGTACCCATGCAGGCAGAGAAGCGTTTCTCTCGTCAACGGCAGGGAAAGAGATAAGCAAAATCATTTATCGATTTGATGCACATCATAATACCAGCCAATTCGGTCACGTCCAGCGGCCGTCATCCTTAAACCAATATCCATCATTGAAAGCTGCTAGCTTGTCTGTTCATTTACTCCGTTTGTTAGACCTTTGCTCACTTTCTTTTGCAGTCTGAAGCACGTCAAATGCACAAAACAGCCAATTCACGCAGTGTTATTCACTCAATTTGAGCCACAGGATGTCTAATCGCATCTTTGCATTGACTTCACATGTAAATCACTTGCGCTTCATCCGCGTCTGCTTTCTGCACAGACTGCAAAACAATTTCCCCCCACTTCCATGTTATGTTAGGATTGTGAGGGCGCAGGTGAGATAGGTGAGAGGCCCGTGCGCTGCGTATGCAACATCTATAAGTCATGTAAAACAATTAATTGCAAACTGAAATAAATATAATTTGATAATATGGTGTGGAATTAGATATTTTATGAAATTATTTACATTTTTTGGGGATTATTTTGCATTGAAATTAAGAATTTTGCAGGGTCGTGAAAAAAAATTGTGACTTTTTGATTTTGCGTTGGATTCAGCAATCACAAAATTGCGAAAAACTAGGGGGTCTGTTTAGTAACATTTCATTACACTTTAACATTATTGTTTTCAACAACTTCGAAAACGGGTGTCACGGTGGCGCAGTGGGTAGCCCGATCACCTCACAGCAAGAAGGGCGCTGGTTCGAGCCTTGGCTGGGTCAGTTGGTATTTCTGAGTGGAGTTTGCATGTTCTCCCCGTGTTCACAATGGTTTCCTCTGGAGGAATTGGTGAATTGGGTAAGCTAAATTGTCTGTAGTGTATGTGTATGAATGAGAGTGTATGGGTGTTTCCCAGTTATGGGTTGCAGCTGGAAGGGCATCCGCTGCGTAAAAAACATATGCTGGATAAGAAAATGAATGAATGAACTTCGAAAACCTATTTTCAACACTCTAAAAAATGCTGGGTTGTTGTAACTTAATGTTGGGTCAAATATTGACAAGCCCAATGCGCGTTTTTAAATGACCCTTTTTAGCCCAATGGATGGTTTTGTCAATACATGAAACAACTTTTGGTTACAACAACCCAACGTTTTTTAGAGCAAAAACTGATCATCCAAAACACAAAGGTTTTCTTTTGTAGTTAAATTTTGCATTGTGTAAACACCCCTTGAAGAAGTAAGAAGAACTCAAGATCACTACTTCCAAGTTAATGCATAGCAATTGTGCTAATTGTGATTCATTCATACAATATCACGCTCATTTTAAGACCATGCTTACCTAGGCTGCCATTTTGTCTTATATGTCCTCATGGGAATAGATTCCACCCACCGCTCAAACTGACAGGTCATAAATTATGATTCAGGCCACAGGACATTCATAACAGCTGGCATTTCAACATGTCTGACAGATGAATTCCCAGCTATATTGGTGCCATGGTGTATTCATACAGCCGGACTACAGATGTCTACATTTGGTTAAACCATTAATTCCCACAGTTCACTGCCATTTTCCACATGTTGATGCAGCGGATCCAGACCTTTCTCTGTGTTAATAGAGTGATGAGGCGGTCGCTCTCATTCACACATCATTAAGCCCTGTTTGGCAGCGTGATGACCTCAGGACACCTGCCACCTGGCCCTTGAGTCTCCATGACGACCGATCGCTGACTGACATTCATCCTCTGCCTGGCGCCCACAACACCTTCAAAAGCAAGCCCGGGGTCTCGGGTTCAGATGCTCGTGCTCGACACATATTGATTTTCCTCCGCTCAATATCAACGTGGATGTTTTCAAGCATAGACGGCCCATATCGGTTATTATTTTACACCTCAAAGCATCAGACGAGAAGAAACGACTGGAGACGGAAGAGTGAATTCTCACTGAATTCAGCTGGAAGGCATAGCATGCGTGTCGACTCCTGACATGGGATGATGGGACGTCAGAAAAAATTGGACAAGTGTCTTAATGTCTTAAAGTTGTCTATCAGCTAGTATGCTCCAATATCACCATGCACCACAGAGCTCCAGGCTGCAAATAAATATTCAATTCAATTCATCTTTTTTTTTCTGAAGCGCTTTTACAATGTAGATTGTGTCAACGCAACTTAACATTGAAGTTCTAGTAGATTGAATCTGTCACTCCAGTTTTCAGAGTTGAAGTTCAGTTTAGTTCAGTTCAGTGTGGTTTAAATTTCATTGCTAAAAGTCTAAACACTCAAGTGCAAGTCCATCGATGAGCAGCTCCACAAGTCCCAAACACAGCAAGCCAGTGGAGAGGAACAAAACTTCACAAAATGACGAAAGTGAAGGAAAAAAAACCTCAAGAGAAACCAGTCTTAGTTGGGAACGACCATTTCTCCTCAGGCCAAAGTTCTTGTGCAGAGCTGCAGTCTAGGCGCCGGAGGCTGGAGAACACTGGACGTCCATCGTGGAGAAGCTGCAGGTATGAATATGTCACCTGCGGGTGCACAGACTGGCCCACTGGATCAGTGCAGAGACAGTCTCATGCTCTCCACTCCTCCATGACCGCCACAGCATCTGCTCAGGATACGGCCTGGTTCAGGGTTATGGAAACCTCTAGAAGTCCTCTATGGTTGGCATCCTCTCTTCGTATGTGCTGATTCGTGAGGTCCTCGATCGTTGGCATCATCTCTTCACAGATCTTGGATCACATCAATGGCACTGTAAATATCTAGAGGCCTCGGGATGTTAGGCATTGGGCCTAACATTTGAGAGTGGTGGAACTGGCCTTAATTTATTAATTGGCCAATTCTATTTTTGTACCCTTAGGCTGGTTGGCTGGTTTTAGCTGGTCCACTAGGCTGGTTTTAGAGGGGTTTTAGCCACTTCCAGGCTGGTTTTCAGCCATTTCCAGCCTGGTCTTAGCTGGTCAGGCTAGGAGATGACCAGCTAAAACTACCTTGACCAGCCTAGCCAGGCTGGGAGCCCAGCAAAAATCAGTAATGTCCAGCTTAAACCCCTCTAAAACCAGGGTGGTCAACCAGCTAAAACCAGCCAACCAGCTTAGGCTGGTTTAAGCTGTTTTTTTCAGCAGGGTGGCCATTGAAACAGAGTGTGAAGGGGTTAAGGCTTCAAATTTAAACACACAAAAACAACATTAGCGTTACACCAGACACTGTACAAAGGTCATTCCCAGCCACTAGACTTTTCTGACAGGGTATTCGAGTGCCATCGAGTGTCAGAATGTTGTGGGACTGCTATACAGGAGTTATTATTAGGGATTATAGATAGCGAAATTCAGTGGTTTTTATTTTAGAGTTTTTTTTTAAAAAGCATGACGGTAAAATTAGGTTATGAATTTATTAAAACATGTGCTTTTTTGTTGTAAAAATTTGTAATAAATTACAAAAAATACTTATTTGTGCATCTACTGTCTTCCGTGTGCAGCCATGCTGTCGTTGTAGATGGTGTATTCTGGGAAATTTTTGTACCCCTTGGTTTCGAGTGTGGTCCTGAAAAGAATCTCCATTTCAAGGGCTATCTAGCCCTTCCCCTTAGCCCTACGCCTTCAAGCTTAAGAGAATTGGGACAAGGGGTAAGGGGAAGGGCTAAGGGGTAGAATTAAGATTGGGCCTTAGTCTCAAGCCCTGCACTAACTTCTCATCTGATCTTCTGACCAATCGTATGTTGTTTACAATCTGAATCATCTTGCCACCTATAAGATTAAGACTGACATCGGTCACTTATTTACATGTGAGCATTCATAGATGGAAACTGCTAAACAGCAAGTGACACAGTAGATGGGATTCCATCATAACCTTACGTTAATCTTTTCAAAGGTTGCAAAAAAAATAAAACAATCCCAAATGTGAATTAGATTCCATCAAGTTGTTAGAGTGGTTGATTGTAGTATTGGTAACCTAGTAACCAACAGTCAACAAGGCAAGCATAAAGGAGACAGTTGATTACACACATGGGTGAAATATTCGCTACATTCTCAATGAGTTAATTCAGCAAATGTGTTTCCATCTCCCATTATCCATATTAACATTATTCAAAAACCACCTTAAGCAATTGTAAAAACCTTCCTTCAAATTAAGGGATTTTTGGCTTTCCAAAATGGAAACCCAGCTGGTGTTAATCTGAACTCCACATTTAGTAGTTAAAACCCCAAAATGTTGAAATAGCATGAAAGCTAACATGTCTACAGCAAGATCTGAAGAGAACAAATGCATTACAAACACACATATAAACAGAATACAAAGGATTTAGGACTCCCAGGACAACAAAAATGTCCAAAAGTAGGTCAAAATTACAATCGTCTTTATCGTAAATGGCACATGGTGCACTACAGTATACAGCAGTCAACATTTCAAGTGCGTCAAAAAAGTTTTTTTAAATTATCCTAAGACAAGAATGGGTGTTGTACAATATTTTTCAGACAACTCTGATGAAATGTTTTGATCAACTTCAAATGTTGACCTGTGTCAACGGGGAAAATTAATCTGACAGTGTAAATATACCTTCTATTGGGGTGAGTAGTCTGTTTTTCGTTAATATAATCTGTCGAAGAGAAAACACACAGTCTGCTCTTTTCCAGAGATACTAGCACAGAGTGGATCATATGGGTCAGCCCTGACCACAAAGCACATTAGACCCATTTGAATTATATACTGTATAGCAGATAAAAGTCAAATTCGGTCTTGCTATTATAGACTCTGGCTGTCATTATTCCGATGCACTTTATATTAACGTCTCTTACTGGCTGAGCTGTGGTGTAAGCTAACCACTATTTTTTTTTTTAATAAAGGAGGAGGAGATACCCAATATGCTCCATCCTATTTGTATGTTTCAGGCTAAAATCATGTCACACATCAAAAAGAGTTGCACTTCCCATGGCACTTCAGGGCACCTTTAAAGAAGGACATGGACAACTATCTCACGAGGAACCGAGCATTGTACAAAGAAGGAAGGAAAGAACATCAAATAATTCTCAAATCAATACTGGAGGATTCCATGCAGGACTGAAGATGATCACAGAGCCACATGCTGCCACTCACTGCTTGAAGAATTCACCATCTTCTTGAGGCAACGATGACACATTCTCTCAAACTAATCAGCTAATATATGACACTCTGCAGCGAGCATCGGGAGATTATTAAAGCACAAAAGAAAACATGGACAACAAAACTGATTCATTATCTGAACTGAATCTCATTGTGCCAGCCAATCAGGGGCAATAATCTCAGTCCTCCCCTTTCCATTAAGACTGCAAGGACATTATATAGGGCAGAAGAGCTCAATATGGTTTCAGTGACAATGGCGATAATGATGATTATTACTTTAATTGCAATAACAATTATGATACGTAATGATATTATGAGCACAATGTTGATGGACTTGATGATGCCAAAAATGAAGACGATATCATTGGGTTTGCCTAAAATGAGTAATCAGGGAGCATTCAAAGTCAATTTAAAATCAAAATGGACTCTAATTGCATTTCTAAAGAGACAGTTCATCACAGAAATACATGAAATAACTGGTGATTAATATAATAAATGCACAGAGCTATTTACTCACCCTCATGCTATTCCACACATATATATAATCTACCTAGTTTTATCATCTGTTCTCAGCTAGGAAGCAGCAGTTTCCACTTGGTATTAGCATGCGTTCATATGCATTTCATGATATGCATAAAGACCCAAAACCCTCTTAATTTTTCCTACTGTGCATGAGTTTTACAAGAATGCTCAGCGTGACACACAAGTACTTTTAAATGAACAAATGTGTTTTATGAGGCTTACGAGTGAGCGGGAAAGCAAGTGAATAAAAAGGATATGGATGTCAACTACTATACTGTTTTGACTGTTATCCACAAGTTCTTGAACATTGCAGCAAGGTGTTTTCTCACAACGTAATGGACAACTGAGCTGTTCAAAGTATTTGAAGTAGAATATATAGTAAATGTATTCAACTACATGAGTGGTCACAATAAAAATAATCAGTTTTCGACTGGAGACAAGCTCAAAATATTCAACCTGGAGTCTGTGTGGGTTCTAACGCCCCAGTATATTGATGGGGACTCTATACTGCTCTCATTTTTCAGATGAGATGTAAAAACCGAGGTCCTGACTCTCTGTGGTCATTAAAAATCATAGGATGCCCTTCGAAAACGAACAGGGGTTTAATCCCGGCATCCTGGCCGAATTTACCTACTGGCCTCCTAACCACCCCCATATCATAATTGGCTTCATCACTCTGTCTCCTCTCCACCAATCAGCTGGTGTGGGGTGTGGTCTGGCGCAATATGGCTGGCGTCACGTCATCCAGGTGGATGCTGCACACTGGTGGTGGATGAGGAGATTCCTCCCAAAAATGTGGATGTCCGGATCCGATCACGTGATCCGAGATCGTCCCGATCACTTGTGGTTTTACACTCGATCGGAATCAGATGTTACCTCCCGATCAGGGCTGTTTCTCAATATCTTGAGTCCTCGTGTTCTCGTGTAACGTCATCATCAACTGCCAAAGTTCAGTTCCAATACTCAAGACTGCAAGAATGGAGGACACATCTCATTTGTCAGTGGATGCATTCTGTGTTCTCGTGGTCTCCTGAGGTCGTCCTTCCAAGGTGACCTGGCAAGACCGGTCTTCACAAGAACGCAAGTCCGTTCTCTGCGTTCTTGGAATTGAGAAACAGCCCAGGACTCAAATATGTATTGTGGCGAGCGAGGCGGGGCCAAGAGCCATGAGGACGTACGAGTCTCGAGTCTCACGGAGGAGCCCTATAAGCTAAAAGGAGGAGAGACGCCAGTGCTAGACGAGAGAGGACCAGGCCTGAACGTTTTATGTTTTGCTTTTGGTTTGTTTGACAGCAGTCTCCGTGAGGAGCTGCCATCTGTTTGTTTTATTTTTTCATTATTAACTCATTTAAAAGTTTGTCGGTTCTCCGCCTCTTTCTTCTAGGTGGCCATCAAACTTCATTACATATATATTTTCATTATTTTTAACACATAGTTATGAGGTGCCACGGAGTTACTGTACGTTCACACCGAAAGCGAGAGCGTCAAAGTAGCCAGAAGTCATTCATTTTCAATGGGAGCCAGCGGCGATAAGTGGCAAGGAGCAGCGCGTCTTTGCCGGTGTGAGCATTGAGGCGAGTTGAAATCAAGTCAACTTTATGGTAATGAGCTATAATGCGGTTCGGCGGCAAGCAGTCAGAATGTAAAAGTCCACCGCTTGAGAGGAGTCTATAGAGTACACAGTCACTGTAAACTTTGGTTATGGCCACAGTTGTTTCCAAGGGTTTGATTATTGTGGTCGCCAGATGTTTTCTTACTGATGTGCATTAATGTTATATATATATTTTTTTAAAAAGCGGGAATCTCATGCGACAATACAAAACAGTATTGCTGCTTCAGGATATTTCAGACATAAGGACACATTGGATAATTAAGTGGAGCAAAGCCACACCACATGCAATTTGATCTTCCATTGCTAAATGAATTTGATAAAAAGTGCGCAACATTTTCCCACTAGAAAGCATGTATTATGCTGGAATGTAACTGATATGACATGCTGCAACAGCCCCTTTAAATACAAGATCAATGTAGCGAATTTTGGCAGACATCATTGTCACCAGGGCGGCCAGAACGATCTTTGACGCTCTCACCGCCTTTGGTGTGAACGCACAGTTAGACTACTTTCTTAACTAAACACAGTAACAGCAACGCGTGCGACATAATATCACTTTGTTGCAGAGACGCTATTGTTGTGCCGAGAAATGCACTCCTGCCGCAGAATGCCCCCCCTTATAGACTTTCATTAACATTCTACATTTTAAAAAAGCCATAATTGATTAAAACATAAAATGATTATTATTTTGATGGATAAAGCAAGGAGAAGAAGTTAAAATGCACTAGGTTTACAAATAAATGTAAAATAATAATATTGACTGTAGTGTAGATTAAAATTAGGCTTTTTGGTGGGGTCTAATCTGACATTTAGGCTACACAAAACACATAAAATCGTTGTTGCTGTTTTTAACTAAACCACACAATTTACTCAATCTCATCTGTATTGTATTTAAAGTCTATTTATTTACTTATATCTCTTCTCTAAGAGAAGTGTTCCATTCATGAAACTCACCTCAGTCACTCTCTTTAGTGTCATAAATCTATTTATTTTCTTCTTCATCAATTTCAAATAATAGATGCACATTTCAGCGTGGGTCCGATTTACGGCAGGGGTGCGCCTCCTGGCACAACACCGGCAAAGTAGAACACGCAGCAGCTTAAAGCAGAAAGCGTGAGTATTTCTGCAGTCTTTTTTTTATGTATTATAGAAATATCGAATCGGTTTCGGTATGAGCAGATACTCATAATCAAATGACTCAGACTCGATTGCAAAAAAAACCTGATCGGGACATCCTTAGTGTAAAGTGTCTTGAGTGTCCAGAAAAGCGCTAAGGAATGATTAGAATTATTATTAATTCATTCATTTTCTTTTCGGCTTAGTACCTTAATTAATCCAGTGTCGCCAAAGTGGAATAAACCGCCAACTTATCCAGCACATGTTTTACGCAGCAGATGCCCTTCCAGCTGCAACCCATCTCTGGGAACATCTATACACACTCATACACTATGGACAATTTTAGCCTACCCAATTCACCTGTACCGCATGTCTTTGGACTGTGGGGGAAACCGGAGCACCCAGAGGAAACCCACACGAACACAGAGAGAACATGCAAACTCCACACAGAAATGGCAACTGACCCAGCTGAGGCTCGAACTAGCATCCTTCTTGCTGTGAGGCGACAGCACTATCTACTGCGCCAATGCGTCGCCTATAATAATAATAATTATTATTATTATTATTATTAAAAAACTGATAAAAACTTACTGAAACACTAATACAAGGTGCAAACAGCTTATATCTTTGAAATAAAAGAAAATAGTTTACTCTTTTTTTTTAAGATTAAAATCCTTCCTCTTAATACAATAAATTGCTCCACATATGGAACTACAATGGACCCTTTATACATGTTTGGGTTTCTCAGTAGCAGAAGTCGGCAACGCAGTGGCGCAGTAGGTAGTGCTGTTGCCTCACAGCAAGAACGTCGCTGGGTCGCAGGTTCGAACCTCAGCTGGGCTGGGTCAGTTGGCGTTTCTGTGTGGAGTTTGCATGTTCGCGTGGGTTTCCTCCGGGTGCTCCGGTTTCCCCCACAGTCCAAAGACATGCAGTACAGGTGAATTGGGTAAGCTAAAATTGTCCATAGTGTATGAGTGTGAATGCGTGTGTGGAAGAGATGGGTTGCGGCTGGAAGGGCATCCGCTGTGTAAAATCGCGCTGGATAAGTTGGCGGTTCATTCCGCTGTGGTGACCCCGCAAGGGACAAAGCCGACAAGAAAATGAATGAATGAATGAGTAGCAGAAGTCATCATAGTTGGGTAAAAAGGAGTGCAGTGAATGGGAGAGTACAACAAAACATTTTACAACCCTATTTCTGAAATAATAAAAGAAAAATGCAACAATGGTGTTATCAAGAAAAAGGAAAATTAAATGTGTGAGACTGATAACTGCAGCCAGAAGAGTACACAGGTAAAAAGAAAAAAAATGCACTAAAATACACTACCTGACAAAAGTTTGAAAGTATTCAAGTTTTAGAAACAACAAATAATAACTTGACTTCTAGTCGATCATTTGGTATCAGAAGTGGCTTATATGAAAGGCAAAGGCCTCTAGATTATGCTTATTTTACCAAAATAAAATATGACCATGCCTTGATTTTTAATTATTTAATTAGGACAGTAAGGTCTGACTTTGCTTAGACAAAAGTCTTGTCACTTAACAGAAATAATGTATAAAATATAAAGTCATGGTGCAGTGGAAAAAGTATTAATATTGTGTATGACTCCCATGAGCTTGAAGGACTGCATCCATACATCTCTGTAATGACTCAATAAAATTATTAATAAAGTCATCTGGAATGGCAAAGAAAGTGTTCTTGCAGGACTCCCAGAGTTCATCAGGATTCTTTAGATTCACCTTCAGTGTCTCCTCCTTCATCTTACCTCAGACATGCTCAATAATGTTCATATATGGTGACTGGGCTAGCCAATCCTGGAGCACCTTGACCTTCTTTGATTTCAGGAACTTTGATGTGGAGGCTGAAGTATGAGAAGGAGTGCTATGCTGGTGACGAATTTGCCCTCTCCTGTGGTTTGTAATGTAATGGGCAGCACAAATGTCGTGATACCTCAGGCTGTTGATGTTGCCATCCACTCTGCAGATCTCTTGCATACCCCATACTGGATGTAACCCCAAACCATGATTTTTCCTTCACCAAACTTGACTGATTTCTATGAGAATCTTGGATCCATGCGGGTTCCAATAGATCTTCTGCAGTATTTGTGATGATTGGGATGCAGTTCAACAGAGGATTCATCAGAAAAATCTACCTTCTGCCACTTTTCCAAATGATCAACTAGAAGTCAAGTTTTTATTTGTTGCTCTTACAACTGGCATTGATGACAAGACTTTTGTCAGGTAGTGTACGCTTTTTATTTAAGTGCACTTAGAGCTCTTTAAGTACATTGTGGAAGTGCACTATTTTAGGTAACTAATGTTGTACTTAATGTACTAATAGTTAATCTTTAGTTTTAATCTTTTTAAATTGTGCTATTTTGACACACCATTAAGTTGAACTAAAATATATTTTAGTATACTTTTTAAATATTTTTACAAATATATTTTATACCACTTTTAATACAATACTAACCATCTTTTATTGCACTTTTAAATATGCTAGCTGTACAAATAAAATACACTTATAAATTATTTAAAATACAACAATATATTGCCAGATTTAAAATAAGTACACTATACATTTTAAGTATTCTATCTATTAAAATACAGTACACTTATACATTATTTAAAATATATCAAAATTAAAATTAAGTGCACTTAAACGCATTTGTTAATGCAGTTAGAGCACTTTCATAATGTACATGCAGTGCTCTATTTTTTGGAAACTAAATGTGTGATTAATGTATTAAAAGTTCATCTTTAATAGTATAAACTTAAGATCCAGTGTACTCAACTGTGCTATTTTAAACAAATGCCAATGAATAACACCTGACTGAAGTAGGCTGTGTATCAAGTAAGAAACCATTCCTTTTCAAATTTAACTATTACACAATATTATCAAGGTTTTACTGTATTTTTGATGAGGGAAAATGTAGCCTTGGTGCCACTACCATACAGTATATCCTACACTATAAACTGAGCCTCACGTCCCCGTGTGAAGAGCTTTTATGTGAACCTGCTGAGCTGTGTAACTTGTATTTAACTCATCTGTCCACCTTCAAATTTAGCGATGCCACCCCTGCAGGCTGCTGTCCCTGAGCCCAGACCGCTGATTAAAACCCAGCCAAGGCCAACACGACACGAGCTCCGGAACTCCAGCATAACAAACAGCGACAACCTTCGCACTGAACGCCGAAGAGAGAGAGGGAGAGATCAAAGTACATCACACCTTTCCACTGCTGCCTGGCTGGATGCAGAAATTGCTCGGGTTTAACAAAGAGACAGGGGAACCAAGCTGTTCAAAACTAATCATTCAGATACCTTTATTATATTAAACTCGAAGCGCTTCAGTGATGTGGCATCACCGCCACCCAGCGGTCAGAGAGCGACATTGCGCCCATTGTTAGACTCGCGCCGCTATGCCACTGTTCTGCTAATTAGCTTTACCGCTTTCCCTGCAGTGTCCGGTCCCGAAAGTCTGAAAAGCCCCAGGTTACCTCAGGAAAACGGGAACACAAGGTGACAGCACACCTCTCTCCGGTCTAATGCCGCTTCTTCCCCGTGGAGAGTTTCTTCCCGAAAGCAAACCTGCCTGTCCCTCTCCATAAAAACGGTGCTTAACACCTTGGCTTTATGAGCAAACGGGCTGAGGAAACAGGTCAGCGCTTTTAAAAGTGTTTTTATCCGACCCTCGGGTGCTGTTGGTGTAACTCTCAGGAAAATGGTACATTCAGCACCCCAAAATAAACCTCTGAAATAACCTCTCGCCCTGTAATTGTGGCTTCGTAATCCTCTTTGACTGCAAGCTAATTGCCTCAAGTCATAAAACTGGCCAATAAACAAAATAGTAATGAAAACGTTTATCACAATGCATCATACCACTAATTTGTTTGCACAAGCTGATGTCAAAAGGATTATGAATGGATTTTTTTTTTTTACTGTAGACCTAAATGTGTTTTGCTGAATCAGAAATATCATGCGGCGACAGACACCTAGTTTTAATCATTTATTCTCTGTAGCAGGGGTGCCCAAACTTTTTCTTATAGTAGCTATGAAGGGCTAAAACCCAAACTTGATTGAGGGTGGTGGGTCGAAGGTAAATAAAGACGAATTACCATGTTTGTAAACATTCAGGATGCACACGCAGCGAGGTTGCAGAAAAAAAACGGGAGCGAGGGAATGACATGCGATGCGGTAGAGTTTGTTGTTGTCTTAGAAATAAGTTATATTGATTACATATTATATATTATTTACATAATGCTTTCAGCATACTATAACAGCTTGTCACTCAGTGATAAGCACAGTTATATAGCACAGACGGAACTGTACAAGGCCTGGGTAATCATCAACAAGCAAAACTGCATTCTGAGAGCGAACTGCGCATGTACGGCAGGGTATGTGAACTTACACTTTTACGTTAAATTTTTAGCATTCAGTGTCCGCAGTTTAATTAGCCATATTTAACTGCTGAAATCATTGCTGCAATGAAAAGCGAGTAATGTGTATTATTCAGCATAGCGTGAACTTACCTGATATGAAATGAGAACTGCAGAGTCAAGCATTTCTAATTAGGACCTCACTTCATTCAGCTTCCTTTTAGTCAAAGACGTCTGCAGTTGGCATTAAAAGCAGTGTGGTGTACGGTAAAAGTTAAGTTTTCGAATTCGGCATCCTACCGCACAACACAACATGTTTGCTATTGCAACCGGCAACCCATGTGACGTCATGTGTGACGTAGGTTGGTAATTCCTCTATAGGCTAGGTTGTTTTCACTTGACGTCATTCAGGGGCGTAGCAACCGAGGGGTGGGATACGTCCCCCTCCCTTTTAGAGACAGATCATTTAGACTGATGATTAATATATGAATGTAAAGTTTTGGATCTCATTCAGCTTTCTCCCCCCTCCATTATTAAAATATGTGCTCCACCCCTGATGTCACTGATGATGTGCGGAATTCAGATGGAGGGCAGGAAGTGATTCTTCTACATAGGAATCGCTATTAGAACTTCAAAATATTTCTGTTTTGTGTTGTTTATAATTTTTTAAATAGGGGCAACGCAGTAGGTAGTGCTGTCGTCTCACAGCAAGAAGGTCGCTGGTTCGAGCCTCAGCTGGGTCAGTTGGCGTTTCTGTGTGGAGTTTGCATGTTCTCCCTGTGTTCGTGTGGGTTTCCTCTGGGTGCTCCGGTTTCCTCCACAGTCCAAAGACATGAGGTACAGGTGAATTTGGTAGGCTAAATTGTCTGTAGTGTATGAGTGTGTATGGATGTTTCCCAGAGATGGGTTGCAGCTGGAAGGGCATCTGCTGCGTAAAACGTCTGCTGGATAAGTTGGCGGTTCATTCCGTTGTGGCGACCCTAGATTAATATAGGGACTAAGCCGAAAAGAAAAGAAATTAATGATTGAATTGTTTAAATCGGCCAAAATAAGAAATGCCAAACAGCTTTTATAGACGTCCAAAAGTTTTTGCTCATAAAGGGGGAAAAGTTCAAGAAACTGGCTGAGAAACGGAAGAAAAGGCGGCGTGTAGCCTTATAAACATTCATTCAATACATTCATGTGTACAATTTTTTTGAACGTGATAATTCACTTGACAGCACCAATAAAGATTATTTACAGGCCTAGCTATACAGTAATTGTTAATGTGTTAAAAAAATCAGATACAAACACCAACACTTATACAAAATCCAGGAGAATATAAATAACGTACTCTGCCATGTAATCGCTGCACTGAAATTTGCGTCTTGTTTCGCAATAATCCATGCCTTTACTGGTGTTTTGGTGGAATAAAGCACCGTAACGTGAACATCGAGATGCGCAGCAGCGGTGAATATTTGTTGACGGTAAATTCGTTCCCCCTTACAAAAATAAATAAATAATATAATGTAGACTATGCGTCCACGCTTTTGTTTGCTTTAATCTGTTATTTCGTGATGTCTGGAAACGTTATAGTAATTTATAATAAACATGTTGAAGCACATAGTAAAGTGTATAATGTGTACAACTCTTTGTTAATGAATGCTACAGAATACTGTAGTATAGTAAACTGACAAACTGTAATAAATAATAATGGTGCACTGTGATGGTGTATAGTTATAACATTAGCGTAGAAAACTGAAGACAATTTGTTTATTACTACAGTTGTGTTGTGCCACAGCAACAATATAATTACTATGACAGTTTAATTCAAATAATCTATAGTATGCTTCCAAACACTATAGTATTTACTACAGTATTTTTTCATGTAACGTAATAGTTTAAACAGTATACCGCCTCGATGACAGACAAATATACTTTAGTTTAGTTGAAAACTCAGCCCCCTTCATGATATAAGGATCATGTCCATCATTTGTGATTATTTTCTATTTATATCTCCTTTGAAATATAGTATAAATCGCAAAAATACGGACTTTCCTCTATGTCTCCCATTCAGTTTTTTACTTCATGCCCTTCAAACTCTTTTGCATTAAAGTTGACATTGGTGATTTCCTAATTCATTTAATATTTACAAATAACTAGAAAGCATTGCTTAATATTAATTAATACAGTATACAGTTGAAGTCAGAATTATTAGCCCCCCTGAATTATTCGTCCCGTTTATTTTTTTCCCCAATTTCTGTTTAACGGAGAGATTTTTTTCAACACATTTCTAAACATAATAGTTTTAATAACTCATTTCTAATAACTGATTTATTTTATCTTTGCCATGATGACAGTAAATAACATTTGACTAGATATTTTTCAAAACACTTCAATACAGCTTAAAGTGACATTTAAAGGCTTAACTAGGTTAATTAGTGTAACTAGGCAGGTTAGGCTAATTAGGCAAGTTATTGTATAATGATGGTTTGTTTTGTAGTCTATCGAAAAAAATATAGCTTAAAGGGGCTAATAATTTTGACCTTAAATGGTTTTTTAAAAAATTAAAAACTGCTTTTATTCTAGCCGAAATCAAACAAATAAGACTTTCTCCAGAGGAAAAAATATTATCAGACATACTGTGAAAATTTCCTTGCTCTGTTAAACATCATTTGTATATTGTATACCTGTTTTTTTTTATCTTGGTTTGCTTGCCAATGTCTTGCATTGTCCTTTATTCGTTGAGTGATAGTATTTATATTTTAACAAATCAGATTTATTTACAGCATTTCATTGAAACAGTTTGCTTTTTTGTAGTTTAGGAGTAAAACAAAAACAACATTAAATTAGAAATTACAATCTCTGTTAAAGGCATTCGCCCCAACCCTCCCCAGCATTCTTTTGGGATGGTGAACCAAATCAATGGTTACCATGGTCCAACTTTGACTCGTGGGTTATAGTTTGGACATCTCTGCTCTATAGCCTATAGCAGAGATGCCCAAACTAGGGCTCGCAGGCCAAAGTTGGCTCATGGTAACCTTTGATTTGGCCCACCATCCAGTCTGAGAAGAGACTGATGGGAGGCGTGGAGGCGAATGCCTTTAACTGAGATTGTCTTTTCTAGTATAAAATAACCATTTTGACTGTTTGTTTTATTGCTGAGTAAATGAATCTGATTGTTGTAAATGAATCTGATTTTCAAAAATGTAAATACTAAAACACTACGAACAGAGAACAATGCAGAAGACATCAGGGAGACATCAAATCAAGGCAAAAACAGCTGCTACTTGACTTGTCTATTCGGCATTGAAATCCATTTTGTTATAAATGGGATTGTTTTTGTTTTTACTCTTATAAATTCATTATAACGTACATTTTTAATTTCTGCATTAATTAATATAAAGCAATGATTTCTAGTTATTTTTAATATTATTAATTACCCATGGCAATACAGTTTGGTATATGTCAATCAAGTTAGATTTTTGACCCTTCATAAAAAAAAGTTTGGGCACCCCTGGCCTATAGGCTTTTAAAAGGGAATTCTTACTAGTCTGTTTCAGTATAAGTTCATAAAACAAATAAAAGAGCAAAAATGAATAGGCCTAAATCTGTCCTTGGACTGTCCTTAAACTACAGTCTAATCGATAATCAATACCTTTCCCACAGTTGGCAGAACTTCAAGGTGTCAAACAACACTGACCTCTGCTGGCTAGGAATTTATTATGCTGAAAAAATCTTTACTAAAGTACAGTAGACTACTTTTGTATGTATGTGTGTGTGTGTGTGTGTGTGTGTGTGTGTGTGTGTGTGTGTGTGTGTGTGTGTTTTAATAGAGACTTTGAATGCATAACATATACTATTCTTACTTTTAAATTGATAGTTCACCTTAAAAAACATCTATACTTTCTCGCCCCCAGGTTGTTCAAAACTATGCCTTTCTTCTGTTTTGTCCTAAAATGTTTAAATATTTTTATATTAAAGTATTTGATTTCTTTAAAATGTCATCTTTTTTTATTTATTTTTTTAAATAAAGTAATTTTTTGCATTCAGAATGACATGAGGGTAAGCAAATAATAGCCCCTTTCACGCAATGATATCAGTAAATATCCGGAAAATTACCAGAACGACTTTACCGGTAAATTCAAAAAAGCTCTGTTCACAGACAAGACCGTTCCAGAATTTTTCCAGAAAATCCTATATCATATATCAAATTGTGGCAGAGTTTGTTTGAAAGTGAAGAGAGATCCAACAGTCTCAATTAGCTTGCTTGATGCACGCCAAGGTTCATAATTATTCAAATGAATCTCAGTAACCCCAGACACCTGAGTCCACTTTAACTGACCCAAACCTGCCAAGTGGGAACACACCTTGAGTCTATCATTTAGTCTTTCAACACGGCAAACAAAGAAATGTAATTCTTCCTGTGTAATTCAGGGAAAATTACACATCAAGCGCAACTGAAAATACAAACAGGTGTTTGAAAAAAAAAAATTGGATCATATTGGGTCAAAAAAAGAAAGAAAGACACGTTCTGTTCATTTTGTTAACATAACCCGCCAGAAGAGGGCAGCAGAATTTCATATTGAAATTAAGTGACTCTCACAGGGAAAGTTCACCCTAAAAATTACAATTCTGCCATCATTTACTCACCCAGAACCAGTGGTGTAAAGTAACAAATTACAAATACTCAAATTACTGTAATTGGCCCACTGTAATTCTCAGAAATTAAATAAAAGTGTGTACTTTCCCTTGAGTACATTTTTAGTGCAGTATTGGTACTTTTACTCCACTACTCTCCTTCAACCTGCAGTCACTACTTTATTATTTCTCATCTGTGGGGATTAGAAAAATCAGTCCTGTGATTCCTATCCAATCAAATCGCACACAGAAGATAAATCGCCTCACAATGAACTACCTCAAGACATGGGCGATTTATAATTGCAGCAAACTGTTTGTAAGCATTAAAGAAGATGTCTAAAATTGTCACACGCAATCACCCAGAGACTGTTTAGATTAATGTCACTGAATGTTTACTGTATGATGACTGAAATGGCCTTAAACACCCAACAGGCGCAAGACATCAACATAACGGCAGATTAACATTATACCCCAATGTCGTGGGGAGGTTGCATTTTGTTTGGAAATGAAAATCGGGTTGACGTCAATGTCCAACATCCAACCAAATATCAATGTATAATGATGTTACAGCTTGACGTTGTGTGGACGTTACCACTATGACGTCATGTTGGATACCTGGCGAACAAATGTCAGTATTTGACGTCAATATGATGTTGGTTTAAGCTGTTGGCTCGACGTTGAATTTTGGACACTGTCCAACACAGCCTAAAATCAACCAAATATCAACGTCATTTAACATCGGTATTGGACATCAAAATAACATTATCCTTAGACGCTGGCTAGACATTGAATTTTGGTCACCTGATATCACAACCTAAATCTAACCTAATATTAACGTCTTATGACGTTGTGTGCCTGCTGGGCAATAACTAATTGCACTACAGAATGTTACGTTTATACACATCCACAGATTACATGTGAATGCATCAGTTTTTTTTTTACAGCGTAATACTCAATACTTTACTATACTTTTGAAAGGTGTACTTTTTTCCTCATATCAGTGATATTTACAACAGATACTTTACGTGCACTACATTTTTAGGCAAGTAATGGTACTTTTACTTGAGTATGAGTTTTCAATACTCTTTCCACCACTGCCCATAACTTTTTCCAATCTATTTTTTTTCCCTCTAGATGTCAATAGTTACAACATTCTTCAAAATATCTTCTTTTTTGTTCAAAATAAAAATAAAAAAACTCTCAAACTCATTTGGAACAAGATTGAGTAATTGACTTTTCATTTTTGAGTGAACTACCCCTTTAAAACTTGCTGGCAAAGCATATGCGCTCTTGTGTGTTGCCGTTCTCTAGTACATACACCATTTTTCACAATACTATATTACAAAAGTTTAAAGATTTAAGATCAGAGTTGCATAATCAAGGCTAAATTAGGTGTTATTAGTCCTGATTTGAGTATTATAAATAAATCAATCTTGCTTTTTTATGTAACTGACTGACTTTTTAAAGCTATGACCAAATGTTGATGGGGGAAAAAAGAGATGTTTAACTTATAAGGCCAGTATAAGTAATTTATGAAACGAGGACAGGACTTCTCTCCAAAACAACAGGCGTTTTGACTCAATAACAATCAAAAAACAATCATAAACACAAGAGTAAAACTAATCTCAATTCAGTGTACTTTAGCGCAGGCTGTTCTGAGCCATCTGTAGATTCAGTATACTGTAAAACAATTTCAATGACAGCTAAATGATTATCAAAATCTCATATCTAAAGCACTCGGGAGACGTACACAAACATTTCCATCTATAAAATCAGTGAAATCTGGCCACTTTAACTGAAGTGTGGGCAACTTTGGAAACACTTTATTTTGACAGACATTTAACTGACTATAAAAAACTTTGCAAGTACATGTCAACTTACGCTAAGCCTGGTTTATACTTCTGCGTCAAGTGATCGGCGTGACCCACGGCGCAAGCCTCGTGCGCGCTGTTTCTGTTTCTCTGCAATAACACTTCCGAAACACTAGCTGGCAGTAGGTGTTTATGTTCCTCTCGAGTTTCTTTGCTGGTGTTTTATGTTTTCTGAACACTTCCTTAATGTACAAGTGGCTCAAATTCGCTCATTTTGAGGCGGGAACCGGTGGACGTGCAACAACTTTAATCATAAGGTAAACACAAAACAACAGTCTCCATCCGGAGCTCCTTCACGGGACTCCACACTTGTAAACACTCGCTGCATCGGGCGCGCGGCTCTCACCTCCGCCTACACTCGTCAGCGCTACCAAGCCGACCAATCACAGAGCTTGCGCTACATTTTTTGAGAGGTGCGCGTCAACGTCGCCGACGGCCACGCGTATGCTGCGCCGTAGCATACGCGTGCGTTTGACGCAGAATTATAAATCGGCATAATCTAATCTAAAGAGAATTAGTTGGCATGTAGATGCAATGTAACTTACTTTCAACAAACAGACCATCAAAATGAAGTGTGACCGCAACTTTTATTATTATTATTATTATTATTATTATTATTATTATTATTATTATTAATTCTCTTGCTTTCTTCATGTCTGTTATTGCTGTTTGAGAGATACTTGCCAGATATGCTGAAGTAAAGGCACATGTATATTTTAATGAACACACACATTGATAAATACTGTTGTCGTAATAAGAGGTGAATAATACAATGCGTATGAATATCACTGTACACGAATAGATGAAGACATCAAACACACTGTACAAAGACAACATTTTACAACTTTACATTGTCCGTAGCAGCTCACTATACATTCAAATATGAGACACCTGCCGTGCTACTCACATCCAGACATCAGAGAGTGGAGCAAACCATTGAAAACACATGAAGTCTGATGGGCCACAGGCCTTTTCACACACAAAGGGAGGAATTCAGAGCTCAAGTGCGAAAGCTGATGGTGTTTTGTTTTTGTTTTTTTGGGTGGTGGGCGGTATTGTAAGCACATATTTTGCCATTTCTTTTTTTTATTGAGGCCCAAATGTCTGAAGTAAAAGTCAAAATGATGAGTATCTACATCATATTTATGCTAAAAGTCAAAATGAGATCATAGTTATCATATAAAAGTCACAATTAACGTATTATTATGAAATAAAAAGTCAATACAAATTATTTTCCATAATTATGACAGATAAACCCTAAATAATAATGTCTTTTTTGGCATAATTATAACTTTACATTACAATCTGGTCTTGTTGTCAAAATGATGTCAAATATGTTTGTCATAATTTTGACTATATTAATCATCCTCAAAATATGACATGATTTGACTGTCTGTTTTTGGTAAGCACTGTCTGCTATTTTTTTTTTATTAAGGCCATTTTTTGCCATGTAAGATAATCATACTTCATGAAGTAAAAGTCAAAATCATGAGTAGCTACATATTTATTCTAAAAGAACAAATGAGATCATAATTCTCATATAGAAGTCACAATTGCTGAATTATTATGAAATAAAAAAATCCTAAAATATATTTTACATAATTATTACAAATAAACCCCAAATAATAATGTCTTTTTTTGGCATAATCATAACTTTACATGATGCAGTGGCGCAGTAGTTAGTGCTGTCGCCTCACAGCAAGAAGGTCGCTGGTTCGAGCCTCGGCTGGGTCAGTTGGCATCTCTGTGTGGAGTTTGCATGTTCTCCCTGCGTTCGCGTGGGTTTTCTCCGGGTGCTCTGGTTTCCCCCACAGTCCAAGGACATACGGTACAGGTGAATTGGGTAGGCTAAATTGTCCATAGTGAATGAGTGTGAATAAGTGTGTGTGTGGATGTTTCCCAGAGGTGGGTTGCAGCTGGAAGGGCGTCCGCTGCGTAAAAACCTGCTGGATAAGTTGGCAGTTCATTCAGCTGTGGCCACCCCAGATTAATAAAGGCACTAAGCCGAAAAGAAAATGAATGAATAACTTTACATTACAATCTAGACTTGTTGTCAAAATTATGTGAGATTAGTTTGTCATAACTTTGACTATATTAATAATCATCCTCAAAATATGACTGTTATGATTTGACTGTCTGTTTTTGTAAGCGCTGTCTTCACATTTTTTTTATTGAGGCCATTTTATTGCCATCTAAGATAATCATGAAGTAAAAGTCAAAACAAAAAACAAAAGTGTCTACGTCATATTTATGCTAAAAGTCAAAATGAGATAATAATTATCATATAGAAGTCACAATTATCGTATTATAATAAAATAAAAAGTCAATACAAATTATTTTCCATAATTTTGACAGATAAACCCTAAATAATAATGTCTTTTTTGGCATAATTATAACTTTACATTACAATCTGGGCTTGTTGTTAAAATTGTCAAATATGTTTGTCATAATTTTTACTATAATATTAATTACTCTCAAATATGACTGACATGATTTGACTGTCTGTTTTTGTAAGCGCTGTCTGCACATTTTTTTTTTATTGAGGCCATTTTTGCCACATAAGATAATCATACTTCTATATCCTGAAATAAAAGTCAATATAATTATTACATACATCATATTTATGCAAAAAGTTAAAATGAGATCATCATTATCATATAAAAGTCACAATTATCGTATTATTCCTAATACCGTATTATTTAAGTCCTAAAAATATTTTCCATAATTATGACACATAAACCCTAAATAATAATGTCTTTTTTTGGCATAATTATAACTTTACATTACAATCTGGGCTTGTTGTCAAAATCATGTCAAATATGTTTGTCATAATTTTGACTATAATATTAAACATCCTCAAAATATAACAGTCATGATTATAACTAAATTATTATGGACTTTTTACTTTTCGACTAGCTTTAGTTCTTATACTTGACTTGGTCGCAATTTAGATTTTCTGTTAGAATTATGATAACATTGACTTTTTGAGATCAATATTAACTTTTAAAGGGATAGTTTAGCCAAAAAATTGAAATTTTCTAATTTCCTCACATTTGAGTGATTCTAAAATTTCTTACTTCTGATGTAACACAAAACATCTATTCATTTATTCATTTTTTTTCGGCTTAGTCCCTTTATTAATCCAGGGCCGCCACAGCGGAATGAACCGCCAACTTATCCAGCATGTTTTTACGCAGCGGATGCCCTTCCAGCCGCAACCCATCTCTGGGAAACATCCACACACACTCATTTACACTCATACACTACGGACAATTTAGGGTGCTTTCACATATCTAGTTCGGTTCATTTGGTCCGGACCAAAGACAACAAATGATACATTGTAGCATTTTTCTGCCGTTTTGGGTTCCTTTCACACCACACTGATTGCTTTGGTCCGAACCAGTTGAAACGAACCAAAATGCAGTCATGTGACAAAATCTACATCACTCACTGGCCAGATGTTATTGAACGCATTTCCTAAACTGCTTTTCAATTGGTCAGAATTCACGTGGAACTACCGCAAATAAACAAACCGGCAGACGCACAATGTCGCTGCGCTGGCTGACGCAGTATCCCTGGTCATAGTATACTATGTAGTTTGTATGCATCACTTTAGACAAACTATACATTTCGAGAATGAAGGGCGGCTGCGGCTGGAAAACAATGTTTTAATGCATTGCAATCGGCGAAAGCATTAGGAGAAGGCATGAAATAATTTAGCTAAACTGTGACATGGTCATCTTTCGGAAATATCACCAATGATCCATCAGGTAATGTTTCTCCCCCCCCCCCTTACAATACAATACCACCTCTTCAAGCAGGTCTCGGTACGCTTTTTTGGTGCGCACCCGAGTGCGATTGCTACGTTCTCACCTGCCCAAACGAACTGCACCAAGAGGGAAAACGAACTCTAGTGCGATTCAGCCGAACTAAATAAGGCAGGTGTGAAAGCACCCTTAGCCTACCCAATTCACCTGTACAGCATGTCTTTGGACTGTGGGGGAAACTGGAGCACCCGGAGGAAACCCACGCGAACGCAGGAGGAACATGCAAACTCCACACAGAAACGCATACTGACCCAGCCGAGGCTCAAACCAGCGACGTTCTTGCTGTGAGGCGACAGCACTACCTACTGCGCCACTGCGTCGCCCAAAACATCTATAGTAGGAACAAAATAAAAATATGAAAGTAAATGTTTTTTTTCCCTGCATTCTTTAGTTTCCTTTGTTTAACAGAACTCAAAGAGGTTTGGAACAAGTGGATAATGAGTACATTTTCATTTTGGGGTGAAGTATACCTTTACCTTAATGTATTAAAGTCATAAAGTTTTCTCATAAATTGCTTAAAATGTACTTTCTTGTACTATAGCTATTACTCGAAATGTCATATTACAATTTTTTATATCACAGTATTGTCATTTTGTCATATTATAACTTATCATTTTGACTTTTATTGTAATTGTGATTCATTAAAGCATTTTTAAATCATTTTTATGTGGCGGCTTCCCTTCTGATTCACTCATGAAATATCAATGCAAACATGATTTGTTCATTTATTTATTTTCATTCAGCTTAGTCCCTGATTTGTCAGTGGTTGCCACAGTGGAATGAACCACCAATTTATCCAGCATATGTTTTACGCAGCTGATGCCCTTCCAGCCACAACCCAGTACTGGGAAGCAGCCATACACTCACGCATTCACACACAATTTAGTTCATCCAATTCACCTATAACACATGACTTGAGAAATGTCCCCTAGTCCAGCTTGGACTCGAACCAGTGACCTTCTTGCTGTGAGGCGACAATGCTAACACTGAGCCACCGTGCTGCCCTTGAAAACAAAATTTTCAATGCAATGTTGTACACAAAGAACTCTAATGCTGCGTTCACACCAGATGCGAAGTACCTCGTCACTTGCTCTGGTTTACTCAGGGAATGTTTTTCACCTCATGCAAATTTTCCTCTTGAGATGAATTATTTGAACTTGCACAGAAGATGAGAAGGTGAATTTTGCATATTCTTAGCAAACACGTCACACATTTCAGTGTCATTCACACCATCTGGTGGACATTTGTCTCTGTTTGCATGTTCCATTGACATTGTAAGTGAATTACTTATGCAAATACTTAATTCCACATTGATGTATCCAGCATTACAATACAAATTGAATTCAGATTACTGTAATACCATGATGTTAACTGTGGTACATTTCCATGAATAAAACACTCTATAATAAGCCATACATTCAAAGGACCCAAGTTGGCACTGAAAACATTGACAGAGACTTTATCGCCATGTTTCACCCGATGATTGAATTCCCTCCTCATTGTGTCTTAATACCCAGAACAAGCCACTTCATCATCCAGCAGTTCTAGGTCTCCTCAAACACAAGTTTCATATTATTATTCCAAAGAAAACACCACAAGTAAACGCAAACAAAAGAGAAAACATTTGTTTTGATAAATGTTTAAGCCAAATGAGGTAACACCGAAGGGCCTTTTTGCCTTGTCTTGTGCTTTACTAACACTAATCTCAATGTGTTCAACAATGTCCTTACATAAGTACTTGTGCCTCAGGACTTTTACAAATTAAACTCATCCTTCATTTTAACCAACATAATTAGCATCGGGAGTGGTCGGAATACAAACACTTACGAGCCATCACTCAGAGAGCTATTTGTTTAAGCCGACATGATTTTTGGAGGTAATTTCCCAAGCTGATTGTTTTTGGAAGCAAGCCAGTGTGAAAGAACGAGTGAGCGCTCGCAGAATGAGCGATCCAAGACCACACAAGAGAGAAAATCACTCGGATTTATCCTACAACAGCTCTGATCTGAACAACAGCCCAATTAATCTGTAAATTTCCTTAACTGCTTTTTATTCCGATGTCTACAAGAACTCTCTGTCCTGCAGAGGCGCATGGCTTCAGTGCATCCCATGTAGAAATCTGATATAAGGAAATATATGCAAATTATATACTTGACATACAATTGCTCACATGTATAACATTTCAAAATATTGCATAAAATAGCCGTTTACATATGTTTGTTTTTTATTAGAATTCTAAATATGTACATAAATGTTTATATATATTATCTAGAATATATATACGTTTGTATATATATTTATACAACAGTTCTGTCTGATTCTCGATCCTGATTGGCTGATAGCAGTGCGATATTCTGCAATATCAGCACTCGTACAGCCTCTTCACTCTTCTGTATTACTCCGCCCACATAGACTGACAGCAGATCAATAAACTCACTACAGTTTGACAAATAATGCAGCTGTTGGACAACAAAATGTACTTCTTTAGTCTAGAATGTAGTTGTTTAGACTGCAACTATGCATTTTATTTAGAAGGATAGTGCCTATTTTAGATATTTATAATTTTAGAGATTTAGCATCTATCAGCCTGTCATACTGAGCAGAGCAAAGTTCCGCCACAAAATGGCGATATAAACCGCATAAATAGCCCTTAGAGGAGAAAAACTCAGCGTAATTTCAAACTACAGCTGATCAAATCATGATAAAATGGGTAGGTGACATTCTCAGTCAATCTCTCTCTTTTGTATGCTGTAGTGCTGTATTTATACCATAGTAATCTGGTAGTGTTTGCTTTGCTTTGGCTTTTCCGGGGTTAATAATTGTGATATCCTGATTGCAACAGAGAAATAGTAGGAAATGTCTCCAGACTGATGGCATTTCATGCCATTCAGCCATATAAGTGTATAATGTGAGCAAAATCATCTGTTTTGTCATTTTTGTTTTAGACATTAATCAAGAGAATCATTCAAATACTAGCTCTAAAGTGATGTTTGTGAAGTAGCGACGGTTTCTGCTGTTCTGACATCAAATGCAGATGTGAATGAATGGCGGAAGAAAGTAGTTCCTCATACAAAACGATTTTTAGACTCTCCGTGTTTGATTTTCTTTGCTTATATACATGATTATGTTGTCGAACTGTTGTATAAACGCAATATCACATGAGTAGCAGTGCGATATGGCTGTATATCGGCACTGGTGGGACACTAAGGCAAATATCCCTGCTGAAAAAACCAGCTTAAACCAGCCTAAGCTGGTTGGCTGGTTTTAGCTGGTCAACCAGCCTGGTTTTAGAGGGGTTTTGGCCATTTCCAGGCTGGTTTCCAGCCATTTCCAGCCTGGTCTTAGCTGGTCAGGCTGGAAAATGACCAGCTTAAACCAGCTTGACCAGCCTGGTTTAAGCTGGACATAGCTGGTTTTGGCTGGTCAAACTGGTTTTAGCTGGTCAACTCCCAGCCTGACCAGCTAAGACCAGACTGGAAATGGCTGGAAACCAGCCTGGAAATGGCCAAAACCCCTCTAAAACCAGGCTGGTCAACCAGCTAAAACCAGCCAACCAGCTTAGGCTGGTTTAAGCTGGATTTTTCAGCAGGGATATTTGTCATTTTTTTTCAATACTTCATTTGAATTTAAATGTTTTATCTTTATATTCCTAACTCTTATTTGAATTAATATAACTGTTTTGAAAAAAAGCATTGCCTATATTCACTGAGAAATGGATAATACATGACATTTTTTAGCCTATATGTGTAATCCACATATGAAATTGTATGTGATACATGTAATTTTCCTTTACTTCCGTATATCAGATTTCTAAATAAGATTAATGCAACATCACACTCACATAAAATACTACACTATACACTTAGCGTACACTGACAAAATGTGCATTATGAATTATTTACAAAGATATATATATATACCACCCAACAGGGACACTAAAAGACACTGGAATGGAGGAGGCCACCATGCCCTAACATCTTATAAAGGTCTATGAGACCTACGAAAGAACTGGGAGTGATTAGCCCACTCCCATGACCACAGTATTTACAACACACATTTCCAAATCCTCCTCTGAATTCCGTTCTAAACCAAACATAGTGTATGGGAACCTCAAGATGCTGATATGTTATGACAACTACGATTTTCTGCTGCGTGTCATTACAAGCAGGTCATGTCATCTCCGTTCAGGCTTGAGGACAAAATATCAACACTGAAAATGGATGGAACACCTTTGACTATATAAACACCGTGACGGCGACATGAGGAGGTGTTATTGAGGGACACAGTGACCTCTCTCATGTGTGTTTTCAAGTATTATCAGGAGCATAATCGACAAAAAAAGCCTTCTGTGTATACTTTTTTTACCCTTGAAATATTCTACATTTAGCAATGCTAACAGCTAATACTTTATTCTGTGTATACTTCATAACCATAAGGCAATCTACAATTAGCAATGCTAAAAGCTAACAGCTAATACTTTAAAAGGGGCTATCTGAATGAAAAGACTTATATCAGGGGCATAAACTGCAAAAAAAGCCTGCTGTTTACTTTTTAACCATAAGGCAATCTACATTTAGCAATGCTAACAGCTAATACTTTATCGAAAGGGGCCTTTTGAATGAAGAAGCTTTTTGTCAGGAGCATAAACTGCAAAAAAAAAAAAAACCCTTCTGTGTATACTTTATACCCATAAGCTATTTTACATTTAGCAATGCTAACAGCTAATACTTTATCGAAAGTGGCTTTTTGAATGACACCGTTAATGAGGGTTTTATATCAACAAGTACTTATAATCATAACAGCCCTCTTTTCTCAGCTGAAATGTGTATGTCGGTCAGCTTTGAATGCTTTTGAAAGAGGGAACGGTGGATTTCTGTTGAGGATCTCAGAGTTTGTATCCATATATCAAGTCCTGGTTTGATTCCAGACTTAAACTTGGGTTAGGTTTCTGAATCCAATCTCCCAACTAAAGTCCAGCTTGTTAGTTTGACGGGTAATGTGTGGGTTGAATGTACATACGAAGCGCACTGCAGCAAGATTTCTCTTCGAGGACTTGAGGTTTTTGGTTGGTGGCCAGGAATTGCTATTGATTCTTGAAACAGATTCTGGCTGCTCGTCTGCACTTCGGTCCAGTAGTCTTTATCTTTCCGTATGGCTAGTTGCGAATATAGCCTGTTGAGACTCTTGTCTCCCAGCGCCTTGCTCTGCAGTTCTGGCATTATTAGGTGTACAAATTGCTTGAATTTAGAGCATCAGTTTAAAGCACTTTTAGTAGTTTTGGAATATATGCTTCATGGCCAAGCTGGGAAAGCTTCCAATAACACTTTTTTTGTTGTTGTTGCTGAACAAAATGATCCATAAATCAAGAAATGAGCTGTCGGATATGTGGAAATACTTTGTTCTTATATCTCAGATCACATGTACGATCCTGCTCACATGATCAATTGTTTAGTTCTGAGTTTGGATAATTTCTGAAGACTTTATGAATCCATCCGGCATAGAAGGCCACGTTCACGAAAATGGCTGGTCGGTTGTGTCTGGCACATCCTCTGCCGTTTATGCTCACGCCAACAATGACTTTACTGTTACTCTCTTGACATATTAGAGGGCCACCGTAGTCTTTCTGTGAGCATGAAAACAATGGAAGGATAAAAGTTGATATTTTGAAATGCATTCAAAGGATAACAACCAATATATAAAATATCACAACCAATAGCCAGCTACATTCAAAAGTTTGGGGTCAGCAAGATATTCTTAACAGATTTTTCAAAGATCTCACAAAAATTGTAGTTATTTTATGAAAAGTAGAGTAAAAACATTAAATTTTAAATAACGGATTTTAAAATTGAATCTATATTTGCTATTTATTTATGCAGAATTTTCAACATGCATTATTACAGTCTTCATTGTCACATGCTCTTTCAGATATAATTCGTTGGTGCTCAATTAATTTTTCCATAAACTGTAAAGAGTTTGTACCTAATATTCTTGTGGAAACAAGGATTGTTTAGCCCTGTTTCCAATATGCTTATTTCACACAACTGCCATTTTAAAAAATGAAAGCGAGGCTGTGGTGGGAAGAAACCCTGAAGTATAGAATCAATACTGTAAAGATTGCATCAACATGCTGTGGACTACAAACCTCCAGCTATTGCCGCAATTTTAAAATGCAGATATGGTGTAAACATCCCTTTAATATCATTCAGTTAAGTGTATTTAAGCAATTAAAAGCAGATTAGGCATCAAACAAAATCATAATCTCTTTAAGAGTAATACGCTAGGCGTTCTCCTAGGCTTCAGTTCATGGCTCCACCGGTAAACACCGTGGGGATGCTTCCCTGCTTCAGCCTATGTAACCCGGTGAGCGATAAAACAATGCAGTCCTCTGTAGCACACCCTCGTGTTGTCTGTAATACTGTTGTTCTGGTACTTAAGTTTTAAAAACGTCCATTTCCCATGCCGTTGAGCACGTTCTTAAACCACTAATTTGTAATATTATTCACCAGTACTCAACAGAAATGACTGTGATTGGCCGTGAAGGTCATCAGTTCACCACTCTTTACCAAGTGCAAACACAAATACACGGACACTGGAGCGTTTTAAAGCCGTGAAGATCAGTCGAGTCATCAGTCGATTGCTAGTCTGTGTTTGCACTCTGTAAACATCGGTGAAGTGAGGTGAACTGATGACCTTCACAGCCAATCACACTCATTTCTGTTGAGCACTGGTGAATAGTATGGCAAATCAGCGGTGTTTAAGAATGCGCTTAACTGTGCTTAAATGTTAGCGGGAAATGGACGTTCATTTTTAAATTTCAGTACCGAAATTCAGTATCGTGACAAGTCTAATATAGTGAAAGAATCAGTTCAATAACTTGAGTTTAATAAATGACATCTAAAACGTGTATTTGGGAAAGTTATCTAGCTAGTGCCATTTCCCTTAACTTAGCTGAAAATGAGGTCCAATATCCCTTTTTATTTTCACTATCAATTCAGAATGAACCTTCAGGTCACTTGGAAGGTGGTGAAATGGTACATTTGTGTAACTTTCTCTTTGCTGAATATACAGCCAGGTACACAGCGTTCCTGTGGGACGTGAGGCAATACTTCCAGGTTTCTTCCCACCGCAGCCTCGATTTCTCTTTTAAAATGGCAGCCGCATGAAATCAGTCTAATGGCCATTAAAGGGATAGCTCTCCCAAAAAATTATATTGTCATTTACCAACATTTACTCACCCTTGACTTGCTCAAAACCTATTCGAGATTCTTTCTTCTCTTGAAAACAAAAGAAAATATTTTAAAGATTGCTGATTGATTGTACCCTTTGGCTTCCACTGTAACGTTTTGCCTACTATGGAAGTCAATAGGTACCATCAACCAGCATTTTTCAAAATATCTTCTTTTGTGTTCAACGGAAGAAAGAAGCTCATGCAGGTTAAAAACCATACGGGGAAGAGTACTGTAAATGGTGAGGTAATTTTAATTTTTAGTGAACTATCCCTTTAACTTTAAACTAGTAATTTAAGGGTAAAACTTTACAATAACAGTACATGAATAATGATGTGCTAATATGTAAACTAAGCATTACTTTATTATAAATTAATGATGAGTTAATGCATGTGCTAATCATAAACTAACTTTAACTACAACATGAGTCACATGAGTTCATGTGTAAATAACGGCTACCTTAACTACTCGGTAGTACATGTTTGTTAATTAATGTATTAATTGCCACATTAGTTTGTGCTTAATTTAACCCTCATGAGGGTTAACAACTCATGAGTTGTTAATGTATAATTATGTCATGACTTTACTTGGAGGGGCACATCATCATTAACCCATTCTTAACCACTCGTGAACTCCTTATGCACGTCTGTCTAGTGCGTTTACACTGAATAACAATACAAAAGTGTTCTGTCAGCATCAACATGAACAGTTTAAAGAGCCCCTATTATGGGTTTTTGAAAATGACCTTCCATGTGTAACACAGCTCTAAGTGAATAAAAACGTCCAGCTGAGGTTTAAATCTAAAAGTGCAGCATGTTTAAAACTATTGATTCTTTAGCGAAATATTTGACTCAGAGTCGAATAAACAAATCGAGTTAGGTTTGGATCTTTTGCTTGATCGTATCGACGTCGATATGGTACATCACCAAATATGTACTTCCAGTTCTGTTAAAATGTGCACGCGCTTTTTCCTCCACACACTAGCAGAGGCGCGGGGGACTGATCATGACATGAAGATGACGATCACTGACAGATGGAGATTTGGCTGCGGCCAGGGCCGGAGCAAACTGAACTGGCGCTCTAGGCAAAAGATGATCATGCTGCCCTCAAACTGAAAGTGAAAACGATAGACGGGGGTGTGATTGTATGACAACGAGGACCGGGGCGGTGGGGGGGATTGTCGCGGACGAAAGTGAGGACCCAGGGTGGGGGGGGTATGTCGCGGACGCCGCCCTCTCTATTATGCCACCTGGGTCACCTCTATGGACGCGCCAGCTCTGGCTGCGGGGAAAAAAAGGTTACTTTTACTAGAAACCAACCTAGTACTGTGTTTGTTCTTGTCATTTTTCTGAAGATTGATACAATAACCTACGCTGCAACGTGGGATTCGTCGGCCATTTGCTGTTGAAGGAGCAGCAGAGACTATGGGACTTTGTCAGACTTTGACAGGGACTTTGTCAGTAACTTTTACAGTTCATATGGACCAGTTTCTTCTTCCTCCGGATCATAACATGTAAGTGTCATTAAAATTGTTGCCTCGTTTTGTGCAGTTTGCAAAATATGTGTTTAATTGAGTGTTGTAACTTGTAATCGCTCAGCGTGGCTTGTAATCACATATCGATTATAGATCAGTGCTTGTACTGTATCTCTCAGGTTAAATCTGTATGGGGCTGTTCACATATCGCGTCCAAAACCACGTTAAAAACGTGACTTGTGCTTCTTCTTTTACCAATTTTAAGTGCCTTTCTGAACTGTCACCCTCTGCTGTTTGCCTTTGCTATGGCCACCATCAGCCGTTCCTACACACGCGTGGTGCGGTCAATTTCAAAATAGTTCAGCATTTGCCACTGTGTGGATTAATACTGAATGTGTGTTGTTATTACTAGGGGTTAGGTTTAAGAGTAGAGCAATATGCTGGTCTTTAACTGCATTAATGTATTGCAGTCCTGCACTGGGCTCTCATATACTCTCTGGCTGCTATTTCATAGCTGTGGGGGGCTTTTTGTGGAGGGGTTTGGGAACAAATGAATCGCTGAATGATTCATTTGGGAGTCTCTGGGATATTTAGGTAAAAATAAACGCATCTTATAAGACAATTGCTGCGTCCCAATTCGCATACTTACACTACGACCTAAAAGTATGTACTTTTTTTGTGGAGGAAAAATATATACTTTTAAGTGTGTAACAGAAAAGTATGCAAGCTTTGGGACATACTACTTCCTCGTTACACAGATCGTTGTGTTGCTTAGTTAATTAATTTCCTACCTTATTGGAGAAGCAGCAGCAGGATAATCTCCCATTCACGAGTCTTTCATGCAGAGAAATCTCCTCAGGTCTTTGGATAATTCTGCATTCAGACGGTAATGTCCAAACACGTCTTTATATAAGTTCAGTATTGTTGTTGCAGATGAAATATAACACAGACAACGCTATTTAAATATTCTCCAGTGGGCTAGATATTAATTAACAGTCATACAAACACCTTTAACGAAGCCTCTCTGCTTGACGGTTGGTCTCGCACGTCCATCATGTTTGTAGTTTGTTTACACTTTTCACCCGCGTTTTGTAGTTCTAATCGAATTCACGTCCAACGCGCAATGTACTGTGGGCAATATCAGCGGTTAGAGTATGGACGCTTCTACACTTAAAAATTTGACCGGAAATAGTAAACCATCCGGGAATTTTTGGCATACTCTTTTCAACATACTACGATTTGGGACATACTAATTCTATTTTCACATAATATTTAGGTAGTATGCGGATTGGGACGCAGCAATAGACAGTGTTTTTTGACCTTGCACGCATATCAGCATGTTGTTAGAGACCCCTAAAACCAAAATATGACCTTTTTTGATGCAAAATAGGGGCTCTTGAGTAGTTCATGAGTAGTTAAGGATGAGTTAAAGATAATGTGCCCTTCCAAGTAAAGTCATGACATAATCATAAACTTAAATGTTAATTAATACACTAATTAACAACACGTACTAACAACTAATTAAGGTAGCCGCTATCCACACATGTGACTGTTGTAAAGTTAGTTTTTGATTAGCACATGCCTTAACACATCATTAGTTCATAATAATGTTTAGTTTACATATTATTACATCATTATTCATGTACTGTTATTGTAAAGTGATCCGATCACATGTAATCCGCCAAGATGCATTCCTGATTCCATATTAACGCATTTAAATGCATTTCTTTGTGACCTCTTAATTCAGAGGAGCACTGCTGAATAAATGAACCTATGTGGTTTACGTGACTGCAAGCTTTTGAAAAGTAGCACAGTAAATCAGATGAATAATCTCACCTCACAAACTCCTTCATCTCTTTTGCCACCAGCACACAGTTTCGAACTAGTGATGGGAAGAGCCCCTCTGTGAAGCTGCTGGCATCGTTCATTGCTCACTATGGGCAGATGAACTCTTTTCAATGTTCCCTCATGTCCAGTGCCTGAGAAAGCCAGAAAAGACTCTATTAGAGAAGCAGCAGTGTGCCAGTTTTTTACACTTACACATTTATTCAATCTGATACTTCACATTTATGTGCCTTCCCTCATCCTCTGCTTTCACAATGTTACACTTTGTAGTTCCAAACCACAAAATGCTTCCAAAATACTTTCATCATCAATGGAAATACTTGCGGAATCTGTGTATTAGTGTTGCCTGGAAACGTGACTAGAACTTTGAAGAGGATGTATTGGGTTTTATTGCTTTTATATGTACTAAATATTTGGAGCATTTTGTTCACTTTTTTTTACTTCAGCCCTGGTTCATTTCAGATCCACCCTCCAATTCGAAAACACATTCAAGTGATGTTTCTTGGTGCACAGAAAAACAGTGTTTTCTTTAAATGTTTCCATCCAGTGCTTAATTTGAGCCTGTGTCCTGACATTTTATGCTACCCACCAGATTATGCTACCAACACTGTATTTGAATGGGTCTGAGATTGGAGTTAGTGCTTAGGTAGGTTAGGGCGATATTACAGCTTCATATCACACTACTCCACATTAAACTTTACACTGGTAGCAAAATCTGATAGGTAGCATATTGCATCATCAAAATGTGCTACCTACTTTTTGAATGGGAGGTAAGACAATCTGACAAGGTAGGACAAATCGACAGAACACCGGTTCTAGCTGAATCCTGTTCTGGAAAATGTCAGATATGTGTGTTTTGCTTTCCGGTATTTATTTGATTTGATCTGGCATTAACTTGTGCGCTGTGAATACCTGCATGTCTGTGTGTGCGTTTGCAACTGAATGAGCAAAAGTCAAGTTTAACTATTGGCCCTCAACAATATTTTCAACCAGTCATCTTTTTTACATTTACAATCACTCTCATATCTCAGCAGCCAAGATAAATAATGGCATAGTGGCCTACCATAAATAATATGTGTATTTTCAAAATGGCAAGTAAATCTGATCAAAAGAGATCTCGAGAAGATGAAACTGTGCCCCTGGATCAGGATAGCAGGAGACAGAAGCAAAGCAAGTCAAGTCAACCTAAAAGCATGACAGAAGAGGTAACACTCTTCTTGAAGATTAGACAGAGTGAGTGATTTAATTATCTTTTTTTTTTCACTTGAAAGTGAACTGAATGTCAGTGGTGTTAGTATACTGATTAGTGATGTTTTATAAGTGATGTTTTCGGTACTGAGATGTTTTATATGATTGACCCATAATGTAATATGGCAAAAAACAATTAAAGACCATTCAGAAATTTAATGACGTCATGTTCTAGGAAAACTGAAATTGTGTGGTGGACGTCGAGCAAGGTAACTTTTATTTCCCGGTTTTGTTCCGGAAATTATTCATTTACAAATCAAGCTTTGTTTCCATCTCATTTTTTTCAAGAAAATAAAATGATCTGCCCATATTAAAAAATAATAATACAAATAAAAATAAATAGCTTAGAGTTTTATCTTTAAATCTGTTTACAAAGCTGCGGAGATAACCTTTTACTTGGGAATAGAGAGAAAGCCATAAGCTGAGAGTGAGGGCGGGGTTGACCTTGTTACTTTGGATGATGTCATCATGATTACTAACTATGCACACAGTTAGTGGCCAACAGGGAGTCTCTGTCAGTGATTATTCAAAGAAACTAGAGTGATATTATGTTCCCCTATTTAAATAAAAGATGTAACATTAAAATACTGCCACATTTTAAAATGCAGGCAAAGAGAAGAATTGCGATCAAAAAAAGGTTCCTTGCTTTTAATGTTTAACATATATCTTCTAATGTTACAAATTAATGTATTTCATTCATTCATTCATTTTGTTTTCGGTTTAGTCCCTTTATTAATCTGGGGCCGCCACAGTAGAATGAACCGCCAACAATGTAATTACAATACATTCAGTTTAATAGACTTAGGCATATAAAAATCATTTTGATGATGGACTTTTGCTCAGATGTTTTCAGATGTTTTTGATATTGTGTTATTAATATGTGATAATATAGTGTGTTAACTGGTTAGTCTAGTTATCCAATCACATCATCTATTAAGGCAAAATCATAGTACAAAATCATCGACTTTTTTATGTGCATCAAATTATTTATCAGGTAAATGTACATGTTCTTGCACATTTTTGAAAATCTGAATATCAGATATTTCACAATATAATTAATTAATTAATTAATTAATTTTTAACAATTAAAAAGAAAAAATTAAACACAATATATAAATAACTGATTGGGGCTGCAGTGTTTCACATGATAAACTTGAGGGTCGACATGGGAACTTTAAAGTGATGCGTTCTAAATAATGGTAACAATAAAAAACTCCCGCAGGGAGGTCAGCTTTAAAACTCACATGTGAAAGGGTTAAAGATATTTTATGTTGCTGTGCATCCCTGTGTGTGTGATAAGCAAGATGTCCAGTTGAATTATTTGCCCCCCTGTTTATTTTTCCCCAATTTTTGTTTAACATAGTTAAAGATTTTTTTAACACATTTCTAAATATAATAGTTTTAATAACTCATTTCTAATAACTGATTTATGACAGTAAATAATATTTTACTACATATTTTTCAAGACTTAAAGCTTAAAGTGACATTTAAAGGCTTAACTAGGTTAATTAGGTTAACTAGGCAGGTTAGGGTAATTAGGCAAGTTATTGTATAATGATGGTTTGTTCTGTAGACTATCGAAAAAAATATTGCTTAAAGGGGCTAATAATTTTGACCTTAAAATGCTTTTAAAAAAAATTAAAACTGCTTTTATTTTTGCCAAAATTAAACAAGACTTTTTCCAGAAGAAAAAATATTATCAGACATACTGTGAAAAATTCCTTGCTCTGTTAAACATCATTTGAAAAAAATAAAATAAAATTAAAGGGGGCTAATAATTCTGACTTCAACTGTATATGTGTTTTGGAACTGCCAATTACTAATGAGCTATTCAAATAGCAAAAAAAAAAAAACAACCTGCGCCATTGACTTAGGCTGGTCAATGGCATGGTCTATTTCATTTGTTTAAAAATAGCAAATGTAAATCTGTCAGGTGGTGTGAGACTGAAGTTGAACGTACCTTTGGTTTCGCCCCAGCCGTACACAGAGCAGATGGTGTCCTCCTGAATGCTGCAGTCTGCTACGGGCAGCTGAATAACTCGGACACGCTCACTCGGGAGTGCAGGTCTATGTGAAAGAGGAACAGAGAGGTCATTTAATCAGCAACTGGATTAGACGTGGAATACATTAATAATAAACATTGATCCATCAACAGGTCTTACTGAGACAGGCGGAGAAGGGCGAGACTAGAGTCTTCTGGGCCACAGATTACATGCGAGATTCTCCTCTCCTGTCTGTGAAAGTCATTCTCACTTGATTCGTTCAGATGGGAAATACCAAGCCAAACTCTGTACTCTGATAGGTCAGGCACGCTGGGGGAAAATAAGTATGTAATTAAATTGTGGTCTTAGATTTTGGACATATACAGTTGCAATCAGAATTATTCAACCCCCTGATTTATTAGCCCCCCTGTTTATTTTTTTCCCCAATTTCTGTTTAACAGAGAGAATTTTTTTTCAACATTTCTAATCATAATAGTTTTAATAACTCATTTCTAATAACTGATTTAATTTATTATATATATATATATATTTCTTTATTCATATTTTGTTTTGTTAATTTTGTTTATGCCAATAAATTTTTTTATGCCCATTTCTTAACACTGAAATAACAGTTACATCTAAATATACAGGTTTTTTGGTCTTTTTTATTGCAAAAACATGGTAACAAATAAAATTGATGTTTTATGTCCATTTTCTACACATTCTAAAATTAATAGAATGAACTAAATGATGTAAATTTATATATATATATATATATATATATATATATATATATATATATATAATTTTATTGACTTTTATTTATTTTTTATTAATTTAGATTGATTCAAAATGTGGCGCCATGGTAGCTCATTGGTTAGAACACAGCAGTGGTTGAAAACAAGAAGGTCGCTGGTTCGAGTCAGTTGGCATTTCTGTGTGGAGTTTGCATGTTCTCCCCGTGTTCATGTGGGTTTCCTCCAGCTCCTCCGGTTTCCCCCACAGTCTAAAGACATGCGCTATAGGTGAATTGAATATACAATAGGAGTATGAGTGTGTGTGTGTGTGAATGTCAGTGTATACTGTAGGTGTTTCCCAGTACTGAGTTGCAGCTGGAAGGACATCCACTGTGCTGGAACTTATGCTGGAATAGTTGGTGGTTCATTACGCTATGGTGACCCCTGATAAGGGACTAAGCCTAAGAAAAATGAATGAATGAATATAATAATATTGTAATTAAGAGCATCCGTTTCCTTCAGAAAAAAAAGAAATTTGTTGTGAACAAAAATCAGGGCTAACTATAGCTTTCTTTAAATTTCTGAAGTTAAAACGTAAACTAGTGTTGTTTAAAAATTTATTTAAAATCTAACAAACATATAAGCATTTTTATTTTATTCGGCACAAATTCGGCAGTTTACAGAACTAAAGCTACTATTTACTCAAACACAAAACATATTATGGATAAGTTGGCGGTTCATTCCGCTGTGGCGACCCCTGATGAATAAAGCGACTAAGCCAAAGGTAAATGAATGAATGAATGATTCAAAATGCAACACTCAAAAAATACGTGGACGAACGCAACCTTGGTTATTTATTTTCAATAAAATGTAGATTATACTTTTTTCATTAATTTTCCTTCAGCTTTGTCCCTTTATTAATCTAGGGTCGCCACAGCGGAATGAACCATCAACTATTCCAGCACGTTTTACACAGCGGATGCCCTTCCAGGTGCAACCCAGTACTAGGAAAAATCCAAACACACTCATTCATTCACTCACACGCACGCACGCACGCACGCACGCACGCACGCACACACACACACACACACACACTAAATATACAGTTTGTTTGGTCTTATTTTATTGCAAAAACGTGGTAACAAAAAAAAAGATGTTTTTATGTCCATTTTCTACACATTCTAAAATGAGTAGAATGAATCTAAACAATCTAAATTAATATATATTTTATCAACTTTTATTAATTTAGATTGATTCAAAATGCAACACTCAAAAATACTGGGTTGTTATAATCAAACATTGGGTCAAATATGGACAAACCCAACCATTGGGTAAAAAAGTGTATTATAAATTCTATTGAAAAAAAAACCAAGGTTGGGTTCATCCATACTTGACCCAACGCTTGTTTACAACAACCCAATTTTTTTTTTTTTACTTTACAGCACTTTCCATCAACTTCATTCATTTATTTTCCTTCAGCTTAGCCCCTTTATTTATCAGGGGCCACAGTGGAATGAACCGCCAACTTATCCATCATATGTTTTACACAGCAGATGCACTTCCAGCTGCAACCCAGTACTGGGAAACACCCATACACTATGGCCAATTTAGCTTACCCAGTTCACCTATCACATGTCTTTGGACTGTGGGGGAAACCGGAGCACCCAGAAGAAACCCACGCCAACACGGGGAGAACATGCACACTCCACACAGAAATGCCAACTGACCTAGCTGGGATTCGAACCAGTGTCCTTGCTGATAGGTCACAGTTCTAACCACTGAGCCACCGTGACGCCCTTTCAATCAACTTTGTGCAGTTAAAATGTTCAGAATAATATTGTTTTTCTTAGATTCTATGGTCTTTGTTTGCATTGTTGATTAAACTACAGTATGTTTCCATGAGCCCTTTTTAATCTAAAGACCAATATAAATTGAATTCCTCCTGATATTGACCTATACATATTTCATGGATATGCACATGTATGGGTGTCTGGTGCAATGAGATACAGGTGCTATATGAGAAACAGATACTCGACATGCTCTAAAAACATCCGCAGCTTTGATTTGTTAAGTTACATGCATGAGACAAATGAGGAACGCTGGTGGATCATTGACCCCCAGACCCTGAGCATCCCGAGGTCACGAACAGGCCACAGCGGTGAGCTGGAGATGATTACCATGAGGAGAAGCAGTGTCTGTCTGTCAGCACCCACTCCTCCCTGACCAGAGAGCCTCCGCACCAGTGACTGCTCCTGAAAGCACACACACACAGATCCAACATCACACTCTCATATCGCAAACATCTGACCTCAGGGAGAGCTATACTGGAGGAGATTCTACTGTCAGGCTGCTTGCGCTGGGCTTCATATAACCAGAGATAGTATGGATTTTCTTGAATGGTTTATGGAAAGGGGCTACAAATGTTTTTGGTACTGCAAATAAAATAAATAAATATGACATGACATGACAACTGCAAGGCTATAACATACTATAAACTGTACTGTACTCCTGTGAATTTTTCATTCTTTTGAAAATATTTCCCATGTTATGTTTATTGAAGATAAAAGTTAACTTAATAGTTCATAATAATATCATTATAGTTTTAATAACTAATAGGTCTAATAACTCATTTCTTTTGTGTTTGGCATGATGACAGAACCTAATATTTTACTAGTTATTTAGCAAGATACTAGTCCTCGAGAAAACAATAGAGAGTAGAAAAAAATAACTATTTATTAGACTTTTATTTATATATATATATATATATATATATATATATATATATATATATATATATATATATATATATATATATATATATATATATATATATATCAATTTTTTTTATTAAAAACTGCTTTTATTTCAGTCAAATTAAAAGAAAAAATTATTATAAGAAACAAAGTTAAAATTTCCTTGCTCTATTAAACATAATTTAGGAAATAAAAGCATTTAACATGTAGACTGATAATTTGGCCTTTTATTTATTTATTTAATTATTTATTTATTTATGTTTTCCTTATACAGTATATATTAAAACGAGTGATGATTAAAATTTTATGAGACAAATGAGGAACGCCAGTAGATCATTGACCCCCGTACATGTTGGACACACACACATATATATACATGTATATATATATACACATACACACAGTTGAAGTCAGAATTATTAGTCCCCTTTTTAATTTTTTCTCTTTTTTAAATATTTCCCAAATGATGTTTAACAGAGCAGAGAAATTTTCACAGTATGTCTGATAATATTTTTTCTTCTGAAGAAGAAAGGCTAGAATAGAAGCAGGTTTTAATTTTTTTAAAGCCATTTAAGGACAAAATTATTAGCCCCTTTAAGTTATATTTTTTTTCGAGTCTACAGAACAAACCATCGTAATACAATAACTTGCCTAATTACCCTAACCTGCCTAGTTAACCTAATTAACCTAAGTTAAATGTCACTTTAAGCTGTATGGAAGTGTCTTGAAAAATATCTAGTCAAATATTATTTACTGTCATCATGACAAAGATAAAACAAATCAGTTATTAGAGATGAGTTATTAAAACTATTATGATTAGAAATGTGTTGAGAAAATCTTCTCTCTGTTAAACAGAAATTGGGGGAAAAAAATAAACAGCGGGGCTAATAACCCTGCTGAAAAATCCAGCTTAGACCAGCCTAAGCTGGTTGGCTGGTTTTAGCTGGTCGACCAGCCTGGTTTTAGAGGGGTTTTGGCCATTTCCAGGCTGGTTTCCAGCCATTTCCAGCCTGGTCTTAGCTGAACAGGCTGGGAGATGACCAGCTAAAACCAGCTTGACCAGCCTAGCCATAATCCGCTTTTGATTTTAAAAGACAGAGTTTGATGAACTGGATGAGCCTGTCCGACTGTCATTGAATGGCAAATGAAAACGTCCTTTACCTCAAAACTCTGTGCATTATAAGAAAAAGAAACACAATGTACAGTCCGAAGTGTAGCATGCATTCATAATGATTTTTTTGTGCAGTGACGCTACTTTGAATGAGTCTGATTTACTATAAATTAAACGACAACTGCGTTTCACGAAAGACAGAGTTAAGATGCCATTCTTTTATCCCACGTGGATGCTATGAGGATAAACAAGATACCAAGACCTTGAGTATAGTGAGGAAAAGTGTCTGAGAGGCATGACCTTTTTGTCCAGCAGGGTACCTTGTGTTTTATTTGCTAATGTAAGCTATTTTATAAAAGATAAATATAATGTATTTATATTAGCCTACTTCATATTACCTATACGTCTGATAAGCTTTTTATATTAATGGACAATGCACAGATATTGATCTTTCATAATGTTTTTACATTATTTGAATTTACTAAGCTTAGTTTACAATGTTTACATTGCTCTACTTACATTAATTCTAAATCCCAAATATCAGAAATGACAACAGATTGTTAGGATTTAATTAATGTCAGTTTTAATGTTTTAATGTTATTGATTAATGCACTTGACAGATTTTATTCATTCATTTTCCTTTTGCTTTTTCCCTGGTTTATCACAGCTGAATGAACCGCCACTTACTTGACAAATTGATATATTTTTTAATTTTAGGTAGTCTGTGTAATGTGTTTTATATTTTGTAAAATAATTTCTAATTGCATCTTTAGTGATTTTTCAACTAAATACACTGTCTTGTTCCAATAGGTGGATTTAGAGGGGTTTGCATAAAAAGCAGAAGTGGATTTAGTTGGTTTTGATGCAAAAAAAAAATTACCTTGTTAAAAAACAAACAATTGTCTAAAGTGACATTTTTGAAAAAAGGTATTTTTTATTACCTTTTCATTATCTATAAAATTAAACTTCTAAACCTATATATATATATATATATATATATATATATATATATATATATATATATATGTACACACATACACTCACGGCCAATTTATTAGGTACATCTTACCAATACTGGGTTGGACCTCATTTTGCCTTCGTGACAGATTCAACAAGGTACTGGAAATATTCCTCAGAGTAAACCCTAGAGATGGTTGTGTGTGAAAATCTCAGTAGATTAGCTATATATATGATTATAGGTTATATTAGGCAATAGAATAGGCTGTATTTGGGGTGAAGACGCACACAACGGTGGTCTTAAAGTTCATTATCAACCGTAGCAAAGTTTTTGTAATGTTGTCCGCTTTGGAAGACATTGGGATGCTTATGACGGTGTTTTTAAAACAGGCTGAAATATGCTTATTTTGATTCAAACTATAACGCAGAGAGATGATTCCAAATGAATGTTCGATGTTACTGTCACTCCTGAAGTGGAAGTGATTTTAACAATAAACTTTATTTTTAGAAAACTGTTCAGTAAAGCAATGCAAACAATGCATATATTGTCAAATATGGGGTTCCATCTAAAATGCTATGTAAAAAAAAATGTAATAAAATATATTATTATATATATAAATAAACATTTATATTATTATTATTATTATTATTATTATATACAATTTTATATAAATAACCAGCTTCAATGAGGAAAATATGTCTTAACAAAATCCCGTTATCACAAGAAAATGCCTTTTATAACATTATTAATTATTAACAGCCTATCACGTTTCAGAATATAAAAAACAAGCCTTTATTCGTTTTTGTTTTCTGGTGATCTTATTTTTTGTTATTCGAAATTAAAAATGAAAGTCAAATAATTTTTAAATTTTGCTTTTTCGTTTTTCACAATAAAAAAGGAAAACGCCTGGTATTTCAATATTTGCTTTTGAATTTTAAAACGCAAATCAAAAAACAGCTCGTTTTTCATTTTTCAATATTCGTTTCTAAAATGAAAATCCAATGATCAAAAGATACACTGACCATTACATTACATGTTTCAGTTTGATTTTTAATAAATATAATATATTCTGCAACATTTTGTCAGGTTTATTGCAGTTCATAGTGCACCACAAGCAATATTTGATAATTATATTACTCAAAGTCTCCATATGTTGAAAAATGCTTACCCTCTCTGTATGCTGACCATCCAGCTGCCCTCTTTAATCGGGACAGGCCCGCCACCGACGATTCTCACCTGCTTATGAACAAAACACGAGCTCTTTGTAACCTCATCTGCAAAAAGAAAAGAAACGACAAAATGAGGGATGACTACAGAAAAAAGCATGCAAATGCATAAATGTGTTTATGAGATAATCTTTCTGATGTCATCCGAAACGAAGGAAAATCAGCTGGAAAATTGCACAGCTTTGCATTTGAAAGACGTGATTACCTTTTTGTGGCAGATTGTTATGTGAAGGCTCACCTAAAAAGGAAGTGAAAAGAAATGAAGCTTATTTTCATTCTGAGCAATGAATAAGCATGAGAAATGAAAAAAAAGCGGTATGTTTAGAGTATAATTTGAGTGAAAGTGTGTGTGAGGTCTTTAGCACAGGACTAGCCAAGCAGTAAAAAATACAAGACAAATTGTTTTGGGATATATATGTACATTAAAATATTTTTTTAAATGTCTTAACAAAAATACAACAAACTGAGATTTAAAGCATCTGCCATTTAAACCAACAAACAAACAAACAAACAAACAACAATGCATTCTTAAACAGAGTAACAGAAACAGATCTACATTATATATAGACATTATATATAGACATTATACATAGACGTTTAGAGATCACATAAAATATTTATTCCGGTATTATAGGTTAATGTATTTACTTGAAAAATAAGGGAAATCCATTTAAAATATTGTTAAATATATATTTTCAATAATAGAAAAATATATATATATATATACACTTGAAGTAAGAATTATTAGTCCCCGTTTGAATTTTTTTTTTCTTCTTTTTTTAAATATTTCCCAAATAAGGTTTAACAGAGCAAGGACATTTTCACAGCATGTCTGATAATATTTTTTTTTCTGGAGAAAGTCTTATTTGTTTTATTTAGGCTAGAATAAAAGCAGTTTTTAATTTTTTTAAAGACCATTTTAAGGTCAAAATTATTAGCCCCTTAAAGCTACATTTTTTCAATTGTCTACAAAACAAACCATCATTATACAATATCTTGCCTAATTACCCTAACCTGCCTAGTTAACCTAATTAACCTAGTCAAGCCTTTAAATGTCACTTTAAGCTGTATAGAAGTGTCTTGAAAAATATCTAGTAAAATATTATGTACTGTCATCATGGCAAAGATAAAATAAATCAGTTATTAGAAATGAGTTATTAAAACTATTATGTGTAGAAATGTATATATATATATATATATATATATATATATATATATATATATATATATATATATATATATATATATATATATATATATATATATATATATATATATATATATAGTTTTTTTTAACAAATATTACAATTTTTTGTATACTTATATACAAAACTATTTTAATTATATTGCAAATATTTGATATTGATTAAAATATATATTTGTAAAAAATATTTATTTATTTATTTATTCATTTATTTATTTATAGTATATTTTTTACATTTTATTGTCAATATTTGATATTGATATTGATTTTTAAAACATTTTTAGCATGAGTAGCATGTGGAACACTTTTTAAAGACTCTTCTACATGTCTGTGTGCATGTGTGTGTGTATTTGTGTGTGTGACAGAGACAGACAGAGTGTTAACAGTCTAAGCCACCTGGACTTTACACTCTTTAATTAAACTAAAGCCTCTGCAAGAGTGTGTGTGTGTGCGAGTGATTGATGTTGCTGTATGTAGATTCGTAACACATGGCCTAAAATCTCAACATGAGTCTGCAGTGTCAGTGATGAGGGCAAAATCAACAGGAAAGCACATGTGATACAGCAGTGTGGTCAAAAAATATGGGCAATTTTGTACCGTGTAAACAACTTAATAGTTTTAATTTTAATATGAGTGAAAATATATAGAATGTGACTGTAGTGAATGTTAGCATCATTACTTAAAGGGATAATTAAACTGAGAAACTGAAAATTCTGCCACCATTTACTTGTTCCAAACCTGCTTGGCTTTCTATTTTCTGTTGAACACAAAATATTAGTGATTTTTAAGAAAGCTGGACATCTTAAACCATTGACTTCCATAGTATTTGTTTTTCCTGCTATGGAAGTCAATGGTTACAGGAGTTTAGCTTTCTTCAAAATATCGAAAACAGAAGAAAGAAACTCATAAAGGTTTGGAACCACTTGAGGGCGAGTATTATGTAAATTAAAATGTTTGCGTGAACAAACTTTTATTCTATAAAAGTCTTATAACATTTTTTCCAATTTTCAAATAAAGATATTTAGGAACTGGTAAAAAAGTAATAATAATTACTCACTATTTACTCAGCCTCAAGTGGTTCCAAAGCTTTATGACTTTCTTTATTCTGGTGAACACATAAGAACATATTTTGAAGAAAGCTAAAAGCCTGTAACCATTGACTTCTATAGTAGGAAAAAGAAATACTCCTACTTGAAGTCAATGGTTACAGGTTTCCAACATTTTTCAAAATGACTTATTGTGTGTTCAACAGAAGAAAGTAATGTAATGTATTTTTTATTTATTGCCATGTCAGCAACCAAGGCTATTTTCATGGCAAGAACATTTCAATAATAAATAAACAATTAAGAACAACAAACAAATGAATACACAAGTTAAATAAGATTTTTAGAATTAATACTTGATAAGAATTCTAACATTTTTCCTAGTGTCACTTTGTTAAAAATGTCCTTAAGAGAGTTCCTTTCATAAAAAAGTCTTCTGGAATCATTAAAAGCAGGACAGTCCAGTAAAATGTGTTTTACTGTAAGAGGAATTGTGCAGTAAAAACATTGTGTGGGGTCTTCATCTTTAAGTAAAAAGGCATGGGTTAGTCTTGTATGTCCACAACATCTGGTAAAAATCACTTGATCAACTCTAGTCTTAAAATGTCTTAAAATTCTGTGTGAGATTTCAGGTTGGATTTCATGTAATTTATTATTCAACAGAAGAAAGAAACACATAAAGGTTTGAAACAAGTCAAGGGTGAATACATGATTTTCATTTTTGGGTGAACTCTCCCTTTAAGAAATCTGAATGTATAAAAAGCATCTAAGCAGACAGACTCCTAATAATCTAAAGACAGCTAGTTCAGTTGTTTACATTAGCCTGTTAGTCCTCAGCTTGCGTATATGGCTCTTCATGTTTCAAGCTGAGTTTGCAATGAACCCAAAGGTCTGAGTCAGGTTGTAATGTTAGCACAGACGGCGTGTTTTTCACTCACAGGGTTTGAGAGAGCAGTAATCCCAGGGGATGGATGAGCTGTTGGTGTAACACCACGGGCCGTGTTTGTCCTTGTCTGGATTTCTGCAGAAGTTCCCTGCCTGTTCAGCCATCAGCAAGTTCACATCTCTTTCGTTACTGCGTGAACAAAAACAAATCTCGACATTACAACATGCAGAACATGTGCAGTTTTGAAAGAAGAGAGTTGAGAATGAAATATAACATATTGCTTGTCTACACAACAAAGAAACTTCCAAAACAGGTGCACCAAAAAAATCAAATCCAGGGCTGATTACAATTGTTTTATTGGTTATGCTAAAATATTTTTATAAGTTTATTTTCACACAAAATTGGTATATTTTCAAAAATCTTACAACATTTACATTTACATCTTACATTATATAGCGCTTTTCTGTGCACTCAAAGCACTTTACACATAGAGGGGGGGGGTTTGGGGAGATCTCCTCATCCACCACCAGTGTGCAGCATCCACCATTTTGCGCCAGAGCGCACACCACACACCAGCTGATTGGTGGAGAGGAGACAAACTGATGAAGCCAATTATGATATGGGGATGGTTAGGAGGCCATGAGGCCATGATGGACAGAGGCCAGTGGGCAGATTTGGTTAAACCCCTACTCTTTTTCGAAGGACATTCTGAGATTTTTAATGACCACAGGGAGTCAGGACCTCGGTTTAACGTCTCATCCGAAAGACGGCACTCACTGAACAGTATAGAGTCCCCATCACTATACTGGGGTATTAAGACCCATACAGACCGCAGGTTGGGCGCCCCCTGCTGGGCCCCCTCACTAACACCACTTCAGGCAGCAACCTAGCTTTCCCATGTGGTCTCCCATCCAGGTACTGACCAGGCACAGCCCTGCTTAGCTTCAATGGGTGACCATGTGAGAGTTGCAGAGAGCTAGCTGCCGGCAAGCAGATTATCAAAAGAGATTTTCAAACATTTCACCATTTTAACTGTTTTAGTACAATTCTTTTTTCTGTTGAACACAAAATAAGTCACTTTTAAGAAAGCTGGAAATCTTTAACCTTATTTTTTTTCCTACTATGGAAGCCAATGGTTACAGGAATTTGGTTTCTTCAAAATGTATTTGTTAGCGTTTAACAGAAGAAAGAAACTTATGAAGGTCTGGAACCACTATAAAGGTCTTGAACCACAGGTAAATATTATATAAATAAAAATTTTAGTCTATACACTGTAAAAAAAATAAACGTAAATTAGCAATTTTACACATTTTGTGATTCATATTTTTATTTATTTTTTATTATTTATGCTTTTGAATTGCATTATGAAACATTTATCTTTCTTCAAGCTACTTTTAACCTTGAAAAAAATGTTTCAGTTGTGTTAGTACAGTACACATAATCACAAAATATGATTTTCATAAATGTTTCATTCACAGTAACAGCCTTAAAAAAGCAATTACTATCAAACTTTTGATATGCATCTCTTAGCGTTAAGCTTAATACATTTGTCTACAATTTACTGTAATTCAACTGATCTTAATATTTTTTCATTCATTCATTTTCTTTTCGGCTTAGTCCCTTTATCAATCTGGGGTCGCCACAGCAAAATGAACCGCCAACTGATCCAGCATATGTTTTATGCAGCGGATGCCCTTCCAGCTGGCAAACATCCATACATACATACACTATGGCCAATTTAGCTTACCCAATTCACCTGTACCAGGTCTTTGGACTTGTGGGGGAAACCGAAGCCCCCGGAGGAAACCCACGCGAACACAGGGAGAACATGCAAACTCCAGACAAAAATGTTAACTGACCCAGCCGAGACTCGAACCAGCAACCTTCTTGCTGTGAGGCGATCCTGCTACTCACAGCGCCACCGTTACGCCCCAATATTTAGTCAATGAATCCTTTATTTTGATTTATTTTTCAACTTGTCTGATTGTTGTCTGGTCATTTGTAAGTTACAAATTTCAACAAAAGCTATCAGTCAAGAAATACCAATCGATACAGTACTGTACACCCTCTTTTGCTTGCATATGTAAAAGACTTGCTCACTTTTTCATGTTGTATGAACGTTTTTTGTTAACACTTAAAAAAAATGGTCCATTAGTTAATGTTAATTAATGTATTTACAGGGCGACACGGTGGCTCAGTGGTTAGCACTGTCGTCTTACAGCAAGAAGGTCGAGTCCCGGCTGGGTCAGTTGGCGTTTCTGTGTGGAGTTTGCATGTTCTCCCCGTGTTCGCGTGGGTTTCCTCCGGGTGCTCCGGTTTCCCCCAAAGTCCAAAGACATGTGGTACAGGTGAATTGAATGAACTAAATTGGCCATAGTGTATGAGTGTGAATGAGTGTGTATGGACGTTTACTGCGTTGCAGCTGGAAGGGCATCTGCTTTGTAAAACATATGCTGGATAAGTTCCGCTGTGGCGACCCCTGATGAATAAAGGGATTAAGTTGAAGGAAAATGAATGAATGAATAATGTATTTACTAACATTAACAAACAATTAGTAATTATGGTACTTGTTCATCTTTGTTAACATTAGCTTATGTTATCTAAGTTAAATAACATTAGTTCATGTTAGTTCATGTCAACTCAGAGTGCAAAATAAAATAATAAATAACGGATCATTATTCTAAAGCATTACCCATTTCTTTAATCTAGCTTTGTCAGTTTGCCTGAACACTATACCCAAACAATCTATTTAATGTTTGTAACAAGACAAAACGCCCAAAACCATTTAAGAGTGCAAAGAAACATCTTCTCATAAGCTGATCTTAAGCCCCAGCTGCGCAGAGCTCCTCTCAGGAGGCAAAGTGAAGTATTTAGCTTGTGCATTACTCATGACATGTTTTCCTAAGCTTTTTCACATTGTCAGTCAGATTCTGGGAGATTCACAGATGCTAAAGTCCTCCAGAAGTTCACTAGAGACTAAGAGTTCTACAGTGAAGAACACAAACATGAATAACAATGAGGTTTTTTTTTTTTTTTTAACTCTGCGGCTCAATTCTTATATTATGTTTTGGGTCAGTTGCAATCAAAATTATTCAACTGCTTTAATCTAAAGATATTCTAGTGTTTTTATAAAAAAAAGTAGTTTTCTATAGTAAACTATTCAGGCCCGTAGCCAAGGGGGGTTTGCGTGGTTCGAAAGACCCACCCCCCACTGTCAAAGGTCCAGAATTTGTCTCATATATGAGAAATCATTGTCCCATCATAAATTGTGAAAATAATCCATTGAAAAAGGCTTTCACACCAAGTGGAATGCTGTGTTGGCTGTCGCTTCAGCATGACTGAGGAACGTTGAATGTTCTGGCCAGGTTGCTATTTAAATTATTGATATTTAAATGACAATAGGCTAGTTTTAAATGTAAAACTTTTCTAATAATATATGATGTAATTGATGTATACATGGTGTAAATGATAATTGATGTAAATCTTTAGGATATGTTTTTGGTACATCAAAAAGTGTGGTTATGATGACCATCAAACAAGCTAATCTAGCAAAAAATATGTGCTTAAAATGTCACTAAAATGCAACATATATAAACCTCATAATTACACAGAAAATGAGGCGAATAACTGCAAAAAGATCCACTTTTTAAGAAAAAAAAAGAACCACCCATTTTAAGGTCCCTATTATTTGCCCCCTTAAGCAATATATTTTTTGATTGACTACAGAACAAACCAAATAACCTAGTAACCTAAATAAGCTAGTAAAGCCTTTAAATTGCACTTTAAGCTGAATACTAGTATCTTGAAAAATATCTAGTAAAATATTAAGTACTGTCATCATGGCAAAGATAATAGAAATCAGTTATTAAATATTAGCTACTAAGACTATCGGGTATATGCGGAAAGACTTTTAATTTGTCAGTAACCTGGGTCAAGCGCTTCCGGTGAACTGTATGCCATTACAAAATCTGCACGTTTAAGGTCAGTTTTTTTTAATCAGCGATCTCCACTGGCTGAGTGATATCCATTATAAAGTGGGTCTCAGATTGTACAAAAAGCACTGCATTAAATTACATTTTCCCTCGCCATGTCTTTAAAATATGAACATTTATTTTACCCCAGTATTTTCAATGGAACTTCTGCGCTAGCCTGCTAATATTTGCTCTTCAGTGTTCGAACTATCAGCAGTGAAAATTAAACCACACTGAACTGTACTAAACTGAACTTAAACTCTGAAAACTGGACTGACACTGTTTCAATTTACTATAATCTTCTATGTTAAGCTGCTTTGACACAATCTACTTTGTAAAAGCGCTATAGAAATAAAGATGAATTGAATTGAACTGAATGAATACTGACGAGAGCGTGTATGTTAACGTGTAAACTTGTTTCACGCTTGAGCAACTTAATGAATGCCAAAGTCTATTTAATTGATTGTATTTCAATTACATTTCAACATCCATGCTGTAAAAGGAACCATATAAAATGAAAAAAAAAGTCACATTAACCGTTCACCGGAAGTTTATCAGTATGGGAAGGAGCACTGCAATTAAGTAGTGCACACTGAAACCGAAATTTTCATCCGTAAATTTTGCACATTAAAAAATAAATTCAGCCTCACGTTGTGTCAATAGTATTGACACACTGCCTCTGAAACTTTTGTCTGTCATAAAAAATTTCGACCCGGGTTAAATTTTTTCCACTTTTTGCATCCGAAAAAGAGCTTAGAGAGGTGTTTTGACAGTTCAGAGCCCTTGTACAAGCGAAAAACTAAATACAGATTGCCGTCATTTGAGCCACAGATAACTTTATGGCCAACACAGTGCATTAAAATAAAGACAGAATGTGGCGAATAGTTGAGAATCCCAATATGCTGGATTCAGTGACTGGCGCACCTCTCCCCTGCTGCTGCTTGGTGTGTGTGTCTCCGACATTTGTCGTACTGCCGATAGACAGTATATTAAAAAGATGATCCGCTTTCAATCCATTGCTTCGACAAGTCAACGCGGTCTCCTTCTATTATAATGTCTGTAGGTATTAACATTCTCTGTCTCGGTTTGTTTATGTACGTTCACATCTGAAGTATCACAAGCAATGTATCAAAATTCTACTGATTTCCTGAAATAAACTTTGCATTTCGGGAAAACCATAGTGCAGATTTTTAATAATGAGCTGAACTATCTCTCTATGCAGAATTGGATGAACACAATATGTAGCTTATTCCTCTTTCTTTTTCAACTTTAGAGAAGAGAGGAGAACTGACTGACTCTGAAATGTGTTGCGTTTTTTCGTAATGGATTAATTAATATACATCGGACTCCATGTGCAAGGTTTGTTTACAAGACGAATAAAAACACATGAAAATTTCGACTTCAGTGTGCAAAGACCTTTATGTTAATGAATGTGATGAAATCTTTTCCAAAAATAAATAAATAAAAATCTGGATTCTTTTTTGCTACATCACCCAGCCCGACATACAATATAAACAATCTAGGCCTAATGCCCACCCTAATGACCTCTGCAACCCAGCCATGCCGGCTCACCGGCTGCGGGCCAAATAAAGGAGCTGCTGGGCTTTGATGTGTTCGCAGAGAGGGGTTTGGGTGAGGAAAGGGGTCATGGGGTGGCTCTAAAGAATCCCGTTCCAGCTGGGTTGGCCTGCCTGTAATTTTTGGGAATTGAGTCACTCTGACTGCTCAGCGTTTACCATCAATTAGAGCTCTTCAGAACGGGGGTCATCCACTAAAACCTGTTTTTCTTCCTCAGAAAACGGTGAGGGTCTTATTTTCTCAACGAAGATAAACACAACCTGACAATCCCAGCGCTTTGCTTCAACGCGCTGGCAGAGTTCTGGAAAGGCCGACCTTTGACCTGGAACTTGTTCATAAAACAGGGAAGTTATTTAACGCCACACATCTCGGGGTGAGTATGGATGGCAGAAACAACACAGGCCTGTTGCGGAAACGATTGTTCAACTCCTCTGAGGCCCCGTGTACACTAATGCGTTTTCGTTTTGCTACGGTTATGCCATCCGTCCCCGAAAACGGAGCGTTTTGAAAACGCTGGAGAGGTCGTTTTCCTTCCAAAACGCTGCTGCTCCGTCTCAGTGTGGATGGGGGAAAACGGAGACATCTGAAGGCGTGGCTGCTGAGATTCGCTACCTGATTGGGGCTTTTGGGGCATTGCATATCCTTCGCTTATTTGTTAAGCCCCTATCACATGACTATAACGCTACCGGAAGACGGCAAACCAGCCTTCACTGTAAACAACAACATTGACAGAGAAATGGGAGCGTTGTTTGAACTATTGTCCATTTTAGGCGCCATTGTGCAGTTAAACTCTGCCTTTTTTACTACAACAGCTGCATATATTCGCAAGAGGCAAGCTATTGTTCGAGCACTCGCTAATCGCTCGAGTTTATCGTTCAATCAGTGTTTGTTGACTAACAATCACCAAATGCCGAGCGAGACACATGCTTCCTGTTTATACTTGAACGCGCATGCCCAGAGTGCGCAAATGGTCACGTGATATACGTTTTTGGTGGAGTAGTGTAGACGGAGATATGTTTAGAAATGCTACATGAAACGCTAGTATTGACGTGGATCGTTTTTGATCTAAAACACCGTTTCAAAACGAAAACGCATTAGTGTAAACGGGCCCTGAGACTCACACACACTGATGATATGCCAATTCAATATTACAAACACAAGCAAAACCACAAATAAAAGTCACCTGGCAGGAACAAATACAAACATAGCTATTTAACACTCCAGTATGGCTGTAAAAAAACATGCATACATATGTAATAGATTCATTTTAGTTTTCATATACAGTTGAATTCAAAATTATTTGCCCTCCAGGGATTTTTTTTTTCTTTTTCAAATATTTCCCAATTTATGTTTAACAGAGCCAATAAATTTTCACAGTATGCCTGACAATATTTTTTCTTCTAGGGGAAAGTCTTATTTGTTTTGTTTCTGCTACAATAAAAGCAGTTTTACATTTTTAAAACATTTTAACCTCTTAAAGTCAAGTGCTATTTTGCGGTTTCGTCTGGATTTAGCCTACACGAATTCAAAACCTTACCAAATTCACATGCAGAGGTGTAAATGCAAAGGTTTGGTATCATTTAAAAGAAAAACCTTTTTTATTTTCATAAAACACTGTTGAAACATTGTTAATTGTATATGTTCTCTGTGTTAATATAAACCCCTCCAAAAAGAGGCGCTTTTTTTGTTAACTCAAATTGGAAGGTGTACCTTCTAGGTTCTGTGTGGTCTAGGTTGCTGTAATTAACTTTGGTGGTTGTCAGTAATCATAGAAAAAAGAAAAATGTCTCTATCATAATCTATGCATAAGTTATTTTATTCCAACTGATGAGAGAATGGAACCACTTATGGGGGTATTGGGCCAGTACGGACCTTTAAAATTTAAAGAATGTGGAAGTAAATGATATCACGGACCCGGTACTGGGTACGCAGAGTTTATTAAGGTCAATATTATAAGCCCCCATAAGCATTATATATATATATATATATTTGATTGTCTACAGAGCAAACCAAATTATACAATGACTTGCCTAATTACCCTAACCTGCCTAGTTAAAGCAATTAACCTAGTTAAGCCTTTAAATGTCACTTTAAACTGAATACTAGTATCTTGAAAAATATCAAATAAAATATTTTTTACTGTCATCATGGCAAAGATAAAATAAATCAGTCATTAGAAATTAGTTATTAAAAGTATTATGGGGCGACATGGTGGCTCGGTGGTTAGCACTGGGTCAGTTGGCATTTCTGTGTGGAGTCTGCATGTTCTCCCCGTGTTGCCGTGGGTTTCCTCTGAGTGCTCCGGTTTCCCCCACAGTCCAAAGACATGCACTATAGGTCAATTGAATAAGCTTAACTGGCCATAGTGTATGTGTGTGGATGAGTGTGTGTTGGTGTTTCCCAGTGCTGGGTTGCAACTGGAAGGGCATCCATGTGTAAAGCATATGCTGGATAAGTTGGCGGTTCATTCCGCTGTGGCGACCCCTGATGAATAAAGGGACTAAGCCAAAGGAAAATGAATAAATGAATGAATGAATGAATGAATGATTAGAAACTATTATGTTTAGAAATCTTCTTTACGTTAAACAGAAATTCAGTAAAATATATACAGGGGGGCTGATAATTCAGGAGGGCTAATAATTCTGACTTCAACTGTATATATATTAAAAAACAACAACAAAAAAACAAGATATATCACATAGCATCTGTTCCACTTATTCACTCTCCCCAATTTAACAACAAATTGCTGTTTATGACCTTTGAACCTAACGACTGAAATGGAGCTGTTCACCTTGTAAAGCAGCACAAAGGCATCATGGGATTGTCCTTGAGATGCCGCATTGCAAGATGTGGACCTACTTTGGTTTCCATGGAAACTGCGCCAATGACTAAAATGTTCTGTTTCCGATATAAATGACGGTTCTGCTTAAAACTGGTCTAAAGAAAATGTGACATTGCCATGTGCAATATTTATTCACAAAATTTATAATAAAAAAAAATCCAAAAATCATTCATTGTGTATTAGAATTAGAAAATTTTGAAAGCAAAAAATTGTGTATAGGATTTTGATTATATGATTATAAGTATTAAACAAGCAAAGGTGCTATTTTCCTGAATATCTGAAGGCAAAATCAGCAAGATTGCAAAGGCGATACTGAATCTTTATTCCACTGTTTAACAAATATGAAGTTAGTAATATTTTATATAGGTTGCAAAAGAATGTAGTTCCGAAGCCAGAGCAGAACATTTAATTCTTAAACAAACTATTTAAATGGATGATTCAATAAAACATTCATGATAACAGCAACTTTCCCCAACCTGATGGCTGTTTTTGCATCATATTTAGTGATGACAGGCCTAAACCAGCCAAGATACTAATACTGCATTTCAGAAAACTCGAAATTTGGATTTTTTCTACTTCCTACTTGGATAAAATGTTTATAACGCTGCCTGAAGTTGAACATAGAACCTGTGAACTCAAGGCAGATTGAAGAACCACAACTTCAGCAAAATGCAACATTTGCCATCACTGAAAGCCCAGAGCTACATTATGTGAAACATAAAAATTAAAGTTCAAGTGTTTTTACAGCCCAAAATGAGTGGGAACTCCTCTAATGTAGATTTGATGTCTGGATGAAATGGCTTTATAGTGCAATAGATAATGTGTGTGTGTGTGTGTGTATATATATATATATATATATATATATATATATATATATATATATATATATATATATATATATATATATATATATACAGTGTTTCCTCTAGGATTTTTCCCAGCTGTGGCGGCAGGCTTTTTTTTTACACCGATCTGCCAACTATTTCAAAGACAAATATTACACGCAGTATTACAAGTCAAGAACGCATTCATGTAATATGAGCATGCGAATCTCTTTGCTTGGGCGCTGATTTCCTCTTCGTGCACAAAACTTCTTGCACGCACTCAAATTTACATGCTCAAGTGCAGATATTCTCGTGCGCTCTCCAGTAAGCGCTGCTGAAGTGTGATTTAGTGCGTTTTTGTGTGTTTTCCGACATTAACGTGTCCTGAAGTAAATTGAAACAGCTATAAACTCCAGAAAGATAAGTATACTTATCGAAACTGTGTTCATCTTAACTGAAAGCTTTGCCGTGTTTGCTGGCGCCCCACGCATCACGCACCTGTCAGTCAGTCAGTCAGCATGTCACCTTAAAGGGTTGAACAAATAGCGCACAGCACTTCTACGGTTACAGAAATGTTTGCTCTGTTATAATTCACTTACCTTTTAATATGTTTTGGTGCGATTATAACCCGCTATAAAAAAAAAACACGACTAAATGTTTTAAATGAGAAGTTGTAATGTAGCCGTGGCGGGATGAATTTTGGCGTGGCGGCCTGCCACGGATGAATGAATGTAGCGGAAACCTTGTGTCTGCAACTGTGTATGCCTTGAGGTTGTAATCAGGACATTACACTACTGAAATTCCCACCTGTGACTAAACAAATACTTAGCTAAATATTGTTTAATATATTCACCATTTAATATATTTAATATGTTTGCCATAATAATTACCATTATCAAATAAAATAATAATAAATATATATATATATTTGTCAGTACTACTAGCATGACTAAACCACTTGGGGTGGATTCAATATTTCCCCAAGACAAATTGAACAGATTTCAGCTTTAAGTTTCTTTTCTGGCTTCTTCTCACCTTTCACTGTGGTCTTTCCACGGGGCACAGGGGATGCCTGAGCGAGTCTTTGACCGGTGGCCATTGTACATGTCACCAATGCCCTTATAACACTCTGTAATAACAACAACAAAACAAAAAGAAGCATACATTAGAAAGAGTGTATGCAAACACACTAAACAACTCCCTTCATTAGATACAGGACAGATCCCAACACAGGCTCATTGGGAAAATGTACTCAGGAATCTATTTTTGAGAACCAAGAAATATGTGCTTATGGGTACATGTGGCTGAATTTTGTGTGAAAAACAAATGCTACGCTGGATGGTTATCTCTGTATGTACAGCTTTTTTGGCAAGACTGGTTTGCAAGGTAGCTCACCACAAACAGCGCCAAACTTGGGAGGCAGAGAAGAAAAAAAAAGTGTGATGCCATGGTAAAAGCAAATGGCCATGGTGGCTTTTCTCTTCTAGTTTGCTTTTGAAAACACTATCGGTTGAGTTTAGGCAAGGGGGTGTGTGGGTCACTCTACATCAAGCTGATTTATTAAACACGACAACAAGCTGACCAGCTCTTCCCTCATGGATGTGCACAAGAACGATGTTAATTGGCAGAAATATACACAGCAACCTCTATTTATGAGAAATGGCACGTATGACAAAATGTGGCCCAGTAACAAAAACACATAAGCATCATGAGGTTTGGTTAATAACCATAGCACAAACACTGCTGCATAAGTAACAATTCAAAATGTATTCATCAGGGGTGTGTTTCCTGAACAACGACGTAATTTGTGGCTGAACTATCATAGTACGATGCATCGTTTGGGAAAAGAACAATGTAGTGACGATTGTTTCCCAAAACCTGTAGTTTCTCTGTTGCAGATCCATCGTTTGAACCACGTTAGTTATAACGTAAAATGTCCATAATGATGCTCTAAACAGGGTGGAGTAACTGTTTCTTTAGAGAAGAACCCCATCATTTCTTTGTGCAAATTATATTGTTTTACATGCACATGCATTTTGAAAAAAAAAATCCAATATTAGTTTTTGGTAAAAACATGCACTTGTTTTCCATATTAATTGAAATATATGTAAACGGCATATATACGGCCTGTGTTTCCTTTACAAATATTATTTAAAAACATTGCATATTCTATTCTAAAAGATAAAATCACTTACAAAAGCGAACACGTATTCTAATATCATATATAAATCATATAAATAAATAATGAGGCTACTTATTAAGAAATGAAATTTAATATTGATTATTTATTAGGAAATGAAGAAACCCCTACTTTAATAATAATATTAATCATATTAATGATGATGATGATGATGATGATTATTATTATTATTATTATTATTATTATTATTATTATTAAGTAGGGTATTGTTTATTTATTCATTTATTTTTTAAGTCTACTTTTACAATTTGACACATGCAAACCACTGCAGAAATATTCTAACCAACAGGCCCATGTCATATACAGTAGGCTAGATTTCTTAATAAATAACCTACTATAAAATAAAAACATTAATGTATGTTATGTTTTTTGATTTCACAAAGCTTTGGAGCAATGACTGTAAAAAATATACTAGCTTTGGAGACGTAACATAAATTCTGCGTGGCTGTGTTCAAAATGACATCAATGTTTTCAAAGTTCACTGCGAAGGGAGCGCATATGTAAACATGAAGATCTTTATAACTGAACAGTAAAAATACTTTGAAAGCAAATTACACCTAAGAGAGATGACTTTAATGCTTTATTTTATAATTCCTAGTTCAAACGTTAGCATGCTCTAAAGAAATAGGGCATAGGGGGGTAACTGGGAATAGAACACAGCCAGGAACTATGTTTCTAACTAGAGCTCCAGAGGTGTAGTTGCAAGCGTACAAGTTTGCGATGCAGTTTGCCAATGTTCGTTGGAACGATGGATTTGGGAAACGCCAAATCACTGAACTATGTTTGTAATGACAAAACTTGCGACCTTAGTTGGCTAACGATGGTTTTTGGAAATGCACCCCAGCATAACTTATGCTATGTCAGCAGCTAAGGCTATTTTTACATAAAGATACACAAAAATACAGACAAATAAATAATGCAAGGTTCTTTGGGTGCACTATTGATAAAACTCAAAATGTTTGGTTTCACTGCAAAAAATGCCTTTCTTATTTAGATTTTTTTGTCTTGTTGTAATCCAAATATATACAAGTTTTCTTTTCTAGACAAAAAAGTAGTTTCTTGTTTTAAGAAATAATATGCCAATATTAAGTGAGTTTTTCCTTAAAACTAGCAAAATAATCGGCCAGTGGGGTAAGCAAAATAATCCTGTTTTTCTTTTTGGCATAAGATTATTTTGCATACCCAATTAGGAGATTATTTTGGTTGTTTTAAGCAAAATCTCATGTAATTTTGATATATTATTTCTTAAAACAAGACTTGCTTTTAAAACATTAAAACAATGCTTTTTGATTTAAAATATATATTTTTTGATATTTGGACTAGAAACAAGAAAAAAAAATTTAAGTACGAAAAGCATTTTTTGAAGCATTCTCAGTCAAGTTTATAGTTTCATTTGTGCTTGCTGTTCTCGCGTAAATCCACCAGAAACAGCTGTCGACTGACTAACTGACCGATCAACTGACCCACCCTCCTCCTTCCCTAAACTTAACCAATAGTGTTTTTAAAAGCACTGATTGACTCGCCCACCCACTTTCCTACATAAACCCAACCGACAGTTTTAAAAAGCAATCCAGAAAAAGAAAAGCCATTGTCTGGTTTTTACCACGTTTTCAAATGTTATCACATTCTCACCCTGTTATTTACTTGTTTATTTTATTTTTTGGCTTTTGAGTTTGTCTAGTTTTGTTTTGTTTTTGACTCGAACCCTGTCATCGTGGTCAACTCCTCTCTGCCTCTCAAGTCCACTGATGTACATGGCGAGCTACTGAGCAAACTGGTAACAGCAGAAAATCCATCCATATGGTGGTAATCGGTCAGCTGGTAAGCGTGAAAAGGAATCCCATCATACCGCCCCGTAGCATTCCTTTTAAAGACAAAATGCAGCCATACGTACATCTGGCTACATGATTCACGATCTCCAGAAATGTATTTAGTGCTACATTTTCAGAATGAGCCTATGTTGCACTAACCAAAGTCCAAGCAATAGTATTGCCAAGCACCTCTAAATATATGCACAAAATGAAAGACGAATGCAATGCAACACGATCAAATTTACAGTGGATGTTGTAATTATCCCAAAGAGAGCTCTGCTTTTAATCATAGCTGTTAACCTCGAAATTATTATCAAACTCGGCTGAAGTGCTTAAAGAAACACAGCGGGTTTGTGGAAACAGAGTGCTTGTGGAAACACAGCAGGGCTCCCAGAGCTCCACAACAGTCGAATGATCGTCCCGACGGCCTCAATTGGAACACCAGCGAAATCGATCTTAACATCAGCGCTTGTGCGAGTCCTTCAATGAACCATCTCCTGGGTCCTGCCAGTCACACGAAGCTGTCAGCGGTGATTAATGCTTGACTCATGCTGTCTCATTCCCACATTGCGACTCCTGCTCCCTGCACGTTTTAAACGGCCCACATCAGAAGCAATGGAGATCGGACTACAGGGACCACCGTACACCAATGCCAAGAAACAGAAAAGGGAAAGAGCTACGCCATATTTCAACATCGTGAAAACAAATTATATAGATATTATGTCTTGCTGGGGAGGATTAACAGGAACAAAGGCAGGGACGTTTTTTTAAGAGTCGTTTTGATATGCAAAGTAGGCACAACTTCAAAAAGTTCAGTAGGCTTCTTATTTTTTTTCACCCACAGTTGGAAGATCGCCAACCATAACATCATGGAAAACAAGATCAGACAGTAGATTATAAACATGTTTGTCAAAAAAAAAAAAAAAAAAAAAAATCAAAGCAAATATGTGTAATGGGTTTTATGGTTGCTGTCTGTTAACTTGCCTGGTACACAAGTACAGAAATACACATCTAGACACTGAGGAGGCAGGGTCAAACTGAATTTATACTTTCGCCTGGCGCCACATCGCACACCTCCGCTGACTGTGCGCGCACCTCATGAAAGAGATGAGGCTTTTATACTTGCCGCGTTCTCAGTTGTGATATTCTTTAAAACGACAGAGGACGGTCAATAGAAACTGACTGTAATTCAGGGTAGGAAGTTATTAGGAAGGAATTTCATATTATTAATATCATTCAATATTTTTAAACTAATTCAATTCAATTCAATTCAATTCATCTTTATTTGTATAGCGCTTATACAATGTAGATTGTGTCAAAGCAGCTTCACATGGAAGATTATAGTGAATTGAAACAGTGTCAGTTCAGTTTTCAGAGAATAAGTTCAGTTCAGTTTAGCTCAGTTCAGTGTGGGTTAACAATCACTACTGAGAGTCCAAACACTGAAGAGCAAATCCATCGATGCGCAGCTCTACAGATCCCGAACCATGCAAGCCAGTGGCGACAGCGGCGAGGAAAAAACTTCACCAATTGGCGAAAGCGAAGATTTAAAAAATAAATCTAATCTAATTTAAAAAATAAATAACTAATTATTTGTACTACTTTTGTAAATTATTTTAATGAATATAAGGATTTTTATAACCATTCAAGATTTTTTTTTTAATCAAACGTTGATGCATCACTTGCTTTTGTTCATATCTCAGACAGTTCTACCTATTAAAGTTTATTAAAATATTAATGACAACAGAAAATGAGTTGCTCTACAAAGATATTTGTTTATTATAGCAAGAATAAAAGCCAAAAAAAGTACACTTACTAAAAAAATACAGATGTTTTTTTAGATTTAGCCCATTCCACAATTGACACGTTACTGTCTGGCTAGTTTCAGTCTTATACTTATGCTAAAAAGGCAATAATGGTCCAACATTCCTGAAAATTTTCACCAATAAAGCCTAGAAAATCAGTATATTGTAAACCGATAGGTTCAAATATTCCTTTTCATTTATCAATGAAATAATTTGTTTCTTAATTATAGTTTTGTAACTATTAAATTGTTTTAAATTCAAAATTGTAATATATACATCAGTGTTAAACCTATAAATTGTGGAAAAACATATTTCTGTAGTTGTGTACCTGGGTCTCCACTTTTGGCCATGGCCTCTTTTGGCTTTAACGAACTTATCCCTCAGATTTTTCCAAACTTTTTAACAAAAACTTTCCTCCTTTCCCACGGCTGTTGCAATTTCTAGCCAAGAATTAATGATCATCTGATTATCTCTATGATCACGGATCATAAAGATGTCTGTACAGGCATACCTGTTTCAGACAAAATCTCTTCAAAGTGATTCATATTCAACTCAAATCAAATCAAATGCGGAGCCGTGCGAACTGTTCACTCGAGTCTCAAAACAAATCATGCGCTCCGCCAGTCGAAATCATGTCGTGGCACCCAAAGTGAACCTTCGCAAACACAACGATGATGTCACATTCGCAGCGCGCACTCAAGCGAACTAGCGGACGCGTCGATTATAAACCAAGATTCAGACATGTAAAGGTACTTCATGAGTAACTGAGGGTTATGTGTCTCCAGTCATGGTATCGGTGGAAATAGTCATGTTTCTATCCAACCTTTCAAAATGAATGGTTCTTATTTCCATGATAGCATGAAAAAACAAACTAGCATGCAAATAAATTGATATGACACTGATCAACTTGGGTACTACACTGCAAAAATTCTTTTATTACTTAAAGTTTTTGTCTTGTTTCTAGTCCAAATATCTAATAAATCAAGAATCATTTTCTAGACAAGCAAAAAATACTGTCTTGTTTTCAGAAAACACCTGGAAAATCACCTGAAGGACTCCAAGATGGTGAGAAATAAGATTCTCTGGTCTGATGAGACCAAGATAGAACTTTTTGGCCTTAATTTTAAGCAGTATGTCTGAAGAAACTCATCACTGCTCATCACCTGTCGAATACAGTCCCAACAATTAAGCATGGTGGTGGCAGCATCATGCTGTGAGGGTGTTTTTCAGCTGCAGGGACAGGATGACGGGTTACAATTGAGGGAAAGATGAATGTGGCCAAGTACAGGGATATCCTGGCTGAAAACTTTCTCCAGAGTACTCAGACTGGGCTGAAAGTTTACCTTCCAACAAGACAATGACTCTAAGCACACAGCTAAAATAACGAAGGAGTGGCTTCACAACAACTCTATGACTGTTCTTGAATGGCCCAGCCAGAGCACTGACTTAAACCCAATTGACCTAAAAATGGCTGTCCACCAACATTTACCATCCAACAGAACTGGAGAGGGTCTGCAAGGAGAAATGACATAGGATCCCCAAATTCAGGTGTGAAAAATTTCTTTCCAAAAAAAGACTCATGGCTGTATTAGATCAATAAGGTGCTAAAATACTGAGCAAATGGTCTGAATACTTAGAAAATTACCATGTCATATTTCAGTTTTCCTTTTTTTTGATCAATCTGCAAAAATGTCAACAATTCTGTGTTTTTTTTTCTTCTGTCAATATGGGGTGCTGTGTGTACATTAATAAGAAAAAAAAATTAACATTGAATGATTTTAGCAAATAGCTGCAATATAACAAAGAGTGAAAAAATTTAAGGGAGTCTGAAAACTTTCCGTACCCACTGTATTTGCTAATTCAGTTTTTGCATTACTGATTAGTTGAATGGACCCTTTTCACAAGACTGTTATGACATCAGCATCTTAAATCCATTTGAAATGCAGAGTGTATGGGACAGGGCAGTAAACTTTATGTCGTTCTCTCTTCTGTCTGCCCTTATTAGTCTTACACAATTTTTAAATTTTTTCTGAAAGTCTTGATAACACAATCACCAAGATTTTCTATTATTATTTCAGCCAATAGGATTGTAAAAAAAATATATATTTGTTGTACTCTCCCATTCAATGCACTCTAAGTTTACCCAACTAAGACAACTTTCGCTACTGAGAAACCTGGAAATGTGAAAAGGGTCCATAGGTGTACGAAAATAAAGTGTGGATAAATGTAACTTTATGCAACAGGAACAAAAAAGAAAGAAGTATATTAAAAAGACTTTTACCTTCAGGTTCAGGGGCTTTGACTCCACAGCGAGGGATGTTGGTGCAGAAAGCTATAGGTACAGTGGGATCAGTAGTGAAGCACCATGGGAGATGACGACCATCAGGATTTCTACAGTAGTTCTCCCGCAGATCCCTGCAGTGCAGATAGACAGTTAATCATGTACATGTTGCTCTTACAGAGCATATGCCGAACAGACCGAGAGCTTAAAACTACAGATTTGAAGCATTATCTGGAGTTTGTTTTAAATCTAAACTTGCATGATGACAGATAACAGGCTGAGAGAGGAAACATTCAGGTTTTCTGAGCAATGACACAGAACAGAAGCTGGCAGAAAGCCCTTGCTGATAAAACCTGCATACCTGGTGAACATATGTATTTTTAGGCAATTGTGATTTAGTAGGACAGATTTTACGCACACACACACACACACACACACACACACACACACACACACACACACACACACACACACACACACACACACACACACACACACACACACACACACACACACACACACACACACACACACACACACACACAAAAGGCATATAATAAGCGAATAATTCTTTATTTTTTAATCAGTCAGTGTTGAATATTTTATGCATGCTTATCTCAAAATTAATATACACTAGAAAAAAGTGCATAAACAACTTAATTCCAAAGAATAATTCCAAAGCAGCATCAAGTAGCAATTGATCAAACATACAATTTTAACCAACTTTTTTACTTCACTAACAAGTATTTTTTAATGCATGAATAAAAAATATAAAAAATACAGTATATATGCGCATGGTGTTGAGCCTAAAAACATTTATTTATTTTTCTTTGTTTTATCTGTAGATGGTTTGTTTTATTTATTATGTAGAATATAAATGTCATTTGTTATCTAATTTGTATAGCTATAATTTAAATAATAATAATGATAATGATAATAATAATAATGATAATAATAATAACAATAATAATAATAATAATTATTATTATTATTTTAATGCTGTTGTCCAGTATTGGATGCTATAATACCAGCCTGATCTCATAAGAAAATGTGACTAATTTACATACTGTCAAAAAAGTGGCTAATTCATATAATTTCATTAAATTTTAATTCATTAAATTCACATTAATTTTGATTCATAAAAGGTGTCCTCAAATCCCACCCCTAAACCAAATTCATTGGGTGATGTGCAAATTATATTAAAATCTAAAAATGAGATTGAACAAATTCATATGAATTAGCTAATAAATAAAAACAAAATTACTGTGAGATTGGATTAATTATACTAATTTTCCAACCAGGTTTCCTAAAAATACTTTCTAGCAAAACGTGGTTATAAATTTAGTTTCCCTAAACAGAACTGAAAACTGAAAGTTCTGTTATCATTGTACTCACACTTGTTCCAAACATTTCTGAGTTTCTTTCTTCTTTTGAACACAAAGGATTCCTACTATTGATGTCAATGAGTACGTTCACATGGGCACCAAATCCCAAATTTAATACGATTAAGACAATACTCTGGGTAAGAGTCTACCATGTAAACAGCCATTGATCTTAATGACCTTAATCTGACTAAAATCATACTTGAAATAAAAAAAAATTGAATTAAGACATGTGGAGCATTCCTATTTTAGTGGCATTATTGAAGTGAAGTACAGACATGTAAACACTTTAATCAAACGATTACAGTCATGTAGTTCTTTTTGCTGCATTTTGCGACATGATATTACATACACACACGGCTGTTTGACACTATTCTCTGCACCTACCGAGTCAGTAATGGACCACAGACACCCACGTTTTTTTCTTTCCATTCAGTTTGCTTTATCAAATTCCATTAAAAACAACACTCTTCCACCAGCCCTTACTTCATACTCGCATCCAATACCTCAGAGTTTGTCACGAGGGCATGCAATGAATAAAAGTGAAACTACCGAACTGCAGTTAAAGTCGAATTTCTTTTTAAATGAAACACCCGAAATGTGGATAGCGTCATGACATTAATCGATCTATGTGCTATAACATGTAAAACGGGATCATGAAAGGAACATACAAAAAACAACTCATGTAAACACCTTAATCATATTATTGTCTTATTCAGATTAAGGCAAATAATTTGATTACTGATGTTCATGTAAATGTAGTCATTGGTTAAAGGTTTTCAACTTTGTTAAAGAAAATATCTCCCTTGGTGTTTAAAAAAAGTAAGAAACCCATAAAGCTTTAAAACCATTTGAGGGTGATTTAAATGATGATAGAATTGTCAATTTTTAAATTCACTTTTAATAAAAAGACCATCTAGATCTGGCTGTGAATGAACATGAACCAGCATACTACCGATATCCAACCAACACACTTTTGAACTACACACAAACACCTATTCATTCATGTTTCAATAGTTCACACTTAGCTGATGATTGATTATAAAGCTTGTTTGGCATGCTGTCCCGGGAGAGAGCCCTGAGCTCATAAGATCCTCGTGCCCGGGGCTCCCTCCCGTTTGCAAGTCGAGAGGGGAGTTTGAGCTCAGGTAGCTCTCGAGAACTCCCCTGCTGTAGTAGCTAATGAACAGATAGTGATTGCTTTTAAGAGATAACTACTTACTAGGAGCATGTCTATGGTGCCGATTTGGATTAGTTAATTAACTTAAGTTGGGACGGTGGGAGGAACCCGTGGAACCCGGGGGAAACCCACGTGAGCCTGGGGAGAACATGTAAACTCCGCACAGAAACGTCAGCTGGCTTGGTAAGGACTACAACCAGTGACGTTCTTGCTGTAAGGCAACAGTGCTAACCACTGGGCCACCATGCCACCCATCTAGGAAAGGAGGAGGAGTAGGGGTGGAAGGGGGGTTATATGAAACTTAGGGTATTTATAGTGGCTTAGGAATCGTCTGATTGGTGAATCATAAATTGGATAATGCAGGACCAGCCGCAAGCAATCATAAGCACGTGATCCTCTCGAAATTTGTTTATAACATGATATTACATACACACACGGCTGTTTGACACTATTCTCTGCACCTACCGAGTCAGTAATGGACCACAGACACCCACGTTTTTTTCTTTCCATTCAGTTTGCTTTATCAAATTCCATTAAAAACAACACTCTTCCACCAGCCCTTACTTCATACTCGCATCCAATACCTCAGAGTTTGTCACGAGGGCATGCAATGAATAAAAGTGAAACTACCGAACTGCAGTTAAAGTCGAATTTCTTTTTAAATGAAACACCCGAAATGTGGATAGCGTCATGACATTAATCGATCTATGTGCTATAACATGTAAAACGGGATCATGAAAGGAACATACAAAAAACAACTCATGTAAACACCTTAATCATATTATTGTCTTATTCAGATTAAGGCAAATAATTTGATTACTGATGTTCATGTAAATGTAGTCATTGGTTAAAGGTTTTCAACTTTGTTAAAGAAAATATCTCCCTTGGTGTTTAAAAAAAGTAAGAAACCCATAAAGCTTTAAAACCATTTGAGGGTGATTTAAATGATGATAGAATTGTCAATTTTTAAATTCACTTTTAATAAAAAGACCATCTAGATCTGGCTGTGAATGAACATGAACCAGCATACTACCGATATCCAACCAACACACTTTTGAACTACACACAAACACCTATTCATTCATGTTTCAATAGTTCACACTTAGCTGATGATTGATTATAAAGCTTGTTTGGCATGCTGTCCCGGGAGAGAGCCCTGAGCTCATAAGATCCTCGTGCCCGGGGCTCCCTCCCGTTTGCAAGTCGAGAGGGGAGTTTGAGCTCAGGTAGCTCTCGAGAACTCCCCTGCTGTAGTAGCTAATGAACAGATAGTGATTGCTTTTAAGAGATAACTACTTACTAGGAGCATGTCTATGGTGCCGATTTGGATTAGTTAATTAACTTAAGTTGGGACGGTGGGAGGAACCCGTGGAACCCGGGGGAAACCCACGTGAGCCTGGGGAGAACATGTAAACTCCGCACAGAAACGTCAGCTGGCTTGGTAAGGACTACAACCAGTGACGTTCTTGCTGTAAGGCAACAGTGCTAACCACTGGGCCACCATGCCACCCATCTAGGAAAGGAGGAGGAGTAGGGGTGGAAGGGGGGTTATATGAAACTTAGGGTATTTATAGTGGCTTAGGAATCGTCTGATTGGTGAATCATAAATTGGATAATGCAGGACCAGCCGCAAGCAATCATAAGCACGTGATCCTCTCGAAATTTGTTTATAAATAAACGTCAGTTTAGGAGTACTTTCTTACTTGCAATAGTAATTCTGTGGCGTATACGAGTGTTGATGAGGAAACTGGGCATCCCATCGCTGACAGGTCACTCCATCAGGGGTAATGCCAACCGTCCCGCGATACCCCTCTCCGCGACCACGGAAACACGTTGTTGTGTTTTCAACGTCACCACTGTTGTCTGAATCTGAGCAAACAGAGAAAAACAGAAACAGAAAGACAAAGGGAGTGAGAGAGTAAGCAGCATAATATCCCTCCTTAGGCACGATGAACACTGAATCATGGATTCAACATTAACTGTAAGACTGCGCTGCCTCGGGGAGGAATAACAACAGCTTTATCCTGCTTAACAGAGAGAGATGCTTCCTGAATGAGTCAAAGCAGTCACTAAGTCTGTGACAAATGCTAAAACAGTAGCCTACTGAGCTTTTTTTAGGGTACAACGTAAGCATTTTATGAGCACACAACAGATCTATATTGTTTTTTTGCCCATGCATCTCATTGCAATAAATTACGCTCATTAGAAGACAGAGTTATTATGTTTACCTCCAATAACCTTCAGTCTGCTAATGAGGGTAGCAGTATATAGGCCAAGTCTTGCTAATAAAACCCAAAGTCAAACTCTCAGATTGGTCCAACACACTGTGAGGATTTAAAGAGTACAGCGTAGAGAGTGGATTCTAGCTTATGTACTGTTATTATGCTAGCTTGGCTTTTTATTTTTGTGGTGCTAAAGAATGCTAACTCATGCTGTAATGTAAAGAAGACAAACTCAAAGGTTAAGAATTGGAAACAATGAGGCATTCTGTGCTTTAAAGTCTTGCTGTGTTTACTGCAGAAGAGCATGGTGTGTTTTAAAAGCATGCTTAGCTTTATAGAGTATCAAATAATCTTCTTAAAGATAATGTTCCTTCTGCAAGTGGACGAAAGCCACTTCTTGTAAAAGTAGATGCACCTATGATGGTTTTTACAGAAGTAGGGTGACTAGATTTCTCAACTCCTTCCAAATATTTAAAGACTTTATTAAATATTTAACTCTCAAATTACATTTCTTATAGTTAAGCACTGTTTTGACCACTCTGTAAATGAATGGGTAAAAAATGATTCAGCAATCATATGAGGTTTAATACATTTCGGGAAGTTCTGTTACTTTCAACATAATTGATAATGTTTATTCATGTTTTTACCTAGCTATAACTATATATCGCATTCACTTCAAACTTAATTTCTCCACACTTTCTGTCACAGACATGTTCCTTGACACAAATCAATTTTAATAACTGCATCTTAATCAATATGGAAATGTAACTGGATGGTAATGCTGTTATTCAAAATATACTATGACATAATTGCAGTTGTGAAAAGTAATGAATTACACATGTTGAAATGACTGTAACTGAGTATTTTTTTTTTTACTAAGTAGTTTAAAAATGTGAACACACTCATCGGCCACTTTAATAGGTAAATAACTGCTCGTTAACGCAAATTTCTAATCAGCCAATCACAAGGCAGCAACTCAATGCATTTAGGCATGTAGACATGGTCAGGACGATCTGCTGCGGTTCAAACTGAGCATCAGAATGGGGAAGAAAGGTGATTTAAGTGACTTTGAACATGGCATGGTTGTTGGTGCCCGACAAGCTGCTCTCAGTATTTCAAAAAATGCTGATCTACTGGGATTTTCATGCACAACCATCTTTAGGGTTTTACAGAGAATGGTCCAAAAAAGAGAAAATATCCAGTGAGCAGCAGTTCTGTGGGTGCAAATGCCTTGTTGATGCCAGAGGTCAGAGGAGAATGGCCAGACTGGTTCCAGGTGATAGAAAGGCAACAGTAACTCAAATAACCACTCGTTACAACCGAGGTATGCAGACGAGCATCTCTAAACACACAACACATCTAACCTTGAGGTGGGCTACAGCAGCAGAAGACCCCACCGGGTGCCACTCCTGTCAGCTAAGGGCATACTCACACTATGCTATCCGAACCGTGCCCAGGCCCGTTTCCCGGATCATTTGAGAAGTGTGAATGCTCTGAACCGGGCTCAGTGTGAGTGCAAGCATGCCTAAGCCCGAAACTGAAAGCGAGACGTGACTTTTAAAGGACTGTTTGATATGGATTAATTAATCATTCGTACTGTTCAATGAACGCAAACTGTCATGGTTTATTAAAGACGTTGACCCCTCACTGCACGACAGCTGCACCTTCAGCAAACCTCCTAATTCCTGCAGTGCAAGGACTTTATGAGCGTCAAAAGGGGCTAATCTGTTCGTCAAAATATTTGACTGCGTCACTGCATATCAAACAACTAAAACGATATAACTAAAGAAATCTCTACTGTGCTGAGCGAAAGCGCTTACTGAACAGCGCATCATCGATGACGTAAGCGTGCCCAGGCCCGAATGTAATGTGAGTGCGGGCCGTCGGGGGAGACGGGAGGGGGGACAAGCGTGCTTTGGCAAGGTTCAATGCAACTGTACATAGTATGAGTACGCCCTAAGAATATGAAACTGAGGCTACAATTCACACAGGCTCATAAAATTGAACAATAGAAGATTGGAAAAACGTTGCCTGGTCTGATGAGCCTCAATTTCTGCTGCGACATTTGGATGGTAGGGTCAGAATTTTGCGTCAACCACATGGATCCATCCTGCCTTGTATCAACGGTTCAGGCAGGTGGTGGTGGTATAATTGTGAGGGGTATATTTTCTTGGCACACTTTGGGCCCACTAGTACCAATTGATCATCGTGTCATTGCCACAGCTTATCTGAGTATTGTTGCTGACCATGTCCATCCCTTTATGACCACAGTGTACCCATCTTCTGATGGCTACTTCCAGCAGAATAACGCACCATGTTATAAAGTGTGAATCATCTCACACTGGTTTCTTGAACATGACAATGAGTTCACTGAACTCAAATGGCCTCCACAGTCACCAGAACTCAATCCAATAGAGCACCTTTGGGAGTTGGTGGAACGGGAGATTCGGAACATGGATGTGCAGCTGACAAATCTGCAGCAACTGCGTGATGCTGTCATGTCAATATGGAGCAAAATCTCAGAGGAATATTTTCAGTACCTTGTTGAATCTATGCCACAAAGAATTAGGGCAGTTTTGAAGTCAAAACGGGGTCCAACCCGGTACAAGTAAGGTGTACCTTATAAAGTGGCCAGTGAGTGTATATTTGAGTAAAATTTAAGTGCTGTATCTGAAACCTTTACTGCAATAATAAAGGCATGTTCAGGGAATGAAGCAGTTGCTACACTATATGTTTATTTTGTCTTGTCTACGATGACTGGCTGACTAGAATAATCAGTCCGTGATTCTCATTCAATCAAATTGTGCATGGGAAAATTTTATATAAATGCTTATAAATAAACACATTTCAAAATATAATAACTTAATCTCACATTATACTCACTACTCTTGAATATTTGAGAAGAGGCTCTTTTTACTCATATATTGAATAGTTTTTAGAACAGATACTTTCACTTTACACTTTACATTTACTCTACAATCTTTTTTGGCAAGTAAGCCACTTTTGCTTGAGTATGATTTTTCAGTACTCTTTCCACTACTCTTCCTACACCACTTTTCAACTGACAGAAGAATATAGAGCTCAAAAATGAAGTGACTACAGTGAAGTGAAAAAGTGAAATGGAGGACAAAACATGATTTTGTTTCATAATAAATTAATACATTAAAACACACACAAAAAATAAAATAAAATAAAAATCGAGCTGAAACGTGGGACTACCCCTAGAATAAACAGACCATCTTGTCACTCTACACAAGTGGGAAGTAAATGACATAGTGGCTGCATTCCACTGCACTTTTAGACATGCACTCACTAACTTCCCTAATCACTTCTCATTGGGGGAATCTAATACTGTAGTGCTTTTTAATTTCTTCACAAATAAAAATTGTTACAGCAATGATTTGTCAGTTTGTCATCCTCTGCGAGAATAACTGATGGTTGCCTAGCAATGACATATGCCACAGGACAGCGAGCGCAGAAATGCATTGAAATTAGTAAAGTAAAGTGACGTGCCTCGCATTTTCCACATGTTTTCATAGAGGTGACATGTTAACAGCCCATACACAGCTAAACACAGCTTTTTTGAGATGCTTAGAAGTGTGAAAAGGTGGTGCTTTGCCAAACAGGAAAAAGCATGGTGAAAAGTTCCTCTCAGGATGGTGATCTCTGAGAACCAGTGATAGGATTTTGCTCAAGGTTATGATGTGGGATTTGCCAAATAGCTCTGAAAAACAAATGCGACCCCTGCGGCTCAGTCTAAAATAGTAAAGTTTCTGCATGGCTTCCCATATGAACCAACATGCCGTCGCCTTGCAAATGAAAATAAACTAAAGCAGTGTGAGGAGGAGGAGGGGTGTCATTATAATAATAGATTTTTGGGCACTCGTGGACTTGTGTGTTGGAGCGCACTTGGGGCTTGAAACCCACACGCATGTTTCGTCTTTAGCGTGGAAGGTTTACACAGCACTTGAAACTCAAGCACATTTCTCTCATGCAGATAAAGGAACGCTCTACTGCGCTGATGAGGAAAAATAAACACATAGGCACATTACTGAAAGAGAGAGAGAGAGGGTTTTATAGGTGGACCTTCTTCTCTCTCTTCTCCCGGTTACAAACAACATTCCTGTGAGGGTCCCAAACGCGAGGGGAGCCGGGGCTACAGGAAGAGGAAGTTGTAAATTTGGCAAACTCTGCCTCTGTTCATTCTGTTTCTCTCCGGCTTCTTCTTTTTTTGTTCTCCGCTGTGTCTCTTCATCTTACACATAAGACGCAGACGGACACTCACCGCACTGTTTGATGTTACAGTACTCCCATGGAGTGCTGGGATCGGTGGTGAAACACCAGGGTCTCTGGCGCCCGTCTGGGTTCCTGCAGTAGTTGTCCTTTAGACCTTTATCGGGGTACCTGTCATAGGAAGGGCAAAGAGAACACACTTAACACGCCACATATCAACTATCTCAGAGCTACAGCAGGACTGATTTACAGCCAGGATAAAATTCTAATAAACTCCAGAAAATACATAACATGCTCTCTGCTACTGGTAGAGCAGCACTTCTGCAAACGCGAAGACAGAAGGCTGTTGCAATGCACAGACTCAACATTAGTTCAAAGTGTTCTTGTTTTATGGTTGTTTAAAACTTTGTCTTTTGGAAAAATTAAGTTATTACGCACAAATACCATACCTTAACTTTCAAAATATATTATAATATTAAAAAAATCACTTTATTACTGTTTAAGTTTAAGAAGATTTAAGAACATAAACATGTTTTTTAAAGAATATATACACACACATTACCTGACAAAGTCTTGTCGCCTATCCAAGTTTTAGGAGCGTCAAATAATAACTTGACTTCTAGTTGATAATTTGGTATCAGAAGTGGCTTATATGCAGGACAAAGGCCTCTAGATTGTTTATTTAACCAAATTACAATATCAAAATATCTAGAAAGGCAAAGAAAGCGTTCTTGTGGGACTCCCAGAGTTCATCAAGATTCTTTGCATTCATCTTCAATGCCTCCTCCATCTTACACTGGGCTGGCCAATCATGGAGCACCTTGACCTTCTTTGCTTTCAGGAACTTTGATGTGGAGGCTGAAGTATGAGGAGTGCTATCCTGCTGAATAATTTGCCCTCTCCTGTGGTTTGTAATGTAATGGGCAGCACAATTGTCTTGATACCTCAGACTGTTGATGTTGCCATCCACTCTGTAGATCTCTCGCATGCCCCCATACTGAATGTAATCCCAAATCATAATTTTTCCTTCACCAAACATGACTTGACATGACTTTGTTTGGTGACTAAAATATTATTTTAATAAATATATCTGTTTAATAAATCTGTTTTGTTTAAATGCACCAAAATACATGGCCTATATTCACTGAGAAATGGATAAAAATATTTATTTTTAAAATGGGGTGTACTCAATTATGCTGAGCACTGTATATATATATATATATATATATATATATATATATATATATATATATATATATATATACACACACACACAGTCGATACTTGTTACAGTTGTGCATGCTAGTTTCTCACATACTTTCTATAATAACATTTTCAGAAGTAAATTTTAAACTGATTTATTTAGGACTTTTCTTGTACATATTTGTCACGCAAAGGGCAAAGTGTCTCTTGTAGTGTTGAATGGGTTTTTATAGTTATTTGTACTTCTAAAAAAAACAAAAAGACTTCAGACATCATAGATAGTTTGCCTCTAGGGTTGGTTCACACAAAGCGGCCATTTGATTTAGTGATTTATATCAAACCGGCATGACACAGTTCCCATGAGGTCAACTGGGAAAATACTTTATTGATTTTTCAAATATTTTTAAACGTTGCACACAAATGCCATTCCGGATTAGGATAAATGCAAGAGTACTTTCCATGTATGCAATCTAAGATATTAAAAAAAAGGTCTTTGTGTGTTCAGAGAGTCTTAAGGGAGTGTATTCAATCAAACTGTCATTTATTTCAAGTTTAGCAATATTGTTGCTTCCCAGAACAAGTAAAGATGTAACTGGGGCATTGGGAAGGTCATGTAAAATGAGCATAATTTTCAGAAATGTACTTCAGGTAGCAATGTGGTCAACTGTTTTGGTTGTTTTACTCTACATAATGTGTCTAATTGAGTAAAGATGTGCAAGGAACTTATTTCTGCTGAAAGTGGCCCAACAGATAATGAAACCATATGCAATGTTTTTCAAAACAAGGTGTAATTTTTCAATCACTTTAAGATGAAAGCACAGCTGAGCTGTTTTCCATAGTTCACGTTCAATGACATGAGGCCAGTGATCCATGCATGACCCTCAGCTTTCTTCAACATTACATATAAAAACCCTAATTAACAGATGTCTGATCGCTTTCTTGAAAAATATCAAGTACATTTCTGAGACACACACACACACACAGCTGAGGTCAGAATTATTATCCCCCTGTTAATTTTTTCACCAATTTCTGTTTAACGGAGAGAAGATTTTTTTCAGCACATTTCTAAACATAATAGTTTTAATAACTCATTTCTAATAACTGATTTATTTTATCTTTGCCATGATGACAGTAAATAATATTTGACTAGATATTTAAAGCTCAATAATTTAGCTTAAAATATTAGCTTGAAGGGGCAAATAATTTTTACCTTAAAATGTTTTTTTTTTTTTTTTTTTTAATAAAATAGTTTTTTTTCTTGCCGAAATAAAACAAATAAGACTTTCTCCAGAAGAAAAAAATATTATCAGACATACTGTGAAAGTTTCCTTAAAAAAGAAAAAAAAATTCAAAGGGGGCTAATAATTCTGACTTCAACTATATATATATATATATACACATACACACATATATATATATATATATATATATATATATATATATATATATATATATATATATATATATATATATATAGTCACCTTAGAATTATAAAGTTCTATCTGACATTTTTGTCAAAACTGAGTTATTGACATATTCTTATTAAATGACAACTTGTTTACATTATGGGATGTTTTTTTAATAAGTTTTTTACATTTTAAGACGGTTTATTTAAAAAACAAATGACACACACATACTGTTTGCTATGGAGTGCAAAAACTTTGAAGCCCAATATCTCAAAATCATTCAGAACGCAGATAGAACCTTATAATTCCAAGGTGACGAGGTTTTAACTCCAATCAGGGGTGCTTTTCCAAAAACCATTGTTAACCAACTAGGGTTGCAAGTTGCGTAGTACAAACATAGTTTGTTAAATTGGTGTTTCCCAAATCCATTGTTCTATCTTGTACACTTGCAACTACACCTCTCGAGCTGTAGTTAGAAGCACAGTTCCTGGTTGTGTTCTATTGCCCCTATCCTCTATTTCTTTCAAAAGTTCCAAAATTTTAACTTGGAATAATTTGTTTAATTTGCTTTCAAAGTATTTTTTACAGTTCAGTTTAAGCAATCTTCAGATTGACAATTGCACTCCCTTCGCAGTGCTCTTTGAAAATGTTTATGCCATTTTGAACGAAGCCGTGGCTCATGATGAAAACTATAGGTGACCTGTTATTAAAAGAGGAATTTATGTTACGTCTCTAAAGCTTGTGAAAACAAAAATATATAGCATACGTTAATGCTTTTAATTTATAGTAGGCTATTTATTAAGAAATGTTTCTGTACAGTAGGTCTAAATGACATGGGCTTGTTGGTTAGAACATTTCTGCAGTGGTTTGAATGTGTCAAACTGTAAAAGTAGACTATTCAAAAAGAATAAATAAATGAACAATATCCTACTTAATAATAATAATAATAATAATAATAATTATTATTATAATTATAATAATTATTATTATTATTAAAATTGTTATTATTATTATTAAGTAGGATTAAGTTTTTTCTTTTCTTAATAAATTGCCTACTGTAAATTGCAACCATTAGCCTAACGATTTATATATGAGATTATAATACATGTAAGCTAAGTGGTTTTATGTTTTAGAATTGAACGTGGAATATCCTTAATAATATTTGTAAAGGAAACATAGGCCCTATACTGTATGTGCTTTTTACATATTTTGATTAATATGGAAAACAAGTGCATGTTTTTACCAAAACTAATACTGGATTTTTTTTTAAAAAATGTGTGTAAAACAATAATTTGCACAAAAAAATTATAGGGTTTTTCTCTAAAGAAGTAGTTACTCCACCCTGTTGAGAGCATCATTATGGACTTTTTACTTTAAATCTAACGTGGTTTAAATGATGGATCTGCGACAAAGCAACTATGGTTTTGGGAAACACTTCTCACTACATCATTCTTTTCCCAAATGATGCATCATACTATGATAGTTCAGCCACGAGTTATGTCGATGTTTGGGAAACGCACCTCAGACTGACCCCAAGTCTTCATAATATCCAAAACATGTCTGCATTGTATGCTAAAGGATCTTCTTTGCCTGCTTTAGTAAGAACCTAACCTTATAAGAGGAGAATTTATTTAAGGATGCACTTACAAGTATACACTCATATTGATAAAAAAAAATCAAGATCATAAACATTTCTGAATGATTTTCTCTTAATGTCTGCAATGTTATGTTGGGTGTCATACCTTTTAGGGTGGAAAATGTGTTTATGTGGTTCCTCAAGGTCCCAGCGCTGGCATTCCCGGCCACTCTCCGTGTGGTCCAAGGGTCCACGATAACTTTCACCGTTACACGTCATACATTCCACTATGGATAAAGAACATGTCTGGTAAGAATGTTAACCAGGACAATGCCCTAAAGACCCCATCTGAGTGACATTAGCGTGCATGTAGAGGATGAGTCAACTGGGTTCAAATTCAACCCTGTTTGTTGTGTTAAACGGTTAGAAAAATGTAACCCTGGCAGAATGCTGGTAGTAAATGAATGCTTGTTAATGTCACATACTGTAGCCTAATCAGTAATCACCAACGCTAATATCCACAGGAATTGTAATCGTATTTATCAAGAAGACAAGCAATTATGAAGCCACATGTGACCCTTAGATTGTCTAAAAATAAATCATCTGACGCTTCAATTTACTACACAGACATACCACCCATTAGGCCTCGTATTTAACCCCAGAGGTATGCTTCTAACAGATTTCATACGATCAAAGGTTAAAGAAACATGTAATTATTACAGTACTTAGTGTAGAGCTTAGTCACTACAGGACCAAACCAAATATCACAGCAGATGGGGGTCACCTCAGCTAGAGTCATCTCTCTAAATCCTGTTATTAGTTGTACAGTACACACACTATAAGGAGCAGATTGCTGTAGTAGAAACAGATGTTAATGTCAGCCACTCTCAGGAAAGCAAGATGTGACTTCCTTGCGTACTGTATGTGTGTGTGTCTGTGTTTTTGATTATGGGAAACTAATTTATTAACAAACCCTCCCGGCTATATTTCACCATGCAACCCTTAGAAAAGACGTTCTTTGTTAACCTGATCACTATCTCTGCAGAAAACCCCTCTTTTTGCATGCAACTCAATGCATCTTTCTATTAATGAAAATCCCAGCTCTCCACAACAATCAACCACTTTCTTCTTCAATAGATAACAGCATCAACAGCTCTAAATCCAATAAATTAGCAATCCACATGAAAGAAAAAGGAAAACCATTGTATACTTTAATGCTCATATTAAACATCCCACAGTTTAAACGACAATCTAATAGAAAAACAGACATCACAAAGGGATGTTTTAATTTCTCAAATACTTCCTCTAGACATCAAATTGAGAGTCTCTGAAGCCCCCTGATTCACAGATTTTATCAAGGAAGAAACTTCTCATACGTAATCTTGCATGTCTCCTCTACATCTCAACAACATGCTTGTCTTTGCCAAGATACTAATGAATAGTTCTGTTATATGTCTGAGATTTTCAATGCAAGGCCAAACTATCTTAAAGAAATGCTATTAACATTAATTTCCGAGATCTACACTCATCAATCACTTTATTTAGCATTCCTTGTTAGTACTTTTCCTTGGTCTTACTTTTCTAAAACTGCCTTAATTATTTGTGGCATAGATTCAACAAGATGCTGAAATCACTTCTTAAAACAATGACTTTTAAGGGCACCTATTTTACCCCTTTATAAGATGTAAGATAAGCCTTTGGTGTCTCCAGAATGTGTCTGTAAAGTTTCAGCACAAAATACCCATCAGATTATTTATTATAGCCTCCAGAATATGTCCATTTTGGTGTCTGAGTACAGCTGTTTTTGTAGCTTGTAGCTTTAAATGCAAATGAGCTGCTTCTCCCCGCCCACCATTCCCATGTGCGTGTCTGCTTCTCCTGCTATACGTCAAATAAACAGAAGTCGGAGATGGAGACAGACACGGATGAAGCTGAAATATAGCTCATTAGTCAGAAAAACCAAGTAAGTTTATTCCATGTATTTGTGGTGGAGTTTATTCAAGCCTTTCTGAAATGATGAGTCACACACAATTGCCGTTTGCAGTACACACACACGCACACACATAGTAGCGTTTACTGATACCATGCAGCTGTGGTGATTATAGAGGTTAAGAATTAGCAATTTTACTGTCTTTATTACAAACATGCTCTGTTTTAAAAAGGTTTTAAACTTATAAAACTTATAAAAATTACAGAAAGTTGGAACACGTGTTTTCAGATACTTTACAGTATCTACAGTATCTTCAGGAGGTATGTTTTTTGCAGTTTTTGTTTTCGAGAATCCACCAGAGGCCGCTATATACGCTTTTTCAGATCTCAAATTTCTATCATGAGTGCCATTCGGGTGCTTTTCTCGCATAAATCCACCAGAGGCCGCTGTTGACTGACTGACCGACAGACCGATCAATTCCAGCATATCATTTGACTTGAACACGTCTAGAGGCAGGAATGCATTGAGCTGAGTTATGACCATATTTGTGTTAACGATTAGTTGAACAGCTTCATCTAATAACGTGGTCAGTGATTGCATAATCTTACATTAAAATATTACACGGATGTCTAATTCTGATTGGTCGGTCGCAACATTCTAAAATATGTTATTCCCAGTAAACAACCTCTAAATAACGCAGGCTCATGCAGGAACTTTGAGTCACCTTGACCGTCAGTGAATACTTGACTGCTTGGCGCCAACTTGTGACTGAATAATACACAGTTTAGTACGTTATACTCCATCAGCTGTTTTGTTTCTGTCAGCTCTGTATTTAATTAAGTATTTAATAAACTAATACAGCTCAGAGTAATGCTTTGTGGCAAGTAGTCGTGTAGTAAGTGGTATAAAGTACATCCAGAAGGTTGTTTTTGTCCATCAGTCTAATACAACAGCCTTTCACTTGCTAACTGTCAGATTTTATTTGACAATAACACCCTCTTGGATGTACTTCATCCTTTACTTAACAGTTTAGTTAACAATGTTTTTCTTAAATTATCCAAAAAAAAAAACATTGACAAACTTTATAAACATAACATAGAGCTACTGTATATGAAACAACAGCTGATAAACAATAAACTCACCCTCCGAGCATTGTGGGATGCTGCAGTCCTGGTGCCGCAGTTTGGGGTCTGTGGTAAAACACCAAGGACCTGTTGTTGTGTTGTCCGGATTACGACATAAATTATCCCGAAGATCTCGATGCTTGTGCCTCTGGGGTAAGAAACTGTATGAATATGAAAATATGAAAGAGGTTTGTAGAATCATACACATAGCTAAATTGCAGCAATTTTGTTAAAACACTGTTACTCTTTGACATTTTAGCTCCATAAATTAGGAATGACCACATTAAATCAGCGGCAAAGAAACATAAACAATCCTCTGAAAGTATTAGCATTTTTTTGTCTTACAAAACAAAAGCTTAAAAAAAATGACATAAGAATTATTTATGGAAGATTTTTTTCTTGTAATTTCAGCCAAGTACAACATCTTAATAATTTGCACAATAATAAGAGTGGTATGACTAACCATATCTTTAACATCAGATTGCAGATGCTATTCTACATTTCACTGCGATGCAAGAATCTATTTGGCCCTAGAGAAAAATGTAGCTTCTTCATTTTTTTCACTTGTGGAAAAAAGTACAAAGGTTTGATATAATAAATGCATGTAGACAAATAATGATTTTGGCAAGAGAATAGAGTAGTATAAAGCTTCGGGCCAGAGAAGGTCAAAAACTGCACAGGGCTTGGGTTAGGCTACTCTCATTATGAGAGTTGTTGTTTTAAGAGTGCTTTTATTTAGTTATTTGAACATTTAGAAAGCATCACACAAAAACAAAAATTTTTTTTGGGGTACATTATAGAACTGCATAATTTGCAGGCTTATCTGTCATCCAATAATCCAATTATTCTAAATGGTTATGATAATTAAGTTTATAGTATACTGCTAATCATGTGATGTCCTTCATTCATTTTCCTTCGGCCTAGTCCCTTATTTATCAGGGGTTGCTACAGTGAAATGAATCACCAACCATTCCAGTTTATGTTTTACGCAGCAGATGCACTTCCAGCTGCAACCCAGTACTGGGAAACACCCATACACTCTCACATTCACACACACTATACGGCCAATTAAGTTCATCCAATTCACCTATACACTTATTTCACAAGGTCGCCATTTTAAAACACAAAAAGCTAGGCTGTGGTGGTAAGAAACCTGGAAGTATAATATCAGCACTGTAAACATTGCAACAGCATGCTGTGGACTACAAATCTCCAGCGATATAAAAAATATAGATATGGTGTAAATATCACTTTAATATCATTCAGTTAAGTTTAATTTAAACAATTAAAAGAAGATTAGGCATCAAACAAAATCACAATCTCTTTAAAAGTGTCCTCCTAGGCTTCAGTTTATGGCACTAGGTAAACACCGTGCGGTAGTGATGCGCGGATGGCGGTTAAATCCGCGGGCGCTGCGGATAATCCGTGGGTCGGGCGGGTCGGGTAATAAAAAAATACATTATGATTAATTGCGGGTGGGTCGCGGGTGGATGTAGCGGGTCATAGCAGTTGACCAGCAAAAAAGCAGAGAGTGGACTTCGCAGAATGTGAAGATGAGAGACGCCCAAAATAATGGATGAAGTGCAAGAGTACTGTGCTAACTTCAGTTAGAGGAGTCATCAGAGGGAAATCTGCTATCGTTCTGGGAGAAACAAGATCGCTTATTTACACGACTGCAGCGCCTTGCAAGGAGAAGCTTGTGCATTCCTGCAACAAGCAGTTTGCGTGAACGCTCATTTAGTGCAGCCAGCCGTGTTTTGGAGGCGAGGCGGAATCGCCCGAATCCAGGCACAGTAGATGCTATTCTGTTTTTGCACAGTGTTAAGAAAAGGGCCAAGTACACACAACATAGCTGCTGTTTAGGCTGAAGGGACGCCGTTTTTGTTCTCTTTTTCCTGTTTATGTAAAAGCTGAATCTGCTGTTAATAACGAATGATCCACTGTGACCTATGTTGCAGGAGAGGGGAAATAGTGTGGCCGCTTTACGGGAGTTGTAGTCCATAGCGAGGGGCATTGTGGGTAGTGTAGTTCGACACGCATGCTGTGTGACGTGAGCTCTCGCTGTGTGCTGTGCGTGCGGCGAATTAGAGGCAGAAAGTTTTATCCGGTTTTGTTTTATGTTTACTTCAGTAATTCCACCCGGGAGCTGTTTTGCACTGTGAACCTTAAAACACTGAAATAGGTAAAAGAAGGGCATGAATCGAGTACTTTTGTCCGTCTCACCATTTGCTCGAGCATGAATTAACGAGCTGTTACTCTGCCGCCGGACATTGCGGAGAAAGTTACACCTATCACCATGCTTAAAATAAAGAATTATAATTATTAAAGTGGCAATCGGGTGCGGGTCGGGTGCGGATATATATGTCAGATAAAATAATATGTGCGGGCGGGTGGCGGGTGGATAATTAGAATAAAGGAGCGGATTCGGGTGACATTTGAGCTGATCCGCGCATCTCTACCGTGCGGGCATTCCCTCCTTTTTTAACCCGGTGAGAAATAAAACAATGCAGTCCTCTGTAGCACACCCTCATGTGTTCTGTAATAGTGTCGTCCCGGTACTGAAGTTTTAAAAAAAACTTTCATTTCCCGCTAACATTTAAGCACTGCTGAGCGCGTTCTTAAACACTGCTGATTTGCCATTGTGTTCACCAGTACTCAACAGAAATGACTGTGATTGGCTGTGAAGGTCATCAGTTCACCGCTCTTCACTAAGTGCAAACACAGATACATGAACACTGGAACATTTTAAAGCTGCGTAGATCAGTCGATTGCTCGTCTGTGTTTGCACTTGGTAAACAGCGGTGAAGTGCAGTGAACTGATGACCTTCATGGCCAATTTCTCAACATTTCTGTTGAGCTCTGGTGAATACTATGGCAAATCAGCAGTGTTGCTTTCAACGATGCTTAAATGTTAGTGGGAAACTGATGTTTTTTATAAATTTCAGTACCGAAATTCAGTATCGTGACAGATCTAATATAGTAAAAGAATCAGTTTATTAACTTGAGTTTGGTAAATGGCATCTAAAAAGTGTGTTTGGGAAAGAAAACGTTAGCTAACTAGTGCCATTTCCCTTAACTTAGCTGAAAATCAGGTCCAATATTCCAGTCTATAGTGCATGTCTTTGGACTGTGGGGAAAACCAGAGCACCTGGAGAAAACTACTGTAGTCACATTTCATTTTAAACCTCAAGGGTACTATTAGATTCGTTAGGGGTAACAGTTTATAGTGGTAAAACTCTGAGACGCCCGCTATTGCAAAAAGTTTCAAAAAGTCCTTTACCCTTGCCATGCAAATATTTGTAAACCATTAATAAATCAATGCCTCAAGCCAAACGGTAATTATCTTGTATGTAATTGTCTATGGCATTCACAACACAAATTCACAACACAAATTAACCGAGTTCATGATGATGGATGAATACAGATAAAAATGCAATCTGTGACAAATTAGCTGACCTACAGGCCTGTGTGGTATTTCAGAACGTTCAGGTCCATTGGCTTTCTGAGCTGATAAAACATGCCTGTGATGTTTCAGAGGCAAGCATTTCAAAAGCTGGCTTTAAAACTGTACTGATGGCCATTAGGGAGATAAAAAAAATAAATAAATAAAAAGACTGGAGGAAATTCAAGGTCTCTGAAAGGCAATCACATTTTCAGGTTTCTAAATCAAATTAAAGTTTATTTATAAAGCATTTCAGGAATAACAAGTGTTTACCGAAGTTTCGTATAGGCAGGAGTTAGTTAAAATGACAAGAATAATAAAAAAGATTTAAAAAAAAATAAAATAAATTTAAATACAGCTATCACACTGTCAAACTATAGAGGTAGTATGTAAAACAATTTAATAAAATAAAATAAAATAAAATAAATTGAAATAAAATAAAATAAAATAAAATAAAATAAAATAAAATAAAATAAAATAAAATAAAATAAAATAAAATAAAATAAAATAAAATTAAATTAAATACAGCAATCACACTGGTTAATGTCAAAATATAAATATAAGCTTTTAAAAAAGTTTAGAAGAATAAAATAAAATAAAATAAAATAAAATAAAATAAAATAAAATAAAATAAAATAAAATAAAATTAAATTAAATTAAATTAAATTAAATTCATTCATTTTCTTTTCGGCTTAGTCCCTTTATTTATCCGGGGTCGCCACAGCGGAATGAACCGCCATAAATTAAATTAAATTAAATTAAATTAAATTAAATTAAATTAAATTAAATTAAATTAAATTAAATTAAATTAAATTAAATTAAATTAAATTAAATTAAATTAAATACCGCTATCACACTGTTAAACGTCAAACTATAGAGGTAGGTTTTTAAGCTAGACTTAAAAACAGAAAGTGTTTGGGCCTTTCTAACTGTAAAAATAGACTTTACTGCAGAGGCTTTACTTTACTATAATGCAGACATGCCCCCCTCCCCGCCTGCTCTTTAGCCTAGCACAAATAACAGATAAAAGTTAACTGTCATAGTACCTAAGACCTCCTGATGAATCATATGGTTGGAGTCATTTTGAGAGATTCTAGACCGTTTAATGCTTAAAAAAAAAAACGAATATTAGGATCATGAAATCAATTCTAGAATGAACAGTATTTAGATCTGATTTCAGGATTTCAGAAATATGCAGTGTAGGCCTACAACCAAAAATAGGCCAGGTCTATTGTATTGACTTGCAGTAAAGAAAGAAAACTGAGTGCACCATGTGGTGTCCCTAATGAATTCCTGCAGCCATAATGAACTTGTTTTAAAGACATGTTCTGCATTAGGTATCTTATCATAGCACTGTGCTGCTTTCTGTCAAACTCCCACTTACGCACAAACCCTCAAATCCCCTAAACAGCCTATTTCAGACTGCATATGGCTTATTCTGTGTTTATTTTTAGATGTCAGTGTATACAAAAAGAAACATTGAACCATTTCTGCATAGAATGTATACAAACGTCTATTTTTGCTCATTCAAGAATGGAAGCAATTGTTTAAATCTGCATGCTGGCGTTCCTGTCACTGACCTAATTGTCTCCATTGGCACTCCACTTCTGAGAATCATCGAGTTGCACTTATTGTCGCACTTTTAGACTCAGCGAGAAGCCTCTAACAAATCAAAGTCAGTAAGACGGCATGCATAAAACTGTGCGTTCATCATCATTTAGAGACTAATGGGGATTTTTATGACTCGTGATGAGTCTGTTTTGCCATTAGCAATCTAATATGTGCATGAATAAATAAACCGAAACATATCAAGGAGATGTTAACAGCTATCCACTCTTCAGACTTTTGATAGCCACAGAAATGCACATAGTGGGTAATTGAGTTTAATTGCCCGTAGAGAGACTGAAGCAAGAATGGGAGGTAAGGAGGATGAGTAAGCACTTACTTGTGCTCGTGCGGCATTTTGGAATTCCAGAGTTGGCACTGGACTCCACTTTTAGTCACCGATCTTTTCCCTTTGTAGTTGAGTCCATTACCGATGATGCATTCTCTCATGAAGTCTGAGGGAAAACAGATATACAAACACCTTATGCTATGTAATGATATTTGTGTTCAACATCTGTATTCGAGATGCAAATTCAAAACAATTTTTTTTTCTTTTTTTATTCATGAGTATCAACCCATCATGCACCCAAAACCTGTTAAATGAACTAAAAACTTAATTCTGCGATAATCTTCATTAACTTTATTAGCAATATTGACACCAGCTTTTTCAATGTTTTTCAAAGGAGTCTTGTATGCTCACCAATGCTTTATTTATTTAAAGTAAAATACAGTAAATGTGTGCAATATTACAATTGAAAATAACTGCTTTCCAATGCAATTAGTAATAAAATGTCATTTATTTGTGTGATAGCAAAGCTGAACTTTTAGCATCTTGAGTTTCAAGAGTTCACACTTAGATATAGCTTGATAATATTAGCAGGTTTGGCATGCTGTCTCGGGAGAGAACCTGCCTGGTCAATGAGCATGTAAGGGGGTACGAGATCAGGTAGTTCTTGAGAGTTCCCCATGGTAAAGGAGGAAAAAAGAGAGATGGGGGGATGGGGGGATTGTTCAAAAATGAAGATAAGGGATTAATGCTAGATGGGATATTTATAGTGAGTTTGGAATAATTTGATTGGCTTGCTAATGATTACAGATGAGAGACCATCCGCGATCGATCATATCACGTGCACCTCTCAAAATTAAGTTGCTGTCACACTAGAGTTTGAGCATGCAAAATTCTGTAGTACGACGCTGCGAAAAGGGGGCGGGATTAAATAAGATGATTAGATATAAAAAAAAGCAAACGATTGGTCCATATTTTTTAATTCTGTCCAGAGAGGTCATGTTTTGATCCTCGATTGTTCTCACGTAGTCAAGTGATGCGATTTCGCAGGTCAGAGTACACCAAGCTTGAACTCTGCAACGCAACGAACTGCGAAACTTGACGCACAAGCTTGCGTTTCCGGTCTGATACATTCTTGTGTGTATGAATGGAAGTCTATGGGGAGAAAAGTTTAGTGTGACCACAGCTTTAGTTTGTGAAACTTCACTTAGTGCCACACAATTCTTTCAATAATCATTCTAATATGCTGATTTGGTGCTCAACAATTTATATATTTATTTTACATTTATCACGTTCACCTAATACTTGTAAAAAAAACACAACATATTTTAGAGCAGGGGTGTCCAAACTCAGACGGCCATTGTCCTAATATTTTAATTCCAACCCCAATTAAACACACCTGAACCAGATAATCAAGCTCTTTCTAGATATACTAGAAACTTTCAGAGAGGTGTGTTGAAGGAAGTTGGAGCTAAACTATGAAAGACACAGGCCCTCCAGGACCAAGTTTGGACACCCCTATTTTAGAGTATTCTTTGATGGATATACATTTAAGTAAAATTATAAATGTCATTTTTAGATTGATTTAACTTTGAAATGCTGAATAAAATGATTGTATCTTTTTTTTTTAAAAGCGTATAGTTTAAATAATTCTGGGTTCTATTTTTTATTGATATCACATTCACTTAATATTTGTTGGAAAACCACAGCACAGTACATTTTATGATAAATATAAATTTTAGTACAATTATAAATGTAATTTTTAGATTCATTTGAATAGGAAATGCTGAATACAATTATCTTCTTTTAAAAAGTTTAATTTCATTTACTTTGAGTTCTATTTTTTATTAGTAATATCAAATGTACTTAATATTTGTAGGAAAACCAGAACACAATTTGCAGGACTTTTTGATGAATATACATTTTTGTAAAAATATAAATGTAATTTTTAGATAAATGTAACTAGGAAATGCTGGATAAAATTAGCTTCTTTTAAAAACCTTAGCTTAGTTTAATTTCTTTTGGGATCATTTTTTATTATTATTATAAATTGTACTTAATATTTGTAGAGAAATCACAGCATATTTCACATGATTTCTTGATTAATATGAATTTTAGTACAATTATGTGTCATTTTTAGATTCATTTGAATAGGAAATGACACTTATAATTGTACTAAAATTCATACACAATTCATACACATACACATCCACAACACAATTTACAGGATTTCTTTTTGATGAATATACATTTTTGTAAAATTATAAATGTAATTCTTAAAATAATTCAACTTGGAAATGTCTTTGGATTGTGCGGTAAACCGGAGCACTCGAAAAAAAAACCCACGTGACATGGGGAGAACATGGCAACTGATCCAGCCAGGACTCGAACCAGTGACCTTCTTGCTGTGAAGTGACAGTGCTAACCACTAAGCCACTGTGCCGCCTGATTAGCAAATATTACTTTTGGACTGTGGGGAAAAACCGGAGCACCCAGAGGAAACCCACGCCAAACAACATGCAAACTCCACACAGAAATGCCAACTGGCCCAGCTGGGACTTGAACCAGAGATCTTATTGCTGTAAGGCGACAATGCTAACTAAATATTTGTAGGAAAACATATTTTACTGGATTTTGTGATGAATATACATTTTTGTAAATATATAAATGTCATTTTTACATTAATTTAACTTGGAAAGGCTGAATAAAATGATCTTCTTTTAAAAAGTTTTGCTTAGTTTAATTTAATTTGAGTTCTGTTTTTTATATATATCTTACTGACCCCATAGTTTTAAACTAAGACCTTTAAAAGTCCCTGAAGGTCATGATTGCACTTTATTGTCAGCAGTAAAAAATGCAGACAAGCAAAGTCAACAAAAACCCCATCCTGATCTTCTTTTTTTTTTTTGTTTTTGGGTCAAGTGCTACATAAACATGAGCTGATTTGATCAGCGTCAGGTCTTAAGAATGTCAAGGGTTTTTCGGCCTGAAATCTGCAACACTACTACAAGTATAGGAGATAACAGAGGGGCTTTTTCTTTCAGTGACTTAAAAAGAAAGCCATTTTGCTGTGTCATCCTCGTCCTGGTGGTGGACAGATTTTGCAGAATGTTTGCAGAGTGTGTCATCATCACATGGACATTAATCTCACATTTATTCACACTGAAACTTAATTAATCCTTAAGAGCCCAATTCTGGCTAAGGTCTGAGAACAGCACATCATATAAAACTCCTCAGTGACAGATCATGTCAGAATATAATCTATAACTCTACATCTTGAAATATTGACATATAAATGGGTTTAAATAAACATGATGCATAATACACATACATTTTGGTGTGATATGGATATGAAAAGTGTTGGGCACGTTCCTTTAAAAGAGTATTTAGTTATAGTTACTTCTCACAAATTAGTTACATAATTATAAAAGTAACTAAAAAGTGACTATTGCATTACTTTAAAAAAAATTGTGACTATAATGTGACTATAGTATATATAATGACTCTAAAATAAATAGAAAACATTGATAATACACTAATCTACACTATTTTAATGTTGTTGTGGGATAATGTGAGAGACAACAACAGCATGTCCTCAATTATACCGTATATAGAGATATTATTTTGTTTAATTTTGTATTTTCTGTATTCTGTATTAATTCTGGAGAAAAAATATGTTTTATTTGCTTTGACTTTGTAGCTTTGTCTCCTCCTTTGCTTGCAGAGCCCACGTTATCATCTGCGTAGCCACTAATATTGTGGCGGCATGTGATGACGTGAGGTGCTTCATTAGATTAGAAATACTTGTCACCGATGCAGAGACTCTTTTTTTCCTGGCCATAAGTTGCACAATACGTAAACATTCTTGCCTTTCACCTCAACAAGTGAAACGTAGTGCTTATATTTCCGGTTACGCTACCTTTGAACTTGTTGGATTTGATATCGTTCTGACTCCTGGTCATTGGTGTGTGCGACTAACTGTGCATGTGCATGTGCTTGTGTGTGAACACTCGCACTACTCTGCCTCTGATTGGCAAACAATGGAAATGTCCTCTATCTAAGCCAGTCATCACGTTCTCAGTTAAACCATGTTCACAGACACACCAATCATCATCACTGGTTGGTTATGTGTCCTGCCCCAGCCCCAAACACAAACACACACCGCAGAGAAAGAGAGATCCTATGGCTAAGAGAGATGCTGCTCGCATGAAAACCACTTCAGTTTTCTCAATTATAGTAACGCGCATTGTATTATCAGTAACGGTAACAGCGTTGTGACGGGGGAAACAGTAACTCATTTGATTACTCGTTACTGAGAAAAGTATCACCGTTAATAAAGCTGTTTATTTATAGCACAGTTATTCCTATCACTGGATATGAAGCTTACGGTTGAAGGCTAAATTATTAAATTATTAGCCCTCCTGTGTAATTCTTTTTCAAATAGTTCTGTAATAAGTAAAGTAATAAAGTAGTTTTAAAAAAAAAAAATATTTAGGGTCAATATTATTAACCCCCTTAAGATATTCGTTTTTACCATTTGCCACAGAACAAACCACTTTTGTCTATGAACTTGTCTTATTACAGTGACCTAACTTTCCTACACTGTAAAAAACAATATCAGTTTATTAACAGTTTCTGTATTTTGTGTTTTCTGTTTATTTACGGTTGTGAATTGCATTATGGATCTTGATCTCTGCTCTGTCGACTTTTGATGTTGAAAATTCAACTCTTAACAAAGTGACTTTTATTGACATTTCAGTGTTTTGAAATAATACAATGTATAAGAAATAATATACAGAAAAATAAGTCTGTAAAATAACAGAAAATGTTCTGGCAGTTTATTACAAGGTTTTTGTAACATAATATACAACACTAACCAAGACAATAAATACCTTTATACTAATAAAAAAGTTAATGAAAGTCACTAGTTTACTTTTCAAGGTTTAAAAGTTGTTTGAAGAAAGATCAAGATCCCATAATGCAATTCAAAAGCATAAATAAAAGGGAAAAAATAAAAACATGAATCACAAAATACAGAAAACTAATTATTAACTGAGTTTAAGCAGAATATAAGCAGATATTTAAGCAGAATATCTTGCAAAAAACGGGTAAAATATAATGTACTGTCATCAAGGCAAATAAATTAGTTAGTAGAAGTTAATTAGTTAGTTAGGTTAGTATAAATTTAAACCATTATGTTTAAAACTGTGTAACAAAAATCTCTCCATTAAAAAGTACTTAAGAAAAATTTTGAAAATAATTTTAATAATAATTTTGCCAACTGTAGATGTATAATTTGTTTTGACGTTTTAGAACTCGTTATTTTTTACTTTTCAAAGATAATTGCCAGTCACTGTCTAATCTTTGAACTCTGTAAGTGTCATCAAGCACATAGCAATATAAATGCACTGTAAATATAATTAATAACAGTTCGGTACTTCTGAACCTTGTTTAGGAAATTGTGAAGAGACTAAATTGTAAAATGTGTACTGTATAAGCCATTAACAACTTTTTAACAATTTCTGTTTTGGTTATCAGTTTGAGCATCCATTTTAGACATTCTCTCTGTCTTAAAGGTGCCAATAAAACACACTATCTTACCTTTTTTCTCATATAGATCGAAGTTGAAGTCATTTTCTAGGCGGACGCCAAAGGTGAGGCTGTCATAGGAGAGTAGATGACATTTTGTACTTTTCTGATCAAAGCTGAATGCTCTGCAAAGACACAGCACAGATGTTAATACTAAAATGATGTTGGGTATACAAAAAGAAGTGGATGGTGTCAAAAATCATGATTGTAAACCTTGATTTGAGGCACTTAAAGGGATAGTACTCCCCAAAAAGGAAAATGTACTCACTATTTACTCACCATCAAGTGGTTTCAAGCCTGTTTGACTTTCTTTCTTCTGTCAAACACAAAATAAGATATTTTGAAAACCATTAACTTTTAGAGTATGTTTTTTTCGACTATGAAAGTCTGTAGTTACATTTTTTTTTAGCTTTTTTATAAATATCTTCTTAAGCATTTAATAAAAGAAAGAAAGTCAAACAGGTTTGAAACCACTTGAGGTAGAGTAAATAATGAGTAAATATTCACTTTTGAGTGAACTATCCATTTAATGTCAATGTTAGATACACATTTAGCAAGGCATAAGCCATATAAAACAACTTTTGAAGAATTTGGCCCAATCCCAATTCTATTTTTGTACCCCTACCCTTCCCCTTGACCCGTAAGAAATTGGACACCACTACAACACCACACGTCATAGCATATGTAATTGTGATCTCTTGCTTCATATGAGATCGACGATCACGACTGCTGTAGTTATTCCAGTTGCGTTATTTTTGGGCATTTATCTTCAGGAAATCACTGAAGACAACGATATCATGTTATCATAACGATCTAATGTGGCAATAAGCTCGTAACTGTACTGTGCATTTACACCGTGGCCATATTCATCTATGTAAACACACAAAAACAACATTAACATTATAGCAAACACTGTAAAAAGCTCATTCCCAGCCACTAGACTTTTCTGACAGGGTATTCAAGTGTCATCGAATGTCAGAATGTTGTGGGACTGCTATACAGGAGTTATTACTATGGTTTATAGATAGCGAAATTTAGTGTTTTTGATTTTAGCATTTTTTTTAAGAAGCATGATGGTAAAACACGAACGCCGTTATGAATATATTAAAACGTGTTTGTTTGTTGTAAAAATTCATAATAATGACAAAAATACTAATTTGTGGATCTCCTTACTTCCATGTGCAGCCATGCTGCTGTTGTAGCTGGTGTATTCTGAAAGATTTTCCAACCCCTTGGTTTCGAGTGTGGTCCTGAAAAATCTCCTTTTCGAGGGGTATCTATCCCTTCCCCTTAGCCCTACACCTTCAAGCTAAACAGAATTGGGACACCCCTACCTCTTCACGTGAACACGAAAAAACGAGGGGTAGGGGTAAAGGGAAGGGCTAAGGGGTAGAATTGGGATTGGGCCTTTGATATTGGCTTGAGAATTAGCCTGACCAGAAATATTGAAGTGATTTTAAAATCTTCAAATTTCAGTTTAAAGATATTTGACGATTGTTTGAGTAGTTTATATTAAAGCTGCAAAGTTGTACATTTATAGCCATGCAGACATTACTTCTAACATGATTTAACAGGATTTTCATGTTTTGAAAAGTTGTTTTAACATTTTGTTAACACTTTTAAGCATGTAGATATAGCATGTTTAAGCATGTTGCTAATGTTTTAGAGCATTGCTAGCATGTTTATACATATTGCTTGTTTTAGAACATAGCACATTGCTAGCATCTAACATGATTTTTCAACACAGGCTCATTCTGAAAACTTAGTCCCTTGAACGTTTCTGGAGACCGTGAATTATGTAGCCTGAGGTACATATGGCTTTATTTCATTTATTTATTTATTTTAAACGAACGCTATGGGGCGGTATGACGCTGTTCCTTTTCGCACTTACCAGCTGACCAATTACCTCCGTGTGGAGGGCTTTCCCGCCGCAACCAGTTTGTCCCGTTAGTTCTAGACGACGACGACAGGGTTCGAGTCCGGGGAAGAGTGGTTCCAGAAATCAGGTAAGACAAAAACAGAATCCAAAAAAATTGTGAATAACAGGGTGAGAATGTTGTAAAATCCGAAAACGTGGCAAAAATCAGACAAATCTTTTCTTTTTCTAAACGGCTTTTGTAAACCGTTGGTTGGGTTTAGGGGAAGTAAGTGGATGGGGGGGTCAATCGATAAAATTGTTTGGGTTTAGGGAAGAAGGAAGGGTGGGTCAGTCGATTAGATTGGTCGGTCGGCCAGTCAGTCAGACAGACAGACGGTCGACAGCAGCCTCTGAAAGGTTTACGCGAGAACAGCGGGCGTGAACGACATTCACGAGAGAAATTTGAGACATGCAAAAGCGCACACAACGGCCTCTCGTGGATTCGCGAAAACAAAAACTACAAAAATACGTACCTCCGGGGATGTATTTCACAGTCTCCAGAAATGCCTATGGGACTACGTTTTCAGAATGAGCCTGGGTTGTGATTTTTAATGTTTTTAATGTTAAAAATGTAGCTAGCACGTTTGCTTCAATTTCAGCAAACATTATGTTGATAACATGTTTAAAAAGCATGCTTTTAACATATTTTAGCAAATTGCTAACATGCTTTGCACATTTTAATACTGTTAGCATGTCCTATTGTTTGTTTCTAGATAAATAACAGAGAGTTCAGATGCAAAAAACTCCAATTGCCATCTGAAATATCCATAAAAGATTAACATTTTCTCAGCCTTCTTCGTTTATGTTAAGTTATTTATAGCATATAAAGCCCCATATAACATTAAAGACAATGAAAATAACTTATTCTTTTGCATAAAAGTGAAATAACTGAACTTACACACGCAAGCCTGATAAAAATGCTTATTTTAGAAGAAGATTTCAGATGACATTTAGAGGCGTTTGCGTCTGAATTCTTTATATGCAGCTATTGTTGTCCGAATTCTATATTTTGAAATCAGCTGATGCCTCCAAGAAAATGAAAGCGCTGCAAGAAGCTAAAGGTTAGATGTCATGTAACTTTGCGCAGTTTCTATGCACTAAGAGCTGCATTTGATTTCCATGCAGAAGTACCCAGAGGTCATCGACCTGAAACATCAAAATAGGAAACACTTGGACTGCTGATGTTCGAGTTCCACTGGTGAAACAGATTCCAGCTGCTTCCTCTCACACTGCATTGTACACAATTAGCCAATCTAATGTCATTTCAAATCAGCATACTTGGAAAAAGCAAATTGGGAGTATGTATGCTTTATTTTATTTATTTAGACGCTCTGGCTGTGTCTGTTTATGATTGTGTAAGGTGGAGCATCTCTGTGCTTTAACCTTTAAAGACCTCTGTACCTGCAGGTGAACTGGAGCTTCCTGTTGCGGCTACAGCGTCGTGCACACTTTCCTATGCTCATCTTGCGGCCTTTGGTCATGTAGGATGCATCAGGTGGAGTGAGCAAGCGCACAGCATCAGTCTTCTGGTAGTCTTGCAGGGCATGTCTCTTCGTTTCTGACACACAGAACACACATGCATGAGGAAAAACACCAAAAATATGTTGCATGACAGATGGCACATGATTTTCTTTCTCCTAATCGGTTAGGCTCATGAGAAAGCTTATAGGAGAGAGTTTAAGTGGCCATGAAAGAGAATATGAAATATGGAGCACATAAAAAAGGGAACTAAAATGATGAAACTGCATTTCAACAACCTGCTTAGATCAAAATAAGGATGTAGAAATCTACGCTTTTTCATAACCGACTAGACACATGGAAGTCTGAACTAGTCAACAAGTCTCTAATTAAACTAATATGTATATCTTATTATTCCCTTAACATAGTGTTGAAGATATTTTGAACATTTTATGGCTATTATTGTGTGCACATTTAAAAAAAATGATTTTCAAAAGGTTATTAGAGTGCATTTTACAAAAAAACATTAGTTCCACTATACATTAGGTGGCCTGAACTACTATATACATGCATCAAAATATAAATACAATGTACTTAATGTGTTCATAATATATTGCAGGACACTTCTGGTGCTCTTGAGGTTGGATATGGGTAGGGTTAGGGACAGGTTTGGTAGTATGTGTAGGTTTAAGGGAGGGTTAAAGCGTAAGGAATGGTAAACAGTGTAATTAAAAATGTAATTACAGAGATTATTTACAGATGTAATGACTTGCATGTATTTAATCAATCGTAAGTACAATGTAAAAACATGTATTTACACAATAAGTACATTGTAACAAATGATTATTTCAGTGTGTAAGTACATATTAGTTAATGCTACCTAATATAAAATGGGACCAACTTTATAAGATTCTTTATAATTTTTGGTTTAGTTCACAAATACTCACCAAGTAACTCTTATTAAATAAACTTTTATCAGACTGTTAGGTTTACAGCAGGGGTGCCCAAACTTTTTCTTATTAAGAGCCAGAAACCAAACTTGATTGAGGCTGGTGGGCCGGAGGTAAATATAGTTGCCATGAGTGGTTTCGTAATTTATTTAATAATATTTAAAAATTACTAGAAAACATTGCTTTATATTAACTAATACAGTATTTTTTTTTTTACATTTCATAATAAACTTATTACACTAAAAACAAAAACAATTTAATAACAGAATTACACTAGTCTTTGTCTTGATTTGCTCGCTGGTGTCTTCTGCATAGTTCTCTCTCCATCAAGTGACTGTATTTACATTTTTACAAATCAGATTCATTTACAGTATTTAATTGAAAACATTTTATTTCAGTTTGCTTTATTTTGTAGCTCAGCAATAAAACAAACAAACAAACAAACAAACAAACAAACAAACAAACAAACAAACAAACAAAAAAAAGAATGTTATGTTAAATTAGAAATGACTATCTCTGTGTTAAAGGCATTTGCCCCCATTCTCACTCTCTTCTCAGATGGTATGGTGGGCCAAATCACCACCAAGGTTACAATGGGCCTTGGCCCACGGGCCCTACTTTGGGCATCTCTGGTTTAGAGGTTGTAGATTATGTTAAAGTTCTTGAAAAGTTACTTATAGACTATTGGAGGAGCTTCAAAATAAAGTGTTTTTTAAGCAAACGACCTATATTAATCTAGCGAATGCTTGTTGATATTTGGTTGCAAAATTACTAACTAAAGTCAATGTAATATCTAAAAAATGAACATGAAAATAAAGTGTTATGAAATTGTAGTTCTATCAAATTTTCTTAAGTGTGGACAAAAAATGAACAGAGACATTTTTCCAAATATCCTCTTTTGTGTTTCACAACGAAAAATGTCACAAAGATTGGGAAATACATTAGGGTGAGTAAATGATGTCAGATTTAACTTGAAGTGAATTTCATGGAATCCCACTGAAATGTTTTGGTTTATCATCCCCATCATGCTAACCAAAGTAAACTTTAGTCAGTATTGTACTATCAGGCTGATTCAACGACTATAGAATACACAAGACAAATAGGGGAAAGTGTAACATCAATCACTCATCAATCGCTAAAGACTGACAATTATCCGGAGGGAGGGGCTCGGACCTGACGTGAGTTTCTGTAGATTTTGTGTGATTCAAACGTTGAGAAATTAAACTAAAGAGATAGTTGTTGTTTAATTTTATTAGTGATTCCTAATATAAAATTTAATTGTAAACTTGGCAAGCAATTTTGGAGAACTTGATGTTTCCCTATTCAAACAGAATGCCTGAGCATACTGCCCGAGAGATGTTTCAAAGATGGCCACTGAGTGAAATAACTTGCCTTAAAGGGACTTTGGCTGATAAACTGATAGCTTGTTAAAGATATGGGCCACATTTCCGCTAAATGCTCCTGTCATGTGACACGAAATACAGATATAAATGGGGTCTAAAATGTTTTGAGCTTGTCTACTTTCAACCACCCCCAGAATTAGTAGAAAAACCATTAGATTGTATTGCAGTGTAAACGCTGAAACATAAAACTGCTTAAATTGACTGGATTGGAATGTACGCAAGCTACAGCAATAATGAATGTCTACGAAGACAAGAAATTATGTGAAAATATGGGCTATAAGTTATGGAAAAAGAGCATGCCAATGGACTCACTGTAAAAAAAAAAAATGACAAAAAGTTATGACAACAAATGTTTGTATGCTACTTTAATTTAGTTAATAAGTTAATCAGGTTTCAAGTTATAGCTTTTAGCTATACAAGTTTAACATAACATCATTAGTCAGTCTGATTTAAGTTGAGAGGACTAGAAAAGAGGCCTTGAACATTGTCGCAAAGTGCATGAATTAACCGTGTGTACACATATGAGTCAAATTAAGGTTATTTGAAAGGCTGTTTATTTGACTGCAGATGTAAGCTGGCATAAAAAGCCTGGCCTTTAGCTGACTCAAAAATAAAAATTTGCTTATCATTTACTGACCCTCAGGTTACAGACCTGTATGAGGTTTTTTTTCTTCTGCTGAACACAAATGAAGATATTTTTTTCTTACTGTGGAATTCAATGAATGACATCAGCTGTCACTGATTGTCAACATTCTTCAAAATATCTTCTTTTGTCCTTAGCAAAAAAAAAAAAAAAAAACTTGTATAGGTTTGGAACCACATGGAGAGGAGTAAATGATGACTATTAGTTTTTGAGTGAACTATCCTTTAAAAATCCAACATATGCTTTCAATCTTAGCTTCCCAAATACCTACTAATTAACTATTGAGTGACAAGTCGAATACTAGTCGGGCACCTTACATTATGGCTGTGCAATATGCAACCCAGGCTCATTATTGACACGTACCCCTGCATACATTTCTGGACAGCACAAAATACATCCCAGGAGGTACATTTTTTGCAGTTTTTGTTTTCGAGAATCCACTAAAGGCCGCTGTGTACACTTTTTCAGATCTCAAATTTCTATCATGAATGCCATTCGCACCTGCACTTCTCGCGTAAATCCACCAGAGGCTGCTGTTGACTGACTGACCGACAAACCAATCGCTCCACCCACCGGACTCCCTAAATTCAACCAATAGTGTTTTCAAAAGCACCGATTGACCCGCCTACTGACTTCCCTAAACCCAACCAATAGTTTTCAAAAGCAATCCAGAAAAAGAAAAGCCCTCGCGGCCGCCTGATTTTTACCATGTTTTTAGATCTTACCACGTTCTCACATTACTTACTTGTTTGTTTAATTTTTTGCCTTTTGTTTTACCTGCTTTCTGCAATCGTTCTTCGCCAGACTCGAACCCCATCATCGCGGTCAACTCCTCTCTGCGTCTCAAGTCTGCCGACATACGGGGCGAGCTACTGGGCAAACTGGTAACAGCGGAAAAGCTGTGGCATCATAACGCTCTGTAGCGTTCGTTTTAAAGACGAAATGCAGTCATAGCTCTGGCTACATAATTTGCGCTCTCCAGAAATGTATACAGGGGTACATTTTCACAATGAGACTGTGTTGGCAATATGACAATATATATTGTATGGAAAATATAAAAAGTATGTTGTTTCATATTATGCTCTGTTGTTTATATTGTGATGTTGCAAAATGCATTGCTTGCTGTAATCATTTTTCAGAATTTATATGTGCGCAATACAACATGACATTACAGGCAAGCAGACATAAACATGAATAACAGCATAGTAAGAAAGCCATTTTATTTAGCTATATTAATCCTGTAATCATTAGTTTTTTGAAAAGTGTGTTGTATATTTAATTAAATTGTATTTGATATTTCTACATTCTTGAATAAACATTTGCTCTGAAGTTCTAAATAAAAAGTGAGAAATGTGATCATATATGAATGAGTAGATTTTTGAGTATATACTTTAAAATGTAAAAAAAAGAAAATTAAATAAATAGTAATTTGCATGTGGTCAATGTATATAAACTCATATTTGATTAAAATTACAAAAATGTACTATATTGTGATATATTCAGTATATCGTTGTCAGCACATAATAACTTATGATATGAGATTTTTGTCATATCGCCCTGCAGTCCTACCTTGGATCATAATCTTACTTGGTTATAACAGCAAATAATAAAGTGTCATTTGTAATTAAAAGCAGTGGAGCAATAAATGAGCATTTTAATAGAGCTAGAAAAGTAACAAGATGCAAATCCATCAATCACAGCCTGATTTTGGTTAAGTGCCGGAAAGATTTGTGAAGGCCAAAGTAAACTGGCTCTGATCCAAACCTTCTAAAACCATCAGCTTCCATCACAAAAAAGAGTTGTCTGTCAAACACATGGTTAGTAAGCAACACATTCACTAACCGCACTGTAAGACCAGACATGTTTTTTGGATCTGAAATAAGCCCTAAATGCTGATAGCAGACAAGCAAGGAACATTACACCCGATCTAAGCTCTAAAACTGACCCAAAGCCAAGTCATGCTCTTTGAAAAGATTCCAGCTCTTGAATATCATTAGAAAGTACAGAACAACAAGCAATGAGATGGCTAGCTTCTCAGTGCACAGCAGTCAGAGTCACCTCTCAATAAAACAACAATGTTGTACAATGATAGTATCCTAATAGTAGTAAAACATTACAACTCCCATAATGTAGATCTATATCCTAATGCATGCAAGGTATCTGAACATCTAGGCCCATGTATAGTTATAAAATCAAATATAAAAACTAATGCCTCTGATCTTAAGCAACCAACGGGCCATGTTGAATTTTTCAGTGCACTGTAACAGAAATACTACAGATTAAAAAACAAATGACTAAACTCAGAGTAATTATTGGTTTTGCACAATAAAGCGGTTTGATTTCAGAAGAAGAGAATCATAGTGCCACACTCTAACACTTCATCTCTTCCTCCAGCTCCATGCACGCTGTCGGTGACTCATTTATCCAGATGTTTTGCGAAGAAGCGGCCCACTCGCCATGAATGTCAACATCTGTGAAGTTTTCCGTAGTGAAACTTAATACAATGTTTGGGAACTGTGATGCTTCTGATACATGCGAATGCAAATCATGAACCGGCATGCAAGCATGTCTATGGTCAAGATAGATTACAAAAATAAATATTTAAAAGATTAAAATGAAAAAGGTCAAATTTATGCAGCATGCTTTTATTTAGAACTGGTCATCAAATTTGAATGGGTAATTGGCATTCCAATGTTGCTGATATACAGTCCAGCAACACTAAAATGCATACTTTTTGGCATCAGACAACTGTTACAGATTGAAACTATTTTTACTTGCACAATATATAGTTTCAGCATCGATATCACAATGTGATCATTTGCAATAGTCACATCGCAGAATATGAGATGTTGAGTTTATATATTATTATATTATATATTATAATTATAATTTTTTTCCATGTGTTTTTGAGGTCTGTGACTGTATATTGATTTTAAAATCAATTCAGGGATAAGAAATTGAAAACAATTACCTAAATAATGTTAGACTCTGAAAACGATAACGTTGTTTATTTCAATTTTATAAATATCTTTAAATTATATTGATATATGCTTGTAGATGGTTTATTATAATATTTTATTCGGATGCACTTCTCAATAGAATAATCCCAATCAATCGAAAAATTATAAATTCTTTCAAATTAGATATATTCAAGGCATGTGGTGAAATGTATTCATAGTGCAATTTATATCGCAGAATAACAAAATATCGCAATGTTAGATGTTTCCAATATCATGCAGGCCTACTTGTGGAGTAACAAAAAAATTGGCCATGCTCATTTAAAACAAAAATTCATAAAGTCATTCGTAAAGTCATACTAATTAATCCCAATAAGTTGCAAAGAAGTTATATCAATATTGTGATTTTTTTTGTTCTCCAAATGAAAAGTGTTACGGAATGGGGCAAGAAATGAGGGTGGGGCTTAATTTCAGTACACTCCCTTCTTAAATGATGAGCCCAAACAGTCAAAATGACATAATCAGAGAAGCAATGCCATTCCAGAGAAGCCAATTATACAATATTCGCTAAATATTCTGAAGACAAATGCATTTTTTCACTACTCTCCCTGAAAAACTGGTCTCATTCCAAAAGGTACACCTTTGTACCTTATTTACTCCTAAAGGGGGCATACTGGTACCTTATTAGTACCTAAATGGTACAAATTAGTAAATACACCCCAGAGACAGATTTTGTGCCTTATGTGTTTAGTTACACCTGAAATGTGCCCTAACACAATAAAAATAATGTTTAATACTGATTTCTTGATGACTTGCAAATACTCAGTGACAATGCAGAATACATTTATATATTTGGATAAATATTGATATATAAAATATAGTAAATATAAACATTTAATCCACAACTGAAACATACACATGTAAATACTTTGTATGTATTAATATACAAAATAAATTAAAAGTGAATCTATTACATTTTCAGTATTCTGGGCCAATTTTGTAGTGTAAAGTCACGCAATTACACACAAGTTTTGAGGTCCATTGGGTTTCTTTGTTTTAACTTTTTGAAGATGTTCCTTTCATGAAATGAAGAAATAAATGTTAAAATCCAAGTAGGTACCAATAAGGAATGACCCATGTAAAACCCATGTAAATAGTATCCTAAATAAGCTTGGGCAGAGATATTGTGAAGACTAACAAAAATTACCACAATAAACATAGTCTCATCCCTAAAGTTACTGTTATTACTTTAAAACATGGTAGTTGCTACAGTAAATCATGACACGTTAACAAGCTTTCACTGACAGACGAAAAAACAAACTTACCTGAGTACACCAAAACGGCCACACAGAGCAAAATTTTGTAAATCCACATGTCGCTTTAAAGAGTTTTATGTGACCCAAAAACAAAAATACAAAAGAAATGTTGGAAATCGTGGCGTTTCCTCCTTAAAATAAGTGTATCTGTAGTCTCCCTGCAGTGGCTCTTGTGGACAGTGAGCGGGCGCGCGACGGACTGACTGAAGATGAGCGCGCGCTGAGAGACTCTACTGCGCGCTCCCTCCCCTTTCCCTCAGCACATTTAAAGTCGCCCCGCCGCGGTCCATTCCACCACATAGGATATTATCGCATATTATCGCATTTCCTGATAGACACCGAGGCTGTTGAACCGATCCGGGAAGTAAAATAAAGTGAAATTGTTTATATTTTTTTGCCTGTCTAATTTATTGGAGCGGCTGGGACGTGTTGAGGAGATGTCAACACAGCTGTGAGATGCTGACTAACCTCCCTGAGGGTGTTTGGGAGGAAAGTTGTGAATTGATAAACTCTGGGCCACTCACGTTGTTTTAGTTTGTGTAAGACGTAATAGCTTGTTTTACATTTCGTTATCGACAACCCTCGTGATAGAATATAAATTATTCATCACTTTTTAGCGTTCACAAACACGCTGGCCTACAAAAACTTACCACAGTAGAGTTTGGCAATATATATACAATATTAATTTGATATTTTAACAATTTCACAAACTGAACACTACTGACTACTCAATATCCAAACAGTTCCTAACATACACTAATCCAAACATAGGCTACACTGTAAAAACAATTAGTGCAAACTGCAAAACCTAGTGGATAACCTGCAAAAGCGTGTCACTTGCTCAAATGGAGAGCTCATTCCTCAAAAGCAAGTATTGATGTCAATGAAAGTGTCAATGTCATCAAAATGAAAAGTCCTGCCACCATTGTTTATGAACAAGATAGTCAAATGGCTTTGTCGTGTTTTCATTATGACACTTTACTCTGTACATTTTTTTCAATGCAAAAAAAAGGCTCTTCGCAATTCTAATTTATTCACAGCATTGTGCAAAATAATAAATTCACCCTTTTTTACAACAAACATAAACTCCCTTTGGGTAGAGCTGTGCACAACTGTAAACAATATTGCAGTACATATTGGAACTGAACCTGCATACACAGGTCTGTAAATTATTCATATAATTGTTCAATTTAGAAGACTTTTTCAGAATTTTTTTTAAACATTTTTAAGCTTTTTTTGACACTAGTTCAACATTTCTGTATGTAATGACTCGAGTAATGAAATGAGGACTATAAGTTTTATATGGAATGACTATTCAGCATTCACAAGTTTAGTTAATTTTGACTGACAAGACATAAGCAAATGATAATGTTACAAACAGCAGAGAGTTGTATGAAAGCAATTGATGCATGTCCAAAAGCATTTGCAATTTGTTGGAAGGAATGAGAAACTGCTACTATGATGTGCACAAATGACTAATTGTTTTGAGAAATGCATTAACTGTTATGCAAATGTAAATAGTGTTGTGAGAAATGCACCAAAGCGACTGAGAAAAACTGTAAGTTGCCCCCCAAAAAATGAAAAATTGGGTTGTTTCAGCTCATTTTAAATAGTTTAAACACAGCAAACTTCATTTTTTGAGTGTACTCTATAGGCACTGTAGCAGAGATGAACACTAGCCAAACAATCACATGATTATTACAGTTTTTCTCAGTCACTTTGGTGCATTTCTCACAACACTATTTACATTTGCACAACAGTTAATGCATTTCTCAAAACAATTAGTCATTTGTGCACATCATAGTAGCAGTTTCTTATTCCTTTCAACAAATTGCAAATGCTTTTGGACATGCATCAATTGCTTTCATACAACTCTCTGCTGTTTGTAACATTATCATTTGCTTATGTCATGTCAGTCAAAATGAACTAAACTTGTGAAAGCTGAATAGTCATTCCATATAAAACTAATAGTCCTCATTTCATTACTTGAGTCATTACATACAAAAATGTTGAACTAGTTGTCAAAATCTGTCAAGCAAATTTTATTTTAAAAATGTTAAATCTTTTTTTTTCTGAAAATGTTTTCTAAATTGAACAATTTCATGAATGATTTACAGATCTGTGTATATTGTAGGTTCAGTTTCAATATGTACTGCAATATTGTTTACAGTTGTGCACGGCTCTACCCAAAGGAAGTTTATGTTTTTTGTAAATAAGGGTCTATTTATTATTTTGCACAATGCTGTGAATAAATTAGAATTGCAAAGAGCAAATGCAGTAAAAATGTGAAACACACATATTCAGTGTCCTGTACTCAGATACCTCACTAAATGCAGTGCTGTCCAACTTTACTGTAGTCTTCAAATGGCTGTGCAAATAGTATATAGTGCTGTCTTGAGCATTTTCAGGAAGTGTCACCAAAATCTGACTTTTTTGCATTAGAAAAAATGTAAAGAGTAAACTGTCATAATGAAAACATGACAAAGCCATTTGACTATCATGTTCATAAACAATGGTGTCAGGACTTTTCAATTTGATGACACTGACACTTTCATTGACATGAATACTTGCTTTTGAGGAATGAGCTATCCATTTTGAGCAAGTGACGCGCTTTTGCAGGTTATCCACTAGGTTTTGCAGTTTGCACTAATTGTTTTGAGAAATGCATTAACTGTTGTGCAAATGTAAATAGTGTTGTGAGAAATGCACCAAAGCGACTGAGAAAAACTGTAATGTAAAAGCACAGATAGACAGATAGATAGATACGTAGATAGATAGATACGTAGATAGATAGATAGATAGATAGATAGATAGATAGATAGATAGATAGATAGATAGATAGATAGATAGATAGATAGATAGATAGATAGATAGATAGATAGATAGATACGTAGATAGATAGATAGATAGATAGATAGATAGATAGATAGATAGATAGATAGATAGATAGATAGATAGATAGATAGATACGTAGATAGATAGATACGTAGATAGATAGATAGATAGATAGATAGATAGATAGATAGATAGATAGATAGATAGATAGATAGATAGATAGATAGATAGATAGATAGATAGATAGATAGATAGATAGATAGATAGATAGATAGATAGATAGATAGATAGATAGATAGATAGATAGATAGATAGATAATCAAACAAATGAATTAATAAATAAACATTATTGATTCATACTGACAGACCCCACAGTAAAGTTCTACGTTTGTAAAGATTTACAGAACAACTATGGACAAATTAGCTTAAAATGAGCAAATATTCTTTTCAGAGCTCAAATCTCTTTATAATCAGAAGCTTATGACACTGATGTCACGATGAACGTAATCTTTGACGAGTTGTTTATTAAACAGCACTACACTCAAGATGCTCTCTCTTCTCTCCTCTTGGAACCGAGAGAGCTCTTCTATTGTGTTCGATGATGGAAATACACTCCATCTGTTTATTTATAGTACACTCATACTCTAACAGGTATTCCAGGCTGTTTTGCTTTGGATGCATCTGAGATTTTTTTTGGTTTGTTTGGATATCCATTTTTCACTCAGTTTGGCTGGTTGTGTTTGTATTAGTTTAGTTAATAGCAGTAGTGTTTATGAGAGTGTCCTCCATGACTGTGATCGTGTTGCTTCTCCTTCCTATGATGATGGAGGTACAAACTACAAATGCCAAACGACATGCCTGACGGCCCCATGGGAGTGATCAGTCAGTGTGTGCGTGTATTTAACACTGTTTCCAGCACTGCCATTCACATCCTGTCTTCTCATCTCTCCACACCTCTGGGTGAATCTCACAACATGTCCAGATCACATTTCACCCCATACAATTAAAAGTAAATAAACACGCAACAAAATTATTTTTGGGTTCATCAAGTTGTTTAGTTTTGCATTTTGTCCGTATTTTCTAGTCAATTTTGCAGCACAATTGTGCCAAAAATTCTGAACAGTTTGTGCATTATTAAAATAATTGCATTGCTCATTAATATGGAATGCAGTACATTGAGAGACCATGAAAATTTACTTAAAACAAAACAAAAACATATGCTTTGTGCACAAAATGCAAAATGTTATCAAAAATGATCACTAAATTTGCAAAATTCCTGTATTATGCATGCCAGGCTTGTAGTTGGCGGTCTCACTATATAAATAAACAAATCTGCACATACACTCACTGGCCACTTTATTAGGTACACCTGTCCAACTGCTTGTTATATCAAATTTCTAATCAACCAATCACATGGCAGCAACTCAATGCATTCAGGCATGTAAACATGGTCAAGATGATCTACTGCAGTTCAAACCGAGCATCAGAATGGGGAGGAAAGGTGATTTGAGTGATTTGAATGTGACATGGTTGTTGGGGCCAGACGGGCTGGTCTGAGTATTTCAAAAACTGCTGGTCTACTGGGATTTTCATGCACAACCATCTCCAGGGTTTACAGAGAAGGATCCAAAAAAGAGAAAATATCCAGTGAGCGGCAGTTCTGTGAGCGCAAATGCCTTGTTGATGCCAGAGGTCAGAGGAGAATGGCCAGACTGGTTCGAGCTGATAGAAAGGCAACAGTAACTCAAATAACCACTTGTTACAACGGAAGTATGTATGAACCCACAACACGTCCAACCTTGAGGTGGATGGGCTCAAGCAGCAAAAGACCACACTGGGTGCTAGACGGAAAAGCGCGAATGGCACTTGCGACCGAAATTTGCATTCTCAAAAAGCGTACACTGTGGCCTCTGATGGGAAAAACAAAAACTGCAAAAAAAAAAAAAAAAAGTACCTCCTGGGATGTATTTGGCGCGCTCCAGTAGGGTTGGGTATAGTTTAAGATTACTTCGATACTGATGCTAAATCGATACTTTTAAAACTGTACCGGTGCCAAAACGGTGCCTGAACCGATACTTTTGAGCCACAAAATTATGGTGGATGACTCTAGAAAAATCTTTTATTTGACAAAATCTTTTAAAAAATTATTTTAATAGAATAATATAATTATAGTTTAAAGTAAACATCAATTCATATTTTATATATTTGAATTACATTAATATATTTCCTTTGATCATTTGTTGGTTAGCATGAATTTAAGATTTGCTTTATGAAATTACATTAGCTTACCTGTGGAAAGGCTGTGTTCAAAATACTGAACTCCTTTTTTCTAGGGTTGGGGCTTGTGACTATGTTTACATAGTACATCAGTAATTTAATGATTTGCCTTAATCTGAATAAGACAATAATATGATTAAGGTGTTTACATGAGTTGCATTTTGAATGTTCCTTTCATGATCTCGTCTTACATGTTATAATACATAGATCGATTAATGTTATTGCGTCACCACGCTATCCATGTTTCCTCCAGAATTTCATGTAATTTCAGGTGCTTCAATTTTAATTTTTCGACTTTAACTTTTCATTCAGGAACATTTCATTCATGTCCCATGACAAACTGAGGTATTTGATGCGAGCATTAAGTAAGGACTAGTGGAAGAGTGCTTTATGGAATTTGATACCGCACGTTGAATGGAAAGAAAAAAACACGGCAGGTGTCTGTGGTCCTTCAAGGTAATCAAAAATCGCTCTTTACATCATAGTCTTGTCTAGATTCTTAATCTGAGTATTGTCTTAATCATATTAAAATCAGAGCATTGGTGTCCATGTATGTACTCATTGAAAGTGCCAGATGATGTCGCAAGCTTTCAGAGACAGTGTATTCCTATGCCTTTAAGTTGATTCCATGAGCCCTCAAATGTGTCATTAAGTTTGATGTGTTTCCCCCTTACACACAACTTTTGTAAAGTATCTGCTTCATGTTGCTGTGTCAGAATCCTTGCTTGTAAAATACGCTTTAGAATGCTTAGAGTAAGCAAATTTGATGAACGCAATGATGCGTGTTGATCTGAAGAGAGGCGCTCTCACTCACCGAATGCGCTGTACTGCACATGTTGCATGCGTTTGTTCCCTAAGCAACAAGAACAAACGCCTGACATCGCCTGTCCATATTCCTCAAAGTTGTTTAGAATTAAATGTTTAGAGATGGTGTGACAACGCGTACTTTTGTGTGCCTTTGATGCAACCCTTGATGCTTCTTACGCCCTTGTCGCAGCACCCGTGGCACTGAAATTCATATGCTGATTCGGTCCGGTACATACCGGTTACAAAGGTACCGGTGCAATATTGGCACTGGGTTTCGGTACTCAACCCTACTCTCCAGAAATGTATACAGGAGTATATTTCCAGAAAGAGCCTAGGTCTGTGCGATAGGTTTTGGTCCAATAAACAAGACTTCAGCTTGTGAGGAGATATAGAGTTTCATACTGTCAGCATAACAGTGAAAAAAAAATTTAAATGATCAATTTTTTGTCGATGTTTTTTTTTTTATTTTTTTATGATATCGCCTATAGTGATAGCATTTATAATGGGAAAAAAACAAGGGACCAAGAACTGAGCCATGCAGTACCCCACAGTGTACTCGAATTGATGCCTCTTCGATAGGTAAGACCTACTGTAAATCATGCCAATGCAGTTCCAGTAATACAAACACAATTTTCAAGCCTATCTAAGAGTTATTATCAATAGTATCAAATGCAGCACTAAGGTTCTCTTCTCTTCCTGAAGTGCTGTCCATCTCCTTCTCTGACAAGATCCGAGTGACTCTCTAAAGCACAAAAACAATGCAGCAACATGGATCAAAATGTCAGGAACCCTTGGTCTGTGTAAATAGGCTTCAAACCACAATAACTAAGAGCAGATGCATGCAGATTGCACAAGCTGACATCTGAAAAATTGAAGCGTTGAAGTCAGAGTTACGGGATCTGTGGTCAGCTAGGCCGCTTAGCAGCATCTAAGATCAAAATAATGGTACTCAACACATATGTGAGGATCTAGTGATAAATTAGTATGCATAAGACAATGTTTATAGGCTATGAAGAAAGTCATTGATCAGATTGGGAATTTAACACGGAATTTGATTCCCAGCCACATCAGTTAATGTGCAGTGAATTCCATGATGCGTTCGGGGTGGTCAGAACCACACATCTAAAGGTCACTTTCAGTCTTCAAGGGAGGAGTTTTAAATATGGTCCTTAATTAAAGGGAACGTTCATAAATTGTCCATGTGGAATCGGTTAGTTCATCATGACAGCACAAAGGTACAGCTGTGATTCCCATGCTGCTTTGTGAAAGTGAATCACATGAATCAAATTCATAATCTGTTAAAGTTTCAACTGGCTTAATATCTGGATCAGAAAACAAACAGCGATTTTACCACATGTGGTTTGGTCTATGTGTTTAGCCCTTGTTCCCACAAATAAACAAAACAACAACAGACTAATCCGCTCTGGTGTGTGTCTGGCGTTTAACGAAGACCATGTGCAGTGAACACAAACATATAATGAGTCATTCGCTGTGGTGCTGATGTGGTAGAGACGCAAGAAGCTACAGACAACAGACTAATATACCTTTCAGTCAACACAGGGCTGTGCTATTGCTGCTGTGCACACAAACAGATCAACACATCAGTTTACAAGGACTCTAAAACATTCTACTGAAAAGTAGGCTCACACTGCAGATTATATTGGCTAAATTTGTAATGCTTACTTATTGCTATAGGGGTTGTGGATAAATCTTTAAGTATAGATATACCTATACTTGCGTATAGGTGTGTTAATTGTTCAGTTCATCCATGCCTTTATCTAACATTCTATCATCCATCCATTAATCCTCCTGTCTATCTTTCTGTCCATCATTCTATTCATTCTTCGTTTCATCCATCCATTTTTGTATTGATCTATTCATCCATCCAAAGATTATTTTATCCATCCATTCATCATATTAATTTATTTATCGACCAACTATATATCCATCCATCCATCCATCCATCCATCCATCCATCCATCCATCAATTCATCTATTCATGGATCATCCATCATATCATCCACCCATCATTCTATCCATTATTCAATCTATTCATCCATCCACAGGTCAGTGATCCATTCACCTATCTATCGTTCTATCCATCCATCAACTTATCACGCTATCCGTCCATCCTTCCATCTGCCCATTCATCATTCTATCAATTCACCCACTGTGTGATCCATCCATTCATCCACCAATCTTTCTGTTAATCTATCCATACATTTATCAATCAAATCTTCCATCGATCAATTGATTCATCCATTGTTCTACCCTGTCATCCACCCATCCATTCATTCATCCATCCATTCATCAATTGTGCTATCCATCAATTCATCTATACATGGATCATCCATCATATCATCCACCCATCATTCTATCCATTATTCAATCTATTCATCCATCCACAGATCAGTGAATCATTCATCTATCTATCGTTCTATCCATCCATCAAATTTATCAATCTGTCTATCCATCCCTCCATCTGCCCATTCATCATTCTATCAATTAATTTACTTTGTGATCCATCCATTCATCCACCCACCTTTCTGATAATTTATCCGTACATTTATCAATCAAACCTTCCATCATTTGATTCATACATCCATTGTTCTACCCTGTCATCCATCCATCCATCCATCCATCCATCCATCCATCCATCCATCCATCCATCCATCCATTAATTGTGCTATCAATTCATCTATATATGGATCATCTAACATATCACTCACCCACCATTCTATCCATTATTATATCCATCCATCCATCCATCCATCCATCATTTTATTTATTAATTCTTCTATCTGTCCATCTATTCCTACAACCACAGATCAATGAATTATTCCTCTATCTATCTGTCTATCCATCCATCAATTTATCATTTTATCCATCCATCCTTTCGTCTGCCCATCCGTCATTCTATCAATTAATCCACTGTGTGATCCATCAATTCATCCACATCTTTCTGTCAATCTATCCATCCATTTATCATTCTATACATGGATACATCCATGCATCTATCTCTCAATCAATCAATTGTTCTATCCTTTCATCCACCCATCCATCCATTCATCATTCCATACATTCTGACTCTCGGTCAATCTAATTTATTGTTCCACCCATCTAGTCATTCAACTTTTCAACCTTTTTGTCTTGAATAACATTTGCTCTTCTATTTAAAAATGTCATTTCAATGCCTTTTGCATTGCGGTTTCTTACATTGAAATTCAAATTGCTGCCTCAGTTCAAATTCTACTTAAATTGCAGAGAGGAATAATCTTGGGGAACTTTGGCAATTGCATCATAGCAGTTTAGCAACCCGAAACACAGCAGATTGATAAAATCTTGCACTCTGACTCCTGGAAATTGGTTAATCTAAGCCAATCAAATTGAAGCTTGCCATTTTTAGAATGATTTTTTTTTTTAGAGTGTAATAGCCATCAGATGGCGAAGGTTCAATGAGAGTGCCTTCTAAAGTTGACGCTCCTGCAATACAGACAATCTGACAAAAAGTGTATTTTTGATAAAAGTAAGGATTGTAGAGATGGAAATTATGACCCACAGAGAGAAAGAGAAAGACAGAGAGAGCAATTTTTACGCATAGAAGCACAGAAGGTCAGTTCCTCAGGGTGCTAATAGACTTCCTGCAACTTTGTCAAAATTTGCCATTCAGATCTGGTGCTTGTTTCAGCTTCAGCTGCAGCAAATTATCTGAACCCGTTTCTGACCCCCAGGAACACAGAATATCCTGGCCATCCCTTCTAAAATACATACAGACACACTTAGGCTTCGCTTCCCCCAACATACCCTACCTGACAAAAGTCTTGTCGTCAATCCCAGTTGTAAGAGCAACAAATAATAACTTGACTTCTAGTTGATCATTTAGAAAAGTGGCAGAAGGTAGATTTTTCTGATGAATCATCTGTTGAATTACATCCCAATCATCACAAATACTCCAGAAGACCTATTGGAGCTCGCATGGACACAAGATTGTCACAGAAATCAATCACGTTTGGTGAAGGAAAAATCATGGTATGGTGGTACCATTCAGTATGGGGCATGCAAGAGATCTGCAAAGTAGATGGCAACATCTACAGCCTGAGGGTTTGTGCTACCCATTACATTACAAACCACAGGAGAGGGCAAAGAAGGTCAAGGTGCTCCAGGACTGGCCAGCCCAGTTACCAGAGATGAACATTATTGAGATGAAGAAGGAGGCTTTGAAGATGAATCCAAAGAATCTTGATGAACTCTGGGCGTCCTGCAAGAATGCTTTCTTTGCCATTCCAGATGACTTCATTAATAAGTTATTTAAGTCATTGCAGAGATGTATGGATGCAGTTCTCCAAGCTCATGGGAGTCTTCCACCATGTTAATTCTTTTTCCACTGCACCCTGACTTTATGTTCTATACTGTACTTTATTTCTGTTAAGTGACAAGACTTTTGTCTAAACAAAATCAGACCTTACTGTCATAATGAAATTGCCTTTCATATAAGCCGCTTCTAATACCAAACAATCAACTAGAAGTCAAGTTATTATTTGTTGTTCCTAAAACTTGGATTGGCGACAAGACTTTTGTCAGGTAGTGTACTTAACATTGAGGTATATGAGGCAGGTATGTGGAACACTATGATCATACAATAACACACAGTCACTTACAAACAAGCATACAGCTGCTTTTGTGCATCCTGCAGTGGAGCTTCCAGGCACAGTAAACAGAAGAGGCCTTTCCAAATAAACACACACTTCCTGTGTGCGACTCACACTCTGGATTAGAGATAGCTCTATTTCCTTGTGAAAAACTTCCCTGTCAAAATGAAATGACAGAAAACAACTTAATAAAGTGGCTTATACTCTGAAATACTTCCCTGTCAAAAATGACAGAACACAACTTAATACACTGACTTATATTCTGAAATACTTCCCTGTCAAAAAAGCCAGAAAACAACTTAATAAACTGACTTATGATCAACATATGGAAGCATACAGTTCCTGACCACATGAAACCACAAGAAATGTTTATTTCGCTTTTGAAAAAGAAATCACGTCAATAAGTCATCCGAAAACAGTTCAAAAACTTTCTTCCGGAATGTTTTGAAATGGATCAAGGAATCAGTCTAGAAGAGGAAATATAATAATAATCAACATTTATAAACACTCAGAAGAGCGAACGGTAAGATTGTTTCGTTGACTTTGAATTGGGTCATTTTGAAGCACTTTCGCCCAACCAAGATTTAGGATGTTTTTGTTTTCTTCTATAAACAGTATTGTGGTTTCTTTGGACAAGAACTTTCTCGAAGTCACGTACATTTGTACTTCACATGGCAAAAACATATACGTCATGTCAAATATTTATGGGTGTTAGCCATAATACATTGTATATAGGGTTGACGAAGTGGCCTCACGACAAAGCCATTGTGTTTGTGTCAAGATGTGTTTGGATGTAGCATACTTTACCTTACAGATTTCACGTCAAATAGCCTAGCAAAGATCCCAAGAACTTTAATCCACGAAACATCAAACATCATTCTGGTTTACATGAATAATTAAAACATGTTTGTGAAGAAATATAAAGAAATTAATTTTATAACTAGAATTGCAATTTCTAGCAAAGAAACTTACACTGTTAAGATGTTTGTACATTTATGCAGTATGTTTCTGTATTTTAAAGTTCCATTGTGAAAATGACCAATGTTAATCACTGAAAAAAATTATTCAAAGACGATTCCTCGGATTTACTAAATTTTTTTCAAGTTTAATGGTTGTAAACAATTTATTTGGGCTGAATTTAAACAAATTAACTTGAATATTATTAAATTTAATTTGTTTGTTTAAATTCAACACATTTAAATTGTTTGCAACAATTTTGCAGAATTATTTTTTCAGTGCATGGCAATTCGTAATGTTTTGATTTAGTGGCTAATTTGTATGAATTTGTACAACCTCATTTATACAGTTTAGTACAATTTGCTTATTTAGGGTTAAGGGGTGGGGTTTGGGGCCACGCCTCCTTTTTAAAATCGTACGTTTTCGACTGAATTAGCCACTAAACTGAAAAAAATAGTTATGTTTTCTCATGAGATCAGGCTGAAATTACTGTATATTTGACAATAAATGCATACCTGGAATTTTGTAAATGCATATACTGTACAGTGGTCCCTCGTTATTTGCGAGACTTACGTTCTAAAAATAACCTGCAATAAGCAAAATCCACGAAGTAGTCCGCTTTATTTTTTACAATTATTCTAAATGTTTTAAGGCTGTAAACCCCCTCACTACACACTTTATACACATTTCTCAGACAGGCATTAACATTTTCACACTTTTTTCTCTTCTTTAAGCACTCTCAAAGTTCAAACTTTTGTAGAAAAATAAGTCCAGTATCACAGAATGAAACCAAAGTCAAAACCTGGGTGGATAATGTTGGCATCCAGCATAATGTTCTTTTTCCTGCAGTCACTGATCCACAAAACTTAAGCAGACTCTGTTTTTAAGGGGGTTGCACACCGAATGCACACGCAGATGACAGTTGGAAGTGACACACACCGGACGCGCACATTCGCATGTTATTTACAATGAAATTATTCAGATGGCGCTCCGTGGAGCGTCAGAAATATGAACAGCATCCTGAGTCGTATCTGGGCACCGCAGACAGCTGCCGACTTGTGGCGCTGGTGTGCGAACCCTGATAGAAACCTATGTTTACAATTCTGAAATGCATGGTGCTGCGTGATGAGGTGCATTCGGTGTGCAACCACATTTACGATGGTCTTGCTGCGGACAGTTACAACTCTTTTTGCATCCTTGTTGAAACTCAGACTGCTAGCGATTGAAGATTTATGTTCATTTAGCAAGCTGAACGCATTCTGTACTGTACAAGAGAAACAGAGGAAATTGATTGACAATGGTCTACAGCCAATCAAGACGCAGAACACAATGCTGTAAAAAAAAGTCAAGTTTCACTAAACAAATCAGCGAAACTCTAAAGCCGCGAAAGGTGAAGAGCGTTATAGCGAGGGACCACTGTACAGCAAGATAAATGGTGCTGTAAATGTAAATATAGTATTTTTGCTGCAATTGATTTACAGACAAACTGCTGCCAGTAACTTACTGTAGATTCTACAGGAAATTGTTAACAGTTTATAGATAACAAAATGGGTCATTTCAAAGATAACATTCATTCATTCATTTTCTTTTCGGCTTTTTTTCTTTATTAATCTGGGGTCACCACAGTGGAATGAACCGTCAACTTATCCAGCACATGTTTCACAGAGCGGATGCCCTTCCAGCTTCAACCCATCTCTGGGAAACATCCATACACACTCAGTCACACTCATACACTACGGACAATTTAACCTACCCAATTCACCTGTATCGTATGTCTTTGGACTGTGGGGGAAACCGGAGGAAACCCACGCGAATGCGGGGAGAACATGCAAACTCCACACAGAAACACTAACTGACCCAGCCGAGGCTCGAACCAGCGACCTTCTTGATGTGAGGTGACAGCACTGCATACTGCGCCACCGCGTCACCCTCACAGATAACATAAAATTAAAAAAAAAAAAAAAAGACCATGCAAAGATACAAGGAACTGCAACATTAATATAATCACTGATTCTAAATAATAAAAAAACTTAAAAGAAAAACATGAGAATAACTTTTAAGAAATTACAGTTATAACCAATGTTGGGGAAAGTTATTTTTGAAAGTAATGCATTACAATATTGAGTTGCGTTACTCTGCATTTAACGACACCTTCATTTATCTTTCAAAACATAAATAAACAAATAAAAAATAGAATAATGTTACCTTGTGAGAACTTCCTGACGCTATACATGCCATATATACAGATTAATGAAAGTTAAAAGCAATGTGTTTGCTACTTTTGAATTTTTGTCTTATTAGTTCAGTAAAATCACTGTCCATTGAGACAATGCCCTTCAATTCAATTCAATTAATCTTTATTTGTATAGACTTTTACAATGTAGATTGTGTCAAAGCAGCTTCACATAGAAGATTATAGTGAATTGAAACAGTGTAGTTCAGTTTTCGGAATTGAAGTTCAGTTCAGTTTAGATTAGCTCAGTTCCATGTGTTTTAATATTCACTGCTAAGATGGACCCTAATCCATCAATGCGCAGCTCTACAAGTCCCGAACTATGCGAGCCAGTGGTAACAGCGGCGAGAAAAAAAAAAAAAAACTTCACCAATGCGCGAAAGTGAAGAAAAATGAAACATAAAAAATAGAGGTGTGAACCTACACTGGTCACACGGTTCAGTTCGGTTACGATTATCATGCCATCAATTCGGTTCAATTCGATATCTCGGTGCATCACGGTGCATTGACGATGCTTTCCATACACAGTTTTATATTTTCTTCACAGCACAGCAATTATTGTATTAAAATGTATAAATATATTTATATACTATTTGTAAAACAATTTTGTCCTTTAATACCAACAGTCAGAATAAAGGTAAAGTTGGTTTTATATTCACACATTCGTCTCTATATTGTTTATCATGTTACTTTGAATATTCGATTGGAATTAGCATACAAGTAACAAACAACATAAACACTATCTAACTGACTGTGAGCAATGTTGTACTTTGATAGTCATTGGCTGCTAATATGATTTCCCTATTTAGAATTTGCAAATAATACTTTTCTGAAATTATATTATTAAGGAGAATGTCTGAATATCCCAATATAAAACCAACTTTACCTCTATCTTCAGATATATAAACTGTACCTTTAAGCAACACGAGCATTTATAGCAAATAAACAAATATAAATATCCCGCTCGCTTTCTGAGCCTTGTCTACCAACTACCAAGTTCTTTCTTACACCCCTTTGATTGGTCACACGCTCAACAGAAAGGGCTGCGATTGGCTCTTACACGCTGGTGCTCTTCACAGCTGCACTCATGGGCCACAGTGAGAGAGAAATGGAGTTTACTTTCATTCTGTTAATCGCCGTGAAATAGGGGCTTTTGCTGTAAGTGTCAGTGAAACAGTGTTCAGCAAACACACAAGCAGTGAAATTGTGCACAGTTTCAGAGTTTTTACGTAGTTAGAGCGTTGTAAATACTCGCGCTCGCCTCCCTCGCCATTGTAAGCGACGGCGACATATCGCATGTGAGATAAATGACGTCAGTATATAATAACCGGTTATGATTATTACTGAACCGATACCGAATTGTCCGCGTCTGCATCGCGGTGCACCGAAGAAACGATTAATTTTGACACCCCTAATAAAAAACCTTGAGAAAAACCTGTTTCAGTTTGGCACGGCCATTTCTCATATGGCCCAACGTCTTGTGGAGAGCTGCAGCCTAGGCGCCGGAGGACTCGTCTGTCCCTAGAGTCTCACTGGAATCAGTCTCATGCTCTCTACTCCTCCATGACACAGCAGCTGCTCAGGATACGGCCTGCTCCGGGAATGTGGAAACCTTGGGGTCATCTCTTTACAGGTCTTGAATCGCATAATCTCTGGGGGCCTTGGGATGAGTATCCCCAGGTGGAAATAGAGAATAAAGAGAATAATTAGCATAGCTGCTGTTCAAAGGGTATATAAACGAGATGCAAAAACCTGCGTGGAGCAAACTCATGCATCATACCGCTATGTGATGCATTGAGTGTATGCTTTACTAAAAAGATAGGTCTTTAATCTAGTTTTGAACTGCGAGAGTGTGTCTGAGCCTCGGACATTATCAGGAATGCTATTACAGAGGAGCCATAAATGAAAAGGCTTGACCTCCTTTACTCGACTTTGCTATTCTAGGTACTACCAGAAGACCTGAGTTTTGAGATCGTAAAGAGCGGGTTGGATTGTAGCAAGACAGGAGGTTGGTTAGATAAACAGAAGCTAGATTATTTAAAGCTGTATAGGTAAGAAGTAATATTTTAAAATCCTTTTCTTCCATGTGTTCAAAATAATGCGAATACTTCCATCACACAATTGTAAGGCTCTGCCATCTTGGTTTCTGTCTGTTCCTGGGGGGAGCTCATTCTCTCATTGAGTGTATGATTCAATGTGATTACACTAGTTTTAATTCAGCAAATTATTATTAAAAGCAAATTAATTAATCTAAAAATTAACTCAAGTTACATTTTTTTAAAAGTAACTCAAATATTATTATTTATTTTTTTAAAGTAACTCATTACTCGTTACTTACAAAAGTAATATTATTACGTAACTCGCTTTACTTGTAATGCGTTACCCCAACACTGATTGTAACCATTTATTCCCCCAAAAACATTTAAAAAAACTGTAAAATAGATAAATAAAATCAACGCAAACTCACGGCAATTCGTAACTTTTTGATTTAGTGGCTAATTCGTATAAATTTGTACGATCTAATTCGTACAATTTAGTATGATTTGCTCATCACCCAATGACGGTTGGGTTTAGGGACAGGGTTGGGTACCACGCCTCCTTTTTAAAATCGACATTTTCGTTCAACTTAACTCGTACGAATTTGTACGAATTAGCCACTAAACTGACAAAACATAAAATACTTACGTTTCCTCGTTAGATCAAGCTGGTAAAATAGGTGAACAAATCCCATTGGCTTACATTAAAAAACAACAACACAACACAACATGATGTAAGATGGACCTGTTAAAATAACAATAAAAAAATCACATTAAGAATAATAAACAATAAAACAATAAAAATAAAAAAGAATAAATAAATGTGTTTTTTTCATGTTAAAGCACATTAGCCTATAAGTACCCAGTCAACTAAAGAAGTGAGAAAAAAAATAAAATAAACTCAAATAATACAACTTATATGACTACTTGACAGAACTGTGTGAGAACTTTAGGTTATTTGCTTCTCAGATCGAAACAAATTTCAACATTTTTATGTGAATGATTTATTAGAAGGCCACACTGAATAAAATGCATGCGAATGGACAAAATAATATTGACATTGGCTTAAAATGAGAAACTATGAGAGAGGGACACAGTTAAAGCAGCTCATGTATGTGCAGTATACAAACATGTTGTTCTTTCTTTACTGTGTCTATAATTGACCTATTAGAGTAAAGTGTTCCAATCACTTCAGGCCAACCAGAAGAGCCTGGGTAACTGCAAACACTAATGAGGAAGCCTGTGTCTTTCACATGGTGACTGTTTAATGCATCCCATTTGGGAAAAGGCTAGGGTACAAATCATCAAATGACAAAAAGCTACTTTTTAAGGTCAAAAATTGCAAGCAAATACATTGTATCTTCATGCACCTGTCAGTTTTGAGATTTTGGGCTTTTAGCTTTTTCATAAAGCATCATCAAATGGAAAGAAAACATCTAAAACACACTTTTGAGCATTTCTTTTGTAGCATTTTATCATTTTTTGTCTGTAAATGTCAAACTTTTTCAAAATTTTCAAACTACTTATTTATAATGAGCTGAATCAACCCAATTCTTAAGGTTTTTAGGGCGACAACTTAATTTTTTTTTATGTTCAATCAACATAAATTTGTAAAAACAATTAAGTTAACTTAATCAATTTGTGTTGAGACAACATGAAGGAATTGTGTGGAACCCTGAATCTTTTACAGTGTACACTCAAAAACTGACTTTGGATTCTTGTTCAAACTACTTATTTAAAATGAGTTGAAACAACACAATTCTTATGATTTTTATTTTTTTTTTGGCGGGGGGGGGGGGGGGGGGGGGGGGGGGGGGGGGGGGGGGATGGGGGCAACTTAATTGTTTTATGTTCAATCCACATAAATTTGTAAACCCGATTGGTCACACTTTATTTTAATGGTCTGTTTGTTGAATGTAAGTTACATTGCATCTACATGCCAACTAATTCTCATTAGATTATAAGTAGACTGTTAGGTTGGGGTTAGGGTTAGTGTAAGTTGACATGTACTTGCAAAGTTTCTTGTAGTCAGTTAAATGTCTGTTGAAGGAGCAGTATCAGCAGATATTAAGCAGACAGTCTACTAATACTCAAATGGACCATCAAAATAAAGTGTTACCATATGATTAAGACAGTTTAATCGATTTGTCGACAATTTAATAATTTTTACAGTGTATTTAAAAAGTCCACTGGTAACTTTACTTTAGGGGAAGTTCATAAGACTGTCATGGAACCTTTATGATATGACAATACATGAATATGCTCTGTAAAAATGCTGTAACAAAGGAATTAAGTTAACTTATTAGTTTTTACAAATTTAATTGGATTGAACATAAAACAATTAGGTTGTCCCAAAAAAAAAAAACTCAAGAATTGTGTTGTTTCAGCTCATTTTAAATAAGTAGTTTGAACAAACAGCAAACTTAATATTTTGAGTGTGAAGGAGATTTGGTGCATGCTTTTGACAACTGTCATTAAGTGTCATTTGCTCAGGTATGTCATTTTAAACAGAAAGGTGACTTGTTTGAGATGCTTGTTAAGACAAACAAATACATCATATTCTGTCTTTGTCTTTGTCATGACAACTTGACATTACCAAGATGACAAACCCTGTTATAAATCTGTCATAAACATGATCACCATGAGGCCATGATTTTTAAAATAGCGTCATTCTTGAGCTTGAACTACAGTATAGTCAACATAGGCTCATTCTGAAAATGTAGCCCTATATACATTTCTGTAGATCGTAAATAATGTAGCCAGAGCTATATATGGCTGCTTTTCGTCTTTAAAACGAATTATACGGGGTGGTATGACACCATTCATTTTCATGCTTACCAGCTGACCACTTACCCCCATTTGGACGGCTTTTCCGCTGTTACCAGTTGTTCAGTAGCTCGCAGAGTGGAGTTGATTGGTTGATTGGTCAGTCAGTAAGTCAGGAAGTTGACAGTGGCCTCTGGTGGATTTACGTGAGAACAGCAGACGCGAGAGAAATTTGAGATCTGAAAAAGCGTACACAGCGGCCTCTGTTGGATTCGCGTAAACAAAAACTGCACAAAAACAAACCTCCTGGGACGGTTTTTGCCGCTCTCCAGAAATGTACTGGACATAGGGGTACATAATCAGAATGAGCCTGTGTTGACTATAGTGGTATAAATTGAATTTGTCATTAAAATATCATTAAATATTAATAACACTGTCATTAACTTTTCCACTGTTACCAATTTGTCCAGTAGCTCGCAGAGTGGAGTTGACTGCAACAACGGGGTTCGAGTCCAGTGAAGAACGGTTCCAGAAAGCGGGATTTAGGAATTAGGGATTTAGGGAAGGCGGTGGGCGCTGGCCAATCGGTGAAGGGAAGGGTCGAGGGATTGGTTGGTTGGTCAGTCAGTAAGTCAGGAAGTTAACAGCGGCCTGTGGTGCATTTACATAAGAACTGCAGGCACGAATGGCACTCGTGAGAGAAATTTGAGATCTGAAAAAGCGTACAAAGCGACCTCTGGTGGATTCACATAAACAAAAACAGCACAAAAACAAACCTCCTGGGACGTATTTTGGCACTCTCCAGAAATGTACTGTATATAGGGGTACATAATTAGAATGAGCCTGGGTTGACTATAGTGGTATAAATTGAATTTGTCATAAAAATATCATTAAATATAAATAACACTTTTATAAAATGATTTGACAGCATACTGACACTTTTACTTAGAGATTTGAATGCCAAGTGATTAGAAAACTATTTATGCCACAATAATAATTTACAGAGGGATATGTTCACACATAATTTGCCTGATTATAAACCACTTTCTTCATAGTAGTATTTAAATGTGTTTTAAAACATTTAATTTATCCTGGCTGTTTGCAGTATTTTCTGAATTACGGACTAATAAAAAATATTACCAAAAAACTCATCTGTAAAAAAATATTATGTCAAAATATAAGTGAATACATAAATGCAAGAATTCAACTTCACTTGTGCTACAACTGTATGCAAATTAGAGCATATTTAATAAAATAATGTGTCACTTGCAATTTAAACTTATAATTAAAAAAAATGTTTACAATTCTTTGGAATCATTCAAAAGGGGAAGAATGTTTGTAAATATTGTTATATATTTTTTTGCCCTGTTCACCTGCAGTGTTTATCCTTAAATCTTCAAAGAAGCAAAGCAAAGGCCACTTCAGCTTGCAGCAGAACACACAATAAACACACACATCGCTCTCTCTGGACTATAAGCACTTGTCAATATGCATCCAGCTAATTAGTCCTTTGACGGTAGCCAGGGTTTGGAGGTCCATTTCAGGCAGCTGTGCAGGAGTCAGAAGGTCCTGGTTGAGTTGAATAAAGGAGCTGGTGTGAAGAAAACACTGCTGAACTTCTGCACAGCTGGACTCACACACCAGGCAAAAGGAGAATGCAAACTCACACCACTACTATAACCACTGGAAAGAAGAAGAAGATAAAAGAAGTCACTGAATAGAACCAAACGGAATATGTGGAACCTTCTTTCTTTCTTTCTTTCTTTCTTTCTTTCTTTCTTTCTTTCTTTCTTTCTTTCTTTCTTTCTTTCTTTTACTGCCTTATTAATTTCCAAATTGTGAGGAAATTCATTAATTTTATTCCTTCGGCTTAGTCTCTTTATTCATCACGGGTCGCCACGGCGGAATGAACCGTCAACTTATCCAGCATATGTTTTACACAGCAAAAGCCCTTCCAGCTGCAACCCAGTAATGGTAAACATCCATACACACTCACATTAACACTCAGACACTATGGCCAATTTAGTTAATTCAGTTCACCTACAGCGCATGTCTTTGGACTATGGGGTAAACCGCAGCATGTAAGAACATGCAAACTCCACACAGAAATGTCAACTGGTCCAGCCGGGACACGAACCAGCGATCTTCTTGCTGTGCTAATCACTGAGCTCCCCTGTCGGCGCTTTAATATCTATTTGTCTGTTAATTTAGGCATTTTATGGAGAGTCAAAAACATTGTACATAGTTATACAATCATCGGTCACTTTATTAGGTACACCTTACCCCCTTTTGCCTTCAGAACTGCCTTAATCCTTCGTGGCATAGATTCAACAAGGTACTGGAAATATTCCTCAGAAATGTTGGTCCATTTTTACATGATAGCATCATGCAGTTGCTGCAGATTTGTTGGCTGCACATCCATGATGCGAATCTCCCGTTCCACCACATCCCAAACGTGCTCTATTGGATTGAGTCTAGTGACTGTGGAGGCCATTTGAGAACAGTGTCATGTTCAGAAACCAGTCTGAGATGATTCGTGCTTTATGACATGGCACATTATCCTGCTGGAAGTAACCATCAGAAGATGGGTACACTGTGGTCATAAAGGGATGGACATGGTCAGCAACAATACTCAGGTAGGCTGTGGCGTTGACAAGATGCTCAATTGGTACTAAGGGGCCCAAAGTGTGCCAAGAAAATATCCCCCACACATTACACCACCACCACCACCAGCCTGAACCATTGATACAAGGCAGGATGGATCCATGCTTTCATGTTGTTGATGCCAAATTCTGACCCTACCATCCTAATGTAGCAGCAGAAATCGAGACTCATCACATCAGGCAATGTTTTCCCAATCTTCTGTTGTCCAATTTTGTTGTGTCTGTGTGAATTGTAGCCTCAGTTTCATGTTCTTAGCTGACAGGAGTGGCAACCCGGTGTGGTCTTCTGCTGCTGTAGCCCATCTGCCTCAAGGTTGGATGTGTTGTGCGTTCAGAGGTGCTCTTCTGCATACCCCAGTTGTAACAAGTGGTTATTTGAGTTACTGTTGCCTTTCTATTAGCTCGAACCAGTCTGGCCATTCTCCTCTGACCTCTGGCATCAACAAGGCATTTGCACCCACAGAACTGCTGCTCACTGGATATTTTCTCTTTTTCAGACCATTCTCTGTAAACTCTAGAGATGGTTGTGTGTGAAAATCCCAGTAGATCAGCAGTTTCTGAAATATTTAGACTAGCCTGTGTGGCACCAACAACCATGCCATGTTCAAAGTCACTTAAATCACCTTTCTTCCCCGTTCTGATGCTCAGTTTAAACTGCAGCAGATCGTCTTGACCATGTCAACATGCCTAATTGCACTGAGTTGCTGCCATGTGATTGGCTGATTAGAAATTTGCGTTAACGAGCAGTTGGACAGGTGTACCTAATAAAGTGTCCAGTGAGTGTATAAAGTACTTTAATTAAAAATAAAATTTTAAAAATACATTTAATGCTACTATAAAATACTCCCAATAACACATCAAAATGAAGATGTTGAGAGCTCTGGGAATGACTGGTATTTCAGATCTGCAAATGTTTTGGTGCATTTCTGTCAGCTCGTACTATGTGTGGTCTTGCCTTTGACACCCACACATACACACCTACACACACAAACACCTCCACACTTCCACACAGTGAGGCACATGCGGCGTACAGTCACAAATCTGTGGGCATAAATACACACGCCACTCCTGGTCTTTTGGGAAGCGTATCTACAGCGGCCCCATGTTTGCGTGATTAGCTCTTGATGAGGCAGTGCTAACGCCATCTGTAAATGTTTTAGCTTGTACACACACACACACACACACACACACACACACACACACACACATACTCTCCTTTCAGCCCGATTAGTTCTGAAATAAGCATGATAGAGGTGCTTAAAACAAACGTCAGGGAGGTTTTTGTGTGCTTACGGCCGACTAGCCTGCTATAATAATTACCGCGGATGCTAAATGACCAACAGATGAGCCATTAGCACACGTGTGTTATTCTGTCTTACATGTTTTCTTTTGACTGAGTTTGTGTTTGGGTGTGTGTTTCTGGCTGGGAGGTTTAGGTGAATGTGCTGTCGTTTAGAGTCATGGTTCTGGTACCAGGAAAGCAGCTGAACTAGTAGATGCTGACAGAACATCATCTATCAAGTGGTCATATTGAAGGCAGCGCTGGAGGTCTGCTAGCGTTTCTGAAGGCCATAATAAATTAGCCTGCGCTGTTGTTTTTTCGCTTTGTGGTTGACGATGGGACATTTTTAGGGTGTTTTAACACTTGATGGAACTAAATATGAGGCTTTGTTCACACTGACAGAGCACAACCCTGCTGAAAAATCCAGCTTAAACCAGCCTAAGGTGGTTGGCTGGTTTTAGCTGGTTGACCAGCCTGGTTTTAGAGGGGTTTTGGCCATTTCCAGGCTGGTTTCCAGCCATTTCCAGCCTGGTCTTAGCTGGTCAGGCTGGGAGTTGACCAGCTAAAACCAGCTTGCCCAGCCAAAACCAGCCATGTCCAGCTTAAACCAGGCTGGTCAAACTGGTTTTAGCTGGTTTAAGCTGGTCATTTTCCAGCCTGACCAGCTAAGACCAGGCTGGAAATGGCTGGAAACCAGCCTGGAAATGGCCAAAACCCCTCTAAAACCAGGCTGGTCGACCAGCTAAAACAAGCCTACCAGCTTAGGCTGGTTTAAGCTGGATTTTTCAGCAGGGAAGTGATTAATAAAAATAATAATAATAATCTCTTTTTTTCACTCATCTTTTTTATTTTATACAAAATGTTGTTTGATTGTACAGTTGTGTCCAAAAGGTTTGAGAATGACACAAATATTAGTTGTAACAAAGTTGACTGCTAAACTGCTTTTAGATCTTTGTTTCAGTTGTTTCTGTGATGTACTGATATATAATTACAAGCACTTCGTACAATTCAAAGGCTTTAATCGACATTTGCATGACATTTATGCAAAGAGTCAGTATTTGCAGTGTTGGCCCTTCTTTTTCAGGACCTCTGTAATTCGACTGGGCATGATCTCAATCAACTTCTGGGCCAAATCCTGACTGATAGCAACCCATTCTTTCATAATAACTTGGAGTTTGTCAGAATTAGTGGGTTTTTGTTTGTCCATCCGCCTCTTGAGGATGGACCACAAGTTCTCAATGGAATTAAGATCTGGGGAGTTTGCAGGCCATGGACCCAAAATTTCAACGTTTTGGTCCCCGAGCCACTTAGATATCACTTTTGCCTTATGGCACGGTGTTGGAAAATGCATTGTTCTTCACCAAACTGTTGTTGGATTGTTGCAAGAAGTTGCTGTTAGAGGGTGTTTTGGTACCATTGTTTATTCATGGCTGTGTTTTTGGGCAAAATTGTGAGTAAGCCCACTCCCTTAGATAAGAAGGAACCCCACACATGAATGGTCTCAGGATGCTTTACTGTTGGCATGACACAGGACTGATGGTAGTGCTCACCTTTTCTTCTCTGGACAAACATTTTTCCAGATGCCCCAAACAATCGGAAAGGGGCTTCATCTGAGAATATGACTTTGCCCCAGTCCTCAGCAGTCCATTCACCATACTTTTTGCAGGAGATCAACCTGTCCCTGATGTTTTTTTTTTGGGAGAGAAGTGGCTTCTTTGCTGCCCTTCTTTGCACCAGGCCATCATCCAAAAGTCTTCACCTCACTGTGCTTGCAGATGCGCTCATACCTGCCTGCTGCCATTCCTGAGCAAGCTCTGCACTGGTGGCACTCCCGTACTTGATGATCCTATAAATTGTTGATTTAGGTGCAATCTTAGTAGCCTGTGGCTTCTCTTAATTGTCTTTACCTGCATATTGATACAGTATTTATTATTTTGTCTGATAGTTGCATATGTTTGAGTGAAATGAGATGGATGTTGATGTGTTGGTATGACGGCGTTCCTTTTCGCGCTTACCAGCTGACCGCTTACCTCCGTATGGACAGCTTTCCCGCTGTAACAAGTTTGTCCCGTTAGCTCACCATGTGCGTTGCGGACTTGAGACGCAGGAGTTGACCACAACGACGGGGTTCGAGTTTGCAGAAGAACGGTTCCAGAAAGCAGGTAAGACAGAAACAGAATCCAAAAAAATAAAATAAACAAGTAAATTACAGGGTGAAAATGTGGTAAAATCTGAAAATGTGGTAAAAATCAGACGAGAGCTTTTGTTTTTCTGGATTGCTTTTTAAAACTGTCGGTTGGGTTCAGGGAAGTGGGTGGGCTGGTCAATCAATAAAATTTGTTGGGTTTAGGGAAGGAGGAGGGTGGGTCAGACGATCGGTCGGTCAGTCAGTCAGTCAGTCAACAGCAGCCTCTGGTGGGTTTACGCGAGAACAGCAAGTGTGGCCAGTAGGGAAGAGAAATGTTCATTTTAATGATAATATTCTTTGATGAACTTCATAATCAGTGTTGCACGCTTTGTTCACGGAGAGTGGGTTGTTGCTAGATCGAATACGTTTGCGGCCGTAAGGTAACGAGAATTATTTATGTTATAATAATTTTTTTAATGTTAGAAATTTCTGATTTATTGTATTTTATTAACGTCTACCCCCACCCCAACCCTAAACCCAACCGTCACAGAAGCGTAAAAACAGTAGTTGTACCGAGTATTATTTATGATATCTATTAAATTACCCAATAAATTATATTGTATAAAGCCTACCCCCACCCCAACCCTAAACCCAACCGTCACAGAAGCGTAAAAACAGTAGTTGTACCGAGTATTATTTATGATATCTATTAAATTACCCAATAAATTATATTGACTAAAGCCTACCCCCACCCCAACCCTAAACCCAACCGTCACAGAAGTGTAAAAACAGTAGTTGTACCGAGTATTATTTATGATATCTATTAAATTACCCAATAAATTGTATTTTATAACGCCTACCCCCACCCCAACCCTAAACCCAACCGTCACAGTACTGTAAAAATATTAATTATTGTTATACAGTGTCATAAAAAAATGCCACTATATTAATGTGCATATCGCACTTCCGGCCAACCGCGTATCCAATCTAGACTTTACCCGGAGAGTGCGGGAGAGTTGCGTCAGCCTCAGTCCGAGTTCAGACACTGACGAGGCAAGACGCGTGAACGTTTCTCCTCCACTTATGATTGAATTGGTATGTTTAACATGGGTTATTCGATTGAAGTTCAAATAATATTACACCAAACATGTTAGGATCATTTTTATTCAGTCACTGTTTATAAAATTGAGAGAATTGTGAGATTTGTGTGAGTTTGGTGCTGTACACGTGAACCTAATCAATCGCTGGTTTGTGCACAGTGTGTGTGAGACGAGAAGAAAGCGTGGAGAGAGTTTTTTTTCCTGATTAAGTGTCCCATATGTTTCAGGTATGTTCCTATTAAGTCAAACTGTGAAAATATTCATCTGTGAACCTATTTAGAATGTTTTAATCATTTCAGTGGTTCTCAAAGATGAGTAATTTACTATTTGCATCTGAATTGTGCTCTTATTTAATGTTTTATTGCATTGTGAATGCGCGTGATAGTTTCAGAACATTATATGCTGTTTTTTTGAGAATATAAATTTGATGCATCACTTTGAGTACGTTTGTAAAGAGCAACACCACTTAATTTCATTTTATTTTTATTTTATTTAAACAAATACATGTGTTTTTCACCATTGATGTAATGTAATGTTGAACAGTTAGCCTCAGTCCGAGTTCAGACACTGACGAGGCAAGACGCGTAAAAGTTTCTCCTCCACTTATGATTGAATTGTGTGAGTGTGTGAGACGAGAAGAAAGCGTGGAGAGAGTTTTTTTTTCCTGATTAAGTGTCCCATATGTTTCAGGATTAATAAACAGATGATGTGATGCTGTCCTTGCTGTATCCAGTGCGATTTATTATTATGTGCAGCTTGGGATCTGCTACACAGGCGCGAATGGCACTCACGAGATAAATTTGAGATCTCAAAAATTTACACAGCGGCCTCTGGTGGATTCGCAAAAATAAAAACTACAAAAAAATGTACCCCCTGGGACGTATTTCGCGGCCTCAAGAAATGTATAAAGAGGTACGTTTACAGAATGAGCCTGGGTTGGGTTTTTGTGCAGTTTTTGTTTTGGCAAATCCACCAGAGGCCGCTGTATAAAGCCGTCCACACGGATGTAAGCGGTCAGCTAGTAAGCGCGAAAAGAAACAGCATCATACCGCCCGTAGGATTCGTTTTAAAGGCAAAATGCAGCCATACGTAGCTCTGGCTACATTATTCGCAATCTCCAGAAATGTACTGTATATAGGGCTACGTTTTTAGAATGAGCCTACGTTGAAAGTCTTAGTTAAATACAGTAAAACACTATACTGTAGAATGCACTTAATACAGTACTATACTACTGTAAAAACCTTAGCAACCATACAGCAACACCCTAGCAACCACCAACACCATGTCAGACAGAGGTGATTTTATAACCAAATAGCTACTGTCAGTCCTGTATCATTACATCAGATATTCCTCAGATTGGCACAGAGGCCCTTGTTTCCCTTTCCCTGATTGCCAGAATTCTCCAAGCTGCAATGTCATTCTTCTTGACAGCAGGACAAGACGACTAATAAAGGTGAACTTTGTAATTTGTAATGCAGATGTAATGCCTACAAATCCAGCCCATAGCTTATATGGGTCTTGGCAATTTAATGAGTCGAGGAGAAAGGAGCGTAGTGGTCGGTGAGGTAAGAGTAGATGATTACACGATCATGTTTCAGATCAATTCCGCACATGGACCAATGCCCTGCCAATTGAAGTTATGCTTTAAAAAAAGGAGGCTGCTGGCACTTTAAGAGCATGTGTTTATTTGACTGGATACCATGTAATTCGCCTGTTAATAAAGCTCCAGAGGATCCTTGCAGACCCTTTACATATTAATGACTAATTACCATACAGCTCCGTAATGAGAATAACATGTAGCGCTTAATGATCTGAAAGGTCTGGCAGTCATGAACACTGGCTCTCGCTTTAACACAGCACATACAACACAATATACACTCATCAATATTTCATTAGGGCTAAATTAGGACTAATTCTCCTCTCTCTGTGCAAGAAGGCTGTTCAATTTGAGCGGCTGCACAGATCTTTACGACTAGCCACTGAGGCATGGAAATGACCTAAGGATGAAGAAAAGACCCTGTTGTATTGCTTAATAAAGCAGCACATCAATATTTGCAGGACTGTTAAGATATTGAGGACTTTACGTTTCATGCGCTCATTGGTTTATTGTTTGCAGGTGAGTCTGGCAATGTTTGACTGTTATTCAAGTGCTCAGCTTACTTACATTTGTACTGTAGCTGTTATGCCAATAAGGCAATACTTATTATTGTTTTACAGATGATAAACAACAATAAAGACAACAAACTGTCTGACATTCATTCATTCATTTTCCTTTGTCTTAGTCCCTTATTTATCAGGGGTCGCTACAGCGGAATGAACTGCCAACTATTCCAGTATATGTTTTATGTATGCCCTTCCAACTGCAACCCAGTCCTGGGAAAAACCCATACACTCTCGCATTCACACACACACACACTAATATAGCGCATGTCGGGAAGAACATGCAAACTCCCAACGCTATCTCACGCCAATTCGTAACTTTTTGATTAGTGGCTAATTCGTAAGAATTCGTATGATCTAATTCGTACAATTTAGTACGATTTGCTCATCACCCAATGAGGGTTGGGTTTAGGGGTGGGGTTGGGAGCCACGCCTCCTTTTTTAAATCGTACATCTTCATACGACTGAAATCGTAAGAATTCGTACGAATTAGCCACTAAACTGACAAAACGTAAAATACTTACGTTTTCTCGCGAGATCAGGCTTTAACTCCACACAGAAATGCCAACTGACCCAGCCGGGACCTTCTTGCTGTGAAGCAACAGTGCTAACCACTGAGCCACCTAGTCGCCTCTGTGTGACAATAAAATGTAAAATAAATACGTAAGCAAGTTAGTAAGTAAATAAATGAATATATACCTTTAGCTCAATAGTTAGCTACTACTAGTTTTCCGTGTATTTACGGTTGTGAATTGCATCATGGCACTTTGATCTCAGCTCTGTCGACTTTTGATGTTGAAATTTCAACTCTGCAGTTTAACAATATCATATTAACTAAACATGTATCTTAATATTTCTTTGACAAGCTATAGATCAGTTTAGTGATTTTATTTTACAAATTGATTGAATGTTCACGATTGGTGGTGAATTGTCCACCTGGATGTGAATGAAGCATTCCTGCTGTCCTGTGTAAATCTGTGCTCTATTAAGACACAGGAACTAATTGGTGACCCTCACACTCCTTACAGAAACAAACAGCAGCCGCACAAACCTCAAACCGGCTCTCAACAATTACCAGTCTGAGCTCTGAGGTCAGGAGTTCAGCCAGAGAGCATGCCTGACGCTCTCTCTCTCAGAATGTGTGTGTGTGTGTAAGTACTGTATGTGTGTGTTTGTATGACCTCCTTCACTGGTAGCAACTTACACATCCTGTATCAAATATTGACAAAAACATTCAAATAATAGAGCATCTGTAAATTAAATGCATGCGGAAAATGAATACTTTAGCTGAAATCTATGACAGTGTATCTAAAAATGGCGTAAAATAAAGTAACCCTGTAACCCACGTGTAAATTACCTAATATAGTAAAACAGCTATTGTGTTTTTCCCCTCAAAGTAATTCAAGAGTTCACATTTAGCTAATGATTGATTATAAAGCTTGTTTGGCATGGTGTACCCACACGAGCATGGGGAGAACATGTAAATTCCACACAGAAACACTGATTGGCCTGTTAGGGATTTGGACCAGTGACATTCTTGCTAAGAGGCAACAGTGCTAACCGCTGGGCTGCCGTGTCACCCTATCAAGGAAAAGGGAGGAGGAGTAGGGGTGGAAGGGGGGACTCTTCAAGATGGAGATAACTGAGGTATAAAACTCTGCTTATTTATAGTGGGTTAGAAATCATGCATTAGAATAATGCATTAGCTAATGCAGGACCAGCCGTGGTCAATCATAAGCACGTGATCCGCTCAAAATTAGTTTATAAATACACTTCACTTATTTCTGTGATGTACAGCTGAATTTACATAATCATCATTCAGTAATCAGTGTCACATGATCCTTTGGAAATCATTCTAATGTGATGATTTCAGGAAAAAAAATATTATTATTATTCATTCATTTATTCATTTTCTTTTTGGCTTAGTCCCTTTGTTAATCTGGGGTTACTACAATGGAACGAACCGCTAACTTATCCAGCATATGATGTTTTACACAGCAAATGGAAAAAATATTATTATTATTATTTTAATATTAATACTATTTATTATTATTATTATTATTATTATTATTATTATTATTATTATTATATTATTATTTTAATAATAATACTATTTATTATTATTATTATTGTTATATTATTTTAATAATAATACTATTTATTATTATTATTATTATTATTATTATTATTATTATTATTATTATTATTATTATTATCCATTGTGATAACTGTATAAAACTGAACTTCTTTTATTGTTGAAATTCCAATAATGTTTAAACTTAGCAAAGTTAAACTAAACTGTGGTTATTTAAAATGTGTTTTGTAACATCAAATATCTATTTATTCTTAAACCAATAAGTAGCAAATCATGCCAAAAGTCCAAATATTGAAAATATATACCAAATATTGATTTGATTTAGTTAAACTAAGTAAATTCATTGGAATAATTTCTAAATATATTTTTACTTAACATATATGATAAATTGAAGCATTGTTGATGAAGCAGCTTTCACTGTAAGTAGGTAAGTAAATAAATGAATGAATAAATAAATAAATAAATAAATAAATAAATAAATAAATAATTAAATAAACAAATAAATAAATAATGTTAACTTAATTTAGGGAAAAAATTAAAGAAAAGTAGCAGTTTTTCTATTACATGTAATAATGTACAATACATATTTCCTACAATCAATTTTCTGAACAGTGTTGCCAGATTGGGCGGTTTCCCGCCCAATTGGGCGGTTTTGAATCCAAGTTTTTGGGTAAAAAATATCATAGGCGGGTAGTGGATATTTGGGTGGTATTGTAAAGGTACGGCCGCCTGCCCGCGATCTCCCGTAACCCCCCAATTTTCGTCAATTTAGGGACCGTTCCCCCAACTTTTCGTGAAATACAGGACTATCCAACCACCCCTCATACGTTTTGGAGCGCCCCATATATCTATGAAGCATTGTTGATGCCCCCCCCACTTTTCGTCAAATTTTGGACCGTCCAACCCCCCCCCCCCCCCCCCCCCCCCCCCCCCCCTTTTTGAAAAAAATCGAGGTTGTTGGGCGGGTGTTTTCGCATGTCGGCGGGTTTTTGGGCTGGAAAAAGTCAGCTACATCTGGCAACACTGTTTCTGAACCAAACACTGAAAAAAGAGATTTGTTTAAGGTAAGTGGTTGCAAACAATTTATATGAGCTGAACTTAAACAAACAAATTAAATGAAGTAATTTTCAACTTAATTTGTTTAAAGTCAGCCCATATTAATACTTTGCAACCACTTACCTTAAACAAATTAGTAAATCTAATGAACCATTTTTTCAGTGAATGTGTAACCTTTGCAAAAGCTGCCACCAGGACAGCCTCTGCGCACCTGTATGGTTCCAATAATTGGATGCCGAGACAATGGTTGTGGCCCCCAGAGGCCTCCGAGGCCCTGCACAAGACCTCAGCACTGGCTCACATTAAAGAACACAATGCTAATCTGATCCTTCTGATGCCACTGACATCTAAATCAAAGTAGATTGCTTGTCAGCAAAGCGAATGTTGCGAGTTTGATCACAGATAAAAATAGCACACTCTCAAAAACAAAGAACTAATCGTACCAGTCCTGCCATTGAGTATTGACTGAATCATGACTAATCCAAACTAAATATCTTATCATTATCAATGTTAAAAACAGCTGTGCTACTTAATATTAGAGTATTGAATATATTATAAATTGTTCAACCCAGAATTATTCTAAAAACCATACCACTACATACATTTCTGGAGAGCACTAAATATGTCCCAGGGGGTATGTTTTTTTGCAGTTTTTCTATTCACAATCCACCAGAGGCCGCTGGTTTCTCCCACAAGTGCCTTTTGCACCATGGCTGGTTTTTACGTCCTTCATACATGTTGAGAGATCAGATTGATCGACTTGAAAAGGGAATATGTCTTGACATAATCCACAAAGACGTGAATTAGTAAAGCGTGAAGTCATGTATCATTTTAATCGTTGCATTAGTCTGAATGTAAATCCCCTTGTCAGGCAGTGTATATATACACACAGTTGAAGTCAGAATTATTAGCCCCCCTTTGAATTTTTTTTTCTTCTTTTTTAAATATTTTCCAAATTATGTTTAACAAAGCAAGGAAATTTTCACAGTATGTCTGAAAATATTTTAGTCTTATTTGTTTAATTTTGGCTAAAATAAAAGCAGTTTTTAATTTTTTAAACACCATTTTAAGGACAAAATTATTAGCCCCTTTAAGCTATATTTTTGATAGTCTACAGAACAAACCATCGTTGTACAATAACTTGCCTAATTACCCTAACCTGCCTAGTTACCCTAATTAACCTAGTTAAGCCTTTAAATGTCACTTTAAGCTGTATAGAAGTGTCTTGAATAATATCTAGTCAAATATTATTTACTGTCATCATGGCAAAGATAAAATAAATCAGTTATTAGAGATGAGTTATTAAAACTATTATGTTTAGAAATGTGTTGAAAAAAATCTTCTCTCCGTTAAACAGAAATTGGGGAAAAAATAAACAAGCGGTCAAATAATTCAAGGGGGCTAATAATTCTGAGCAACTGTATATAATGAAAAGTAACTACTAGTAACTATTTACTTGAGTAATTTTTTCATCAGATACTTTTTTACTTTTACTCGAGTAACTTTTAAGATGGTTACTTTTACTTTTACTTGAATAAAACTTTCCGCAAGTACTTGTACTTTTACTTGAGTATAGATTTTGGATACTCTACGCACCTCTGGTTACTACCATGGTTGAAACTCATACAGACAGTCAGGCAGCGTAATACAGAGAGTGGACCAAAGCGCATCAACTGACTGGTAATTAAAAAAGAAGAAAAATAGAATAAATATATATTTTTCTCCACGTCCACAACTTCACACATTGGGTTAAATTAGGCTTTACAGCGTCCGTGTTCAGTCCTGCACTGTATCTGTTCAGCTGAGGGAACGGAACCAACATTCCTAGATGGTGGCACCCTAGGTCTAAAAGCTACAGTAAAACATGTCGCTTTCTGCTAAATGGTTTCATTAATGGAGTTTGTTATACATATTCCCATTAAAGTGGAATTCAATGTACAAAATAATGCAAACTTGACTGAGTGCTTCATTTCCTCTTAAATATTATTTAATTTATGCACCGATTGACATTTAATTTGCTTTATTATAAAATGTATTTATTCACATTTGTCACAAAAGCAATTGTTTTTTTTTTTCATGGTTTCCAATGCTGTAGGTATACTGTATATGAATATATATGAACACAAATGTTTAGTCTATACACAATGGCAGGATGTGTGAAACCTAAACAAACGTATGCCCATACCAACAGGCTTTTCGAAAGGAACATACTGTATAGGTTTGAAATAGGCATCTGCACCACATAACCCAAACACGGCATGAATCTGTGTCCGACCCTCTTGACAGTTTCCACAACCTCCCAGCATCCTCCGAGTGTAATGAATACTGTTATTATTTAGACTTTGATTATCTTGACGCTTAGGTTTAGCGGATGATAGAGTCGTGAGGTCACATCAACCGCAGAGAGTCTCTCGTATCGCACTCTGTTTGTTTTTGCTCCACGACTTGCTTGTTTTGAGATGGTAACAGCAGCTCAGGTCACAAGCTGTGCGTATCTGATTACGCTGACCCCACACCCTAGATAACCATCTCAACCCATCCTCAACATCCAGTAAAAGAGCTCTAAAAACACCAGCAATACCGTCTTAAATGCTCATGCATCTGAAGCTCCTCTGCCTCATAAATAGCCATTTAAAAGCCATCAGGAAGCCAGGAGAAGATTCACTCTCTCCCCCAAAATCTGGACTTGGGTCTACGCTCCGTCAGCCTCAATCAAGCGGCGTTTCATCTGTCTGGATGTCCTTTTAGTGTCCACGTGGGGTGTGTTTCTGGATGCTCGGCTTTAAGATGGGCAGAGTCTACAGGAAATGGCTGTTTCATGGCTGTGCAAACTCTAGGAGGCTGAATTCCTGGGTGGGCATTCCTTCAGAGACTGACACAGAAATACAAAACACATTACAGGAAACAGGAAAACAGAGCAATGACAAAAATGTGCATGGGATATAATTACAGTGCATGTGTGAAAAAAAGAGTTTATTTTGTGTCTTTTTTCTTTTTTATAAATATATATATATATATATATATATATATATATATATATATATATATATATATATATATATATTTATTTATATATATATATATATATATATATATATACAGGGCTTTACATTAACACCCGCCAACCCACCAAATGCGGGTAGATTTCAGTGGTGGCGGGTAAGACAGACACTCTCACTAGCCACTTTGGCTGGTTGAAAATAATTTTCCCGGATAATAATTCATAAAAGCAGGGTTCGACAATAAGGATGGTTCAATATGCATGCAAAGGCGATCTTGGAATTGAGAAGCAACACGACTGACAAAAATAATTACGTTCGCGTGAGCAATAAAAAAAGCAAATGAATACCGAATGAGAGGATGATCACTTGCGCTAACAGCTGAGGTGATGCGCGCGACTGTTTAAAACGCGTGCACGCTCTCGTTTCCTTGCATGAAGCAACCGTTTAGAAACACAGCTGATGTGATCGGTTCTCTTTCAAATAGACTAGACAAAAAGTGATGAGCATGCACCCACAGTCTTGCTGCTTTCAAGAGCTCCAGATTTGTATTTTTGTAAGCAGCACCGGTTGCTTTCACTTTCACCATTATTTGAACAGATTATTTATGGGTCTAACGTTAACCGTGTGCGTTATAATCCTTTTATTATCACACGGTATGTTTTTTTACCTGCTTTCTTTTGCGTAATGTGGTTTAATTATCATTTTTTACAATAACACTGCTTTAATGGGAGATTACTGCCCATTTATGTGTAGTTAACTGCTGATCTGGGACCTTTAGCCAGGACAGATTACTTTACATATGTTTTGTTAAAAAGTATACAGCAATATTTTTCTTGTTTTGACAGATTTAAAATTTGTGGCTAAGAAATAAATAATTGTTTATGTTTGGTGTGGTCAGAGATAAATTTGGTAAATCCTTCATTTTGAGCTCTGAAAATTATGTGAAATAAAAACTAATTGTAATACTATGAAACCATGACCCACTTGCTCATGAACATTTAGCAAGCTCATACACGACACACAAAAAGTGAAATGAATGAGGCATGTGGAGAAAACACAACATCTAAATCAAGTAATTTTAGCATGTCAAAGTCATATTTATGTGTATAAAATATGTTTTCCCAACAATAAAATTGTGGCTAGTGGCTAGTAATGTTGGAAAACTACTAGCCACCGTGGCTGGTGAACAAAAAAGTTAATGTCAAGCCCTGTATATATATATATATATATATATATATATATATATATATATATATATATATATATATATATATATATATATATATATATATATATTAGTGGTGTGCTGCGTCAACACGAGACTCTTATCGCGTGATAAAAAAAATATCGCCGTTAATCTATTCTCAAAGTTGGGTTGGGAGCTGGGTCTATTCTACGCAAGCTAAGATGACTTTCACCTTGATATATTAGCGCGGATGTATACCTGACCGGTGAGCCGTCTAACAACAGAGTGCCCTTCTGAATCAAATCAGCAGGATGCCTGACTTTAACTTCAGTTCGGCAATTTCACTTTAAAGGCCGATTTATACTTCTGACGCATAGCCCCTTGCGGTGGCCGTCGGCGTTGTTGACGCGCACCTCTTAAAAAATGTAACGCGCACACGTAGCGCAAGCTCTGTGATTGGTCGGCTTGGTAGCGCTGACGAGTGTGGGCGGAGGTGAGAGCTGCGCGCCAGATGCAGTGAGTGTTTACAAGTGTGGAGTCCCGTGAAGGAGCTCCGGATGGAGACTGTTGTTTTGTGTTTACCTTATGATTAAAGTTGTTGCACGTCCGCCAGTTCCCGCCTCAAAATGAGCGAGTTTGAGCCACTTGTACATTAAGGAAGTGTTCAGAAAAACAAAAAAACCAGTGAAGAAACTCGACACAGAGGAACATAAACACCTACTGCCAGCAAGCGTTTCGGAAGTGTTATTGCAGAGAAACAAAAACAGCGCGCAGAAGTATAAATGCACCACTACGCGCGAGGCTTGCGCCGTGGGTCACGCCGATCACTTGACGCAGAAGTATAAACCAGGCTTAACTCACGAACATTTCATTCATGCCCTCGTGACAAACTGGGGTATTAAACGCAAATAAGGAGTAAGGACTGGTGAGAGTGTTATGGAATTTAATAACACACGCCAAATGGAAAGAAAATGGAAAGATTTCGCGATGTGTGTGTGTGTGTGTTTGTGTGTGCGGTCTTTTACTGACAGCCGCGTGTGGATCTTGTCGGAAAATATGGCGAAAGGTCCTAAAGACTAAAAACCCACACGAACAAGGGGAGAACATGCAACCTCCACACAGAAAGGCCAACTGACATTATATATATATATATAATGTGGACCAATAATGTGTTTTTATTTATATACACACAATATTTATGCAGAGTGAGTACACACGTTAAGCAAAAACAAACTTATTTTGGATGTGATTAATCATAGTTAATATTTGACAGTATATATATATATATATATATATATATATATATATATATATATATATATATATATATATATATATATATATATATATATATATATATATATACATACATACATACATGCATACATACATACACACACACATACTGTACACTCAACAGCCATTTTATTAGGTACACATTACTAGTACCGGGTTGGACTAATCCTTTGTGGCATAGATTCAACAAGGTACTGGAAATATTCCTCAGCGATTTTGGTCCACATTGACATGACAGCATCACACAGTTGCAATTACACCACCACCACCAGCCTGAACCATTGATGGATCCATGCTTTCATGTCTACCATCTGAATGTCGCAGCAGAAATCGAGACTCATCAGACCAGGCAACATTTTTCCAATCTTCTATTGTCCAATTTTGGGAGAAGGGTCTGAATGCAGACCTGGTGCAGTGCAATCTGAGCTGCATCCAATGTTTTTTATTGCGCTCACCTAACCTCACCCCTAACCCTACCCGTCACTGTGACGTCACTCACTCCATTTAGTGCATTGTGTCTGACATTGCATCGCTGAGTGATGCAATCTAGACTGCATCCAGATACTATTGAATTTTAGTGAGCCTGTGTAAATTGTAGTCTCAGTTTGCTGTTCTTAGCTGACAGGAGTGGCACAAGTCTTCCGCTGCTGTAGCCCATCTACCTTAAGGTTGGGCGCGTTGTGGGTTTCATAGATGCTCTTCTGTATACCTCGGTTGTAACAAGTGGTTATTTGAGATACTGTTGCCTTTCTATCAGCTCGAACCAGTCTGGCCATTCTCCACTGACCTCTGGCATCAACAAGGCATTTGCGTCCACAGAACTGCCACTCACTGGATATTTTCTCTTTTTCTCTGTAAACCCTTGAGATGGCTGTGCGTGAAAATCCCAGTAGATCAGAAGTTTCTGAAGTACTCAGACCAGCCCGTCTGGCATCAACAACAATGCCATGTTCAAAGTCACTTAAATCACCTTTCTTCCCCATTCTGATGCTCAATTTGAACTGAAGCAGATCATCTTGACCATGTCTACATGCCTAAATGCATTGAGTTGCAGCCATGTGATTGGCTGATTAGAAATTTGCGTTAATGAGCAGTTTGACAGGTGTACCTAATAAAGTGGCCGGTGAGTGTATATGAAAATACAAACCTGCTGAAGTGTACTATCAATTAAACACCATTAGTAGTAATTTTTAGTAATAACTGTTGCTCTTGAAATTGCTGCTGCTATTGATCAACTAAATGAATAATTTAATAAAAATATTTAATGTACATTTTATATATACTGTAAAATGTATACTCCCTATAATATAATGTCAGTGAAAAGTGATGTACCCTGACCCTATTTATTCTTCTCTGTACACACACTCATACAAATAAAAATCATAAAAAACATACATGAAACAATTGAACAAACTACAATACTAAACTCAGTGGTAATAATGATAAACCTTTTATTGTGAATATATTGTATTTGCACAAGAATTACACATTTGTAAACTTTACAAACTTTTTTTTTTGTTTGTTTTTATTTTGTTACAACATTATTTTACAAATGTATACAAAAATCGTTTCAGGCGTGTCAAGTTCCACAAAAGAATATTTATATATATATTTATATATATATATATATATATAGTTGTAAGCACAACCAAGTGGGCTGGGCGGGGCTTCTGAGGCACAGACCACGCCCCTCCCCTCCACTAAACACACAGATCAAAGAAGTGACTTAGAAACACACTCAGAAAAGAAGCGTCACTTCAGAAGAAACTTTCCACACACCGAGCACCAACACCAGAAAATACAGACGCATGGCAGCCCTACGAGACGCACAGCATTCAGAAAACATACAGCAAATACACACCAATGCTTCTTCTTTACATGAGGGGGGCTTGTCTTTGCATGCCTGACCGGTCAAAAGTCAAAGAGGAAAGCTGAACACACTTTAAATGTCTGTCCCCTCTTATGTAAAGCGGAATGTCTTTATGAATTAGATCTCTCTTTTTTTGAACACCGGAGTGTCTTTTTTTAACTACATCTTCAATTGAGTTATAATATACTCCTGTAAAGGTTCTTTACTGCAACTGAGGGTTCTGTGAAGGATTTTTAACATTCACAGAGCCTTTCAAATGCACTAAAGTACCATTATAGTAGAAACAAAAGTTTTAAGAATTGTTCAGAAAATGTTTTTTTTGTACCTTTAAATTTAACATTTTAGATTCATGATTCAAACTTTGGGGTTTCTGTTTTTAAGTACTTAAATCACAATACACTCTTACAAATAAAGGTTCTTATTGGTTTCATGGAAAAACTTTACATCCACATTCCCATTGCAAACGTGTGCATAATACAAAAGGTTTCCTTATATTATTTTTATAAGAGTTCACGCTTAGATAATGCTCAACTATAAGAGCAGGTTTGGCATGCTGTCCCGGGAGAGAACCCTGAGCTTGGAGATAGATAAGCCCAAGATTCCCACCCGGTCAATGAGCATTAGGAGGGATATGAGAGCAGAATTTCTCGAGAGCCCCCCGGTTTGTTAAAAAAAAAAAAAAAAAAAAAAAAAAAGATATTTTCCCGTATTTCTCCCTTATTTTCAATCTTTCTATGAAGGATGGCAATAAACAAGAGCCGATCCTCCCTATATGCAACCCATACCACCGAACCACCAGAAGACACCCATTGCTCTTAAATGTGAGTCTAATCTGTGCTTTCGTTTTGTTTAGGCATGAAAACACTTTGAAATAAATATAAAAACGGCATTACATTCATTACAGGTGCGGTCGCCCCTCTTATGCAATCCTAAAACAGTCATATAGCAGTGCATGACTGTCAGCTGATGCACTCCATAGTGATAAATAGACACTGTTTCCCAAACAGATTCTGTACACACGATTTAAAGCGGAGCGAAAGTCTGAGTTTTGGGTGCGTGTTTGAACAGACATATACACATAATTAATAATAATAACATATAAAGATGTCGATCTTGGTGTTTTTTTTTTTTTTTTTCAAACTGAACTAATTTTGTCCTAAATGAGCATAAAAAGTTAGTAAAGCAATCAAAAGCTTTCATTATAACGGTAGATGTGGCGTTAGGTGGAGCGACTGGCTTTATGGTGCAGATACAACAACCTGGAGCTGAACACGCTCAAAACAGTGGAGATGATGGTGGACTTTAGGAGAAACCCCCCTGCACTCCCCTCACTCACCATCATGAACAGCACTGTGGCTGCAGTAGAGTCATTCAGGTTCCTGGGCACCACCATCTCTCAGGATCTGAAGTGGGACATTCACATAGACTCTATTGTGAAGAAAGCCCAGCAGAGACTGTACTTCCTTCGTCAGCTGAGGAAGTTCAACCTGCCACAGGAGCTGCTCGTACAGTTCTACTCAGCTGTCATCCAATCCATCCTCTGCACTTCAATCACCGTCTGGTTCAGCTCAGCTGCCAAAACCGACCTCCTTAGACTACAGCGAATAGTCCGGACTGCTGAACGAATCACTGGCACTACCCTTCCTACACTTCAAGAACTGTACTCTTCCAGAGTGAGTAAAAGAGCTCGCAAAATCACTCTGGATGCCTCGCACCCAGCACACTACCTGTTCGAACTGTTACCGTCTGGTCGGCGCTACAGAGCACCAAGCACAAAAACAGCCAGACACAGGAAAAGTTTCTTTCCTCAGGCCATCTACCTCATGAACAGTTAAATATTCCCCTACTGTGCAATTAATGTGCAATACTTTCTCATACGCACTTGTACACAGCACCTTATAACAATATACAATGCAATACTTTCTCACACGCATTTGTACACAGCACCTTATAACCTGTGTATTTATAACGAATCTGTACATACAATTCAACATCCAGATCTTTTTGACTAACTGCATCTCTGTTTAATGTTTATCGCCTTTTTCTTTTCTCATATTTAATTTTGTGTTGTCACTTGTCACATGGTGGGCATATCCCTTATTTTCCTTATTATCGCAATGTTGACAGGTATGCTCCCCGCTCTCCTCTATTGTTTAAAATGTACTATAGTTATATCATCTTCGAAAAAAAGGGAACCAAAAATGGCATTGCAGCAACTACAACAACAAAAAAACCCTCTTTTGAAACCTTTATTTTGAAGAGTGTAGACTAATCTGTTTTGTTTTGTTTTTAAAAAATCAATTCTACTCCACCATGATGGAGAACATATGAAAACACTTTGTTTTGCAGCGAGCCAATAAAATCCCCAGCTGAACGCTACTTTTAGGTAATTCGCTCTTCTTGACTAACACGGACACTGCCAGATTTAGGTTTTTCGTTTAAGCGGAATCATATCATTAACCCGTTTCATGGTTTATGGACGTTCTTTGTCAAACGTCTGCATTCAAACAGTGAAACAGCCTGTGCTGAGTCTGTATATATTCCGCTTTTGTTTTAAACGCAGTATAGTTTGTAAAGAGGGGACTCGGTTCAGCTCTCTTGGATCAAATCACATCTCACGTCGTCGTTTTAGTGAGGTATTTAAATGTTACATCCTCCAGCCTCCACCCCAGGCCTGAGATGAGAAATCCAGACCCCTGAAAGCCTCCGAGGAGTGCAAAACGTCTGTAATGATTCATAAATGCACTGCATATTTAGGTCTGTAACTCAATGCTACATCAGTGAAGACAGCAAGAAAAATTCATCTCATTCCAAAGGAAAGAAAAAACTAAAACTGAAAATCTGACGTGGACGCACAGGTGCGAGCATTACTTCGCAGTACACTAAACACACACGTTATGATTTTTAGATCGTGCGTTTCATTACATGTCATTCTCATTTGGCAATCACCACGACATTAAACCTTCCGACTTTAGATGCACTTAAAAATTACGTCACTTTAACAGCCTCCTTGTTAAAAAAAATGCTCTAATAAAGCCATCGGAATTATTATTATTATTATTTTTGCATGAATAAAAAGCCATAGAACTCATGCAAACATTGATTGTAAGTTTATATCTCAAAAAAATAGACAAAGCTTTCAAGCCATCAAAATGTTAAAAACGACTCGTATGTTCCTGGATGCATGGCCTTTGGATTGAGATGGAGAAATATTTCACTTTTCATATAGCTCTAGGCATCGTCATAGGTTTTGTTGTCCAGAACATTAAAAGGAAAACACGGATATATCCCCATGTCGGCGATAGCTTTGATTGATTTCATCTAATCTCATGCACAGACAAAAAAAAAACACCCTAATAAATAAATAAATAAATAAATAAATAAAAGAAACGTACATTCAGCCATCTTCAATGCACGTTTCTCCAGGGTCGTGCTTTTTTATAACCTGTCATGTGCCGTGTTCTCGCATAGTGGTTCAACATGTGGATGTAATATCTGACACGCTTGTGATATCATGTCTGTCGAGCTGGAACACAATCTGACAGATGGAGTATCTGGACGACGTACAGTAAAACACGCAATCGTCTGATAGCAGGGGCCCTGACGACGGGATGGAGAAGCTAGAAAGCACATTCAACATGCTTCGGAGCCCTGGACGCGAGCGTGTGACTTCTGACACAACAAAAAATGGACTAATTGGAGCCTGTTCAGCCTTCAGTCATCTGCGTTTCGCATCAGATCATCCACAACGCTCGTGTGTGGTTTGATCACACATTGGATTTTTCCATGACTTTCAACGTGGCACTTTTTTTTTGTAACGATTATATCACAAACTTTGATGATATAGTTGTCTGGCTTGTATTTAGCAACACAGAATGCTAAATGCAAAGCAGAAATATACATAGAAATGGCAATAAACAAAATGGGGGAATCTCACAAAAATAAAAACACTGCGACAAAGGTCATATATCATCCCATAATCACAAGAAAGACTATTTTTCACTCAAAATGAAAAGATAAATACTTTAATTCTTTACGTTTATACTTTATACACAGCAATGGGTGGGAGATTAAGAGGCCACTTGAAAATTCTTTGGATTTACTGGATTTATTAGGTGGGGTTTGAGTAAAATGTTAGTGTTTGGTTTATTCTATAAAGGTGATAACTTTTCTGCTAAATAAATTGTTCAATAATGATTTTTATAGGTTATTTTTTAATATATTTGTTCAATTGAACCCTGAAAAAAATGGTGGATCGGTTAAGATTAAAATAACACTCTAAACATATGTCAAAACAGAAAACAGTTATATGGAATTGCAATTTAACTTTACAATAGTGCTATTTTGCTGTACTTTTGAATTTAAAAAAGCCCTAAGCCTGGTTTATACTCGACGCGTCCACTAGTTTACTTGAGCGCGCGCTGCAAATGTGACGTCATCACTGTGTTTGCGGATGTTCGCTTTGGGTGCGTGCGACACGATTTCGGCTGGTGGAGCGCACAAAATTTTTGGAGACTTGAGCGAACAGTTCGCGTGGCGCCACATTTGATTTAAGTTGAATATATCAGTGATGCAGTGGCGCAGTAGGTAATGCTGTCACCTCACAGCAAGAAGGTCGCTGGTTCGAGCCTTGGCTGGGTCAGTTGGCGTTTCTGTCTGGAGTTTGCATGTTCTCCCTGTGTTCGCGTGGGTTTCCTCCGGGTGCTCCGGTTTCCCCCACAGTCCAAAGACATGTGGTACAGGTGAATTGGGTAAGCTAAATTGTCCATAGTGTATGAGTGTGTATGGATGTTTCCCAGTGATGGGTTGCAGCTGGAAGGGCATCCGCTGCGTAAAACATGTGCAGGATAAGTTGGCGTTTCATTCCGCTGTGGCGACCCCGGATTAATAAAGGGACTAAGCCGAAAAGAAAAAATGAACGAATGAATGAATATGAATCACTGAAGAGATTTGGTCTGGAAAGAACGTTTTTGTAAAAGTTTGTAAAAATCTGAGGGATAAGTTTGTTAAAACTAAAAAGAGAGGCCATGGCAAAAGTGAAGACCCAGATACACAATTACAAAAATATGTTTTTCCTCCATTTATAGGTTTAACACAGATGTATATATTACAATTTTGAATTTAAAACTATTTAATAGTTACAAAACTATAATTAAGGATCAAATTATTATTATTGTGGAGCGGGCTTATGTAAAAAAAAAAAAAAAAAAAAAAAACATCAGAATTTTATAGCAAGTTTACATTTTCTTGCCATAATAAAATATATTTGTAGAGCAATCCATGTTCTCCTGTCATCAATATTTTAATAAACTTTAATAGATAGAACTGTCCGAGATATAAACAAAAGCAAGTGATGCATCAAAGTTTGAATGAAAAAATCTTGAATGGTTATAAAAATTTGTGTAATCATTAAAATAACTCATAAAAATAATAAAAATAGTTAGTGTAAAAATCTTGAATGATATTAATGGTATGACGTAGTTCCGGAAACTTTTTGATGGTTATATGTCTGATTTTAATATTATTTTTCTTTTGATCGCCCCCTGTAAAAAAATATAATAGTGGCGAACGCCTCATCTGTTTGTTGGGGGTCGGCGATGTGGTGCCAGGCGAAAGTATAAGTCAGGCTTTAGGGCTCATTCACACCGCTATCAAAGGGTATCCAGACACAATCACAGACTGCCTGTAAACAGAAACTTGCAATGATTGCCCCGCCTCTGAGTTCCTCTGATTGGTCCACTGCTGTGAAACTGACAGTGATGAGCTACACTGTGTGTGAAAGTTGAAGTTCTATCAACTTGACGTGGTTTCAAATGGCCCGTTTCCACTGAGCTGTAAGGTACGGTACAGTACGGGTTGGTACGGGTCACCTTTATCAGGCTTGCGTTTCCACTGCCAAAAGGGTACCAATGGTGTATGGCAGAAAGTTTCAGTCGACGTCATTCGCGCTCGAAGAAATGTCAAAGTAAAGCTATACACAGTCATTCACATATCATATGAGAAGCACTTCTCACAAAACAGATGCTATATACTGTACAGATAAATACTTGTGTATAAATGTTCATTACTAAAATTCTATGAAAATATTTGATTATAACTCCAGATCAATGATAGTTTACTGTAACGTCTGCGATTATATGAAATAAATGAATAAATGCAACACATATGAACACATACAAAACGTCTTTTGGTACCCTTTTGTTGTGCTAGGTACCCTTTCGAAAGAATACCCAAAAAGTGGTACGGTACGGTTCGCTTTTTGGTACCTTTTGACAGTGGAAACGGCTATAAAAGTGTACCGAACTATACCGTATCATACCACTTAGTGGAAATGGGCCAAAAAAAACGTAGTACGTAGTGCGCAACGTTTCATAAAATGCGAGTCGCAAGCGCAACGTTCAAACACGTCCATCAAGCCTGTGTTTACATAGTAAACACAATAGAAAAATTGGTAACACAAAGGAAAAACGCATTCTGTGTGAACAGCCCCTTAGGAGCAATTAACACAAAATTTGTTTTTCAATTCCATGTAAATACACACTTGATGGTTTGCGTGACCGTTACATCCTGGTCTTTTGCAAGCTTCTGTTTACAGCAGCAAGTTGGCATAACAACTTTTTTTATTTGATGATAACAAGGCAGTGGAGGTATGCTGCGTTCACACCAGAAGCGGATGAAGCCTCAAGCGCGAGTGATTTACATGTTAAGTCAATGCAAAGATGCGAAAAGACATCCTGCAGTGCAATACATGTGAATGAGGCAGCGTGAATAACGCGATTTGCACGAATGAAGCAGCGCGATTTGAGCGTTTTGCGCTTTTGGAAAATCTGTTGGAAAATCTGTACTTCAGCGGACATTCGCGCCACATTAACCAATCAGGAGCTTTCTCTTGTATGGGCGTGATTATGACGTAGCGCCTGTTGTTGGTGTCCCAAGGGGAAATTCTCCTGTTAACACCGGACAACAGTTCATCAAACTGGGCTGGGCTTAGTCAGAAACAACGCTGAAAGCCTCCAACAAGGATCTAGTGGACTCAAGACATGGCGCCGAACAAATATACTCTGTTTTTCAGCCTTCATAATGCACATAAAGCATAGCTACTCTCTCAATAAAATACATGTCAGTTGTTTAGCATCGAAGCTAGAGTCACCGAGCAGATAGAAGCCCCGACCCATGACGCGAATCTGCATCTATTTTGAAGTGAACTTGATGCGTGAATGAAGCGAGTAAACTCTAAATGTTTACGCGCGAATAGCACGATTTATCCACGCATGCCGTGTCTGGTGTGAACACAACAGTACAGTGGTCCCTCGCTATAACACGGTTCACCTTTCGCAGCCTCGCAGATTTTTTTTGTGCAATTTGACATGCTTTTTTACAGCGCATTGTGTTCTGCGTCCTGATTGACTGTAGATCATTGTCAATCAATCTCCGTGCCGTGTCTCCTGTACAGTACAGAATGCGTTCAGCTTGCCAAATTTACGTAAATCTTCGAACTTTCTGCACCATCAAAGGCACCTGCGGTAGCACCCAAAAGGCAGAGGAAGATGCTAACCATCGCACAAAAAGTTGGACTTTTGGACATGCTAAAGATAGAAGTTACGCGGCTGTAGGGCGCCATTGCAAAATAAATAAATCTTTGGTTCATTACATAAAAAAGGAGGGAAATAACATAAGAACAACAGCAGCAGTAGGTTTCAACAAGAATGCAAAAAGGGTTGTAACTGTCTGCAACAAGACTCGTAAGGATGTCTCGTAAGGATGCTTTAGCATTGTAGATCAGTGACTGCAGGAAAAATGTTAATGCCTGTTTGAGAAAAATGTATAAAGTGTGTATTGAGGGGTTTCACAGCCTTAAAACATCTATAATATTTGCAATAATAAAGCTGACTACTTTGCGGATTTCGACTATTGTGGGTTATTTTTAGATCGTAACTCCCACGATTAACGAGAGACCACTGTACTTGAAAATATTTCTAAACTGTTCTGTTCAAATGGCCCCATAGTGTTATAGTATACACACATACCGTAGAATTTTAAGTGACCTTAAAGTCCACGTGAACTCGAAGTTGCTGAGACTTCCATTTCAGTTTGTTGATATACTTTCAACTGGAATATTGAGTAGGGGGCGGGGCTTTCTTTTTGCACACCATTCCCTTGTAGCAAACTAACAGTAAGAGGGGCGTGGCTAAGAATATTGTGGCTGAAGCTGTCAAACTGACATCAACATAGAAGCACCGCCACTCCAAACACTGAAGCAAATGTTCATGCTTTGCTTGAAGATTACCAAAGCAAACATTTGTTTTCAGTGGATTAACTAGCATAGATTAATTGTTGGATTAAATGGATTAAAAGTACTAAATTTTGGTTTCACACAGACTTTAAGAATTGTGGGAGAAAATATGACCTGCAAGTTTCTTCATGAGATTTCCCCTACTGCACAGCACATAGACTGCAGAAACCAGTGAACATAAAACTAGAAAAACAGCCCTCGGTGGGCCCAAAAGGGCTCGGTGTGACCTTACTAACCTACTACTGGTGCAAAGCTCACTTCAGCAGAATTCATGATGAGCTCCAGAGATGAACAGTCGCTCCTGTAACGGCTAAACCCTGCTTCATTCAGATCCAGTCCGGTGCTGTGAGGCGTCTCCCACCACCACACTGTTGACACATCATATTATCCTGCATGTGGCACTAAACATTTCGCATCAACCATAATGTGGTTTCATAATGTGGTTTGTGTGTTGAAAACATGAGCTTTCGTGTCTAACCGTGTTGCTTATTCAGGCAGTTTTTTTTTGGCAGTGAGTGGATGAGACGGTATAGTGGACGTGTGGTTATGTTGTGGTCTGTATAATAAGCAGTTCAGTCAGTAGACGCTGGATTCACTCTGGTCAGGAAAAATAGGTTCTGGTTCCTGTAAGCAGCCAGAGTAGTAGGAGCTGAAGAGCCAACATCGGCCAAAGTGATGGACTCAAACTACTGCCACCACCACAATCACTGGCGTCCTCCTGCAGGAAACAGACAGACGTCAGTCACTTACAGAAACATTACTAGAGTCAGCTCAGACAATGCAGATTTATTTTTTTTAAACATTGATATCTGGTTTTATTGCTGGTTCAAGGTGGTTTACCAGATTTAAAGGGATAGTTCATCCGAAAAGGTGTTTTTATATAGCACATTTATTGTGTATGGCCATACTCCGAAAGCACTTCATAATCATGAGGAGGGGTCTCTCCACACCACCACCAGTGTACAGCATCCACTTAGATAATGCGACGGCAGGCACAAAACAACGGCGTCAGTGCGCTTACCACACACCAGCTATAGGTGGACTAGAGAGATAGTGATAGAGACAATTCGGTGGATAGGGATGATTTGGAGGCCATGATGGGTAAGGGCCGATTGAGGGAATTTGGCCAAGACACCGGGATTACGACAAGTGCCATAGAATTTCTAATGACCACAGAGCGTCAGGACCTCGGGTTGAAAGATGGCACTCACTGAAAGTAAAGTGTTCCCTTCACTAAACTGGGGCATTAGGATTCACACAGACCTGCTGGCCTCTCTAACACCACTTCCAACAGCAACCTAGTTTTCCCATGTGGTCTCCCATTTAGGTACTGACCAGCCCTGCTTAGCTTCAGTGATTAACCTGTCTTGGGCTGCAGGGTGATTTGGCTTTGGCATTTACTCAATATTTACTTCCCCTCAAGTGTTTCCATGCTTTTATGAATTTCATGCTTCTGTTGAACACAAAAGAGGATATTTTAAAGAAAGATAAAAAACTGGTAGAAACTGGTCCCATATTAGGAAAATAAAACTATGGAAGTCAGTGGTTGCCACTTTCCAGCTTTCTTCAAAACATCTTCTTTTGTGTTTAACAGAAGAATTAAAGTCAAATAGGTTTAAAAACAGAAAAGGAAGCCAGTTTTTGGGGAACTATCCCTTTAAGGAGTGTTTACCTAAACTGAAAGCAGTTAACTGAAAAATTAAAACTTAAAAAAGAGTGTTTTAAAAAGTTAGCAATACTGTCTTTGGAACTAACTGAAGTAAAATAAATGTGAGTAATAAAATTGCTAAATTGTAAACAAAATCTTTATTTGAAATAAAACTATACAGACAATACATTTTGAAATATGACTACTAATTGCTCTATGTTGTCTAAATATGAAAAAAAAAAATTATATATATATATATATATATATATATATATATATATATATATATAAACATTTTTTTTGTTTATTTTTTACTTTATTTGTAATTATTTTAAAGTCCAATTTTGTTGCGAGGTTTGTCATTTTTATTGTTTTCAATATTAATTTAGATTGCAGTTTTAGTTATTTCATTTCAGTTATTTCATTTACATTTCATTCATTCATTTTCCTCCGACTTAGTACCTTATTTATCAGGGGTCGCCCCAGCGGAATGAACTGCCAACTATTCCAGCATATGTTTGACACAGCGGATGCCCTTCCAGGTGCAACCCACTACTGGGAAACACCCATACACACTCACATTTACACATGCACTCATAGACAATTTATATCATCCAATTCACATATAGCGCAAGTCTTTGGAATGTGGGGGAAACTGGAGCACCTGGAGGAAACCCACGCGAACACGGAGAGAACATGCAAACTCCACACAGAAATGCCAACTGGCCCAGCCGGGACTAGAACCAGCGACCTTCTTGCTGTGAGGTGACAGTGCTAACCACTGAGTCATCATACCGCCTTATTTACATTTCAGTTTTAGTTAATTCATTTCAGTTCTTTTATTTACATTTAATTTCAGTTTCACTTTAAGCCTCTTCTTGCTCAATTGCTGAATGTGTCCTCAATTGTAAGTTGCTTTGGACAAAATTGTCTGCCAAATGACTAAATGTAAATGTAGTTATTTAAGCACAAAGTCAAACTAATGTATAAATAAAAATTTGCCTTGGCTAATAATTAAATAAATATATAAGTGTGTAAACATGTAGCTCTAATGTGGACCAAACTTGAAAACTAAAGATACAAGCAGAAGCAAGTTTTAGATGAATTTTCCAGGAGGGAGAAGATCCATAAAGAATTGAACTCAATCAGTCTGTGTATATATAATGACACATGATCTATGAAATGAAAAGAAAAGTGAATTTCAAAACATCTTTTGGCTGAACTGAAAAATCTATCCATCAAATCAATGGCATGCATGCGAAATCTCAAGCTGTAGAAATCGTGCAGGAATCTGAATGAATTGATGCTACATGCTGATCTCCTGAAACCAGTTCTGGAGTTTTGTGTGTAGATGCTTTGCTAGTGAATGTCCAGGTTTGAGAGGCATTTGGGCGTATCGTCAATGCTGCTGTCAAAAGGACGGAAACACATCTGGAGCTTCCTATGTTTATTCCACAGAAAAATCTCTCAGGGAACTAGCTGAAAATGCACTTCCTACTTTCACAGCAGGAGGAAAGCAGGAGGAAGGCTAATGCTGAGGCACCAAGTAAACAATCTTAGCCTTCTTGACTCACTTCTGGTCCCTTACATGATAACCAGATAGCCATGCCAGACAAACTGTGATGTAAACTTTAGAAAGCTTAGCCCAAAAGTTTCGAATAGCTCAAAATATTTTCAAACAGAGTTGCTAGCAGGTTTTAGCATATTGCTGGCATGTTTTCTAAAATGCTTGACATATTGTTAGCATTTTCTATCACATTGGTAGCATGTTTTAGCAGATAACTAACATTAGCAAATAGCTAACATATTTCTAACATAATGAAACCAAACATTACAAATGTTTTATGATTTTATAGACTGCTAGCCAGTTCTAATATTGCTAGCATTCATCTATCATTATTTAACATTACTAGCAGCTTTAGCTCATTACTAGCAATTTAGCACAAGATGTAGCCCTGGTAAAATGTTTCTAACATGCTAACAACTTCTTAGCATATAGTATCATGTTCGCTAACACAATTTACCATGCGACCATGTTAAATTATTAAGCAATGTTCACACGTAAGGCACACTGTCATCATGTTTGTAATGATTTAGCACTGTTAACATATTTTAGCAGATAGCTAATGTTTTAACATAACTTAATTACATTGTTTTTGCATTTTGCTAACATGCTTTGAATATGACAAACTGAGAGGATGTTTTATGATGTTGCTAGCATGATACAGTATTAAGACAGCACATTGCTACCACATATCCAGCATGATTTAACAGTGCTAGTGTGTTTTAATGTGTTTTGTTAACGACTTAAACAGCTAGCAAATGTAACATTGCAAGCATGTTTCTCGTTTTAAAACTAATAATATTTTAACACAGTAAACATTTCTCTAACATGATTTGACCTAATGTTAGCTTGTTTTAGCACGTTGCATGCAATATTTAGCACACTGCTGACATGTTTTAGCACATAGGTCATAATGTAATGATGTTATGTTATAGCATGCTGCTAGCATGTTTCTAGCAATACTTTAGGTTAGTTAGACCAGACAGATAGACATTTTTACCACACTAAAACATTTTACAGAGGAAACTGTATGAAATATCAATTGAAGCAAAACAACAAGATGAAACTGACCATCAAACACAAAGCAGAAACAGCAGTGGTAAAATGATGGCTGAGGAAAATGTAAAAGAAGAAGAGCCACTGATTGGACACAGAGGCTGTTCCTAGCAGTGACAGGCATGATGAGCAGCCAATGAGCATTCAACGTGCAAACAGAAAGAAAACGAATGTTAGATTAAAAGAAAGCGGTAAAACAAGCAGTGAATGAAAAAGATGAAGATGAATTTATGAGCATTGACTCTTTTGATGATAACTTACATCTGCATTGTTGTCAAAGCAAACGTCTGGCCCTTTCCTGTACCGAGGGTTCTGGGCCAGAACACATGGATCAGGACCATTTGCTGAAAGAAATCTATAAGGACAATAGTGACAACTTCAAAAAGAAAAGACAAGAGAGAAAGAGAGATCATCATAATCTCAGAAAACTAGTAAGGAAACGTGTAATTTGTTATGCAGCAACTTACACTACACAGTGGGTTTGGAATAGTTCATTCATTCATTTTCCTTCGGCTTAGACCCTTTATTCATCAGGGGTCACCACAGCGGAATGAACCACCAACTTATCCAGAGTATTTTTTACACAGCGGATGCCCTTCCAGCTGCAACCCAGTACTGGGAAACACCCATACACTCTTACATGCACACACATACATTACCGCCAATTTAGTTTATTAATTTACCTATAGCGCATGCCTTTATACTGTGGGGGAAACCGAAGCACCCAGAGGAAACCTACACGAACACGAGGAGAACATGCAAACTCCACACAGAAATGCCAGCCTGATCTCACGAGAAAACGTAAGTATTTTACGTTTTGTCAGTTTAGTGGCTAATTCTAACGAGTTCAGTCGTACGAAATTGTACGATTTTAAAAAGAAGGCGTGGCACCTAACCCCACCCCTAAACCCAACCGTCATTGGGGGATGAGCAAATCATACTAAATTGTACGAATTAGATCGTACAAATTCATACGAATTACCGACTAATCAAAAAGTTACGAATTGCTGTAAGATTGTGTTGGAAATGCCAACTGGTCCAGCTGGGACTCGAACCAGCAACCTTCTTGCTGTGAGATGAAAGCGCTAACCACTGAGCCACCATGTCGCTCTTGGAATATTTCAAATTATTAAAATATTACTGAAGAAAGTCCCTTGTGCTCAAGTTGTTTTTATTTAGATGAAATGACATTAGGTTATATGCAGAGCTAGTGTTTCTTCCCATACTGATACACTTCCGGTGAATGGTTAATGTGACACGTCATGAATATGCACTATAGAAAATGCTGGGTTCCACACAATCAATTTGTGTTAAGATAACATGAAGGAATTCATTCATTCATTTTCTTTCCGGCTTAGTCCCTCTATCAATCTGGGGTCGCCAGTGTGGAATGAACCGCCAGCTTATCCAGCATATGTTTTACGCAGCGGATGCCCTTCCAGCTGCAACCCATCTCTGGGAAACATCCATACACACTCATTCACACACATACACTACGGACAATGTAGCCTACCCAATTCACCTGTACCACATGTCTTTGGACTGTGGGGGAAACCAGAGCACCTGGAGGAAACCCACGCAAATGCAGGGAGAACATGCAAACTCCACACAGAAACGCCAACTGACCCAGCCGAGGCTCGAACCAGCGACCTTCTTGCTGCGAGGAGACAGCACTACCTACTGCGCCACTGCGTCGCCGCATCGATGTTGTAATGTAATTTAAATACAATCAGATAAATAGACTTTGGCATTCTTTTAGTTGCTCAAGCATAAAACAAGATGAGCCTTTTTCACGCACGCACCCGTCAGGATTAGCAGGCTAGCGCAGAAGCTCCTTAGAATATACTGGGGTAAAATAAATGTTCACATTTTAAAGACATGGTGAGGGAAAATGTAATTTAATGCAGTGCTTCTTGTACAATATGAGACCCACTTTATATTGGATATCACTCTGCCAGTGGAGATCGCTGATTTTTAGAGAAAACAGAACGTGCAGATTTTGTAATGGCATGCAGTTCACTGGAAGCACTTGACCCAGGTTACTGACAAATTAAAAGTCCTTCCGCATATACCCTTTTTGTTAATATTGTATCATTGCCATACATTTATTACAACGTATAATAACAGTTTTATGTTTTATTATGTTTTAAAATATAATTTATTGCAGCTTAATTTTTAGCATTACTTCAGTGTTATATGATTCTTTAGAAGTCATTTTAACAGATTTTTGGTAATTATGGTTTTATTATTATTATCAATGCTTAGTATTTTTGTAGAAACTGAGTAAACTTTGTCTAGGAGAATTTATTGTAATTTCTGAATAGCTGCAAATATATAAATAATAAATATATAAACTTCTTTTAAAAATAATAAGAAAAAAAATATTTTCTGGATATATATACACATCTTTTTTATATGTCTTTTTATAATAGTTTCAAAAATATTCATAAGAAACATATAAACATTTATTTCGAACTGATAATAAAATGTGTGTCTTTTCTGAATGATTCCAAAAATAGTAATAATAAATATATTAATTTCTTTCTAAAATGATGCAAATAATGTAATGTAATGTGTATTTATATAGCGCATTTATTGTGTATGGCCATACACCCAAAGCGCTTCACAATCATGCTGGGAGTCTCTTCACATCACCACCAGTGTGTAGCATCCACTTGGATGATGCGACGGCAGCCACAGGACAACGGCGCCAGTGCGCTCATCACACACCAGCTATTGGTGGAGTGAAGAGACAGTGATAGAGCCAATTCGGTGGATGGGGATGATTAGGAGGCCATGATGGGTAAGTGCCGATTGATGGACTTTGGCCAGGACACCGGGGTTACACCCCTACTCTTTACGAGAAGTGCCATGGGATTTTTAATGACCACAGAGAGTCAGGACCTCGGTTTAACGTCTCATCCGAAAGACGGCGCCCACTGACATTGTAGTGTCCCCTTCACATTTTACTGGGGCATTAGGACTCACACAGACCACAGGTTGAGTGCCCCCTGCTGGCCTCTCTAACACCACTTCCAACAGCAACCTAGTTTTTCCCATGTGGTCTCCCATCCAGGTACTAACCAGGCTCAGCCCTGCTTAGCTTCAGTGAGTAACCGGTCTTTGGGCTGCAGGGTGATATGGCTGTGGCAATAAATAAATAATATTTTGGGGGTGGGGTTGTGTGTAAATGTGTGTAAATTTATATTTATTCAGTTTTTAAATTAATTTCAGTAATATTATTGACTAATATGAAAATGTTCATAAGATTTACTTACGATACAGTGTGTAAAGTAATATTTTCTGTCTTAAAGTAGATATATTATTTGAAAGACTTGCTTTGTTTACCAAATAAATTGATCTAATAGGATTTGCATTGTAAACATTAAATAAATGTATTACTTTTTATTTAACATATTAAGTTTTTAGTTACGATACACCCAAAATCATTCCGCATAAATCTGCAGATTTTTTACAGTATTCTGCGCAGAAATAGCAAATTTTTTTCACAGATTCTGTCTGGCCCTAGTTATGAGTTCTCCATTTCTTTTTTTGTTATATTTTTCCGCCTATTTTATTTTATTTATTTATTTATTTTTTGAGTAGCACACACAACAACAATAAAAAAGCATTGTAAGTAACAGCACATATTTGAAAGGATACAAGGCTGTTCGGCTTGTTTCAGTGGTTTGGTATCACAGGACATACAGGAAATCTTTGCATCGGAGATCAAAAACACCAAATTTGTGTTAGGGAGCTTTTCCGCTCGGTACATTCTTGAAGAAAAAAAAAGAGAGAAGAAAACAGCAAAGTGATCAAGACAAAAACACAGTTCCCACAGGAACGTTTAGTCATAGGACAGGTATCATGGTTTATATATCTCTAAACAAAGCAGACATAAGCCTGAGCGAGACCACCCATATATGACATTCAAACGCAAGCAGCAGTAAACAGAAGCAAATATAACCATTTCAATATGCAAAAATCAGATTAAACCACAAGTACGAGCATGATTTTTATTTAGTCAGTACTCTAATTATATCTTTTTTCCACATTGTACCAATTTCACAATTAATAATAACTATTAATTTTGTATTTAATCTTTAACAAATGATGTTTAACTTTTTAAAAAAAAAGCCCTGGAAGTGAATAATGTTTAATATCACAGCAAAATTGATAGTTTTTGTTTTGTTTCTAGTCCAAATATCCAGCAATTCTCAAACCAAGAAGCATTTGCTAGACATGTAAAACATATTATATTGTTTCCAGATGTAATTTGTCAAAATTGACAATTCTTTTCCTCAAAACAAGCAAAATAATAATGGGCTAAGCAAGATGAACTTATTTCAAAGCAAAAAAAACAGATTATGTTATTACCCCATTTCTGTCATGAACACTCTCGGGATTTAGCATGGTAATGAATATGTACAGTTGAAGTCAGAATTATAAGCCCCCCTTTTAATTTTTTTTCTTTTTAAATATTTCCAAATTGATGTTTAACAGAGCAAAGACATTTTCACAGTTTGTCTGATAATATTTTTTCTTTCTAAAAAAAGTCTTATTTGTATTATTTTGGCTAGAATAAAAGCAGTTTTTAATTTATTAAAAGCCATTTTAAGGTCAAAATTATTAGCCCCTTTAAGCTATATTCTTTCGAAAGTCTACAGAACAAACCCTCCTTATACAATAACTTGCCTAATTACCCTAACCTGCCTAGTTAACCTAATTTACCTAGTTAAGCCTTTAAACGTCACTTTAAGCTGTAAAGAAGTGTCTTGAAAAATATCTAGTAAAATATTATTTACTGTCATCATGGCAAAGATAAAATAAATCAGTTATTAGAGATGAGTTATTAAAACTATAATGCTTAGAAATGTGTTGAAAAAATCTTCTCTCCGTTAAACAGAAATTGAGAAAAAAAATAAACAGGGGGACTTCAACTGTATATGGCAATGTTGATGTATTTGGTCTTGGCGGTATAGATCTGCTACGCTGCTGCTGCTTTGACTATTATGGCAGAGCAAGTACCGAGACCTGCTACTGCCAGTATATACACAGACATGCTGTCTGAGAATATAACATGCTGCTGCTGCAAACATAATACATATGTAACCCCTGTAGCAGATCTAAACACAGGTGGAGCTGGGGTGGAGGAGGGTCTCTGAAAATGCGCCGCAGCTTGACAGCGTAAAATAATGCTGAGCATTTAAACTGATGACGAGCAAGCTCATTGGCTGCCGATGTGACAGCAACCAATCTCCTGCGCCATGTAGTTAGAGACGCAGGAGCAGATTAGGTGACCTACCATAGTTTCATGGCAAAAATTTCACTTGCAGATTATTTTGCTTGCTTTAATGAAAAACTCACTTAATTTTAACGTATTATTTCAGCAACAAAACAATAGTTTTTGCTTGTCTAAAGAAAAAAAAATCTAAAAAGCTTCTCGATTTTGTATTTTTTTAAATATTTGGACTAAAAACACGTCCAATCTCTAAGTAAGAAAAGCCTTTTTTTTGCAGTTTATTTGAATGTGAATAAAAATTAAAGCGTTAGTTCAGCCAAAAAATGTTAATTCTGTGATCATTTTCTCATCCTCTACTTGTTCAAAACCAGTTTGACTTCCTTCTGTTAAACACAAAGCAAGTTATACTGAAGAATGCTGCATAACAATACTTATGCACACGCTATACACATCTTACATATCCAACACCATCCTCAACATGTGTGCAAGTCTTCAGTAAGTGTAACAGGAGATGAGTGTATTATATTGGAAACCTGCGTCGGTTGGCAGCTTGTTACGTGCTGTCATCACCGAACGACTTTCAGCCATGAGTTTTCTTTATAGCGTTCTCTTGTTCTTTTTTACGGCTCTCCTCCCGCTCTTTAAAACAGAGTGACACGGGTCTGTGTGTGTGCATGTAAATGTGTATATAATGATGTCTGTGTGTGTGTGTGTGTGTGTGTGTGTAACATATCACCTGCTTTCTATGTAATCACAGGCTGTTTACCCCTACCCAGCATGCTCGGCGGTGCATAACAAGCTTCAGATCATAGCGGCCATCGGGGTCACATTCACACAAACACATATGCAAACACACACACACACACACACTCGTGCGAGGGCTTGATGATCACAGAGTCCTAAAGTTCAGTGGCTCACATCTGTCTGCCCTCTGAGGAATGCTTTATTCATGAGAGCAGGAGAGATTATAAGTACACTGAGCTGTGTTTCAGGTGGGTTTATGTGGTCTCCATGAAAAAAAAAAAAAAACATCCTGTGAGAAACTATAGTGATCTTCTTAAACTTAGTGAGCTGTAGAAATAAACAGTGTTTAAAAGCAGTGGTCCCCAATCTTTTGTCACCACGGACTGGACAAAGCCTGACAGTTTATTTTACCGCTGCTCAGAGAATGACAAGGTGACAAAACATTGCTGGAACTCTGATTCAAGTTTTATTTATGGAGACAATTATAAAGCACAACTGTGCTAACGTTTCAGAAATTTGTGTATTCCAAATTATGAAGCTGATCCGTAAGTTCTTGTCACGTGACTCGCGGTGTGCTCGTTGCATTCTGAAGATGTTTTCAACTGGGTGCATCTGGAAGGCGCGAGCGCACAAGTCACACGCCTCCATTAGAAATAACGATCTTGTGCCCGCAATAGACGCGATATGTGAATGGCTGCCATTATTTGTCGATCTTCTCACACAGACATGCTGGATTCAACTGATTTGTTCCTTTGATTTCATGGCAGTTCGTGACTCCTTTTGCCCTTCACAAAGAAACTTTCCAAAGATGTCTGTTTCTTACTCATTTTGCTGCTTGTGGGTTAAAATTTGGTGCTCAAGTGACCGAGGTGTAACCGAGAGAATACGTCATTTTTCAAATTAAATGATCATTCAAACTGAGATAATAAAAAAACTGAAATAATTAATTATTTCTTGTGCGGCCTGGTACCAATTGATCCACAGACCATTGCCGGTCCGCAGTGCGGGGGTTGAAGACCACTCTTTTAAAGGGAAAGCACTGCAAAAAATGCTTTTCTTACTTAGAATTTTTTTTCTTGTTTCTAGTCCAAATATTTGAAAAATCTTAAATCAAGAAGCATTTTGTAGACAAGCAGAACATAATGTCTTGTTTTAAGAAAGAATAAGTCAAAATTAAGTGAGTTTTTCGCTAAAACAAGCAAAATAATCAAGCAAAACACTTAGGTTTTTTTAAAGGGTCACGAAAGACCAAAACACATTTTTTGAGCTGTTGACAGTCATATATGTGTCCCACGCTGCTATAAACACTATTAGGACACATATATTGCACTAAAAAGTGAAAATTGGTTGTTTTTGGGTTATTTTGAGCAAATTCGTTCTTCCGGTTTGAAACTAATTTTTGAAGCTGCGTCGCGGCGATTAAATACTTGTGTGTATTCCAGAATGGAGAGTGGATGTCTGTACCTGCGAGTGCATTGTGACGTCTCTGAGTGTGCAGCATTAATTCATGAGAAAGACTTGGCTCAAACCAATCAGCGCGCTCTATTGTAAATGAGGTGCAACTTCATTATTATGCATGATAGCTTCGAAGACTGTTTTTACCTGTTACAGTGTTCAGACGGCAGAGAGACGCCACGTTGTGTTGTCAAAACAAGTGGAAGAACAAGAATTTGGAGACACGGGTCGTCAGTGTTGCGTTTATTAATGTGTTGCAGCAAAAGTTTTGTTTTCATTTGTTTTCAGCTGGACTCTCGTGTAGATTACAGTGCACGCGACAGAAATATGTTTGTAAGAAACATTTTTTACCCCAGAGCTTTTCGCATCTGCAAATGGTGAAATGCGGATTTGCAGCTCGCCTCCTTTTAAAAAAGACGCAGTTCCAGTTGGTGTTGATTGTCGTGTCTCTACAGATTTGGTAAGTGTGTGTGATTAAAGTTAGTTAGTATCGTCAGCAGTGCTCTTTCAGTTTTAAAAGACATACCTTAGTCAAAATGATTTAGTTACTAAGTTTACAGTATGTTAATATCACTGCAATATTATAGTACAATATTATAGACTGAAAGATCCGCTGTAAATGCTGCTCTCCGAATGTAAACATGTAAACACCTTAATCAAACTATTACTGTCGTGTAGGATTTCGCTGCATTTTGTGACAGGTTAGTCTATACACACACGGCTTTCTGAGGCTACCTACCGAGTGCATCTAAGTTACCGAGAATTTTTTTCTCTCTCCCATTTGTTATCAAACATTCCATTAAAACTCCACTCTTCAGCAGTTCATCCTCGCATCTAATATCTCGTTTGTCATGGGGGGCATGCATGAAATGTTCTTGAATGAAAGTGAAAGCTGAACTGCAGTTAAAGTCGACAAATTAAGAATTTGGCAAATAATTCGATTAATGATGTCCATGTTAACACAGTCACTGTCTTTCTCCCCTGCGTCTGTGTTTGTTTTGCCTCTGTGAAAATCAGCGCGTGCGCAAATGGAAACTCCCATTTTTATGCCCTTCCCTCTTTCCCTTCCCCGACACTCTCACCTAAACAAAGCTGGACTCACCCGCTTTCCTCACTTTTTCCAAACTAGAGGTGTGAAAACACCCTGCTGAGACAGGGGGGTTTTGTGGCCCTTTAAAGAAAACATGTCATGTTCACAAAACAAAGTCATGTTCACAAGAAAACAAGAAAGAAAAATATAAAAATGCAGGGCCTCTAAGGACTTCCTTAAGAAAATGCTTCTTGATTTAAAAATTGTTCGATATTTGGACTATAAACAAGACAAAAAAAAATTAAAAATCAAAGAAAAACATTTTTTTTGCAGTGAGTGCACTTAAAATGAACATTCTGTCATCATTTATTCATTCTTGTGTTTCTCGAAATGTTTACTGATGGATTTCTTATCCCAGCAAGCACAATGATGTCAAAACAACATCAAACTGACATCTAACATTGGCGTCAAAAGCATGTCACAAATCCATGACAGGACAGTTTGGATGTTTTTGGGTTTTTTTTTTACACCAATGTTAAATGTCAATTTCACGTGAGTAAATTCATTGGCTTAGAAGAGACAAGATGATTTTACTTTAAAAAGTGAGTACACCAGTTGTAACATAACTGTTGACTCAATTTTTAGAATTAGGCACATAGTTCATTTACCTAATAATTTTAAGGCAATGAGTTTACTCACTTTTTATCAGCTGATAGCTTTTTTTTATTAAAGTGAATACAGCATAGGTAGCAGACAGCAAGGTTTTCAAACATTATCCAATCTCTGAGAGGAGTTTATGGTCCAAAAACCTAAATTTCTGAAGTGATGAAAGACGTCAAACAGACCTTAGATAACCAATGCAAAAACATAAAGTAAAGTACTTTAAAAAGTGCTGGCTTTTGTTGTGGATATTATATTATACATTTCAACAGCAGTCTTTTTTTCCCCCCACAGTGTCTGAGATGGCTCATTTAAGGATCTGGTCTTTCTCAGCCCTGCCTTTCTGAGAACATACTCTGCTCTGATTGGTCAGATGATTGTCCCAGTCTGTTTTGATTAGCTGATCACTTACAGCAAGTGTCAAAAACCAAACTCTCATTATTATATGTGAATTTCAGCTCTGGGGGCTGTAAACACAGTGACAAGTTATAATGGCATGGCTTTTATTGTATCAATTCAAGCCTGAAGCATCATCTTAATGTCTCTACAAATGCAGTGTTTGAGCATCAAAGTAAACCCTGTTCACAGGCAGCCAATGAAAATGATGGGCTGGTGATACGCAAATGTATTACATGTAGGGCTGTCAATGTTAACGAGTTAACACGTGATTAATCTAAAAAGGCTGACATGTAAAAAAAACATTAACATATTAATCATGTGATAGGGGTTGACCTCAGCTTCTTGCCATAATCATTTTGTTATGGATCAAGACACAACACATGCTGAATAGCAAGAATCAATACAAAAAACTTTCAGATGAAAGTTTGGATTACCCCAAAGTTGTGTGCAATTATTTGTACTGATGAACACTCCTTAAACTGAAGCACAATTTTGAAGTACCATCTTCGAGCCAAACATATTTTTGCAGATGATAGCAAAATGCCAGTGCTGAGACAACCAGCAAGCAAACTGCAAAGCAAACTCATTCAATCACTAAATGGATTTCCTCAGACTGCAGACCCATCAATGTTACTGTGAGCCATCAACTTTTGTTGCCAGAACACATGAACTGATAGTGAAAAAGCCAGTCAGTTGGCAGAAGGCACTTCCATTGCTGTTACAGGACATCAGTAAGTGACCAAAACTACCTTTGTGTAACGACACAGCTAATCAATGACAACTGACATCTGCACTCATTCCCTTTAGGCTGCCCAGCAGGCACAACATCATAAGATGTTAATATTAGGTTCCCTGTAGATTTAGGTATTGATGTCAGGTGACCAAAATTCAATGTCTAGCCTGTGTCTAAGGACAACGTTATTTTGATGTCCAATAATGACGTCAAACAATGTTGATATTTGGTTGTTTTTAGGTTGTGTTGGGAACTGACCAAAATCCAACGTCGAGCCAGCATCTTAAGCCAATGTCACATTGACGTCAAATACTGACATTTATTCATCAGGTATGGCAACCAAAATCCAACGTCTGATAGATGTCATAGTGGTAACGTCCACATAACGTCAAGCTGTAACACAATTAGACGTTGTTATTCGGTTGCTTTTAGGTTGCATTGGAAAGTGACCATCTGTCTGACATTGGACACTGATTATGTTTTGAATTTGCGATTATTCTAGATGAATCCCCAGCAGTCACCTTGAAGTCAAAACAACATGACATCAAAAATCACATCAATAATGCAAATCGATTTAATGTCAAAACCTTTATGTTTATTTGGCATCCGCACATTGATGGCCTTTGAATAAAAAAGTTTATTCATCAGAAACCTTCATTCATTCATTCATTTTCGGCTTAGTCCCTTTATTAATCTGTTGTCGCCAGCATATGTTTTATGTCGCCAGCATATGTTTTACACAGCAGATACCCTTGCAGCTTTAACCCATCACTGGGAAACACCCATACACACTCATACACTACGGACAATTTTAGCTTACCAAATTCACCTGTACCACATATCTTAGGACTTCTGGGGGAAACCAGAGCACCTGGAGGAAACCCACGTGAACACGGGCAGAACATGCAAACTCCACACATAAACGCAAACTGACCCAGCCAAGCCTCGAACCAGTGACCTTCTTGCTGTGAGGCAACAGCACTACCTACTGCGCCACCTCGTCGCCCTCATCAGAAAGCTTTAATTTCAAATTGCAAAACTGGATTTTGTATCCTTGCAATGCAAGTAAACTGCCTTGATGTCAAAATTATATCAAATTGACAACTAACATTTGCTTCAAAAATGAATTACAGGACAATCTTGTAGTCTATTTTTTAATGACAATGTTAGATGTCAATTTGATGTTGTTTTTGATATCGAGGCAGTCAACTGGCATCTGTTACGACCTGGTTCAAAGTCATACCAAAAAGTGAACATATCACAAATCAGACTAAACCAAGAAATTACTTAATATATAACATTTCCAATGTCTAAGGAAAAAGAAAAGGAAATCAAATAACTGTTGGAAATTGTGGCTTATAGAGTTACAATCCATTTGCATTTTTTATGTGTTTTTGATGTCATTTTGACAAGGTGCAGCTGGGTCAAAGAGACCATGACTGCCAAGTGTAGGAAGTAAATCTGGACTTACTGACTACTCAAGAATAAGGGTTGGGTACCGAAACCTGGTGCCATTATGGCACCGGTACCTATGTAACCAGTATGGACCGGACCGAATCAGCATATGAATTTCAGTGCCTAATTTCAGTGCCACTGATGCTGCGACAAGGACGAAAGAAGCATCAAGGACTACATCAAAGGCACACATACTGTAGGTACGCGTTGTGTCACACCATCTCTAGACATGCAACTCTAAACATCTTACAGATACGGACACCATCGGCGATGTTAGGAGTTTGCTCTTGTTGCTTAGGGAACGCATGCATGTAGGCAATGCATGCAGTACAGTGCATCCGATGAGCAACTCCTTTCATATTCATCAACATGCATGATCGCGTTCATCAAATTTGCTTAAACTAAGCATTCTAAAGTATAGCTATATTTTACAAGCAAGGATTTTGACACAGCAACGTGCAGCAGATGCTTTACAAAAGTTGCATGCAAGGGGGGAAACACGTCAAACTTAATGAAACATTTGAGGGCACAGCTTTCATCTGGCACTTTCACTAAGTATGTTTACATAGACACCGATTTTACTCCAATTTTAATTTAATTAAGACAATAATCTGATTAAGAGTCTACCATGTAAACAGCGATTTCTGATTACTGTAAAAGACCACAGACACCTGCGTCACGAAATGCGGAGGTTTTTTCTTTTTATTCGGTGTGCCGTATCAAATTTCATTGAAACAACACTCTTCCACCAGTCCTTCATGTTCTCATTCAATACCTCAGTTTGTCACGGGGCATGAACAATATGTTGCTGAATGAAAGTGAAAGTGCCAAACTGCAGTTAAAGTCCAAAAACTTAAAATAAAACACCTGAAATTACATGAAACTCTGGAGGAAACATGGAAAGCGTAGTGACGCAATGACGTTAATCAATCTATGTGCTGTAACATGTAAATCGGGATCATAAAAGAAACATTCAAAAAACAACTCATGTAAACACCTTAGTCATATTATTGTCTTATTCAGATTAAGGCAGATCCTTAGATTACTGATGTCCATGCAAACGTATTCACAAGCCCCAACCCTAAAAAAGTTAGCAGTAAGCTAATGTAATGTTAATTGCATAATGCAAATCTTAAATTCATGCAAACAAACAAATGATTAAAAGAAATATATTAACACAATTTAATTCAAATATATAAAATATGAATTGAGTTATACTTTAAACTGTAATTATATTGTTCAATTAAAATTATTTATATATATATATATATTTTTTTTTTGTCAAATAAAAGAGTTTTGTAGAGTCATCCACCTTAATTTTGTCGCTCAAAAGTATCGATTCAGGCACCGTTTTGTCACCGGTACCGTTTTAAAAGTATCGATTTAGCACCGTTATTGAAATAACCCCAAACGATACCCAACCCTACTCAAAAATCAATTCTTTCTTTTGAGAGACCGCTTCATTTCCACTGGATTTCATTCCTTGTGAACTCTTCATATTACTCACTACATAAAATCTAATATCCAAAGAAGCAATTAACTAATGTAAAACAAAGTCTAATTTGTCACAGCCTGCTTGATGTTCTGTTGAAGCCATCCTCTTTTTTTCCTGCTGGCAGCTCCTGCGGTCCCTCTCATCACTACATGCGTTCCTTTATCCTGAGCTGGTGTTGATGTCTCTGTGAGCGAGATTGAGTTACATACGCTGAAGCTCAGGTCTCCAGCTCCTGAGATCTCACAAATGGATTTCTCTTTATGGCTCTTGTTAAACTTTACATGTCGAAAGTAGTTAACATAGAAGAAAAACTATCGTACGCAGAGTCACACGTGGGACTCGTAAAGAAAGGCGTAGAGTTTCTGTCAGGCCGAACGCCCTCACCCACCCCAACACGTTTCGCTTTAGCGGTGTTACATTAAACAGCACGGCCGGCGGGATTTACGGCCTCGGACAGATCCAGGGAAGAAGCGGACAGAGTGGAAAAGAGAAGGAAAGCCGAGCTGCTCGGCCCTCGGAGAGATGACTTACTGGGATGAGCAATTATCCAGGAAGAGACAGTGACATCATCTGCACATGCTCACACGCACACTCCCACACGCGCACCAACGGAGGGAATGCGGATGGATTTATGTGCGTGCAAACATAAAAACGGTCCTCACCTGGAGCAGTTTCCACAGTCCATAGCTCCAGAGAAAGATTTGTTCTCGTTCTCAAAGAAATACTGAGTCTGTTCGGTGATACAGCTCTCTTTGGAGAACGCATCCGAGAGGTCATCCTCCGAGTATGCTGGAAACACACAAACACACACCATACGCATGCCGTATATATATCAAAACACACATGCAGATCAACTGCATACAGTATCAAGAACCTGAACAGTGCTCACTTTGTTTCATTTTAAAGCATCAGTTCTTGAGTATTTTCACAGATTTGCTTCATTGATTTGCATGAAATCAGTGCAAATGTGTACAATGAAGCGTCACTTAAAGGCACAGTTCACCCAAAAATGAACATTTACTCACTATTTACCTTTACATAAACCTTTATGAGTTTCTTTCTTCTGTTGAACACAAAAGAAGATATTTAGAAGAATGTTGAAAACTTTTAATTACTGACTTCCATAGTAGGAAAAACAAATACAGTGGAAGTCAATGGTGACAGGTTTCTAACATTCTTCAAAACATCTCTTTTGTTAAACAGGAAAAATAACGAATAAAAACAACAAATAGTTACTTGTTTAACATTGAACACAGAAGATATATTGAAGAAAGCTTAAAACCTGTAACCATTGACTTCCATAGTAGGAAAAACAAATACTATGGAAGTCAATGGTTACAGGTTTCTAACATTCTTCAAAACATCTCTTTTGTTAAACAGGGAAAATAATGAATAAATAATGAATATAATAACTTATAGTTTCTTGCTTACGCTGAACACAGAAGATATTTTGAAGAAAGCTGAAAACCTGTAACCATTGACTTCCATAGTAAGAAAAACATACTTTGGTAGTCAATGGTTACAGGTTTCTAACATTCTTCAAAACATCTCTTTTGTTAAACGGGAAAAATAACAAATAAAAATAACAAATAGTTTCTTGTTTCTGTTGAACACAGAAGATAATTTGAAGTAAGCTAAAAACCTGTAACCATTGACTTTCATAGTAAGAAAAACATACCGTGGAAGTCAATGGTTACAGGTTTTCAGCTTTCTTCAAAAAATCTCTTTTGTTAAATAGGGAAAATAACAAATAAAAATAACAAATAGTTTCTTGCTTCTATTGAACACAGAAGATATTTTGAAGAAAGCTGAAAACCTGTAACCATTGACTTCCATAGTAATTGTTTTTCCTACTATGGAAGTCAATGGGTTACAGGTTTCCAGCTTTCTTCAAAATATCTTCATTTGTGTTCAACGTAGAAATAAAACAAGTTTGTAACAAGTGAAGGGTGAGTAAATGATGACAATTGTCATTTTTGGGTAAACTATACTTTTATTTCATGCATACAAACTATGATTGACAATATTTTGGTCATCTGAAAGACTCACTAGAAGAGAATTCATGCAAAATAGTTTGACACCTCTATTTATACATGTATTTTATGTTAGGTATTTAACATAAAATATGATATTTTGTATGTATAAATACATTATAACGATTTGAATTACATGCATACATCTAAAAATATACAATACAGATAAAATAATGACATTAAAATGAATAAAATGGAAAACTATTACAAATGTTGTGATTAAAGTGAAGGGTGAAAATGAATGAAGTGTCATCATTATTTTCTTTTTTGCAAAGCCAAGAGTTTGAACCAATCACACAAGCTTCGGTTGAGCTTATGAACACAGTGGCCAATCAGACGCATTAGATTAGTAAGCACTGAAAACGCAGATGTTTTTTCTGATTGAATATTCAGTCAATGACTGAATTCTGTGCTTTTTGCTAATTAAAATCATAAACAACAAACCATAAATTATGTAAACTAAAATATTGTCAAAAAGGACAAAAAGTCAAGACAACATATATTCATATGTTGGTTTAACTCATTTTAATAAGTTACTAATGTTTCAGCTATTTTTAAAAAAGTTTATACAAAGTTTAACATGATATTTTCGTCAGTTAGACTGATGTGAGTTGTAAGTTCATTTGATTCAACTGAAAAATTTAAGTCAGATAGATTTTTTTGATTGTTGTTTCATTTCACAGCTAGTGATTATAAAATAGGATGTTTTGAATAATTTTTTCATTCATTCATTTTCTTGTCGGCTTAGTCCCTTTATTAATCTGGGGTCGCCACAGCGGAATGAACCACCAATAATTTTTTCACATCTAACTAAAATGCTTTATCTGTGTGGCAGTGATGACATGTTTATTTACACAATTTAATATGTATTCTATTAATCAACGTTATCAATCATTACTAAAATAATGAGAGGAATAATACACAAGGGATTTTCCTATAATAATGCAGCCCTTCCTCCTCAAGAGCTCCATTTAATTCCACTTTATAATTACATACATGATACAAATGTAGATTTTGGAACAAATTTATCGTATGCTGATTGAAGTAACGGGTTAAATTTAAGTAATTGACACAACGTACACAGATACACTCAATAAGGTAAAAATTACTCCTGCAAATACATTCTATAGGCCAAATATTGCTCTAATTTAAAAGTTAATTGCATCTAGTGAGCTAAATTAATTTAAATAATTTTCCTCTGTTTCTAAAGCATACCTGTCCCGATGACGTTTGGGAGAGTCAGACTGAGAAGAAGCTGCTGTAAAATCGACCTAAAAGGAAGAAAGAGACAAACAAATGAGAACATTGTAATCCTTCATTTGTGTATTTCTTAGCGATTGGTGTGTATATTTCTTCTTACCAAACGGCAGTAGAAGCCCACCAGCCCACAGTTAGCAGATCTGCTATCGTTGGCTGTCAAAAAAACAAAAACACAAAAACAGATTCAACAGGGTCACTCACTACCAGCCATTATGGCTACTAAGTTACCAGCAAATAAAATAAAATAAGATAAAACAATTTAAATTAAATAAAATTAAATTTAAAAAATAAATAAATAAAATAAAAATAACCAGATTAATGAAGTCACGGTTAAGATTTAAATATATTAATAATCAAATCTTTTAGCTTTATAGCAACCAATGATTCTTCGCACAAATAAAATTTAGCAAAATGTATTTTAAATTAAAAAGTACTTATTTTGAAGTAAATTCCAAATAAAACTCACTCCAAAATTAATAATTAATTGTAAACTTTAAAAACAATATATATATAGAAGATATATGATAGAAGATATGGTTTTTGTTTATTTTTTCTGTTTGTTGTTGTTTTTCTTTATCTTTAATATTATAATATTATTATATAATATTTTATCTATTATTTATATATTTATTTATTTATATTTGTAATTTTTAAATTAATTAATTATTATTATTATTATAATTATAAAAAAATAAATAAAAAATAAACATTTTTAAAGTACATGGCCCTTAGACTTGGATACTGCATCCCCACTTTTAGTATTACTCATTCAGCCTTACCACGTATATAGCTCTGTGTCCAGCTGCAGCTTTTGTTTCTCTCTCTGGGTCGCAGACTGACTGGTAGTCATAGGTTTTATTGAAGGAGTAGAGCGATGTGTTGACCAGAGTGATCATCAAAACAGGATCCACTTCACCAAAGAACTGACCAATCTGCGCATCACAGTAAATGCATGAAAAACACTAACCTCTTAGCCAGTGTCAGGACAGGCTAACAGGTTAAAACACAACTGGCATTACAATCGGAAAAATAACTGTACATATGTCATACACAAGGATGTAGATTGTGGGCAAACTGTAACCGTCAAAATCTATCATGACCATTTGTCCAAACAGTATTTGACTTTTGCATTTTTAATAGTGCAGTATTTCCTCTTATATTTTCCTCCTAGAGAAAGTCTTTTTTCTTTTAGTTTGGCTGGGGAAAAAATTTAAAACTGCTAAGGTCAATATTATTAGCCCTCTTGAGAAATTGTATATATTTCTATAATTATATATAAACTCACCGGCCACTTTATTAGGTACACCTGTCCAACTGCTTGTTAAATCAAATTTCTAATCAGCCAATCACATGGCAGCAACTCAATGCATTTAGGCATGTAGACATGGTCAGGACGATCTGCTGCAGTTCAAACCGAGCATCAGAATGGGCAAGAAAGGTGATTTAAGTGACTGAACGCGGCATGGTTGTTGGTGCCAGACGGGCTGGTCTGAGTATTTCAGAAACTGCTGATCTACTGGGATTTTCACGCACAACTATCTCTTTGTTTTTGTCTTTGGGTTTACAGAGAAATGGAGAATTGCCAAAGGAGAATGGCCAGACTGGTTCGAGCTGATAAAAAGGCAACAGTAACTCAAATAACCACTTGTTACAACCGAGGTATGCAGAAGAGCATCTCTGAACACACAACACGTCTAACCCTGAGGCGGATGGGCTATAGCAGCAGAAGACCACACCGGATTCCAATCCTGTCAGCTGGGAACATAAAACTGAGGCTACAATTTGCACAGGCTAAACAAAATTGGACAATAGAAGATTGGAAAAATGTTGCCTGTTCTGATGAGTCTCGATTTCTGCTGCAACATTCAGATGGTAGGGTCAGAATTTGGCATCAACAACATGAAAGCATGGATCCATCCTGCCTTGTATCAGCGGTTCAGGCTGGTGGTGGTGTAATGGTGTGGGGGATATTTTCCTGACACACTTTGAGCCCATTAGTACCAATTGAGCATCATGTCAACACCACAGTATTGTTGCTGACCATTTCCATCCCTTTATGACCACAGTGTACCCATCTTCTGATGGCTACTTCTAGCAGGATAATGCACCATGTCATAAAGCACGAATCATCTCAAACTGGTTGCTTGAACATGACAATGAGTTCACTGTACTCAAATGGCCTCCACAGTCACCAGAGCTCAATCCAATAGAGCACCTTTGGGATGTGGTGGAACAGGAGATTTGCATCATGGATGTGCAAGCGACAAATCTGCAGCAACTGTGTGATGCTATCATGTCAATATGGAGCAAAATCTCTGAAGAATATTTCCAGTACCTTGTTGAATCTATACCATGAAGGATTAGGGCAGTTCTGAAGGCAAAAGTTGGTCTAACGCGGTACTAGTGAGGTGTACCTAATAAAGTAATACATTTAATTAACCTAGTTTAGCCCTTAAATTGGCAAAATAATATAAAAAAATAGCAATAATAAAAAAAAATATATGCTCAGCATAAATTAGTCCACTTCCTTTAAAAAAACAATTATTTTTATCCATTTCTCAATGAATAAAGACAATACTTTTAGGTTCACTTAAACAAAACAGTTTTATTGAACAGTTATATGCATTAAAATAAGAAATTGGTCATCTACCATCTTTAGCAATAGAAAGACAATACATTTAAACTCAAATTAATTACTGCAAAATAATAAACATAAAAAAAACTACAACATTTAATTTAGTTTCTCTTGATTTTTCCTGATTATTAAAAATGTATTTAATATTTTTCCCCAATATATTAATTTGGGGCGCCACTGGCTCAGTGGTTAGCACTGTAGCCTCACAGCAAGAAGGTCACTTGGTCGCAGGTTTGAGCCTCGGCTGGGTCAGTTGGCGTTTCTGTGTGGAGTTTGCATGTTCTCCCTGCGTTCGCGTGGGTTTCCTCCGGGTGCTCCGGTTTCCCCCACAGTCCAAAGACATGCGCTATAGGTGAATTGGGTAGGCTAAATTGTCTGTAGTGTATGAGTGTGAATGAGTGTGTGGAAGGGCATCCGCTGCGTAAAACACATGCTGGATAAGTTGGCGGTTCATTCCGCTGTGGCGACCCCAGATTAATAAAGGGACTAACCCGAAAAGAAAATGAATGAATGAATGATTTCTCCTGATTATTAAAAATGTATTTAATATTTTCCCCAACATATTAATTTGGGGCAACACTGGCTCAGTGGTTCAATAATATCCAGGTGCAGAACCGGTTCAGGCACACACAATCCAGCACACACGATCTAGGCAAACCATATATGGTTACGCTGGATGTTAATGTTGTTAATGCACTTCTCGGACATCGTCATTAATATATTTTTATATATACTGTTAATAAATATTGTACACAATAAACAATAGTGTTTACTGTTTCACAAGTATTGTGATCGAGGCGGGCGAATGGGGAGCGTTGTTTTTTGATCGGCATTCAAGATAATAGACTGAACAGTTTTTTATCAGTCATCATAGATGATGATCAGTCATTATTATCTGACAGAGTCAGTTTAGCAGATACTCGATTGCTGGCCTTGCTGAACGGTCTAAATTGGACAGTTTTAATGTTTATAATGGATTCATTTATAATGAAGGAAATAATAGCAAGTTAATATGTATAGGCAATAATACATCTTCATATGTAAAAAAAAAATCTTTTTACATTTAATAAATGTGAACACTATATTTTACTCAAGCGATTTAATAGTATTTATTTGCTTAATTTTCTAATAACTTTTTTTATTAATGATTTCCCACATTAAATACTATATAATATATTATACTAATATCTAATTTATAGTAAGTAATATGATATTTTTAAACCATAAAGTACTGGTAATTTGTGGTAATTATAGTTGCAACAAATTTAACAATACAAAAAATAACTGTTAATTATATATATATATATATATATATATATGTGTGTGTATATATATATATATATATATATATATATATATATATATATATATATTTATATGTGTGTGTATATATATATATATATATATATATATATATATATATATATATGTGTGTGTATATATATATATATATATATATATATATATATATATATATATATATATATATATATATATATATATATATATATATATTTCCCAGTGATGGGTTGCAGCTAGAAGAACATCCGCTGCGTAAAACATATGCTGGATAGGTTGGCAGTTCATTACGATGTGGTGACTCCAGATTAATAAAGGGACTTAGCCGAAAAGAAAATGATTGAATGAATGAATGAATATATATATATATATATATATATATATATATATATATATATATATATATATATATATATATATATATATATATATATATATATATATATACACAGTTGCTACAGTTTAGTAAAAATAGTAGTTTAAATCAGTTTATAACTATATTAATTTTAAATTATTATCTATAATAATTCATTTTAATGTGACACATTATTACTTGTTTATTATTTTTTACAACAAAACTATTTTAACCAAGTATGACAACATTAAGATCCTGAATTATACACTTAATCCTACAATTAGACAGTCTGTTATGTTTTCTTTGAGTATGTGGATATGTGAATAAAGTCATAAGTGTTTAACCAATTATTTTTATTTTACATAATTTGAGTTTATAAACTGCAGAGATGTTAAAGTGATTGTTACGATAGAATAATCAAATAATGACTGAAATGGGAAACCATAAACTGTTCACAGTCTAATGATGAATGGCAATCGTAGCACGGACGGCCTCGATCGCAATATTTGTGAAATACAGTAGGTGGCGATAATGCTCCTAAGGAGTTAGTTAGTTACCATATATGGTTTACCTAGATTGTGTGTGCCTGAAACGTGTGTGGTTCTGTGGGCCTGCAGCTGGATATATCTCCAGTGGTTAGCACTGTCGCCTCACAGCAAGAAGGTCGCTGGTTCGAGTCCTGGCAGGGCCAATTGGCATTTCTGTGTGGCGTTTGCATGTTCTCCGTTTTGGCATGGGTTTCCTCCGGGTGCTTCGGTTTCCCCCACACATGCAGACATGCAGTACAGGTTAATTGAATAAACTAAATTGTCTGTAGTGTATGTGTGTGAATGAGAATGCATGGATGTTTCCCAGTACTGGGTTGCAGCTGGAAGGGCATCCGCTGTGTAAAACATATGCTGGATGAATCTAAATGAATGTATATTAATTTGGGTACACTAATATTTGGACTGTAATCAAAGTTTTTGTTAAATTAACTCTAGTTTTGGCTTTGTTAATGAACCGCCAACTTATCCAGCATATGTTTTACACAGCGGATGCCCTTCCAGCTGCAACCCATCACTGGGAAACACCCATGCACTCTCATTCAAACACATACACTACGTGAAGTTTATTTATAAACTAATTTCGAGAGGATCACGTGGTTATGATTGCTTGCAGCTGGTCCAGCATTATCCAATTTATAATTCACCAATCAGACGATTCCTAAGCCACTATAAATACCCTAAGTTATATATAACAGCCATCTTCATTTTGAATAATCCCCCCTTCCACCCCTACTCCTCCTCCTTTCTTAGATGGGTGGCACGGAGGTCCAGTGGTTGTCTCACAGCAAGAACGTCACTGGTTATAGTCCTTAACAAGCCAGTTGACGTTTCTGTGAGGAGTTTACACATTCTCCCCGTGCGGGTTTCCCCCGGGTTCCCCGGTTTCCTCCCACCACCCAAAAACATGCAACTTAAGTTAATTGACTAATCCAAATCGGCAATATAGACATGCTCCTAGTAAGTAGTTTTTTCTTAAGAGCAATCCCTATCTGTTCATTAGCTACTACAGCAGGGGAGTTCTCCAGATCTACCTGAGCTCAAACTCCCCTCTCGCCTTGCAAACGGGAGAGAGCCCCGGGCTCGAGGATCTTATGAGACAGCATGGACAGCATGCCAAACAAGCTTTATAATCAATCATCAGCTAAGTGTGAACGCTTGAAGGACAATTTAGCTTACCAGAGCAAAACCAGAGCACCCACGCGAACATGGGAAAAACATGCAAACTGCGCACAGAAATGCCAACTGACTCAGCCGAGGCTCGAACCAGCATCCTTCTTGCTGTGATGTGATCGTGCTACCCACTGCGCCACCGTGACGCCCGGATTTGTTACTGAATAATCTAAAGTATATGGACAAATATATTATCGTAAAACATCCTATAGAAAATATTCATTTAAAAGAGAGAGAGAGATCTGTGATATATATGTACACTGTATATACAATCTCCACAACGTTTTAACCAAATGTACACCCTTGACCCCTACCTGTTGGATATATTCCTCCTGATTAGACATGAGCAGAAAGCCTCCATCGTCCAGAATTACACAGTCCACTTGCTGAGAAGTAAAACCAGCCATTCATCAGAAAGTCAGAGTGAAAACAGCTTCAGATAAGTGAGTACAGAGGTCAGATCAGCATGAAGCAGTCAGAGCCGTACCTTATCATTCCTCAGGCACCCGCAGATCTCATCCTTACACTGCAGAGAGGAAATTATGACAGGAGAGAAGCCAGAATTCATCAAACAAGTCTTTTACAGCGTTTATTAGAGCGGCTCAATTCATCTCCGCTCTCAGACGGCAGTATCTGCAAGCGTTTGGGACTAAACAGCTTCCACATGTGCAGATAAGGAAACAGGGCTCAGTTCTGCTTACGTTTTTCTTGGTGGTGGCATTGATGAAGCTGTTCATCCAGGCTGACACGTTCAGTTTGACTCCCACCACTGTACAACATAAAACACACACATGAGCATGAGCACACACACACACACACGTTCAGACACACACAATCTCTTTCTCTCTCTCACACACACTCTCACTCTGTCTTACATACACACACATACATTCACACTCTCACACACAGTCTAACTCACACAGACAAATGTGCACACACACTCTCTTACCCACACACATATGCATGTACACACGCACACAAACTCTCTCTCTCTTTCATACACACGCGCACTGTCTCTTTCTCTCTCACACACACACGCACGCACACAAACTCTTTCATACACTCTCTCTCATACACACACACTTAAATTCATGCAGACACATGCACACACACGCTGACTCACACAGACACACGCATGCATGCAGGGACGCATGCACGCGCGCGCACACACACACACACACACACACACACACACGAGCACACACGCACACACGCACACGCACGCACACGCACACACACACACACACACACACACACACACACACACACACACACACACACACACACACACACACACACACACACACACACACACACACACAGTGATGACAAGAGAATCACATGAGGACAAGATAACTGATAAAATATTCAGCTGCTGACTGGAAGCCGTGTCAGGGTCAGATGAAGATTAAAGCTCTGAAATATTCATGTCTGAATAAATCATTAGTCAGAACCTCTGCATCAGTGATGAATCATTAGAAACACAAACAACTATTAGAGCAAACCAATTTAGTTAGAAACACACATCAGTGACATTACTACACATTACTGCTGTTGTTTATTATAGGAATGACTTTACTATCAGTGGAAATCCCCCATAATTTAGTACAAATAGAAGTAATGAAAGTAAACTTTGTAATATTTATTACATTGACCTTATATTTTATTTGAAAACAGTTACACATTTCAAAGGTTTAGGATCTGTATGATTTTTTTTAAATGCTCACCAATGTCGCATGTTTGTACAACAGTAAATATATACTGTATATATATATAAATCTGGAGAAAGCCTTATTCATTTTATTTCGGCTAGAATAAAAGCAGTTTTTAATTTTAAGGTCAAAATTATTAGCCCCCTTAATCTATATATATATATATATATATATGATATATGATAATCTACAGAACAAACCATCGTTATACAATTACTTGCCTAAAAAAACCTGCCTAGTTAACCTAATTAAACTAGTTAAGCCTCTAAATGTCTTGAAAAATATCTAGTCAAATATTATTATTTACTATATAAGATAAAATAAATCAGTTATCAGAAACTAGATATTGAAACTATTATGTTTAGAAATGTGTTGAATATATATATAAATAATGTTAATATTAATATGTAAATAAAAAATAAAATTTAATAAAGTAAAATTAAAATTAAAATAAAATAAAATAAAATAAAATAAAATAAAATAAAATAAAATAAAATAAAATAAAATAAAATAAAATAAAATAAAATTATTAAAATAAATTAAACATATGTTGGGATAGTTGGCGGTTTATTTTGCTGGAGCATAAATACCAATTAATATATATGTTTGTATAACTATATAAATATATAATATAATTTATATATAATTTTATTTTTTTGAAAAATATATAATATCTATTTATGCTTTTTTTTAAATATAAAACAAAAAATAAAACGATTTTAATAAATAATCAAATTAAATAATAAAATATAAATATAAAAACATATAAAGATTTGTTTGTTGTATATCATAATTAATAGTAATACAGCAGATACAGCAATTAATTAATTTAATTGCAAAATATATAATTTCTTTTAATAACAACTTTGTAACATTTACTACATTTATTTTATATTTTATTTGAAAACAGTTACAAATTTCAAAGGTTTAGGATGTGGAGGAATTTTTCAGTGCTCACCAATGTTGCATAAATTTGTCAGAAAAAACATTGTGACATTAAATGAAAACAATTCAAAATAACAAATTAAAACTGTATTTTTAAAATTATATTGATAAGGCTTAAATTCAAGGTTTAGAAATAAAATAAAATAAAATAAAATAAAATAAAATAAAATAAAATAAAATAAAAACAAAATAAAATAAAATAAAATAAAATAAAACAAAGCAAATTAAAACAAAATAAAATAAAATAAAAAATCTAATAAAATTTAGTTTACACCAGTTGAATACTAAAATTAATCAAGCAGCATATATACCAACATATTTTTAGAAAATGTAATTTCTATTTATGTTTTCTTTATATAAAATAAAAACAAAACAAAACAAAACCAAATAAAATAAAAAATCTAATACAATTTAGTTTGCACCAGTTGAATACTAAAATGAATCAAGCAGCATATATACCAACATATTTTTGAAAAAATGTATAATTTCTATTTATGTTTTTTATATAAAATAAAATAAAATAAAATAAATGTTTGTTTGGACTAATTGTATATACTAAAATTATTTAAGCAGCATATACACCAATTAATATTTTTTTGGAAATTTTTATTCATGCTTTTTATATAAAAAATAAAGTAAAACAAAAATGTTTGTTGTATACTATAATTCATAACAATACAGCATATATATATATATATATATATATATATATATATATATATATATATATATATATATATATATATATCTATATATATATATATATCTATATATATCTATATATATATATATATATATATATATATATATATATATATATATATATATATATATATTATATATAAATTAATTTATTTTATTGTAAAATATATACTTATATATTTTTAATCAAATAAATAATGGCAAACAGTAAAAAAATAAATTGTAACAGTATATATGCCTTTACTATCATTTGAAGGGCATGTGCAACTGATTTTAAAAGCTCACCCGCTGGTTTTAATTTTGCTCCATCAATATCCAAATCCACTGCTTTACTGACAAGGATACCGGACTCATAACCAGACTCTCTGCTCTCTGTTTCAAGAAAAAAAAAGAAGACACAAATTCACAACAAGGTCAAACTGACATTCTTTTGCTCTGTTTCATTAAACTAATTCAATCAGCCATGATTTTAGTATCCAAATACTGTTGCTGCAATCCTTCTGACAGCACCTGCCAAGCAAGACATTACATCTGATATCAAAACCTTAGCGAGAGGATTTCATTCTGCTTTCACCATTAGCCTAAATGCTAGAACATTCCATAAACCGCAAAAACCAAGCATTCCCAAAGGCTTACAATATTGGCCAAAGGTTTGGGATCTGTACGATGTTTTAAGGTTTTAAAAGAAGTCGGTTCTGCTCATTTATGCAGCATGTATTAGATTAAAAATACAGTAAATAAATAAAAATTGTGAAATATTATTATTTAACAAAGTTTGAGTTGTGTGGGTGAGGAAAAAGGCAAGGTGGCAACTCAGGTAAGATATGTATATATATATATATATATTTAAAAAATGTAATTTTTCAACTAGAGGACGTATAGCATGACATACTGTACTTTCTCAGGCTCATCATCTCTCTCAATATCCCGTATCTCAATCACTGCAAAGACACAGGTGTTAGTAATATTTTTGATTTTACCTACTTTTCAGCCGCCAGTCCCTTTAACGTTTGACCATGCCCTGTTTGTGATATATCATAATATTTAAGATAATTGTTTACTTACTGAATGTAGCTTAAATGAAATTTATTATATAATAAATTATAATAAACTTATAATTGACCCTTTTCACAATGATGTCACTTCACTTCCACCTATCCGCAACGCAGTGTATTTTTAGTTCCAGTTTACCTTTGAATGAATGGGATACTTCTCTGGAAAATTTACAGCTGAAAATATTCACGTTGAGGGGCGACAAGGTGGCTCAGTGGTTAGCACTGTCACCTCACAGCAAGAAGATCGCTGGTTCGAGTCCCAGCTGGGTCAGTTGGCATTTCTGTGTGGAGTTTGCATGTTCTCCTCGTGTTCACGTGGGTTTCCTCCGGGTGCTCCGGTTTCCCCCTCAATCCAAAGACATGCCGTACAGGAGAATTGAATCAACTAAATTGGTCGTAGTGTATGTGTGTGGATGAGCGTGTTTCCCAGTACTTGGTTGCAGCTGGAAGGGTAGTTGGCGGTTCATTCCGCTGTGGTGACCACTGATGAATAAAGGGACTAAGCCGAAGGAAAATAAATGAATGAATGAATGACAGGAAAAAATGCAATTTTAAACTACAATAAAGAAATATACTTATGTTTCACAACTCCAGTTTTTACTGTATTTTGGATTAAATAAATGCACTTTTGGTGAGCAGAACAGGCTTAATTTAGTATTCATTTGTCCTAACATAGGTAAATTATGTTACATACTGAGGGTCTCATGCAAGTTTTGGGAGAAAATAAAATATAAAACTAAAGTAATTACTGTATTTTATGGACACATTCAATTGTTCAAGGTAAATGTAAATGCATGCATAAATATAACAAAAATGCTGTTATTTTGAACAATTAAAAAAAACTAAAATGTGTCACAGTTGCCAAAAAAAGTATGAAGCAGGAGAAAAATTTTCAACATTGATAATTACAAAAATCATTATTCACAAAGATTGAGTATATCAGTTATTGATCATAATAGAACAGCAAATCAGCATATTACAGCATAATGATTTCTAAAGGATCACAAGACACTGAAACTGAAGTAAATTCAGCTTTGAAACACAGGAAAAAATTACATTTTAAACTACATAAAAAAACTATAATCATTAAATATGTTTACGTGGACACCAATAATCCGATTTTAATGCGATCATGCCGATTTTAGTGGCATTATTGAAGTGCAGTAAAGACATGTAAACACCGTAATCAAAATATTACTATTGTGTACGATTTTTACCATATTTTGTGACATGATAGTTTATAGGCGACGCAGTGGCGCAGTAGGTAGTGCTGTCACCTCAGCAAGAAGGTCGCTGGTTCGAGCCTCGGCTGGGTCAGTTGGCATTTCTGTGTGGAGTTTGCATATTCTCCCTGCATTCGCTCTGGTTTCCCCCACAGTCAAACGACATGTGGTACAGTTGAATTGGGTAGGCTAAATTGTGCCTGGTGTATGAGTGTGAATGGATGTTTCCCAGAAATGGGTTGCAGCTGGAAGGGCATCCGCTGCGTAAAACATGTGCTGGATAAAGGCTGATTTATACTTCTGCATCAAGTGCACACGTATGCTGCGGCGCAGCCTATGCGTGGACGCATAGCTCTCGCCATGGCCGTCGGCGACGTTGACGCGCACCCCTCAAAAAATGTAACGCATACGTGTAACGCAAGCTCTGTGATTGGTTGGCTTGGTAGCACTGATGAGTGTGGGCAGAGGTGAGAGCCGCGCGAGCGTGATCCAGCGAGTGTTTAAAAGTGTAGAGTCCCGTGAAGGAGCTCCGGATGGAGACTGTTGTTTTGTGTTTACCTTAAGATTAAAGTTGTTGCACGTCCGCCGGTTCCCGCCTCAAAATGAGCGAATTTGAGCCACGTGTACATTAAGGAAGCGTTCAGAAAAAACAAAACACCAACGAAGAAACTCAACACAAAGGAACATAAACACCTACTGCCTACTGCAGAGCAATAACAGCACTTGACGCATAAGTATAAACCAGGCTTAAGTTGGCGGTTCATTCCGCTGTGGCGACCCCGGATTGATAAAGGGACTAAGCCGGAAAAAAAAAATGAATGAATGTACACACACAGCTGTTTGACACTATTCTCTGCACCTATCGAGTCAGTAAAGGACTACAGACACACACTCAGCGAAATGTGGAGTTTTTTTTCTCTCATTCAGCCTGCGGTATTAAATTCCATTGAGTCAACACTCTTCCAGCAGTTCATACTCGCATCCAATACCTCGTTTGTCACGGGGGGCATGCATGAAATGTTCCTGAATGAAAGTGAAAGTGCCAAACTGCAGTTCAAGTCGACAAATTAAAAATGAAACACCCGAAATTACATGAAACTCTAGAGGAAACGTGGATAGCACGGTGACGCAATGACGTTAATTTAATTATGTGCTATATCATATAAAACGGGATCATGAAAGGAACATTCAAAAGGTAACTCATGTAAAGACCTTAATCTTATTATTGTCTTATTTAGATTAAGGCAAGTCATTCGATTACTGACGTCCATGTAAACGTAGCCATATTTTACTGTATTTTGGATCAAATGAATGCAGCTTGGGGCACAAATAGGCTTCATTTAAAAACATTTAAAACTCATACTGATCTCAAACGTTTGGCTTGTAATGTACATTTTGGAGCATGGGTGTTTCTGGAGCATGTGTGTGCGTGTGTGTTATTGGTGCAGACCACACGTGCGTGGATGCGAGGTAGCCTCATTGAATGGTAATCCCCCAGTAATATAAGCTTTCTCCACCTTGGCAGAAGATCTGTAGGTGTGTGTTTTAGAGTAGATGAACAGCTGTCTCAGTAAAGCTCAGTGCCAAAGAGAGCGCACGTCTGTCCAAATGTTCCAGAGGAGCTGTTTTAAGTGTGTGTTTCTTACTGTTGACGTATGGGGCAGTGAAGATGTAGATGTCATTGTCCAGACTCCTTTTGTAGAAACTTGAGTCGTAGGTTTCAGAGTTTTCACCCCATTCCTCACCAGCACTGAGGAAGAAGCATTGCAAACATTATTTACTGTAGAATCATTTCAGTGATCAACAATTAATAAGAAATTCAAAAATGTTATGACTGAACCTCAAAAATCCTACATAAATGCATGAGATTAATCTAATTAACTTGGAATATATTTTCTTTAAGGAAAAGGAATCTGGTTGTAGTTTGTTACTGTAAAAAAATAATTTAAGAATGAATTTACATTTTAATATATTTATTCATTCATTCATTTTCTTTTCAGCTTAATCTGGAGTCGCCACAACGGAATGAACGACCAACATATCCAGCATATGTTTTACGCAGCAGATGCCCTTCTAGCTGCAACCAATCACTGTGAAACACCCCCATTCACACACATACACTACAGACAATTTAGCTTACCCAATTCACCTATAGCGCATGTCTTTGAGATGCCAACTGCCGTATGACAACTGACTCAGCCGAGGCTCGAACCAGCGACCTTCTTGTTGTGAGGCGACAGTGCTAACCACTGAGCCACCATGCTGCCCCATTTTACTATTCATATGTACATATATAATTAAAACAAAAGTCAATATTATAACTAATTACAACTGTAACTAACAAATGTAAATTTTATGACTGACTGATGTTTACATGCAAGTTTTTGAAATATAATGAAAAATTGTTTTAAATAAAATATTGTATATATATTGTGTGTGTGTGTGTGTGTGTGTGTGTGTGTGTGTGTGTCTGTATTAAAAAAAAACAATATAATATAAAATATTTAAAAATAATGTAAAAGTATAGAATCTAAATAACTCTAAATCAAAATCTAAATAATTCAGCAGAAAATCCTCTGTAAAATGAAATAATTAAAAAAATATAGAAATTAAATTTGAAGAAAAATGAAAAATATAAATAAAATTGGACGGTTTCAAATTATATGGACTAAAAATAAAATAAAAAATAATTAAAATAAAATAAAAAATAATTAAAAAAAAGAAATAACCAGATTAATAAAGAGACTATGCCGAAAAAGGAAATTAATGAATGAATGAAAATAAAATAAAATAATAACCAGATTAATAAAGTAAATAAAAAATTAAATAAATGAATAACTAGATTAATAAAGGGACTAAGCCGAAAAGAAAAAAAATATAAATTAATAATAAAAAAATGATAATAAATAAATAAATAAATAATAATTTAAAATATTTTGCTTTATTAATCTGTTTTTTTTTTCATTTTTTAATTATGCATGTAAATAATAAAATTAAATTAAAATAACCAGATTAATAAAGGGACTAAGCTGAAAAGAAAATGAATGAGAGCAAAACAAAATAAAATAAAAAATAACCAGATTAATAAAGTAAATAATTTTTTTTAAAATAAATAATAAAATAAAAATAGCCAAATTAATAAAGTAAATAAAAATAAAATAAATAAATAAAATAAAAGGTGACGCAGTGACGCAGTAGGTAGTGCTGTAGCCTCACAGCAAGAAGGTCGCTGGTTCGAGCCTCGGCTGGGTCAGTTGGTGTTTCTGTCTGGAGTTTGCATGTTCTCTCCGTGTTCGTGTGGCTTTTCTCAGGGTGATCCGCTTTCCCCCACAGTCCAAATATATGCGGTACAGGTGAATTGGGTAAGCTAAAATTGTCCGTAGTTTATGTGTGTGAATGAGTGTGTATGGATGTTTCCCAGTGATGGGTTGCGGCTGGAAGGGTATCCGCTGCGTAAAACATATGCAACTGTAAAAGGGACTAAGCCGAAAAGAAAATGAATGAATGAATAAAATAAAAATAACCAGTTTAATAAAGTAGATAAAAAATTAAATAATCAAATAAGTAAAAATAAAATAAAAATAACCAGATTAATAAAGTAAAAAAAAAAAAATAAATAAATAAATAAAATAAGATAAAAATAACCAGATTAATAAAGTAAAAATAAAAAATAAAATAAATAAATAAAATAAGATAAAAATAACCAGATTAATAAAGTAAATAAAAAATGTAAACAATTAGCAGTATGTTAAGCATGATGTACAAGCTGCTCCATCGCAGAAAATATAAACAGTAATCAGAGAAATGGCACTAACTGGCCCTGAACGTTTAAAAAGAAGAAGATGAAGACAAATCAAATGAATGCTTTTTGTGTTTGAAAGTGAGTAAATATAAAAGTGATGATAGAGCATGCGCCACTCCAGCTTCTTTAACACCGTCCTGCTGTTTTACACCAGTGGAGTAAGTTTATGAACTCAAGCAGATTTAGGCTAATAAAGACAGGAGCTGCACATGGATCCCATAAGAAACCTCCGAAAGCTCGTCTCTCCAGCTCTGGAGCGCAGACCCCGCGGGGCTCGCCGACAGAGGAAAGATCCAGAAGAATTTAGCATCTCACACACACACATGCACACATGGGGCTGAAAAGGTGCACATATTTCACACAACTGCCAACGAGACGTACCTTTTCGGATACACACGTGTGATGCCTCCATCTGTAGCCACAAAGCGGGCCAAAACTCCATCTCTAATACAAAAAAAAAAACATCATTGTTTAGCAAGTAGTTTAATGATCTCAATTGGTAGTGGCATTAAGCTACAAACCAATATATGGTCTTAAGAAATGTAATATTCTCACATTTTTCAATGTTCAGAATTAAACATATACAGCATACTGCACTTTAAACTGCTTAATAGTTATGTATACAACAAGCACACTGTAAAAATAACTGTAAATTAGCCGTTTTCTTGTATTTTAGCCGTATTTTGTGATTAATGTTTATTTATGCTTTTGAATTGCATTATGGGACCTTGACCTTTCCTCTAACAACTTTTAACCTTGAATAGTTCCAAAAAAGTGACTTTTATGAACATTTTTAATAGTTTAAAGCAGGGATGTCAAACTCAATTGCTGGAGGACCGCAGCCCTGCACAGTTTAATTCCAACCCTGCTTCAACACACTTACTGGTATATCATTTCCAACCCTGTCAGTCAAACGCAATTCGCCAGGTCTCGAAACGCTTCTAAAATGTTCGATGCTTTGAATCGCTCTCGTCCAGAGGTGGGCAAACTACGGCCCATGGGCCATATGCGGCCCGCTAAACTCTTTCATCCGGCCCACGAGGGAGTTTTTAAAATGCTGCTTCTGAGTAACGGTTTGGTTTCGGAATTAGTAAATTAATGATGCAATACAAGTCAACGCCATTTGATGTCAGTATTGCACGCGGTACAGTTAGCGCAACCAGTAAAATTAGAACACACTCGGATATTAAAATGCACTCGACCGTTAATGACTGAAAGTGAGTCAGGCAAAAAAAAATTTAATTGACTCTGAATGTCGTGTGTTTAAGGAAGAATGAACAACAAAATACTGCACCAATATCGGTCAGAAAGCGGTATCTCTAATAAGCCAAGAAAGTATTGCTGTTTTTAAAGACTACAACCTAAGTCGGCATTTTTCACATTCTAATAATTTTTAATGTGTTAATATGACATTTTTTTCTATCAGACAAAATCTTTTCTATTCTCCACTGTAAAAAATTATTACAATATTATTATTATATTTTATAAGGGATTATTTTATTGTTTTATGATGATTGATAAGTAAATATAAATAGCAGTGCAAATTAAATTGACTTGTAAATATGACTCAATAATAACTATTAAAAAATGTGTGTTAATGTGACACGTTTCTGTCCGATATTACATGCTCCATGCATACTGCCACTATAAATAAAAGTTATTTATTGAAGGATTTGACATGTGGCCCTTCACTTGGTTTGCAAAACTTGATGTGGCCCTCGGGTCAAAAAAGGTTGCCCACCACTGCTCTAGTCACATGACCTGGTGTTTCGAAACACTTTAGTCTTGTGACCTGGGTGTTTTGAATCACCTTAGTCACGTGACCTGGGTGATTCGGATCATGATTTGGTGCAGTGTTTCAAAACACTTGCGCTTCGGGATCTCAACACTAGGTGCGTTTGATTTCATGCAGCGCTGCACAGACTGATCGAAATCTGTCTTACAGCAGTGCATGCTGGTTAGAAATTTTGTCCGGATTGATTCTGCGCAGACGCCACGTGACTGTCACATGTGGCATCAAAGTACCGCGACAGCGCTACGGAATCAGACGACTGATTCAGCCGGTGCAGCATCTGAAGAGCGACTGCAGGAGCTGCAATGACGACAGCGATATTACACGATTGGCTGAGTTCACCGCATGACAACAACCACGTGTTTCGGGTTTATTATTGGACAAATTCCAATTCACAAATTTTAAAACAAAAAAATTACTTTTCATACAATCTCTATCTTGTATATATCATGCTTATTAAAAGACTAAAAATATTCTACTGCAGTATCATCTTTTGTTGAATAATTTGTTCATAATGATTAGATTGTTTGCACAGGTTTATTCTGCCTTTTTTATACAGACTACTGTATTCAGCTCCATAAACAATTTAAATGATATATTTTAGTGAATAACCTAAATATTAACTCAAAGAAGTCTTACAGATTTGTAATAAAATAATTATCATCATTGATCCTGACAGCCTAAAGGTTTCTTAACAAATTAAGGTAAAAAAATATTTTATTAAACAATTATAAAATTATTTATATGATTATAAAATATTTTATTTCCTGTCTAGCCGTTTATGCACAGATTTTAAAAGTGACACTGATGTAGCCTACCTTGCTCTTTCTACTTATAGTGTAGCTCACTTATTTTGGGAATGTTTGTTCAATCTTTTTTAATTAAAGTATTCATTTTTATGTTTATTTTACCCTCTCATTTTCCCTCTCGTTTTCCCTTATTTCTCTCATGCGTTTGTTATATATGTAATTCATAATTCCCAAACTATAGTTTGTAGAGACTGTATTCTGCTTTATTTGTACTGTAAATCTTTTGTAAGAAAAAAAAAAAATGATGAAGCCATGTGATCTGTCATCACGCAAACTTTGAGCCCCAAAGTGTCCGGCTTGATGGCTCCGTTTTCAACTACGCCGCCGCCTGCGTTCAGCTAATCTCGTTAATCACCGGCTGCAGCCATGGTTCAAGTCGAACGCACCTTCTGTGTCGAAACATCAGTTTCACGTCAGCCATCCCTATTGTTTGCCTCTGTGTTGACTGTTGCCTGCCTGACTAATCTTAAATAAACTACACTTGGATCCGCAAGTCTGTTCTCAGCATCATTACACAGACGTAATCTGAGAATTTAACAGGAAAAAACAAACAGGAAGTGCATTTTCAGATTTTAATTTTCAGATTACATGGGCAAACGTGTTTTTCTTAATGACATGCACAGATTATTTGTTCACCACAAAACTAGCAATGTGAGCTAGCAAAATAAGCTAGTTTTGATTCCATTTCAGGGCTCGAAATTAACTTTTTTACTTGGTAGCACCGGTGCTCCCAACTTCAAAAATTTAGGAGCACCAGAAAAAATTTAGGAGCACCCACCAAAAATGAATGAGCACCATTGCAAATTGTATATTAAGGGATTTATTGTATTTGAAAACAACATCAATCAAGACTAACAAAAACCAGAAACGACTATCTAACTAATGCTATGAAGACTTATTGATATCTGCGCAATAATTCCAAAATGAATGTCTATTAATTATAAAATATTAATGATGACGATGATGACAATACTAACAATGAATAACATTTCTCAGTATCATGCTGCCCTGAATGTGCGTGAATGCGAGTTATGTACTGTAAAAGGTCCTGCTGTTACTTTATGAAAAATAAATTTATGGTTTGCATCAAACAAAAATGAAGCATTGCAGTAAAAAATATTTATTTTGCACTATTGTCTTTATATGCATGTCGATTTCATAAATAATATTTCTGCTACAAAACTAACGTAAGATTAAAATAAATCATTCAATCCAATGCTGAAAGCTGCAAAGCAGTCATCAGTAAATAGAAAAATAATCTACATCTCAAGAAAGAATGGACAAAAGGAAGTAAGAAAAGTCTCACTTCTATCACTCTTTAAAAGTTTTGGTTTCGGTTTGTGTCATTTTAAATGCTCGGTCTCATTATGCGCTGATTTTCATTTTTCTGTGTTTGTGGAAAAAAGCAGGCGAGTCAGCCGACCCAATATATGAGCAGGCAGAACAGGATTCTCGTGATGACCACCGGCGCAATACCGTTCTTTGTTATGAGCCGCAGATTCAGTTTAAACTTAGTAAAGGCGAGCTTCTTTGGCGATGATGTGTACAGTGTTAGATTTCACATTTAGCGGACATTTGCGCTGAACACGCAGTGAAAGCAATGCATCGAGATTCGGGCACCTTCTCCGAAAACACTCGATTGATCTCGGCTGGCGCTTATAAGCTCCCTGTTATCTGACAGCGAAATCCTTGAGTGATTGACAGCTGTTATGAACCAATATAGCGGCTGGGAAGTCCGATTCAGCACGTTTTTAGAAAAAAATCGAAACAAGTCGCAATGCAACTATTATATGCAGTCGAACAAATGCTCCCAAATATATTATGAGGTAGCATAGATTAAATTTCGGGCGCATATGCGACCAAAATGGTTGCAATTTCGAGGCCTGAATTTGTAGTTTAGGTTAATATTTTCAAGACAAAATGTCCCTAAATACACATACTTTTTTAACTTTAACTTGATGTGATTTGTGTTATTATGCAAAACTGTTACATTAAAGTTTTTTTTTAGTTTAGAAAAAAATAGAAGCTTTATCAATAGGAGATGCAAAATGCACCCAACAATTGTGGTCAGGTCAGGAGGTGACTTTTTATTCCATAACAATTGACAAAAATAATATTAGAAGAATGACACTGACATACAGCCTGACAACATCTTATCTGACTGCGGATGCTGAATAAGGACAGCATGTTTTTCTCAGGCACCGTAACTTAAACCAGAATCGAGAGAAGTGTCAACAACTGTCTTTTAAAACAAGTTTGAATCCCAAAAACACTCACATCTAGTAAACCACCATTTGGAGAAACACTGGTTTAGCAGAAATCACACCTGTGAGTGTTTTATTTCAGCATTCTAGTTTTTCACAGCACTAAATTCTATTATTTCAATAACGTTTTGTGTATCAAACAACACATCAAGCTGTCAAATATATAATAAAAAAAGAAACAATGGAATATTTGGGTCATTCTTTAATGTAAAAACAGCATTTGTTTAATTGAAAACACCATCTTTGTCATATGTGATGTTAAAATATTGTGTTTTAGGACACCCAGATGTTTGGCTTCTTTAATTGAGTTTGCTTTTAACAATAAGACAGCACATTCTTATTCATGTCAGGACTTTAAATAGAACTCTGTGTACATGAATGCGTCCCTCTGGAGATTTCTTGAAAAAGCGGGACAGTGAGTGATTTATGTTGTTCCATGTGTGTGTTTTGTCTTAGACTTACACACTCTGCTCCTTCCAGACTTTGATGAGCTCTGCTGTGAGCCCGGCGTCCAGCAGCATTCGGTTTACAAGAGTGTAATTACCTGAATAATGCAGACAGAGAAAGAAAACACTTTAAGTGTTTGTGATTATGTCATGGAAAGTTGTGACTTACTTGTTTTAACTTTATCTGCAGTTACACATGGTGGTTATGATAGTTGAGCTTTTGAGATCGAGTGACAATTTACATAAAAGTAGCCAAATATTTGAAATAATAATATGAATGTCAACTGTAACGTAAAAAAAGAATACTGGGTAACATTTTACTTAAAGGGGGTGTTCATAAGACTGTCATGAAACCTTTATAATTATGATATGACACATCTGTGAGATGACACATATGGATTCTTACAAAGACTCTAGAATACACAAGACATATCACTTGTATAGTTTTGAATGGGAAAAAATGCAACGCTAGTAAGCTATGCCTACTAGTATAGGAGCCAATCATAGATCTCTACAGACTGCTGTTTTTCCAGGGGAAAAGCTCAGACAAGACGTGTGTTTTTACAATTTATGTAGTCAACAAACAGACTGGAATCTCAGCGAATACTTACTTCACAGACATGAGAAATATATCCAAATAAAGCTTAAAATCTGTACTTTTAAATGAACCAAACTACACTTGAGAACAAAAGATTTTTGGTTTTGTAATCTGTATGAAATGAACGCGAGGTACAGTCCATCCTGTCAAACGCACACCACATGATAGCAACTACTCAAACGCCAGTAAACTAGTAAACAAAGAGTCGCTGCCATTTCTGGAGGAGATTCGCCATCAAGACCAAGTTGTGAATTACTTCAGAAGAGCGTGATCTGATGAAGCATTATTCAAAGGATGATAATGTGTAACATGAGGTTGGTGTCAAGATCTTGTTCCTTTTGAGTGCGCACGCACATTAGCTTGGACAACCTGAAAAAATGCTGATTTTGTTTGATTCGAACGTTTAGAAACAAACCTTATGAGACAGTTGTTGTTTAATTGTATTGGTGATTCCAAATATGTAATGCAATCGTAATCTTGGCAAACAGTTTTGGAGAATTTGATGTTTCCCTATTCAGACAGAATGCCCGAGCATACTGCCCGAGAGGCGTTTCAAAGAGCAGAGTGAAAAGACTTGCCTTAAAGGGATTTTGATTCTTCTGACAACTGTTATTAAGTGTCATTTCCTGAGTTACGTTATTTTAAATGCAAATATGACATTGTTTGTTATGACAACTTGACATAAATATATCACAACCTGTTTTTCTCCTTGTCATGACAACTTTACATTACCAAGACAACAAAGCTTGTGATAAATCTGTCATAAACATAACTTTAATGAAGCCATTATAAATATGTCATGAATTTTACAACAGTGTCATTAAAGCTTTTTGGGCCCTAACTGCAGTGGTACAAGCTGAATTTGTCATTAAATATTTCCTTAAATAATAATGACGCGCTGAAAAAAATATTTGACAGAGTAATGACACTTTTAATGATACATTTAATGACAAATATAGTTTGTTCCACTGAAAAAGTGATCAGAAAAATATCCATGACACAATTACAGTATAATGCCTCATGACAATCATGTTTATGACAAATTTATGACAAGTTATGTTGTCATGACGAAGATTAGTTGTGATGTATTTGTTTATGTCAAGTTGTCATAACAAACAATGTAATCTTTGCCTTTAAAATGACATAACTCAGCAAATGACACTTAATAACAGTTGTCATAAAAATCAAAATCCTTTTAAGGCAAGTCTTTTCACTCTGATCTTTGAAATGCCTCTCGGGCAGTATGCTCGGGCATTCTGTCTGAATGGGGAAACATCAAATTCTCCAAAACTGTTTGCCAAGATTACGATTACATTACATATTTGAAATCACCAATAAAATTAAATAACAACTGTCTCATAAGCTTTGTTTCTAAACGTTCGAATAGTGTATATATATATATATATATATATATATATATATATATATATATATATATATATATATATATATATATATATATATATATATATATATACGGTTGTCGTCTTATAACAGGGCTATTCAATTAGTTTGTCATGGTGGCCAGTTCATGAAAAGCCTCCCAAACGAAGGGCAGGAGAGATATGACTTGCAATATGAGTGATGACACAACAGCATATAAGAGCCCATATGTTGTATTTTTGCTCCTTTTGACACCCACGTTGGCTTTTTCTACATTAAAATGTTAATATGTTGTATTTTGAAACTATATTATGTCACTGCATTGGACATTAGGCTATTTTTAACAAACATTCAAATGTTGCATTTCAACAAAAGCAGTGCATTGCTTAAGTAGGCTTCTTCTACATTCAGACACATTTATACAGTATGTTATGTTTTGAACTGCATAACAATTATGGATGCAACAATTATAGATTTTGGTTGTGCAATTATATAGTGTGTAGAATAATCATGGTTTCACGGTTATCACATCTAATGTAAATTTAAGCTTTATATTAGCTAGATTTAGATCTGGACATCCCTAACTAACACTAAAAAACCTTTCAAAGGCATTTTCATTAGTAATATTTTTAATGCTGTAGGTTTTTCTGTGCTTATAGGGCTACACAATTATGTGTGTGTTTATAGAGAGGAAGAAAGAAAATAATGTAATAATAATTGTTATAAAGGTCGGCGCCAATATTTAGATTAACTGTTGTTATCATCTGCGTTCATACATACATAATCATTTTAATAATAATTTGTCTAACATATCTTTTGTTTACATTGCACTGAAGGCCACGCACAACTCTGACCGCTACAGCATGAGATGTTTTCTACTGCGTGCGCCCAGAAAGCCGCGAGCGCGTTGCTCCGCTTGCGCCCACATATTGGCATATTTTCTTACATTAGAAATAACAAACTTGCACGCTGAAAATACGTGATATGAGAACTGCCCGCTGCTATAGGTAATCCGGTGTGCGTGCATGCGTATTAGCCTCCATGTACAAGCTCGGAACTTTAAACTAGCGCACAGTTGGCAAATTGGCATAACTTTGTTCAATTGCACATTTCGTTCCGTGCAACAGAAATGCGGCTTAGAGAAGCCTTTACGATTAATTAACTGTGACAAATTAAAGCAGGGTTAATAGTGAAATCTGCTAATCGTTGCATTCCTAATAATGATATCAGTGCATTGTACAAAAGGCCTTTTCTAAAAACATATCCAAATGTTTTCGCCTGCTTGCGCCACTCGCTTAATGTCAGGTGACTCACGCTCTGCACAGCTTGTGCTGTATTGAACAGATGCACGTCACTTCTTAACTATAGCGGCCGTTTTTCGACTGAACTAAACTTATTTTTGATGTCTTGATCACAATATTTGGAGGGCCGAAACAAATTGTCTTGAGGGCCGGGTTCGGCCCGCGGGCCGCCAATTAACCCTTCGCTAAGCCACACCCAAAAACCGTCATCCACCAATCGTGGCTTAGCAACCGTAGCTACGTGCAGGAGCTCTGTCAAGCTTTCGAGCAAGGGAAACAAGCCAAAGCGTTGTGCATATGGATTGTGCAAATCTGATACCTGGTATCCTAAAAGGTTGGACGGGATGGTGGAATTTGTTCCCTTTTCAAAACCTAAAACCCAAGAGGAGAAATGCCAGCGTGGATCAAGCTGTGTGAGGGGCGCTAAAGGTTGGTTTTGTTTTAATATTCCTGACACATTCAGTGATAGACGGCAATAACTCACACACCTCTTACCCTAAAAAGACCTAAACTGTGTTTCCTACAAGAATACAAAGCAGGTTATGTTTCACAGCTGTCTTTTTCTTTTTTTAGCTCGATATTATGAGCACTGCTCTGTTTAAGCCCTCGCCATAGTAGTCATACTAATAGCAATCATATTTCCATCTGTTTCAAGCTACAAGTATTTGAAATTAACGTTACATACCAACAGAACAAAACAGAGATCACAAACTGAGCCCTTCCGATCAATATGCTTCATCCGGAGCGGTTTTTGAGTAATTTATAAGCTTCGTGCCCAGGGCTGGTGCGTTCATAGTGAGGGTGGCAAACGCGCCTCACCGCCCAATCCAATATCCTCACTTTCATCCGCGACATCACCCCACCCCACCCCCGGTCCTCAATTTATGAACCAGTCAGTTTCGTTTTCACTTTCGGGTTGTGGGCAGCGTGATAGTCCTTTGCCTAGAGCGGCAGTTCGTCTTGCTCCGGCCCTGTTCGGGCCCATGTCAGAGCTACAAATCACTCATGTTTTCATTCTGTCTTTTGGAGATTTAGTCACTGGTGACGACATTATAATGGGCTAGTGTCTGCTTTTATATTTGGTGTCGGATTAATATTTTCTGGTAGGGAAAATCTATTTGTTCACTTCTGCTATTTATACTTTGATTTGCATTTCAATTTATTTATTTTTTTCCACTTAACTGCAAATTAGAATAGAAAGGGTATAAAGAGCACACAAACATACTGACAGTAATAGGTTCTGTACATTGTTTTGGGTCAATGATGCTAATATTTGGCACAAATCCATCAATTTCCCCTTTCTGGCTGTTCTTTCTGTGAATGAATTATGTAGAAGCACTGTCCATGCGTGTTTCCTCGTGGGTTAGTAACGCTGTATTTCATTGCACAACAATTAATCCATCAGGCTTTTTGGCTAAAATAGAGAAATCATGGTTTCATTTGTTATTATTAGATTGTTTTTGAATTTCACCTCTCCTGCTGTGCATGAACTAAACTGTTGAATGGTCAGCATAAGAGGTGGCTAGGCTAACCTAGCTTCATATAATAAATTATCATATTCATATAATAAAAAAAAAACAGATCATAATATCCAATATAAAATAAAATTATTATATACTGACCTTAGCAGTTCTAACATTTAAAAAAATATGTTTCTATTCCAGCCAAAAAAAGAGACTTTCTTCAGAAAAAAATATATGCTATAAAAAGAATATAATATAATGTATTGAAAAAAAAAAAAAAATTATTATATTTAATTTAAAATCAACAATTTTGTGGCACAAAACTTAATGAAAACTTCTGAGAACTAAAGTAAGTTTTATCAGAGTAATTCAAAAACTCTTGACTCTGAGTGTGTGAGTGCTGTATTATAGCGATAGCATCTCTTTACAGAAAACCGTGAGTCACCACAGCTCTGAACATTAGGATGACAGAGCTGGAGTCATTCCAGAGCAGACTAATCAATCACAGACCGATTAAACAGAGTCACCTTCACAGACTCAGCAGCGCCACACACACACGATGACACCAACCTGACTCAGCCACTAAAGCAGAGTAATCGGAGTCCTCTCACCTCTCGTATCATTACATCATGAGCTCAATAATGACCTCAGCAGAGCTTTATGTTTGCTAAAGATATTCTGTTATAGAGCGGCCCCAATTCTATTTGAAACTTTGGTGACTTTGCACTAGATTAAATATCAAGTCGGTCTGACCACACTTGCTTTAATGTCGCTGCAGAAATGACTCATAAAACTCCAACAGTGAAGTTTCAGTGGGTCACAGTTTTTAATGTTCAGAATTGAACAATTACAGCACACTACACTGTACACATTATACTGCTAAATATTTAAATATAAACAGCAGTATGTAAAATGTGATGTGAAGTTTATTTATGAACTAATTTCGAGATGATCACGTGCTTATGATTGCTTGCGGTTGGTCCTGCATTATTCAATTTATGATTCATCAATCAGACGATTCCTAAGCCATTATAAATACCCTGAGTTCCATATAACAGCCATCTTCGTTTTGAAGAATCCCCCCTTCTACCCCTACTTCTCCTCCTTTCCTAGATGGGTGGCACGGTGGCCCAGTGGTTAGCACTGTTGCCTCACAGTAAGTATGTCACTGGTTCTAGTCCTTACCAAGCCAGCCGACGTTTCAGTGTGAAGTTTACACGTTTTCCCCGTGCTCACATGGGTTTCCCCTGGGTTCCCCGGTTTCCTCCCACCGTCCAAAAACATGCAACTTAAGTTAATTGACTAATCTAAATCGGCACCATAGACATGCTCCTAGTAAGTAGTTATCTCTTAAGAGCAATCACTATCTGTTCATTAGCTACTACAGCAGGGGAGTTCTCAAGATCTACCTGAGCTCAAACTCCCCTCTCGCCTTGCAAACAGGAGGGAGCCCCGGGCTCGAGGATCTTATGAGCTCAGGGCTCTCTCCCGGGACATCATGCCAAACAAGCTTTATAATCAATCATCAGCTAAGTGTGAACTCTTGAAATAGCAGTAAAACTGCACACAGAAAAAAAGGGTTATTCCACCAAATATTGCTTTCTTAAATCTTAGGTTAAAATGTTGGTATCAAGTTGTCAGCAACACTTTACTTGAAAGGGGCAACCTTTATAATCATGATATAATAGCATGTCATGAATAGAAATAAGAATGTAAACTACCATTAAGGGCCATTACTCAGTTATGTCATTTTAAATACAAAGGTAATGTTGTTTGAGATGTCTTTGTTATGCCAACTTGACATAACCAACCAAACATATCATAACTTGTCTTTATCATGGATATTTTTCTGATCACTTTTTTTAAGTAAAACTAAATTAATTTGTCATTAACATTTCTAAGTAAAAGTGTCAATACTCAAATAACTGTGTCAAAATAATTTTACAGCAGCGTTTTTAATATTTAATGACATTTTAAAGAAAAAAGTTTAATGTTATAAAATTCATAAAACAATTATAATGGCATCATACCAGTCATGTTTATGACAGATTTATGACAAGCTATGATGTCTTGGTAATGTTAAGTTGTCATAACAGAGAAATCTCAAACAATGTCATCTTAAACGACATAACTAAATTACATTTCGTCACCTTAGAATTATAAGGTTCTATCTGACATTTTTGTCCAAATTAGAGTTATTGGCATATTCTTATTAAATGACAACTTATTTACATTATGGGATTTTTTTTATAAGTTGTTTACATTTTAAGACTTTTTATTTAAAAAACAAATGTTACACACGTACTGTTTGCTATGGAATGCAAAAACTTTGAAGCCCAATATCTCAAAATCATTCAGAACACAGATAGAACCTTATAATTCCAAGGTGACGATTTGTCAAAAGCCTTTATTAAATTTCATTCGTATTCATGAGGTGCAGTGTTGGGGAAAGTTACTTTTGAAAGTAATGCATTACAATATTTAATTACTCCCCAAAAAAGTAACTAGTTGCGCTTCTTAGTTACTTTTTATTACCTGGCTGAGGCTTGATCTCTTTCAGTTGTTTTTCTTTCTTTCTTTTTTAAAAAGAGGAGTTCTGCAATTAACAACTCACTATAAGCTATGCCTATATTTACCTTTAAAAAACACATCAAAAAAATAAATTTTAGGATAATTTTATCTGAGAACTTCCTGACCCCAGAGCTATAGATAAATTACTAGTTTGTAAACATTGAGGATGCGAGCGCAGCGAGGTTGCAGAAAAAAAACGGGAGCGATAGCATTTACAGCGAGGAAATGACATCCGAGGCGGTACAGAGTTTGTTGTTGTCTCAAAAATAAGTTGTATTGATTACATATTATACATATTATTTATAAAATGCTTTCAGCGTATTATAACAGCTTTTCACCCAGTGATAAGCACAGTTATTCAGCAAAATTAACGTTAAAGTGAGTGGCGTTCGTCTGACAGGTCCATTTGCGATAGCACCCTCCCAATGGATACTGGATAAGGCGAAATGGGCAAGCATCCAGCCTGAAATATACACCTATCTCATTGAAACTCCAAGTGTTTTTACAAGAGAGAAGTTAAAGACCTACAAGTCTTTGGATGCCAACAATTTTGTTCTGTGTGGTCATGTGCAAGAAATAATGTTCCGTGATTACCAGATTCAAAACTTTGTAGTGCTAAAAACCGAGGTTCCGCCTAGCCAAAGACAAGGAAAGAAGATGGAGCTATACAAGGCCTGGGTAATCATCAACAAGCAAAACAACTGCATTCTGATAGCGAACTGCACCTGTATGGCAGGGTATGTGAACGTACATATTTACATTTCATTCTAGGCATTCAGTGTCCACAGTTTAATTAACCATATTTAACTGTTTTTGCTGCAATCAAAAGCGAGTAATGTGTATTATTCAGCATAGCGTGAACTTACCTGATATGAAATGAGAACTGCAGAGTCGAGCATTTTTAATTAGGTCCTCACTCTTTCAGCTCCCTTTTAGCCAAAGACGTCTGCGATTAGCATTAAAAGCAGTGTGGTGTACGGTAAGTTTAGTTTTCTATTCGAATTTAGCATCCTACCACACAACACAACATGTTTGCTATTGCAACCGGTCTTTTTTTGCAACCCGGGACCCATGCAACGTCATTTGTGACAGATTGGTAATTCTTCTATACATGATTAATCTACAGATTATGAAAGTTTAAAGCAATGTGTTTGCTACGTTTGTACTATTTGTCTTAAGTAAAATCACTGTCCATTGTGACAATCCTCTTTTTCTTTTCTTCGATGCATTCAAAATAATGTACACATTCTCTCATTGACTGTGTGAGTCATTGTGACTACTGTAATTTTAATATATATGTAATAAATTACATTGTTAAAGCATCATATATTCTGAACATACTCTCCCTAAACATAATAAATGAGCTTTGCACTCACATGATGGATCATTTGGCGTTTGCTTGTTAATATATTCATTGAAGTCCATCAGGAACTGGGTGTTGTTAGATGAGACTTTGAGGTCTTTGCAGTATTCCCTGAAAACAAAAAAAGGTTTAGCAAATAATAATTGTAATCAGAACAATAAGGTCTCAAATATTCAAAGAATGTGAAGCTTTGAACCATTTTTTGCCTCTGCCATGTCTGTGAGATCCATTGTTAAGGGAAGTGAAGTGTGGGTCTGAAGGTGTGAATTTATAGGCCTTCAAAGACCAATAGAGTCTAGAAACAGCCCAAATAAACCTGTCAAGACTAAACCCTGTAGGAGGTCTGCTGTTTCTGCTCTGTGTGTGTGTGTGTGTGTGTATATATATATATAAACTTGTGTTACCTGGGTGCAATAAAGGTGTATCCAAACTCCTCAAATTTCTCCTGTTGTATGGTTTCAAAAACTACAGAACAAAATAGACAGAGAGAGACAGACAATAAATATTCAAAGCTATATAGTGAAATTAATATTTAGTTATGACACATTTGTAAATCTCAGCTGCTTTAATTAAACTACTGTTTTCACTATAAAATGCAGAAAATTAGCCAAAACTAAGTAGTTTGAAATGGGCTGGTAACGCTGGTCTGTGAGTCCAACATTGTGTGCCAAGGTGGCCTTCAGCAGATCTACAGTAGCTGGCATTCACACAATCTCTAAAACCAGCATACAGTGGTGAGCATATAAAACAAAAATGTATGGTGAATTGTCCATCAGTTACGTCTACCAAACATACATTTCTAAAATAGCCTAAAACCTTCTCAAAGTAGCTAATCAGATTAGTCTGAAGGTGCAATACAAATTATGTCAACGTGGTCTTCAGCTGGACTGGAATCAATAGCTGTAAGAAGTCGACTAAACCATTTAAACTAGTGAACAAAGCAACCTGGTAGACCAACAAAATGTGTCAAACAGGTCATCAGCTGGTCTATAGATGGAATAAACTGATTCTAAAAAAAAGGAGCTCAAAAATATAGCTGGTATAAAAGTCCCAAAATCTATAAAACTAGGTCTTGAAGACCAACAAAGAATGCCAAGCTGTCTTTAGAGGACAATGGTAAAAGGAAAAGAGCAAACAGACCAGCCTCAGAGACAAACAATGAATGAAACAATGAAACTGGTCTTTGGCTAGTATAGCTGGCATTCACAGCTCAAAAATTCCCAATAACCCTCTAAAACTACTCAAAAGCAGGGGAGACCAACATTTTATAATATAAACTGGACTATCAGACATAAATAGCTAAAACAGACAAAAACCCTCTAAAACAGGGGTGTCCAAACTCGGTCCTAGAGGGCCGGTGTCCTGCAGATTTTAGCTCCAACTTGCCTCAACACACCTGCAAGTATGTTTCTAGAAAGCCTAGTAAAGCTGTGGTCACACTAGAGTTTGAGCATGCAAAATTCTGTCGTACGGCACTGCGAAAAGAGGCAGGATTAAACAAGATGATTAGAGATTAAAAAAAGCCAGTGATTGCTTCATATTTTACATTTTTGTCCAGAGAGGTCATGTTTTGATCTTTGATTAGTCTCACACAATCGCATGATGCGACTTCGCAGGTCAGAGTTCACCAAGCCTGAACTTTCCAACGCAGAAAACTGCGAAACTTGTCGCATGAGCTTGCGTTTACGGTCTGCCGAATTCGCATGCGTATGAATGGAAGTCTACAGGGACAAAATTGCAGCGTGACCAGGGCTTAAGAGCTTGGTTAGGTAGCCCAGGTGTGTCTGATTGGGGTTGGAACAAAACTTTGCAGGACATCAGCGCTGCAGGACTGAGTTTGGACACCCCTGCTCTAAAACAAGCAAAAACAGTTAGTTAGTTAGTTGGTTAGTAGTCACAACTAAAAGAAAAAAAGCTTCAAAAACACTCTAAAACCAATCAACAAATTAGGCTAGGAGATTAACAATGTATGGCGATCTTGTCATCAGCTAGCATAAACAGTTTAAAAAGTATCCCAAAAAACCCACTAAAATCAGAACAGAACTGTCTAGGACACCAACAATGAATGCCAAACTTGCCCTTTGTTGACTTAGCTGACATACATAGTTTGAAAAAGCCCCCAAACATATCTAAAACCAATTGATAGACCAGACTAGAAGACCAACATTGCATGTAATTCTAGACTTTAGCTGGTTTAAATTTAATCAGCTGAACTATCTCACATATATACATGGTAAAATATAACCACTTTTAAACTACCAAACAGACCGGCCAGGGAGACCAAAATATGTATCATGTCTAGCTAGCATCCATGGCTAAGGCCCAAAACCCTATAAAACAAAGGACAGGCAAGCCTGGAAGATATTGCATAAAAAGGCCTCCAAACCCTTATAAAACCAAGTTCACAATTAGCTAATGATTGGTAATAAGCTTGTTTGGCATGCTATCACAGGAGAGAGCCCTGAGCATATAAGATCCTTGAGCCCTGGGCTCCCTCCCATTAGTAAGCCAAGAGGGGAGTTTGAGCTCAGGTACAGTAAATCTCGATGAACCCCCTCCCCCCCCCCCCCCCCCCCCCCCCCCCCCCGACTTATTTCTGACTAATGACAAATATAGGGATGGCAAAAGAGAGATATACGGCTTGCTAAGAGCTTGATTATGATGCCAATTTGGTATGTTTAATTTACTTAGGTTGCATATTTTTTGTACTGTGAGAGGAAACTGGAGAACCCGGGGAAAATCCATGCGAGCATGGGGAGAACGAGCAAATTCTGTAGAGAAATGTCAACGGGTTTAGTAGGGACTTTAACCAGAGACATTTTTGCTGTAAGGCAACAGTGCTAACCACTGGGCCGCCGTGTCGGCTATCTATAAAGGAGGGAAAGTAGGGGTGGGTGGGGGAGATTCTTCAAGACAAAGATACTGAAATAAGAAACTTATTTATAGTGAGTTAGGAATCATCTGACTGGTGAATCAATCGTAGGCTAATGTGGGACCAGCCGTGGTCAATCATAAGCATGTGATCCTCTTGAAATTTGTTTATAAATAAACTTCACAAATAGACCAGTGATGTGTGAGCCAGTCTTGAGCTGGAATAGGTGGTATAATTAGCTAATAACTAACAAAAGAGTACAGCTTAATAGACCAGCAAACCATCTTTTTACAGGAATATCACATTTATTAGCATCCAAGCGGCAACCTCCCGCTCTCCCTCGGGAAGCCAATACGGAAGTAACTAAAGCTGCAGTTCATCGACTCGCCTGGGGGGCTGGCTCCAGGAAGTCCAAGGGCTTTCTTTCTGCATTGGTAAATTGGCCATTTTTACAGCTGATAAAAACATGTTTACAGCCTGGTACAAACGATGGCTTTGGTGCATATAGCTATGATTACCCTTCATGACAACTCTGAGGGGAGTGAATTTTTTTATAACTCATCCGTTTCGTTTTTATTAGGTTATATTAAGTTTGCATAATTAAGGGCGTGGCCACTTGAGTGACAGCTAGCCCTCGCTGCTCGCTGTCTCGTCACCTCAGCTGATTCTGGCTAATTAGTCGCTGAGCTCGGCATATAAATCGTGTATTTGTTTTGGTTAATGTTTCTTTACACTGTCATTTGCCTTTTGGAATTATTTCCTGCAATTATCAGATGATATGGCATGCTGTGTGGACTTAATTGTGCTTACAAACCGTTCAAGTTGCCTCCATTTCACAGGTGAGTGAAATGATGTACTTATATACCATCTCTATAAATGTATTTGTTTTATTTAAGATCATTTATCATTTAAATGTTCTTTAGACCAGTATTGCACTCCAGAATCTGACAGATTGATTAGCTGTAGGCTATAAAACAGTCATCTGAAGCGTTGTCATACAGTGTTAGTGCTGGATTTTTATAAATAGCCTTGCATTTACTAACACAGACTATATCTGAAGTTTTTGATAGTAATTCGCGTTTTCCTCCTGTCGAAAAACGTCATAAGAACAATGTTTAGTGGCTCAATGTGTTACAACAGTGTTTTTAAAAGTCTAAACACTTTATTAATATAGTGTACAACCAAGCACATGTGGTCAGAACATATAAAACCAAGTTCACAATTAGCTAATGATTGGTAATAAGCTTGTTTGGCATGCTATCACAGGAGAGAGCCCTGAGCATATAAGATCCTTGAGCCCTGGGCTCCCTCCCATTAGTAAGCCAAGAGGGGAGTTTGAGCTCAGGTACAGTAAATCTCGATGAACCCCCCCCCCCCCGACTTATTTCTGACTAATGACAAATATAGGGATGGCAAAAGAGAGATATACGGCTTGCTAAGAGCTTGATTATGATGCCAATTTGGTATGTTTAATTTACTTAGGTTGCATATTTTTTGTACTGTGAGAGGAAACTGGAGAACCCGGGGAAAATCCATGCGAGCATGGGGAGAACGAGCAAATTCTGTAGAGAAATGTCAACGGGTTTAGTAGGGACTTTAACCAGAGACATTTTTGCTGTAAGGCAACAGTGCTAACCACTGGGCCGCCGTGTCGGCTATCTATAAAGGAGGGAAAAGGGGGTGGGTGGGGGAGATTCTTCAAGACAAAGATACTGAAATAAGAAACTTATTTATAGTGAGTTAGGAATCATCTGACTGGTGAATCAATCGTAGGCTAATGTGGGACCAGCCGTGGTCAATCATAAGCATGTGATCCTCTTGAAATTTGTTTATAAATAAACTTCACAAATAGACCAGTGATGTGTGAGCCAGTCTTGAGCTGGAATAGGTGGTATAATTAGCTAATAACTAACAAAAGAGTACAGCTTAATAGACCAGCAAACCATCTTTTTACAGGAATATCACATTTATTAGCATCCAAGCGGCAACCTCCCGCTCTCCCTCGGGAAGCCAATACGGAAGTAACTAAAGCTGCAGTTCATCGACTCGCCTGGGGGGCTGGCTCCAGGAAGTCCAAGGGCTTTCTTTCTGCATTGGTAAATTGGCCATTTTTACAGCTGATAAAAACATGTTTACAGCCTGGTACAAACGATGGCTTTGGTGCATATAGCTATGATTACCCTTCATGACAACTCTGAGGGGGGTGAATTTTTTTATAACTCATCCGTTTCGTTTTTATTAGGTTATATTAAGTTTGCATAATTAAGGGCGTGGCCACTTGAGTGACAGCTAGCCCTCGCTGCTCGCTGTCTCGTCACCTCAGCTGATTCTGGCTAATTAGTCGCTGAGCTCGGCATATAAATCGTGTATTTGTTTTGGTTAATGTTTCTTTACACTGTCATTTGCCTTTTGGAATTATTTCCTGCAATTATCAGATGATATGGCATGCTGTGTGGACTTAATTGTGCTTACAAACCGTTCAAGTTGCCTCCATTTCACAGGTGAGTGAAATGATGTACTTATATACCATCTCTATAAATGTATTTGTTTTATTTAAGATCATTTATCATTTAAATATTCTTTAGACCTGTATTGCACTCCAGAATCTGACAGATTGATTAGCTGTAGGCTATAAAACAGTCATCTGAAGCGTTGTCATACAGTGTTAGTGCTGGATTTTTATAAACAGCCTTGCATTTACTAACACAGACTATATCTGAAGTTTTTGATAGTAATTCGCGTTTTCCTCCTGTCGAAAAACGTCATAAGAACAATGTTTAGTGGCTCAATGTGTTACAACAGTGTTTTTAAAAGTCTAAACACTTTATTAATATAGTGTACAACCAAGCACATGTGGTCAGAACACAAACGAGTCACAGGCAATGAAGTATTAAACGTTCTCCCAAAGTAATAAGTCTGTTTTAATCCAGGTCCAAGCAAAATGCTGAGAATCCAGCATGCGTCTGTAGCTTCGCTCACTCTCCGCCTCTTTGCCCTTATTTGGTATGCCGCGTTTGGTGCGATGACGCGCTAACAAAATGGCGACGGTTGGCCGCGCCTACTTGTGGCTTCTTTTGCAGTGTTCAGAAACCTATGGGTGACGTCACGGACACTACGTCCATATCTTTTACAGTCTATGTTAGCATCCCACCAATCATTAGATACCACTATTAGCATTGGACAGTGAAAAAACCGACAATGGATGATTTGACAGAACACATCTTAAATGAGAAACTATAGAAAAGAAATGTTAAACAACCAAAAGCAATAAGCAACAACATGCTAAATGAATCCAATGTTTAAAGATTTATGAAATGTGCTTTTGAGAAAAAACAGATAATGTTATTTACACACACACACACATACATACACACATACACAGATGTGACATGACTACTCTGGGAAAAAAAGCATAAAAAAAGAAAGCCGCATGCAAATGACTGAAAATAAAACGCTACAGGGAGTGATGAATGAAATACAATGTGAAGATCAGAAGAGGAGGTTGCGGTACTTGCCCTTGTTTCCTGTGGTGAAATCCGACCAATCAGAAGATAAAGAGAAAGACAAAGTTACAACATCGTTCATACTCTGAGAAGATGTCCACCATTGTAAAGCGGATACTCTGAAAACAGCATTTCACATAAAACATGCTTATGGAGATGATGGCAGTTTTAGACTCAACCAAAGCCTGGATACACAACAAAGGCTGCGTTTGAGATTACAGACGTGAAGAAATGGAAGCACACAGTCCTTCTATTCCATTCCCATTCAGCACTTTTCGTAAGAAAGTTACGAGGGGAGTGAGTAGAGAGTTTGGCAGGAATGGTCAAATAATTCTGACGCTTGATAAAAACCTTAAATGACATGATGGTTGAACAAATTGGCATGCAGTATTCACAATCAGCTAAAAAGATCAGCCAGTGTTTGGTGAAGTCACATTTTTGTGGATCGCACATGCAATAAGTCATTAATATGAACCAGCAGATCATTCCACAAACTAAAACAGAACCAGACCATCTCAGTTTACTAGAGAAGTTACTATGCCTGGAAACTGCACTTTCACCAAGACAAACAATGGATTCAACTTTTTTAAGAGCTAGAAAAAAGAACTCAAATTATTCAGATGCATCTAACTAACTACGCCTTAATATATTGTTGTGGAACGATGGCCTGCTGTGAGTAACATTGTGTTCTTGGTTGATGATTGAGGCAATTACTTCGAAAGTTGTAAAATCTAATATGAAGATCACTAGAGGGCCAAAAGAAACCCAATAGCGCTAGAACCAATTTATATTAATTTATTCAATGTGGTTAATGTGTGCATCTACACTGACTAATTTTGAATTTGACTTGTTGGATTGACTTTAAGAGCCAAATTGATTCATTCACCAAAGTTCACCAAATCTGTACCAAACAAACTTGAAGAAGCTAATCAGGATTGGCTATTATTAGCCGAGTGTGATCAGGGTTTGAGCTAAAATATGGTTGTATCCAAAAATCACTGCACATACACTTAAATAGTGCAATATTTGAGGGAGCAGCCAGTGGTGTCCAAAACCATAGTCGACATTCTGAAGTGCACTCAATCAATCAACCCCACCTCATTGTGGATACGTAACCAGGTCTACATTTCTGAGAACAGTGAAATACGTAACCACAGGTTGCGTTTGTTTGCAGTTTTTGTTTTTGCAAATCCACCAGAAGCCACTGTGTACACTTTTTGATGATCTCAAATGTCTCTTGCTTGTCCTTTTCTTGCATAAATACCAGAGGGTGTAATATACACTTCAGCCAACCAGGCCAGCTTGCTGTGGACTGACTGACCCACCCACCCCCTTCCCTAAACCCAACCGATAGTGTTTTCAAAGGCAATCTAGAAAAAGAAAAGTTGTTGCAGCTACGTGATTTCACAACGTTTCTTTGACCGAACTTGAACTCCATTGTCGCGGTCAACTCCTGTCACATTGTAGGTGCATGTGCTCTTTCTGTCTTGTTTATTATTATCACGTGGGGTTGTTTTGCATTCCCACGTGCTCTGTTGCGTGTGTATATTGATCATGTGATCTTGGATCAGCTGTTCTAATCAGCAGCTCCAACTGTGCGTACTCAGCATCTCCGATATTAAGAGCTGGATCCAGCTCCTCATTGTCAGTTCGTTACTTGCGTGCTCATGTTGTCTCTGTGTCTCGCAAGAACCCTCGTCAGCTTGTTTTGGACTTCCTGATCTGTGTTCTGTCTGCGATCTACCTGTTGCACTTTTGATCTGCACTTTGATTACTTGACTTTTGTTATTAAACTCACTTGCAATTGGATCCATCAGACTTTGTCTATTATTCATATCACGTGACAGAGCACGTGGGAGTGCAAAACAACCCCACGTGAAGGAAAAAAAACGCCTCGTGACGGGCACAAACTGTCGCAAAAGACTGCTGAAGCTGGAGCCTGGGCATGTGCAGAAGGACTGCCTGATGGAGCCAGAGGAGGAGCTGCGGAATCGAACTTCCAACCAAACGCTTGTACATCAAATCAACCACGCCCCCCGAACTTCTCACTTGACCGCTGGTGTCTGCACTATAACAAAGGCTCGCACAAATGGTTGTAATAACGTTAACAAAGGTGAGGTTTTATATAATGAAGATTTAATCACGCCAGCTCCGGGCCGCAGCGCACATTACTCGGATGTGGCAGCATCCTTGCTAACGGCCGCCGCATCTGGCCCGAGTAGGTACACCAGACGGAGTCGGAACGAGGAGTAAGTCTCCGGCAGGCGAGAGTCTAGCTGGAACTGGCCCGAGTGCATTTTGCTATCTGGGTGGTTAGGTGTGTATAAAGCCTTGACCTTACCGAATAAACAGTGTTCCACCAGATCCTGTATGTCAGAAACTATAGTTTACTGCTGAGCAACTCATTTTATCATGGTAAAAAAACACAGAAATCGAATAATAACACTTCAGTCTCCTGCTAAAGCTCCGACGTCTGCTTTGAGAAACTGTCAATCACAGCTGTCAATCACGATGACACGCCCAGCATTAAATTACTGCTCAAAACATACTCTTTACAAAAATGAAGGTCTGCACCTATATCAGCACGATAACCAGTGCCTTAACTGACCAGAACCATCTTTCAGAACATTTTATTGCAAGTGTAATTATTTTTTTTTTATTTGGACTCATGTCTCCTTCATTAACACGGAGGAGGCGGGCTTTATGACTTGTACTGCAGCCAGCCCCGAGGGGGAAATCTAACGGCCGAGACCTTCACTCAAAAGCAGGCTTGTGGCACAGTTGGCATGCACCTACAACTGTGACAAGTCCATCGGCATACGTGGCAAGCTACTAGTACGTGATTACTGGTAACACCGGAAAAGCCGTCCACACAGAGGTAAGCAGTCAGTGGTAACGCAAAAGGAACCGGAGCTATTGTTGTTGTCACACCGCCCCATAGAGTTTGTTACAGAAGAAATAGATGTACAGATGTAGTCCAGATGTACCTCTGAGTACATAAATAGCGGTCTCCAGAAATGTAGACAGGGGTACATATCCAAAATGAGCCTGTGTCAATTCCACAATACACTGTAATAACGAGTGTACACTCAACAGCTAATACCCATCATGCACTGTGAGAGTTTGATTGCCACACATGACCACAAGATGGCATCCACAGCACAATCCTATTGGTTGAAATGTCTAAATAGTATATTATTTAATTGCTCCAGTGCACCAAGTGCTCGATTTCACTCATTCGTTTTCATTCCATTTCTTGGACTATTAGTGGACTAATGTAGGGAATAGTGAATTATGGTATAGGGTGTGAGTTCAGATACTGCATATGTGACATTGGACCTCCAGAGTCAAATCTGATGAGCCCTGTTTGATATTTTTTAAGTGATGCCCTATCAAGCTTTTAATAGCGGCAGTCTAACTGAAGATCTTTACATGGCAAAATAATGCAAAACTAATCTCAATATCATAACAAAGCCATATTAGAGATCAGGATATCATAAGCAATTGGCAATGGGCTCTTTTGACTTGGTCTACAAAAGCAACAACCAAGAATGCACCAAAAACTACCTCCTTAAACCTTTGCAACTGCATGGAAATGCTTTTAAATTATCTCAGATCTTAAGAATGAAAATGTAAACATCTTAAAATGTAAAATGCAAATTCAAAAATGCATTTAAAAATGAAATTACCAATATAAATAACTGTTATTACAGAATATAATCCACATACGGCTGCTCATTAGCTCTACAAAAGCACAGCTTCTGCTGAGAAAAACAAGAACAGGCTTCATCCAATGTTGACTGCGAGGCTGTAATACAGTCTGTGTGTCTGTGCATGTCAAATCGGGGTGGTATTATGCCCTTGTTTGTGTTCAAATGTGTGTTTGAAGCTTCTGTCAAAGTGTCAATGAGTTAATGGCTCCACATCTGTTCAGAGTTTGCCATCAAAACACAATTAGGATGTTGGATTCTTCTCTTCTCAAACGAATCTGCTCTCCGACACATGTGAGGCTAATCATGTCGAGACATCCAGAACTTGTAATTTCCACAATCTACCAGGTCCAAGTGCCCGAGTCCATCATCACAGGTTTCAGTTACGACCAGCCATAAGGACACGTCCCTCGAGAGAACTCTGTGTTCACCTGTTCTTCTCATTACTTGCTCTACACGGCTCCCAAAAGCCACACTTCTCTCGTTCTGCATGTCTGAAGTTTACATTCGGCTTTCGGCTTTGGTCATACAAGCCCCGTGGAGCTTCTAAGGTATCCAGGAGCACTCTGAAGACCACCGCAAAGACCTGACCCCTGCACCGCTGCCTCTTTCCCCTCTCTCAATAACCATATGGACCTGACTCTTTACGAGCCCGTAAACCTACGCCAGGATCCTTTACGACGAGAAATTGAGAGGGGGAATAAGAAGAGGAAGAGAGCGAGAGACGCCGCGTGCTCGCACATTTCTGCGGTAGCACACTTCAGGATACAGAAATATCAGTCTTAGCACATTAACACACACCCAAACACTCTCGCACATCATAAATTAGATGCACAATTATAACTGGCGTACAAAACATCAAATTGGCAAAGGTAGCTGAGTGTTACTGCTTACAAGCCACAGCATGACCTCTTGTGGCCCCATTTTGGTCTTCAAAACCTGCTTCGCTCAATGTTTCACCAGCTAAAATTTCCTTTGTTGGCTCCCTAGCTCGGAATGACTAAAGTTGAAGCTATGTGATCTTACAAGCACTGTTATGCTAAAATAATTACGCTGATGAGCAGTAAGAAGGGGAAAAGCTTCTGGCTCGGAGCTCTGCATTCTAGTGTGATCCTTGTGGATGGCCTCTGTGCAAGAATAAAACTCATAATTCATTGCACAATCCTTCGTGCTGCAGACCTGAAGGATGAACCAAATCATGCAGCTTGTCAAGGAAAGGTGTTGCTTTTGTTTTTCAAAGAAATTTGGATGTATCACCAGATGTGGTTTTCTGATGCTGTAGCATCTGCTTCAAGATTTGACATGGATGTGCATTCAGAGATTCTCTTGTTATACGAGTTAGTCTCTCCTTTTTATCAGATCGAACCAGTTTGGCCATTTTCCTCTACCACTAAATTCCCCCCATTTCTCCCCTGTATCATACCAAACATTCATTCATTCATTTTCTTGTCGGCTTTGTCCCTTGCGGGGTCGCCACAGCGGAATGAACCGCCAACTTATCCAGCACGATTTTACGCAGCGGATGCCCTTCCAGCCGCAACCCATCTCTGGGAACTTCCACACATACACATTCACACTCATACACTATGGACAATTTAGCTTACCCAATTCACCTGTACTGCATGTCTTTGGACTGTGGGGGAAACCGGAGCACCCGGAGGAAACCCACGCAAACGCAGGGAGAACATGCAAACTCCACACAGAAACGCCAACTGACCCAGCCCAGTTGAGGTTCGAACCTGCGACCCAGCGACGTTCTTGCTGTGAGGCAACAGCACTACCTACTGCGCCACTGCGTTGCCCTCATACCAAACAAGTAACTTTAAAATCCAAATCCTCTAAAGCAGCGGTTCTCAAACTTTTTTCACCAAGTACCACCTCAGAAAAAAATGGTCTCTCCAAGTACCACCATAATGACCAGTATTGAACTACAGTAGCATGATAGGCCTAATTAAGCAGCTACAGCACAGTTCAAAAACGAGGCAGATTAATTTATATTATTAAGAATATGTATTATTGTCGGCCACTTTAAACATTTTAAATACTTTCAACATTAACTGTACTTGCAGACAAACATAAAAAAAAAACTTAAATTAAAATGTGCTTTTAAAAGGTAATTAAAAATGGCACGGTTCTTAAAAAGTAAAAAGAAAACTGCTGTATAGTAGCTTATTCACCTGGAAATGTTGCTTGGACCTGATGAATATAGGCTATATGTCATACATATATACAAGTTAAAACCAGAAGTTTACATACACTGTATAAAAAGGCATACAACCATTTTAAAAAAGTCAGATGTTAATGTGACTAAACTTTTTCTCTTTTATGTAAGTTAGGATTATCAAATTAATTTCTGTTATGCTTAATAGCAGAATAATGAGAGAGAGATTTTTTGAGAAATTGTTACAACTTTTCTTGAAAGTCAAGTTTACATACAATAAGATTATTATGCCTCAGAAAAAGCTCAGATGATGGTGCCAAGGTTTTGGAAGTTTCTGATTGGCTAATTGACATCATTTGAGTTAATTGGAGGCACAACTGTAGAATAGTATTTAAGGAAAACCTCAAACACACTGCTTCCTTGTGTGACAACATGGGAAAATCAACAAGCCAGAATCAACAAAAAAGCCAGATTACAGTTTGCAAAATTACACTGGGAAAAAGAAGAATTTTTGGAGACATGTCCTGTGCTCTGATGGAACTAAGATTGAACTGTTTGGCCATAATGACCAGTGTTACATTTGGAGGACAAAGGAGAAAGCTTACAAGCTTAGGAACACCATCCCAACTGTGAAGTATGTGAGTGGCAGCATCATGTTGTGGGGCTGTTTTGCTGCAGGAGGGACTGGTCCACTTTACAGCATTAGATGGCATCATGAAGAAAGAACATTATGTAGAAATACTGAAGCAACATCTCAACACATTAGCCAGGAAATTAAAACTTGGCCACAAATGGGTCTTTCAAACAGACCATGACCCTAAGCATACTGCCAAATTAGTTAAAATATGCTTTAAGGACAACAGAGTGACTGTTTTGGAGTGGCCATCACAAAGCCCTGAGCTCAATCCTATAGAAAATTTGTGGGCAGAGTTGAAAAAGTTTGTGCGAGCAAGACAGCCTACAAATCTGACTACACCAATCTGTTACACCAATTATGTCAGGAGGAATGGGCCAACATTCCTTCAAACTATTGTGAGAAGCTTGTGGAAGGATACCCAAAACAATTGACCAAAGTTATACAGTTTAAAAGCAAAGCTAAAAAAAAATACCAAGGAAATGTATGTAAACTTTTGACTGTCTAGAAATTAATTAAAAAATTCTCTCTCAAAAAAAAAATCTTCCATTATTCTGGCATTTAGCAAATGTAAATCATTTAGGTAATCCTAACGGACCTAAAATAGTAAATGTTTAGTATGATTTACAATCAGACATTTAAAAAAAATGGTGTATGTAAACTTCTGGTTTCAACTGTATAAAATGTTGTATCCATTTTGAAATATAAGTTGCATGTACATATGACATATTTGTATATCTTTGAAATCTAAACATTAACTTGTATTTTAATATGATTTGGAATTTAAATTAGAAATGAGATCTGCTTACTGCTCGTCATTTACAGTAGGCCTATGTGTGTCAGAAAAGTGAGTGATTATATGCATATACACACTGCTTGACCAGTTCATACTGTACGTGCTGTATTGTCGTGACTTAGTCCGAATGAGATCATATCTTAAGTGAACTTTGAAGTTTTTTACCACGCAACGACCATAGTTTTTCAAGCAGAGTCGGGTACAGTTCGGGGTTTCTCCATTTGTGCACACGAAGACTACCTTTATTTATGTTCTACCTCTAAACTTCAAGCATGATAAAGTTTGAGTCTATGTTCTGTGTCTCGCGCCATTTGAAACACATTCAAATTAACCCTTTGGGGTCTGAGGTGATTTTGGGGCCCCTAAGATGTTTGGTAACACCTTATTTTGATGGTCCATTTGAGTATTAGTAGACTGTCTGCTTAATATCTGTTTATACTGTTCCTTCAACAGACATTTAACTGACTATAAGAAACTTTGCAAGTATGTCAACTTACACTAACCCTAACCCCAACCTAACAGTCTACTTATAATCTAATAAGAATTAGTTGGCATGTAGATGCAATGTAACTTAAATTCAACAAACGGACCATCAAAATAAAGTGTGGCCAGATGTTTTGACATGCCCTGATATTTGTGCTTATTTCAGCTACGTATTACATAGTACTGGCCAACATGTATTTTTTTGTATTCAGCACAAATTGTGCTACAATAATATGTGAGAAATATTGATGTACATGCTTGTGTTTTTTTTAGGAAAACATAATATATTATGCATATTATGGTTAGTAGGTTTTGGAGAAAAAAATGTAGCTGAAATAAGGTCCAAAAAACACCCTGAGTGAGCCTGAATAAGAGCAACTAGTGTTGTAGGCTAGAACATTTACTTCACAATTATGTGAAAATTATTCTGTTCTCTCATTCAAAGAAAACATTACAATGATTTACATTTTGTAAAGTCTGTTTTGGGTCAGAATACTGTATGCGTGGGAGTGACAATGGTCATGAATAATTCATACCTGGAGAGACAAAAGACACTCCCCCACTGGCTAATGTTCACCCATCAAAGGCATGGTAAAGCAATGTCCAGCTGCAAAAGCTAGCCCAAAATAAATGCTTGTTGTATGACTTGCTGTATTATGACCATGTAAACACTGTGTGTAAACAATGCTTGTGCACTTCTACAGCATGCACAAAAAAATCCATTTGAAATGGTATAAAACATGTTTGCAAAACTGTTTTAATAAATATTCTTTGTTAATTAATCCATCAATTAATACTTTTTGAATGACTCTGAGACGCTGAAGTAGTTCAGTTTCTTTAAATCAAAATAATATTTTAAGACATTTTATATAGTTTGCCCAAATAATTGCAGTCTTAGTTATAACTAAAACAATTAAGTTGTCCCACAAAACTACCGAACTGGTGTTAAAGTTGCCAAAATTAAAAATTGGATAACGTGGTGATGTTAAGACGTTAATTAATGTATTATAACATGTAAAACGGGAACATGAAAAGCACATTCAAAAAACTCATATAAACACAATCATATTATTGTCTTATTCAAATTTAGGTAAATAATTAGATTACTGATATCCATGTCAATGTAGTCACTGTTACCTCCTGCTTGGCGCTGGTGGAGCTGTCCTTTGATGGAGCCGCTGGTCAGTTTATCGACCTTCAATAGTGACATCTGTATTAAGTTGAACTGAACTTCAACGGTGACATTTGTATTAAACTGAACCACTACTCTCCCGCCTGCCTGATAAGCTGGAATGTTCAACTATCTGAAATATTGTTATGGCATTTTATTCTCTTGTCTTCCTCTGTGAACAATCCACATAGTAAAAAGCGCTGTAGCAATAAAAATGAATGAAACTGAGTTAAATTCTCAGTAAATCAGAGAGATAACTCTAGATGACTTCTAGAGGTATCCATAATCCTGGACCAGACCGTATCCTGAGCAGATGCTGTGGCAGTCATGGAGGAATGGAGTGTATGAGACTGATTCCTGAAAGACCCCAGTGACAGACGAGTCTCCGTATTGGTTCCGTGGGCCAGCCTGAACACCCGCAAGTGAACTACTCACACCTGAAGCTTCTCCACGACGGACGTCCAGCGTTCTTTAGCACCTAGACTGCAGCTCTGCACAAGAAGTTTGGCCAGAGGAGAAATGATTGTGCCCAACTGAGCCTGATTTCTCTCCGATTTTTCCTTCACTTTCCACTTTTTGGTGGTTTTGTTCCTCGCCACTGGTACCACTGGCTTGCTTTGTTTGGGATTTGTGGAGCTGCGCATCGATGGATCTGATCTTTAGTGTTTGGACTTTCAGCAGTGAGAATTAAACCACACTCAACTGAACTTAACTGAACTTCAACTCTGAAAACTGGACTGATACAGTTAACTAGAACTTCTATGTTAAGCTGCTTTGACGCAATCTATATTGTAAAAGCGCTATAGAAATAAAGATGAATTGAATTGAATAGAATGTTAGTGCGCTGTTTCTGAAACATTCAGACCGGCCCGTCTGGCAGCAATAACTATGCCATGTCACTTTTCTTCCTCATTCTAATACTCGGTTTGATTTTCAACAGACTTGGCTTGATCACATTTACATGTTGTATTTCCATGGCTTATAAATCAATTCTAGTATGGAATCTGTTACTTTGACATCAGCACTCTATGTTTTCAAGGTTTTTCTTTTTTACATCTCCAACTGAGCGTGCATGTTTAGACAAGCACCAAACACTGTCAGCAATTAACCGACTGATGTTTCACAGACCAAGCATAAATAAATATGACACTCAAACAAACAGATGAGTTAAGCTTTGAAAACTAATCTGAAATCATGCATAAATAAAAAAAATGTAAATAGTGTCAATAAAAATGGCTACAAGCAAGGCGGCAGACAGTGAGGGAACTTTAAAAAAGATAGAAAGATAGTACTTGCCCCATTGTGCTGTTTCATTCAAAGATGGAAAGCAAGAAAGGAGAGATCAGAGAAAGTTTTGCAAAAAAAAAAAAAGATTATTAGTGTTGCACATGTGAATTTCATTTTCCTTCAGCTTAGTCTCTGATTTATCAGGGGTCGCCACAGTGGAATGAACCGCCAACTATTCTGGCATATGTTTTCCAGCTGCAACCCAGAATTAGGGCCAATTTAGTTAATCCAATTCACTTATAGAGCATGTCTTTGGACTGTGGGATCACCCTAAGGAAACCCACATGAACACATCCAAAGTGCACACAGAAATGCCAACTGGCCCAGCCGGGACTAGTTGTCACAATACTGGAATTCGTTACCAATTGGTACTGAAATTTAAAAACGTCAATTTCCCGTTAACATTTGAGCACTGTTGAGCACGTTCTTGAATGTTGCTGATTTGCTACTGTGTTTACCTGCTTAACATAAATGGCTGTGATTGGCCGCGAAGGTCATCGGTTCACTGAACTAATCACTGTTGACTGAGTGTAAACACAGATTCACGGACACTGAAGCATTTTAAAGCCATGAATATTAGCTGGCCTGCCTATGAGCTGACATAAGAGCGATCCACTGATGAATCAACTGATCTTCGCGGCTGATCTTCCGTGTCCGTACAGCAGGGGTGCTCAACCCTGTTCCTGGAGATCTACCTTCCTGCAGATTTCAGTTGCAACCCATATAAAACACACCTGCCTGTAATTAAAAGTGCTGGTCAGGTCCTATTTAATTGGTTCAGGTGTGTTTGATCAGGGTTGTAGCTAAACTTTGGAAGGTAGATCTCCAGGAACAGGGCTGAGGAGCCCTGCCGTACAGTATATCTGTGTTTACACTCATTCAACAGCTGAGGTCGGTGAACTGATGACCTTCACAGCCAATCAATTGGTATCAAATTCCAGTATCGTGACAACACTAGCCAGGACTCGAGCTAGCGACCTTCTTCCTGTTAGGCAATAGTGCTACCCACTGAGCCATCGTGCCACCACACATAGATTTACAGTGCATCCGGAAAGTATTCATAGCGCTTCACTTTTTCCAATTTTTTTTTTATGTTACAGCCTTATTCTAAAATGAATTAATTTATTTCCTCAAATTTCTACACACAATACCCCATAATGACAATGTGAAAAAATGATTTTTGAAATTGTCGCAAATTTATAAAAAAAAAAAAAAACCTGAAAAATTACATGTACATAAGTATTCACAGCCTTTGCTCAATACTTTGTTGATGCACCTTTGGCAGCAATTACAGCCTCAAGTCTTTTTGAATATGATGCAACAAGCTTGGCACACCTGTCTTTGGAAATTTTTGCCCATTCCTCTTTGCAGTTTCTCTCAAGTTCTATCAGGTTCGATGGGAAGCGACAGTGTACATCCATTTTCAGATCTCTCCAGAGATGTTGAATAGGATTTAGGTCTGGGCTCTGGCTGGGCCACTCAAGGACATTCACAGAGTTATTGTGAAGCCACTCCACTGATATTTTGGCGGTGTACTTTGGGTCATTGTCCTGCTTGAAGATGAACCGTCGCCCATAATCTGAGGTCAAGAGCGCTCTGAAGCAGGTTTTCATTCAGGATGTCTCTGTACATTGCTGCATTTACTGTATCTTTCCCTCTATCCTGACTAGTCTTCCAGTTCCTGCTGTTGAAAAACATCCCCACAGCATGATGCTGCCACCACCATGCTTCACTGTTTTCTCCAAACATAACGCCTAGCATTCACTACAAAGCCTTAAATTTGAGTCTCCATCAGACCAGAGAATTTTGTTTTTTATGGTCTGAGAGTCTTTCAGATGCCTTTTGGCAAATTCCAGGTTAAGGAGTGGCTTCCGACTGGCCACTCTACCATACAGGCCTGATTGGGGGATTGCTGCACAGATGGTTGTCCTTCTGTAAGGTTCTTCTTTCTCCACAGAAGAACGCTGGAGCTCAGACAGAGTGACCATTGGGTTATTGATCACCTCCCCGACTAAGGCCCTTCTCCCCCAATCACTCAGCTTAGATGGCCGGCCAGCTCTAGGAAGAGTCCTGGTGGTTCCAAACATCTTCCACTTATGGATGATGGAGGCCACTGTGCTCATTGGAACTTTCAGAGCATCAGAAATTTTTTTCTGTAACCTTCCCCAGCCTTGTGCCTCGAGACAATCCTGTCTCAGAGGTCTTCAGACAATTCCTTTGTCTTCATGCTTGGTTTGTGCTTTGACATGCACTGTCAACCCTGGGACCTTATATAGACAGGTGTATGCCTTTTCAAATCTTGTACAATCAACTGAATTTACCACTGGTGAACTCCAATAAGGTTCTGAAACATCTCAAGAATGATCAGTGGAAACAGAATGTACCTGAGCTCAATTTAGAGCTTCACGGCAAAGGCTGTGAATACTTCTGTACATGTGATTTTTCAGGTTTTTTATTTTGTATTAATTTGCAACAATTTCAAAAAAATCTTTTTCTCATTTTGGGGTATTGTGTGTAGAATTTTGAGGAAATAAACCAATTTAATCCATTTTGAAATAAGGCTGCAACATAAAAAAATGTGGGAAAAGTGAAGCGCTATGAATACTTTCAGGATGCAGTGAACATACTATAATAGATTATAGTACTAATAATTGTAGAATAGTTAAAAAACAATGAAAATTGTAGTCATTATTTACTGACGTTTTCTTACTCGGCACAGTGTTGATCCACATATTTTTACACACCAGACTGATCTGGTTTTCGAATCGACCTAACTGAATCACATAACTATAATAGCCTGTTCATAAAGCTTCAAATAGGAGCCATAAAGACTACATATAATGATACAGTGATTTTAAAAGTTCTCTTTTATCTTTGACAAAAGAAAGAAAAACTATATACAGTTTTGGAATCACACAAAAGTCAGTAAATAAAGGCAATTTTCATTTCAGAGTCAACTGAATGCTCTGGCTTAAGCACAAGTTAAGCTTTATCGACAGCATCTGTCAATTACCATGGAAAATAAGCTTGACGTATACCTCAGTTTATAAAAGCAAAGCCCCCCAAAAAACAAGGTCGCCCAATATACTTCACTATAGCTAAATCATTTTCTGTGCTAAATTGACAGCATGCCACATGCTATCGATAGAGTTTAACCTGCAGTATTCCTCCAAATGAGCTGCGCGTCTGTGTTTTTGTGAGTGTAGCTCTGGAGCACAGCAGAACATGTCCAGAGGGGAGGGAGCGTTTGCAGTCTCTCTTCCCAGCCGGGGCCCCTGTGTGCAGGGGAGAGTCAGATCAAACGCCTGGCTACACTGCTCAGGATGGGTGGAGACCAGCTGGACCTCAGTTTAATACAGAGACCGGCCCTGACAATCGAGGTCACGCACACACACACATACACACAAACAGACAGACCTCTCTTGCGAGTCGATGAAAAATATTCAGTCTCAGCTATTTCATAAAACAATAGCATTGCATACCGACGTCTCTATCTGATCTTTTCAGTAAATGATAGTGTGTTTGCTCGACGTGGAGAGCAGGTTTGTGTGTTCTCGGGTGAACGGACGGTACTCACACATGACTTGTTTTATAGTGTCCCCCAGGTTTGCTTCGATGTAATGCAGACTGTATTCAGGCAAGACCAAGGCCAGGCTGCAGAACACCCACACGCACAGAGGAAAGGACAAGGTGTTTTATATATACACAATGACTTCTGGGAGTTATCAAACACTTTGCATGTTGTAGGTAATGTGTGCAAACCTGTAGTCTGTCCCATTAACCGGTGCCCATGTGTACTTCCTGATTCCACGATCAATGTATCTCTGATATAGTGAGGGAAAAAGGTATATATAAATCAAATATGCAGGAACAAAATGTTGCAAATAAAGAGTTTTCACAAATTTTCATACCTCATCTTGAGATTTCACGAGTGTTTCTATTGTTTTCTCCCCGCTGGAATTGTTGATCATCATAGTCCGTATCTGAGAGGATCAGAAGAGAAGTTTTAATGCTTGTTCACCTATATATATACTGTAAATATTGTCATTTATTCACTCACATCCCTTCAAACCAAAGAGATAGTTCACCCAAACATGAAAATTCAGTCATCATTTACTCAACCTTCACTTGTTCCAAATACGTATGTTTGAGGTTTTTGTTTTATGTTAAACACAAAAGATGCTATTTCGAAAAGTGTTGGAAACCTGTAACCACTGACTTACATAATATTTGGTTTTTACATTTAAGCCACATATCAACCACATACTGTCCATATATATTCATATTCCCCATATCGCCAACATATAACTCACATATTGCCCCCAGGACTTCATATATTGCTCACATAATACCCACATCATCTATATTACCCACATACTCCCCCCATATCACCCACATATCACCCATATTGCCCATATATCATCAACATATTAACCAACATCGCCCCCATATTGCCTTTATTGCCCTATATTGCTCCATATCACCCACATCTTGTCCACATATCAGATATTATAATTTCTTTATTCTGTTGAACACAAAGTAAAGTATTGAACATATAACCATGGACTAGAGCTGAAGATTTTTGACAGCTTCGGGCTTAATTTCTATCATTTTAGACGGGGTCGGGCCGGGCTCGGGCTTGCACTCGCGCTCCGGCTTGCGTAGTAAATGAACGGTCATGTGATGCATTTGGATTAGCGCGAGAAAGTAATCAAATCAATTGTTACAACATCAAAACCTATCCCTGGAAAGGTGAAACAAATGATGACGAAGAGGTCAAAAAGAGCGAATTTTGGAGTGGGAAAATGTACAGAAAGCTGACAGGGAAAATGACAAGGTCACTCACTACGCTGAAACTGCTGTCATGGAAAATGAAATGGATGTTCTTGGCTGGTGGAAGATGAACAAACAATCCTACCCAAAACTTGCTAAATTAGCCATATCAGTAGCACTTTGCATCCTGGCCAGTTGCAGCAGCAGCAGTGAAAGAGTGTTCAAGTGCTTCTGGACGCACCATCAGTGAGGGCAGGACCACGCTAAAGCCATCTACCTACAGTGGATTTCAAAAATGTTCCTCCAAAAACACATTTACAAAGCCTAATCTTGGTGAGTAAAGGATTTTCAAATTATAACTAAATATTAATTAAATCATACATGCATAATGTAGACAGAGAATATAGGCTAATGTTGGCATTATTCTTTAATTATTCTTTAACCGGATTGTGAAGAGAAGTGGCGAAACAAATCCCGCAGAGCCTTTATCTTAATTTTATTATTGCCAAATACCAATCACAATTTAGCATTTATTTTAACTTAATTTGTTAAGGAAGACTTATTTTTATTGGTGTGTTGGCCAATTTAATGGCCAAGTGTATGTACCTAGGCCTATTTAGAGTGCTGAGATGTTACAATTAGACATGGGCCGGTATAAGATTCTGATGGTATGATAACCTTGGATAAAAATACCATGGTTTCACAGTTTTACGGTATTGTGATTACTGCTCTAAAATATATTCTTTTTAAATGTCTGGGTTAAAAACAACAACTTTTTCGTCTTTGAACACAATATATTTTATTTTGAGAAATATTTATAATATTGTGGAACAGTAAACATGTCAGGCTAAATAATTGAAATGAATCATAAATTTCTACTCTCTTCGATTTATTTACAATTTAAAATGACATCTTTGAATATCTTTTCTGCTGGAGATACTGTTGCACTATAAAAAAAATAAATAAATAAAAGTGTAAATAAAAAAAAAATCTCGCACATACCTTGGGAACGGTATGACAGAAAATTTTGGCGGTTTTAGCCGGCAGCTAAATTTAGCTGGCAGCTAGCTCTCTGCAATTCTCACATGGTCGCCCACTGAAGCTAAGCAGGGCTGTGCCCGGTCAGAACCTGGATGGGAGCCGGAAGTGGTGCTAGTGAGGCCAGCAGGTGGCGCCCAACCTGCGGTTTGTGTGGGTCCTAATGCCCCAGTATATTGACGGGGACTCAGTGAGCGCTGTCTTTCGGCTCGGCGGAGACTTTAAACTGAGGTCCTGACTCTCTATGGTCATTAAAAATCCCAGGATGTCCTTCCTACAGTAGGGGTTTAACCTCAGAATCCTGGCCAAATCTGCCCACTGGCCTCTGTCCATCATGGCCATATCATGGCCACATTGGCTTAATCGCTCTGTCTCCTCTCCACCAATCAGCTGGTGTGTGGTGTCGCGTCAACCAGGTGGATGTTGCACACTGGTGGTGGATGAGGAGATCCCCCCCTATGTGTAAAGCGATTTGAGTGCCCAAAAAAGCGCTATATAAATGTAAGGAATTTATTTTATTTATTTATTTGGCGGTTGTAAAACCTTGACTTTTCCAACCCGCAGTATACCTTGAAAACGGTGATCGTCCCATGCCTAGTTACGATGTTATAGAGGACTTCTTTTATTTATTTGTTCCAACATCTAAGCACTCATACGCTTGTTATGAATAAATATATGAGTTAAACACATATAAATGACTCATTCTTGAAAAAAGACTGAGCTGTGTGCATGTGCACATTTGAATAATGTCAGGCTGTAAACGGGTTCGGACTTTTAAAAGCTGTCAATCAAAATGTACTTGTCAGGCTCGGGCCGAATTCTCTCAGGCTCGAGCCCTTTCATGGCCCTATTACAGCTCTACCATGGACACCTACTGTATAGTAGGAAAAAAATACCATGGAAGTCAATGGTTACCAGTTTCCAAGACAACAAAAAAAGAAGATCAGACATGTTTGTGACAATTTAAGTCAATTTAAGTAAAAGATGACACAATTTTCTGTTTTAGGTGAAGTATCCCTTTAAAAAGAAAGTGGCATTATAGGAAAGTTGAAAAAACAGCACTTTTTTAAGGCAAGGGTGTCCAAAACTATTCTTAAAGGAGTCCAAAGAGTTTAGCTTTAACCTCAAATAAATACACATACTCTATAAACAAGCTAATCAAGCTCTTCAGACTCAGTAGAAGTGTTTAGGAAAGCATATTGGAGCTGTTTCTTTTAAAGAATTCTTACATTTCTCCTTGACTTAATAGCAACTTATTCCACCCTAATGCACATTTCTTTTTGTGCAAAAAAATGCTCTGTGTCTTGTGTGGTCAGGCATTATGTCAGCCACTATCTTAAATCATAACTATCTATGCTATTTATGCATTCCATGATCAAATGAGTGTTTTCAGTAGTTTTCATATGCTGCAATGTTTACCTAAAGTGATTCAGACATGTAATACTCTACAGTATATTAGTATACTTCATTACAGCTTTTCACATATTTGTATTTACTTAAACGTCTTAACCAATATAGTCAAAAAGATGTGATCATGCCATTGTGTGTGTGTGTTTATGTGTGTGTTGTGCCATACCTGGACTTTAATATCATTTTCCAGCTCAGCGTCTAGAAAATCCAGTGTAACAGGTTCCTGGAATTTGGGGTTCTAAAGAACAGAACCAAACGATGTTAACATTTCACTCTCTGTAGTTTACGTTCAGCTTTGGGTTGAGGGTTAATGTGCTCCAGGTCTACAATACATCATGGTGAAAGTTTCTGTTGAGCTACAGAAATACACAGTGTTTAAAAAGTTCATTTATGGAGGCATAAATCTGATTAATATGCTCTTCTACAGAGAGAAGGAAAAAAATAAATTAAGCTCAATCCTCTTATGGAAAAAAAGTCTGTATTTTATTTACATTTAATCTCCTTTGTGTCCCCCTTGCATAAACATTCACATTTTTTGAATGGTTTCGAAATGCAGAGAAATGTGAGTAGAAGCTTGTGTTTCTGAACATTAACGTGAATATTTCTGTATCTCTGAAATAAAGATTTACAATTTTGCTAACATAATTCATAACATTTTGCTTGTTATATTATGATTCATGTTTTTTGAGAAGGAAGCATGTACTGTAGATATTAAAATATGGATTGCATAAGAAAATCCTCTCCCGTTCCAGTTTCTGTGGTAATACTTTCTGTTTGTTTAAAGTCCAAGAAAAAAAAAAGTTTGCTCTTGGAAGTGGATGATTTTGTTCATGTGTCACATTGCTCAAGCACACATTAACAACACTGGCACCTACATCAAATCTATGATGCCAGAGATGGTGTGAGGTAAAATGAGGCAGTCGGCTCTTACATGCAAAATGAAGAGAACACAGTCGGAGATGAGGATGATGAGGGCAGATGAAGAGCAAACAGGAAAATCAACATCAATGAATGACAGAAGAAGCAAAAAAACAGTTCACAGAAGGAAGAAAGAAAGAAAGAAAGAAAGAAAGAAAGAAAGAAAGAAAGAAAGAAAGACAGATAAATGCGGGGAAACAATCAAAGGAACAGGACTGAATATGAAGCAGGACATAATGAGAGACAGACAGACCTTTTCAGAGTGTCAAGGTTGACCCTCTGCTCCACTGTGGCCCTTAGGAGCCCGCAAATTGCCCACATATTGCCCTCATATCACCAGCATCGACCCCAAGACTTCACATATTGACCATATATCACTCATATGTTGGCCACATAAGCCATAATGCCCACAAATTAGGGCCAGGGCGATTTGGCCTAAAATCAAAATCTCAAGTAATTGAACATTTTAACTCGATTATGATTAATGAACAATTATTTTATTTTTTATTTTTTTGACCTTGTAGTTCATGAACAAGTTTTGTACAGTAAATGTACTCACATGTTACAAGTGAGATAATTCTGAATGAAGGATGCATTCCTTGATTTTAAAATAATTGAAAGAAACACACACTATCATGATTATTTACGGTAACACTTTATAATAACTACACACTATTAACCATTTATTAATGATTAGCATATAGTGAATTCATTATCTGTTAATCATTAACTCTACATTAACAGACGTTAGTAAGCAGTTTATAACTGCAGCTACAAATGCTCTATTCTTGACTTACAACCACATTTATAATGTGCTTAATACTTGTACTTTCATACTTTGTTAATGATTTATTTTTCATTACTAAATTAAGCATTGCGTTATTTACAAACCAGTTATTTAAGCATAGTTGGTGTTTTTTTTATTACCATTCAGAATGAGTTAGTAAATGATTATTAAACTATTAAATTAGCATTTATAAATCTTATTATTCAGGCATTTATTAATAGTTAATTTGTATGTTAATAAATGCTTTACTAACTCAATTTCATCCAGTTCTGTGACCTAATCTAAAGTGAGGATTATTTATGCTTTATAAATCACTTATAAATGACAATTAAAGGCTCAGTTAAATTCTAAACAGGAAAAAAGAACACAAACAACATTATTCATTTCTATTCGTTTTAAGACACACAAATAAAACTGTATTTAAAAAATATATATATTCTTTGCAAGCTTATCTAAAATAAAATTACTGTACAGTTTAAACATTGCATCTTATTATATTGTTATATTGTTGTTGTTTTATCAAATTTTATGTCGTATTTTTAAACTCCTTTTATTCAGCAATGTTTAAACTTTACAGTAATTTTACTTTTAAGATTAAAGATTGCAATGATTATTGTTCATACTGAACCTTTAATTGTCATTTATAAGGGATTTATAAAGCATAAATAGTCCTCACTTTAGATTAGGTCACAAAACTGCATGAAGTTGAGTTAATAAAGCATTTATTAACATACAAATTAACTATTAGTATATGCCTGAATAATAAGAGATATAAACGTTGATTTCAATAGTTTATTAATCATTTACTAACTCATTCTGAATTATCTTAAAAACCATCGACTACTCTTAAATACAACTGGTTTGTTAATATGCAATTCTTAATTTAGTAATAAAAAGTAAATCATTAACAAAGTATGAAAGTACAATTATTAAGCACATTATAAATGTGGTTGTAAGTCAAGAATAGAGGATTTGTAGCTGCAGTTATAAACCGCTTACTAACGCTTATTAATGTAGAGTTAATGATTAACAGATAAAGAATTCACTAGATGCTAATGCTTAGTAAATTATTGATAGTGTGTAGTTATTATAAAGTGTTACCAATATTGGAATGTAAATATTAATTTTAATATAATGGAAAACATGCTGTCTCAAGGCATCTCTATGCCTTGCGCATAGCCATGCATTTACATTTCTGCGCTCAGTTTGTGTTGCTCTGCAATAACACTTCCAAAACACTAGCTGCCAGTAGGTTATGTTATGTTCCTCTGTGTCAGATTTCTTCAGGGGTGCTTTATTTTTTTTCTGAACACTACCTTAATGTACAAGTAGCTCAAACTCGGCCACGGCGAGAGGTATAGACCGCATGAAGGCTGCGCTGGACCATACGCTTGCGCTTGATGCAGAAGTATAAACAAAGCGGGGTCATGTGACTCTACACACGGTAGGGAAAGTAATTGAAATAATTGACCTGAAAAAATGTTTACGAAATCAACATTGAGAGCCTATAATCGATTACTTTTTCGATGAATCAACCCTATCACCCATATATGACCCAAAGGACCCCTCCTGTTGCCCATATATCACCCACGTCAACCATATTGCCCACATATTGCAACACATATCACCCATATGCCTATACAGTCCACATATGACCCATATTGCCCAACACCCACATATCACCAAGACTCCACATACTGCCCATACATCACTCATATATTACCCACATATCACCATATCCCCACATCTATCATTTCCCCCAAATCGCTCCTAGGGCCTCACATATTGCCCACATATAACCTACATATTGCACATGTATCACCCACATATCATTCATATTGCCCATATCGCCCACATATCCTCAACATAGAAACCACATATCACCCACAGTACCCCACATTTTGCCTATATACTATATTGCCTAAATACCCCTCACATCATCTATATTGCTCACAGGAACGAACACATTGCCCATATATTGTCCACATATCAGCCATGTTTATATGTATCAGCCACGTATAAGCTAAATTTAACATATATTGCCCCAAAATCACCCATATTGTTCACATATAAATCACTTATCACCTTTATTGCTCACCCATATTACCCATATATTGCCCACATATCATCTGCATTTCACCCATATTGGTCATACAGCTTATCACCCACAAATCACTCATACTGCCCACATAGTATGCATTTTTTCACACATATCACCAACATAACACCTCCAGCACATCACACAAATATAACTAACATATCACCTATATCGCCCACATATATACCACATATCAGCCATATTGCCCACATATCACCCACATACTGTCCATATATCATTTCTATTTCCCATATTGCCCACATAATACTCAAATATTGCCCCAAGGACTCCATATATTGTCCAGATATCACCCGTGCCATCTATATCACCCACCAATTGCCCACATACCACCAACATATCACCCATATATCACCAACATATCAACCAATATCACCCCCATATTGCCTATATTGTCTTCCATTGCTCCATATTACTCACATATTGTCCACATATCAGATATTGCTCAGATTTTGAATTATGGCAGAATCATGTTATGCCAGTGTTGCTATTTATGCTGAACGTTATAATAATAGCACAGCACTGAGAGTCACGCTGACTAAACCCTGTTATCACATTAATTACAGTCTTCAAGACAGAGATACAGAGCCCATGCTGAAAACAAAAATGGCTCATTAAAAACAGCTCATGCACACAGCTACTGACCGGAAGCCCTGAGAATATACATGGCACCAGTCTAAAAATAACCATTTGGTTCATTACAGGCATATGATTAAAACGGCATTATCATAATATTGGACAAACGACAATATTATTATTTTATTTTATTTTAATTGGGCTAAGCATGCAATGACGGTATGACTGACACAAAAACAAATTAGAAATGTATAAATTATATTCATTTACAACAGTATAATTGTTGTTTTGTACAGTACAAACGCTTGATATCATATCCTGTTGACCACTGCAATGACATTCAAGAATTTATATGCACATTCTTCCTCTTTATTCTATGCAAAACAAGGAATGATTATAAAAAGCTGTCAAAGTATCGTGCAAGTTACCATCTTTAGCCAGTCCAAACATCTTTTATGCAGAATATAGACAAAGAAGCAGTAATTTTATAAACAGGAAAGAAAGATTTATGCAAGTTCCTGAGTCCCACCCAAATTCCCCTCGCCCTCATATACACAGTTACTGATCAAAATTACCAATATTGTGGCAAAAAAGGTAAATAAAATACAAATATTCTAACAAATTAAGGCAACTGTAGGCGAATAGGGGAAAAATATCACAATATTTACTTATTTGATGGTTTCCATTATGAATTACAAACTTTTTTGTATTGCAATTTTTTTTTCTGAAATGTCCTTTTTCAATATGCAAATGAGGCATTATTTAATTACGCACAAATTTGCATACATTTCTAACACAAAAATTGAACATGGGTGATAGGATTTCAGGGTTTTCAGAGTGTCAGTGTCGGATTTCTGCTCCACTGCAGCCCTTAGGAGCCCACAAATTGCCAACATATGAACCCCAAGACTCTACATATTGACTATTTATCACCCACGTTGCCCACATCCCCACAAATCACCTATACTGCCCACACATCAACCCTATCAACCCATATATGACCCCGAGGACCCCACCTGTTGCCCATAAATCACCTACGTCACCCATATTGCCCACATTTTGCCACACATCACCCATATATCACCCATATGCCAATATATAGTCCACATATCACCCACATTGCCCACAAAACATCCACAAATCAACCACATATCACCAAGATTCCACATTTCACCCATATATCACCCACATATCACCCATAATGCCCACAAATTACCCACATATCACCCATTTTTTCACATATTAACTCTATCAACCCATAAGACCCCCAGGACCCCACCTGTTTCCCATAAATCACCCACGTCATGCATATGCCAATATATAATCCACATATTACCCACATTGCCCACAAATCAACCACATATCATCAAGACTCCACATATTACCCATTTATCAACCATATATTGCACACATATTGTATCACCCATAATGGCCACATATTACCCATATTACCCACATATCAACCCATATATAACCTAGAGGACCCCACCTGTTGCCCATGAATCACGCACGTCACCCATATAGCCCAGATAATGTCACACAAATTACCCATATTATGCCCATATATAATCCACATAATACCCACATTGCCCACAAATCAACCACATATCATCAAGACTCCACATATTACCTATATATTAACCATATACTGTCCACATATTACCCAAAATGCCCAAAAATCACCCACATATCACACATATTGCTCACATATCAACCCTATCAACCCATATATGCCCACGAGGACCCCACATGTTGCTCATAAATCACCTACGTCATGCATATAGCCCATATATTGCCACACAGATCACCCATATGCCCATATATAAGCCACATATTACTCACATTGCCCACAAATCAACCACATATCACCAAGACTCCACAAATTACACATATATCCACCATATATTGCCCACATATCACACATAATGCCCACATATCAACCCTATCAACCCATATATGACCCCGAGGACCTCACCTGTTGCCCATAAATTTCCCATGTCACCCATATTGCCCACATATCGCCACACATATCACCCATATGCCCATATATAATCCACATAGCACCCACATTGCCCACAAAACACCCACAGATCATCAAGACTCCACATGTATATCAACCATATATTGCCCACATATCATCCATATTGCCCACAAATCACCCATATTGTCTACATATCAAGCCTATCAACCCATATATGACCCCGAGGACCCCACCTGTTGTTTATAAATCACCCACATCATGCATATTGCCCACATATCACCACACACATCACCCATATGCCCATATATAATCCACATATTACCCACATTGCCCACAAATCAACCACATATCACCAAGACTCCACATATCACCCATATATCAACCATATATTGCCCACATATCACCCATAATGCCTACATATCACCCATATTACCCACATATCAATGCTATCAACCCATGTATGACCACGAGGACCCAACCTGTTGCCCATAAATCACCCACGTCATGCATATAGCCCACATATCACCACACAGATCACCCATATGCCCATATATAATCAAGATATTACCCATATTGTCCACAAAACACCCACAAATCAACCCCATATCACCAAGACTCCACATGTTACCCATATATTAACCATATATTGCCCACATATCACCCATAATGCCCACATATCAACCCTATCAACCCATATATGACCTTGAGGACCCCACCTGTTGCCCATAAATCACCCATGTCGCCCATATTACTCACATATCGCCATACATATCACCCATATGCCCATATATAATCCACATATCACCCACATTGCCCACAAAACACCCACATATCATCAAGACTCCACGTATATATCAACCATATATTGCCCACATATCACCCATAATGCCAACAAATCACCCTCATATCACCCATATTGCCCACATATCACCACACAGATTACCCATATGCCCATATATAATCCACATATCACCCACAGTGCCCACAAAACACCCACAAATCAACCACAAATCACCAAGACTCCACATTTTACCCATATATTAACCATATATTGCCCACATATCACCCATAATGCCCACATATCAACCCATATATGACCCAGAGGACCTCACCTGTTGCCCATAAATCACCCATGTCGCCCATATTACCCACATATCGCCACACATATCACCCATATATAATCCACATATCACCCACATTGCCCACAAAATACCCACATAACACCAAGATTCCACATATATATCAACCATATATTGCCCACATATCACCCATAATGCCTACAAATCACCCACATATCACCCATATTGTCTACATATCAACCCTATCAACCCATATATGACCCCAAGGACCTCACCTGTTGCCCATAAATCCCCCATGTCACCCATATTGCCCACTTATCACCACACAGATCACCCATATGCCCACATATAATCCACATATTACCATATTGCCCACAAAACACCCACAAATCAACCCCATATCACCAAGACTGCACATATTACCCATATATCAACCATATATTGTCCACATATCACCCATAATGCCCACATGTCACCCATATTACCCATATATCAACCCTATCAACCCATACTCTATATGACCTCGAGGACCCCACCTGTTGCACATAAATCACCCACGTCATGCATATAGCCCACATATCTCCACACAGATCACCCATATGCCCATATATAATCCACATATCACCCACATTGCCCCAAAACACCCACAAATCAACCACATGTCCCCAAGACTCTACATTTTACCCATATATTAACCATATATTACCCACATATCACCCATAATGCCCACATATCAACCCATATATGACCCCGAGGACCTCACCTGTTGCCCATAAATCACCCAGCATGTCGCCCATATTACCCTCATATCGCCACACATGTCACCCATATATAATCCACATAGCACCCACATTGCCCACAAAATACCCAGATATCATCAAGACTCCACATATATCAACCATATATTGCCCACATATCACCCATAATGCCCACAAATCACCCTCATATCACCCATATTGTCTACATATCAACCCATATATGACCACGAGGACCTCACCTGTTGCCCATAAATTCCTCATGTCACCCATATTGCCCACATATCACCACACACATCACCCATATGCCCATATATAATCCACATATTACCCTCATTACCCACAAATCAACCACATATCACCAAGACTCCACATATCACCCATATATCAACCATATATTGCCCACATATCACCCATAATGCCTACATATCACTCATATTACCCACATATTAATGCTATCAATCCATATATGACCACGAGGACCCCACCTGTTGCCCATAAATCACCCATGTCACCCATATGGCCCACATATCGCCACACATATTACCCATATGCCCATATATAATCCACATATCACCTACATTGCTCACAAAACACCCACATATTACCAAGACTCCACATATTACCCATATAGCAACCATATATTGCCCACATATCACCCATAATGCCCACAAATCACCCACATATAACCTCTATTGCCCACATATCAACCCTATTAACCCATATGACCCCAAGAACCCCACCTGTTGCCCATAAATTACCCATATGTCACCCATATTGCCCACAGACAGTATCACCACATATCACGCAAATGCTATAATATGTCCCCCACCTGTCATCCATATTGCCCACAATACACCCTCAAATCACCCATATACCACCCACATATACCCATATTGCCCAAATTACCCATTTTTGTTCCCCAAATTGCCCATATAATGCCCCCACAACCTCACATTTGACCCACATATCACCAATATTGTCCTCATATCACCTACATATTGCACGCATATCACTTATATTGCCCACATATCACCTACATGCCACTCATATTGTCCATATCACTCACATATCCCCAACACAGAAACCCCATGTCACCCCCAGGACCCCACATATCGCCTTTATATTACACCAATCACCCATATTGCCCAAATATAAGCCACTTATTACATTCTGCACAAATTTGCATAAACCTCTAGCACAAAAATGTAACACTGGATGATCTATAATTATTAAATTACTGTACACAGCCAGAAAACACACACAGAGAGAGGCAAATATCACAATACTTCCCTAGTTGATAACTGAATTTTTTTTATAGTCTTTTTCAATATGCAAATGGAGCATTATTTTATTTTGCATACATTTGCATACATTTCTAACACTAAAATTGAACACTGGGTGATCCATAATTAACAAAACACACACACTGTATGAATAAATATCATCAATAACTTGACGAAACATGTCAGGCAGTAAATTCCCCCACAACACCACTGTGGGACAGCCAATGCACCATTTCAGCAGATATTTTCCCTTCTCCCCTCCTCATTTTTCACTGGTGTGTTTTCACTTGGACGGTAAATCATCTTTTTTGTTGTTCGCATCACAAATGGAGGTCAAGTGAGAACACAGACCTGCCGTATGAAGAAATCATTATAGAATCCTTCAAGATTACAAGCACATGACATGAATACCAACTGCTTGAGGTCCGCATTGGATGCGAGCGCCGAACGTGCTACGGCAGACTGAAATCTACAGAATATCTGGGAACGGTTGGAACAAATAAAAAGCATTATCTTTCCTGATCCGCCAGACAGGAAATATCTCAACAGACTCTCACTCTGTAGACACAAACAAACATCAGACGACGGCATGCTAGCACTCCTGATAACCATTACACGCTGAACACACTAGCCTGACTGATCATAAGCATATGCCGTGTTCTGGATGCTGGTACCTATGGGTTGTTGGTGTACTGGCGTCTCCCATTGGCTGCTTAACTTGCGTAACTAAGAAGCAGTTTTGTTTTGTTTTTTTTCCCCAGGAGCTACAGTGGAGGATCATCATTTAGTATATATGTGCATGAACAGACATATACTCTGATATACGCTGATGAATCTCAAATGTACACTATTGAAAATGTTTATATTGGGTTCTGGAACTACATTGAGCTCAGTAATGATTCTGGGACATATTTAACTACAAGACCTCTATGATTATGGTTATGTAGACACACTGTAGAAAACACACTAGAGCTTTAAGATAATAGGATCTATAGAATAAAGGTACAGTTCACCCAAAAATGGAAATCTGCCGTTTACTCAGTTTACTCAGGCCAGTTTACTTTTACTTCAGAACATTAAAGAATTTTTTTAGCTGAAATCTTGATTGTTCTTGAAAATTCCTAAAATTTAAATCATAAAAATATATAGGCAAAAGAAAACTAATATGAATGTCTCCTGAAGATACATTCCCAGCAAACAATTTTAGGATGTAAAAATGTTTCCTTAACGTTTCCATAAAGCTATAACATTATTTATGAATATTCATAGAACATTCCAGTGGGCACCGTCTTTCGGATGAGACATTAAACTGAGGTCCTGAGTCTCTGTGGCCATAAAAACCTTGGTGTCCTGGCCAAATTTCCTCCATAATTCTACCTTCCATTCATAGAAAAACATTATTAGAGCATTAATTTAATATCAAAATGATGAGAACTTTAATCAATATCATCTGACATCCTTAAGAAGGCCTAAGAACGTTGTTGTAAAAATGTTTTTATACCAACGTTACAAGAATGTTACAAAAAAATTATTTTAATGTTTAATGTTACATGCTAACTTTAAACAACTTTTAAGGAACAGTAAAAGAATGTTCTGAGAATGTTTCCTGTTAGCTGGGTTGAGGTCTTTTGAAACCAGATGATCAATCTGTGCATATATTAGAAGATTATTTACTATTTATTAATCCACAGCCTCAGCAAGCCAGGAGAATCAATTTGTTGTATCTGTATTTTTTTGAGTCTTAAAGTGACGATAGCTGCATTTTATGAATCACCAAAGACCATGGATTAAGCTGAAAAAACCTTGTTTATGTTCTACAGAAGAAAAAGTCACCTACATCTTGGATGCAGGGTTCCCTCTCTTTCGTAAACAGCTGATTCAAGAACTTCAAGCACCTTTGTAATTCACAACCCCAGCATGTGTGGCATCATAAAAGTCCTAACTGTACTGAACACGTCACGTACACTTAATACTTCCCTTAAAAATGTCAGAGTGGTGATTTTTAAATGTGCCATTTTCTAAAAATGTAGACCATGTTGTTGTTGAATTCAAAACAATTAATATTCAAATGCGGATTCTGAAATATTTATAAAATGTGTATTATTTGTCAGTTCCTGTACAAGATGTACAAAGTTTTTATTTTTATTTTCATATATTTATATTATAAATAAATATATATATATATTCATATATTTATTTATATATATTAACAAATTAAAGTGTGCAACTAAGAAATGGAAGGTAGATACATCAGAAAAGGTCCTTAATTTTTTTTTATGTCCTTGGTGATCCTCTGACACTGAACAGTATTTTCTCAGGGGTGAAGTAGGAAATAAGTTTGTTGATCCAATATTTTGTAGATGAAGAGTGTGATGATTTCCAGTTAATTAAAATGCATTTTCCCCCCAGCCATTCCAGCCAGAAAAGTAAAGTATTTTATTATGGTGAGATGTATCCAGTAGTTCAGTGTGCCCTAATATCCAGATTCTAGGACTATAACTGAGTTGGATATCTGTAACTTTTGATGATATGTCAGTTATATATTTCCAAAAACCAGACAAAACAGGACAACTCCAAAACATTTTTCATTCTGTTTTTGACAGCAGAATGACAATTGTTGAAATAACACCAAAACAATCATTTAAAATGTAATCCAAGCACTTTTGAGGACCTCTGTTTGTTATGAATCAGGCCTTGAATCCATATGTCTGAAATACACGTACTTTCAAGACGCATGGGAACCCTGTGGACGGCCTGATGATGAGTAAATTAGCTACAAATGTACATTTGTGGGTGAACTATCCCTTTAAATAAGCCATGTATCACTATTTGACTCTAATTCTATGATCTACCACAGTTTGATGGTCTCACCTCAGGGAACGTAAGAGCAAGCTTTTTACTTAGCCTGCGGCGACGACTCTGAATGCTGTTCTAATAAGAAATATGAAGAGGATTTCAGTGACAAACAGAAAGGGAGTTATTTATGGGTGCCAAAAAATGTAAGACTTAAGACTCAAATAGCCAGCACTGAAAGAGACCACACTTGTTAACAGTGCTGTTATTGTAAAACACGGCGATCCATCATAGATGAGACCATTTGAAGGAAATAAAAGCGCACACTATAAATCGATTCCCGTCGTGTAGACCTTCCTACTGTTTGAACCGTTATTCGGCTCTCTGGCGAGCGGACGACATATGGCTGACATACTATGAGCGTTTGTTCAATTTCGGCACTGTCAAAATCAAATTAGCCTTTCCTGCAGTGTTCAAAGTCTCCTTGAAAGACGCCCCGAAAGTGGTTCCTTTCTCTTAACTTCAGCCGACAAATTCAGTCATGTGTTTTGCACCGCTGGAAACTGGTGGAGCACTTTGAACTGTTTCCAGTAGATCTGGCACCCCATGGTTTAAGGGCTTGTGTTTGCATATCAGCGCTGCTCGGGGTTAAGTACGGCATCCATGGTTCAGAGATTCAATCCATGCCTATGTGTCTCTCTCAATCAGCCCGCTTGATACCGGATCGCATCCCAGCATCTGTCCTTGAGAGATCAAACCTTCAGATGTGATCAGAGCCGGCGCGCTAAAATAAAGTAAAACCGTCCGGATCGGGCAGCCTGCTTCGCACATGGAGTCCGCTGGGAGCAATAATGTTTGTCATTGCACATGTATTTCATGCCTTTAACAATATAGCCGAGCTCATTAAAACGCATTGTCTTCCAGTTGTGTTACGAGTTTGTTACGGTAAAGGGGAGGGGAAGAAACCTTTGCGTCTTTTCTTTTAATCCAAAAGCTGGAGGATGGAACTATGTCATAACATTCACTCTTGCTGACGCCAAGGACGGAAATGTGTTCTGCATGTTTGATTTCGACTGGCTGAAGTTAATACTCTCCATATATTGGACCTGAAGCTTTGTTATTTTTATGGAGATCGTACAGCAAACGTCGTATTTCTTTGACCCTGAGTTTTGGTAATAGCACTGACATGTTTCAGCACTTGCCCCAAGACGTCCTCAGGCACAGATAGTTGAAAGTGTGAAGAAACCTCTCAAAGTTACACATTCCGATGCAACAGCAAGATAGTTTTTTTTCTCCATATTTGCTTTCCATATTTGTGACCCAGGACCATAAAACCACATCAAAGTGTCCATTTTGGGAAATTGAGATTTAAGCATTATTTGGAAGGTGAATAAATAATCTTTTTATTGATGTTTACTTTTTTTAGGCAGGACTGAAAATACGAAATCTGAAGTTTCAAATTAATCAAAACAGAGAAATTTAAGTTTAATGTTGTCCAAATGGAGTTCTCAACAATTCACATTATTAATCAAGTTTTGATATATTAATGGTGGGAAATTCACAAAATATCTTAACAACAAAATAACTTTATTTAATATTTTAATGTTAATGTTTAATGTTAATGTTTAATGTTAAATTTTGGTCACACTTTACAATAAGTTTTCATTACCGAATGTATTTATTATAGGTGGGCATAGATTATTTTTGAAATCTAGATTAATCTCACTGTAATCTTGGAATTAATCTAGATTAAAATGGCTCATTTTAATTCTGCCGAAGGCATTCAGAATATGTGTGCTGCCCAAATAATGACTAGAAGTAAGTCTTTGAAAACGGGTTTCTCAAGCCAGGTGGTGCATTAGATCAGGGGCTCATCTCCTGTTTCCAAAATGCATCACAAACTGCTTGAGAAACTGTTCTACTCTGATAAATGGTGATGACAATAAATGATGTTCAATAAGATGTACTTGTATTTACTAACTGTTTATTCAGTTTAACATGAATTTTGAACTTTAGGCCTACATAAATTAGAAACAGTGATTTTTAATTACCTTAATCCGAAGTCATGAACTATACAGAAATGGAATTAAGACGTGAGGTATGCATATATTAGTGGCATTATTGAAGTAAACACCGCAATCAAACTATTACTGCCATGTAGGACTTTTTGCCATATTTTCCGACAAGATCCACACACGCGGCTGTCAAAGTGATTTTTAATTACCTTAATCCGAAGTCATGAACTATACAGAAATGGAATTAAGACGTGAGGTATGCATATATTAGTGGCATTATTGAAGTAAACACCGCAATCAAACTATTACTGCCATGTAGGACTTTTGCCATATTTTCCGACAAGATCCACACACGCGGCTGTCAGTAAAGGACCCCCCCCCTCAACCACACACACACACATCACGAAATGCGGAAGTCTCTTCCACCAGTCCTTACTCCTTATTTGCGTCTAATACCCCAGTTTGTCATGGGGGCATGAATGAAATGTTCACGAGTAAAGGTGAAACTGCCGAACTGCAGTTAAAGTAACGCAAAATTACAGGAAACTTGTAAAAGCACTTCACGTAAACACCTTAATTATATTATTGTCTATTAAGGCAAATTACTAGATTAAAGATGTCCATGTAAGCGTAGTCAGTATGTCTTAGAAGTAAGTGAAAGATCCAGAAGGGCATCCTGCTGATTTGATTCAGGAGGGCACTTTTTTGTCAGATGGCTCACCGGTTTGACTTTCATTCACCGTCATTAATTTTAAAAAGCACCTGGTTCATTTTATTTGTATGATAGTTAGATGTGGAGCTAACATTAATCAGATTCACTCTAGTGAACTGCATCGATGTTAGCACGTCAAGTTTGATATGGAAATTTCACAGCAATACACACAGGTTCTGAGGCCAGATACATCTGCGCTAAAATATCAAGGTGAAAGTCATCATAGCTTGCGTAGAATAGACCCAGCTCCCAGCCCAACTTTGAGAATAGACTAACGCCGATATTTTTTTTATCGCCTGATAAGAGTCTCGCGTTAACAGAGCTCGTTAATGCCGATAACGGCCCACCAATAGTATTTACTAACATGAACTAATTATGAACAATAATTGTAAAGCGTTTATTAATCATAGTCCAACATTTACTAACGCTTTATGAAAATCCAAATTCATGCTTGTTAATTAGTTAATGCACCACGAGTTAACAAACTAACAATAAACAACTGTATTTTGATTAACTAACATGAACAAATACTGTAATAAATATATTGTTCATTGTTTATGTTAGTAAATGCATTAACTCACATTAACTAACACAACCTTATTGTAAAGTGTTACCAATGTTTTTGAACAATAGAAACTTCATCAGAAAAACAAATGTACTGTATACTAACATTTAAAGTTGGTATGATTTAAAAAAATGTTTAAGAAAATAAAATGTATATGAAATACTACTACAATGTTGAGGTATTATTTTGCAGCATTACAGTTTTACAATGCTGTCATTTAATATAATTATCACTGTATCAACAGAATTTATATTTCTTTGTAAAAACCCATTATAATGGTAAATATAAAATGTTAATTGATGAAAACTTATTTCACACATATTTTCACAATTATTTCACTAATGTTTATTTGAAACATCAAAGTAGATATTTAACTTTCATATAAAATGCTTTCTGTGCATGTAAAACCACAAAATTTATCTGATATGAGCACCACACAGTCACAGTCTTTGACTCAATTTAACTATTTACATTATTTTTTACAACTATTGCCAACTTTTTTGGAAAGCATCAGTATCTGTGCAAAACATTACTGATTTATCCAATGTCAAAACTGCAATTTTAAGAAAACTCTAAAGTCTAATTATCACTAAATATCATAAATCAAAAAATGAAACAAGGTTTTTAAACCTCATGTTAAATGATTTTAATCTGACCATTTGTTTTTGCTGGTTTATTTGTACAGCATTATGGCTGTGCTTAACACTGAAATTAAAAAAAAAAAAAAAATGTTCACAATGAACCTCAGATTTCTCACTGGCCACTAATCATCCTATTGTCACGTCTTTCGTGTGCCTAACTTTTTGCAATTGCATTCTGCGCTTAAATCAAAGAACGTCTAAACTATTTTCGATCTAAGCCTGACCAGACGCAATATATTTAACGCATTTTACCTCCTTAACTTGCCAGATTGTCATGGTGCGCTGGAGTTATCTGAGACTATAAGATGGACAGTGCTTTTACCATCCAGGCCAAGGATAAACTATGACCCCAAACCCAAACCACGTGATCTCTTTTCTCCTGCGCATTCTTTGTTTAAAAGATGAATTACAGACCATGTGTGTGGTGAAATACCAGAATCAAAGGGACTGTGAATAGACTGAAATGTAAAAGCGTGGTGGAGTTGCATTGAGAAACATATATGCGGGTCGGCTGCCAGAAGCACGAGTATTACTTGGGGCGATTTGCAGAGGTTATGTGCGAATCCACTCAGGAACAAGGCTGTTGCGCTTCAATCCAAGAAAAAGCAATACGAGCGGCTGTTTACGCACCACAAATGCATGTTCATACATTCTAAACCTGCAGCTTTACATATGAGGTCAGACACACTCGACAATAATGATATGAGCCGAATCGCTCGCAGATGCTTAAGCTTCCTGTTTGTTTCATGCGACAGATAAATGTAATGTGTTATTAACTATAAAGCGCATAATTGGAAAACAAAGAAAGGCTAATAAGAGGGGCTTTGAAAATTGTAGTTTGTCAAAATTCAACGCATCATGATGAAATCAGGAACATGAAACTGCACAAACATGTGAAAGACAAGGAAGTGTACACTGTAAAAAGTGATTAGTTGACTGTATTTTTTGTTAAAAAAAAGTGAGTAAACCTTGTTTAAAAATTATTAGGTAGATGATTTAAGAGATTATAAATAGTTAAGTCAACTTAACAGTTCTAAGTTACAACAAGTTTATTGACTTTTAAAGTAAACTTAACTTGTTGCTATTAAGATAACTGGCTTACTTTTTAAAGTTAAGTCACTAAGAAAGAAAGAAAAGAAAGAAAAGAAAGAAAGAAAGAAAGAAAGAAAGAAAGAAAGAAAGAAAGAAAGAAAGAAAGAAAGAAAGAAAGAAAGAAAGAAAATGAAAGTAAAAGAAAAAGAAGAAAAAATAAAAAGAAGAAAGAAAAAGAAGAAAAAATAAAAAGAAGAAAGAAAAAGATAAAGAAAAAAGAAAGAAAAAAATTTAAAAAGAAAGAAAAAGAGAAAAAAGAAAAGAAAAAAGGAAAGAAAAAGAAAAAAAGAAAAAGAAGAAAAGAAAAAAGAAAAGAAATAAAGAAAGAAAAAGAAAGAAAAGAATGAAAAAAGAAAAAAAAGAAGAAAAGAAAGAAGAAAAAGAAAAAGAAAGAAGAAAAAAAAAAGGAAAAAAAGAAAGAAAAGAAAAAAAAGAAAAAGAAAAAGAAAGAAAAAAGAATAAAAAGAAAAAAGAAAGAATAAAAAGAAAATGAAAGAAAAAAGAAAATTAAAAAGAAAAAGAACAAGGAAAAAAGAGAAAAAGAAAGAAGGAAGAAAAAACAAATACAAAGAAAAGAAAAGAAAAAAGAAAGAAAGAAGAAAAAAAAAAAAGAAAGAAGAAAAAAGAAAAAGAAAATAAAAGAAGAAGAAAAAAGAGAAAAAAGAAAGAGGGAAGAGAAAAAATGCAAAGAAAAAGAAAAGAAAAAAGAAAAAAGAAGAAAAAAGAAAAAAGAGAGAAAGAAAAAGAAAGAAGAAAAAGAAAGAAGAAAAAGAAAAAGAAAAAAAAAGAAAATTAAAAAGAAAAAGAGCAAAGAAAGAAAGAAGAAAAAGAAAAAAGGAAAAGAAAGAAGGAAGAGAAAAAATACAAAGAAAAAGAAAAGAAAAAAAGAAAGAAGAAACACAAAAAAGAAGAAAAAAGAAAAAGAAAAAAAGAAGAAAAAAGAGAAAAAAGAAAGAAGAGAAAAAATGCAAAGAAAAAGAAAAGAAAAAAAAGAAAGAAGAAAAAAAGAAAGAAGAAAAAGAAAAGAAAATAAAAGAAGAAGAAAAAGAGAAAAAAGAAGAGGAGAAAAAAAATGCAAAGAAAAAGAAAAGAAAAAAAGAAAGAAAGAAGAAAAAAGAAAAAAGAGAGAAAGAAAAAGAAAGAAGAAAAATAAAAAAGAAAGAAGAAAAAAGAAAAAGAAAAAGAAAAAAAAGAAAATTAAAAAAGAAAAAGAACAAAGAAAGAAAGAAGAAAAATAAAAAAGAGAAAAAGAAGAAGGAGGAAACAAATAACAAAAAAAGAAGAAAGAGAAGAAAAAAAGAAAAAGAAAGAAGAAAAAAGAGAGAAAGAAAGAAAGAAAGAAGGAAAGAGAAAAAAATACAAAGAAAAAAAAGAAAAAAGAAAGAAAAAGAAAAGAAAAAGTAAAAAGAAAGAAAGAACCCTTTGAAATGTATGTTTTATATTTACATGTGTTTTTATTTGACAATTTTTCAATTGTGAGCTTGTGTTGGCAGAACATTGCCTGCTATTTTGTAAGTATATAGAAGGAAAAACCTTTGAGTGACTTATGATCACTTAAAATTAAGATACAACTCTTGCTATTAACAAACCATTAACTGACTTTTAGCTCAATAAACTCTTAATTTCTGCTTATTAATAGTTAGTAAGCTAGTAGTTGGATTTAGGTATTGGGTATGATTGGAGATGTTGTATAAGATCATGCTTTAACTGTATATTAATAAAAGTGAATATTTTAGTAATAGGCAGGTAATAAGTCAATGTTTAATAGTGTGAGTTGTAGCTGAAACTAAAGTTTATTTCATTTTTATTTTTAAGTTGACTCAACAAATAAGAAAAAGGTGGAGAAGAAAAATACTTCTGGAAGCAGAACTGCTGAAAATGTGAATGGGCACTGACACTTCAGAATAGTGAGATATTCAATGGTCAGTTTGGGACTTGTGCATCGTTCTCTGTGTGTATATGGCATGCAAAAGCGCCCACACACACATAATGAGAATAAGAATGAGCATAAATATGAGGCACATATACACAGACAAAAAACTGGAGGTGGATATAAAGATAAGGAGAGAAAGAGAGAGATAGTAGACACTGTAAAAAGCAATTAGTTACTTTACTTTAAAAACGTGAGCAAACCTGCTGCCTTAAAAGCAACAAGATGATTTTACTTTAAATAAGTCAGTAACTAAACCCATTGACTTAACTTTTATAATTATGCACATAGTTTGTTTACTTAATAATTATAAGGCAACGAGTTTCCTCTCTTTTTTTAAGTTAACTAATGTAATTTTCCAGTGGAGATATTAAACAACACAAATGTCAAACAAGACACAAACGCAATAACATAAGACCAGTATGTCACCACAATCAACCTCAAAACCTCTCCCTATGTCATAAAAGTGCTGTGAGAGAGATCAGACTTGAGGTATGTGGGTGGAGAAATTCTTTGGTACCTTTGGCTGCAGGTTTGGATGGAGCAGCACGTAACCGTTGGGATCAATTGCGAAATAATATCCATTAGGACCGATCTGAAATAAACAAACAAAAAGGAGGAGAACAGTGAATGAGACCACCGTCAAACCCAAATCCCTGCTCAGACCAAATGGGCCTGGGTTTTCAGCGAAGCGGTGGTTAATCCCTGACTAGCGGGTTACTGTCTACCATCCCAGGAGGACGCAGAACCCAGCTGTCAATCAACCCTGAGCACTTAGCGTTAATCAAATGTGTCGGTTCATCTGGAAACATTCCTCCGAGCTTAACAGAAAATCACAACCATTTACAAATCAAATGTAAGTACAAACAGATGTAATGTACAAGGGCTTACGTCCTCTTAAGAGTGATCTTACTGTAAGAAGGCGAAACCGCAAGACGGCAGACCGCAGAACAATAGCGCATTTATCTTATGCGTGCCGTGTTATTCTTATTACAGAGACTCAAAGAGTCTGCACAGAAAACATCTAACACATGAGTTTCGCTTTGTTCCCTTATAAACTGAATTATGTGGGGTTCAAGGAATAGATGAAAACTTCGTCGCCGTTTACGCACCCCCACGTCATCCCAAAAGCAGATTTTCTTTCTTCTGTATTTTTTTTTTCATGGTGTGAAAGTGAATGGGCTATCAAGCTGAACATATGTAGTGTTAAAGTACCATACAATTAGTCTATGTGACTATAAGTCGATATATAGGCTTTTGAAGCCATTCAATGCTCGGCTGTCGTCTATGACATCAAACTGGTGCGACACATCTGACACTTTGTATTTTATTCAATACTACTGTTCAAAAGATTGCGGTTGGGCAGATTTGTAAATGCTTTTTCAAAGAAGTCACTTATGTTCACACAAAGACAGCGTTTATCTGACCAATAGGATGGTAAAAACTGTGAAATGTTATTAGAATTTAAAATAATTGGTTTCTATTTTAAGATATTTAAAAAGTAATTTAGTCAATTTAAGATGCATTTTCCATGACCTGGTGCTCAATAATATATATATACACATACAGTTGAAGTCAGAATTATTAGCCCCCCTGAATTATTTTTTTCTCCAATTTCTGTTTAATGGAGAGGATTTTTTTCAAC